>CANTUZ010000014.1:4773708-5102029 GCA_947846985.1 Fratercula arctica | reverse complement strand
AGCTCACGGGAACCCAGCCCCGGAGGACAAACCCCCTCCCGGGGTGGGGGTGGGGGGGGCTTCAAACACCCAGCGAGGGGCTCGTCCCGCTGCGCTCAGCCCTGCTGTGGCCTCCCCTCGAGTGCTGGGGTCACCCACCCCCCCCCCCCGGGGTTTAAAGAAGGGCAGAATAACAGAAGGGGGCGGAACAACCGGCTGAAGGCGAGCCACGAGTGCGAGCAGGTGGCCAAGAGCATCCTGGCTTCTATCAGCAGCAGCGTGGCCAGCAGGAGCGGGGGGACGGGGCCGTCGCCCTGTGCTTCCATCCCCGAAAACCGGGTTGGTTTTACTCACCAAGACTTTTCTCTCCTCCTTCTTTTCGGATATAAACCTCCCCCCATCTCGCGGTCCCCTCTGTCTTCGGGGAGGTGGGGGGGGGGGGGGGGGGGGGGGGGGCGCGTCTGCGCCCACCATCGGACCGGCGACAACGGGGACCCGCCGCCGGTACGGCGGGAAGCGGCGAGTTACCTCTCGTGTAACGGAGGCGGCGGTAACGGCAGATGGAACCCACCCGCGGCGGATGGCGGCGCCGTCGCGTCCGTGGATCCGCTCTGTCTTTGACCAGCCGAAGGTCCCCCCGGAGGGGGTGCACCGTTCCCGGAGGCACTGCAATACCGGGACGATGCGCGGAGCGGAGGGAGCAAGCTCCGGGTCCAACTCCCGAGCCCAAAAACCCGTTTAATATAAAGTCCTCTCATCGAGGACGTATCAGATATTAAACTGATAAGAACAGATACTACACTTGATCTTAGCCAAAAGGCCGAGAAGCGATGCCACCCACCCCGCACCCACCGCACCCCAGGGACAACCACCCACCCCGATGGCGCGGTGACTCCCCCTCTCCCGCTAACGAGCCCCCCCCCCGCGCTCCCCGCGCCCCCTCCCCACTTCTTTCCGCACGTTCCGTCGGGATTTTGGGGCACCGACCCCCCGCCGCAGCCCGAGTTTCCCGTCACGGGGGCGTCCCGGCGTCCCGTTCGCCGCCTGTGTCTCTCTGATTTGCATAGCTCCGCCCCTCGCCGCCATAGCCCCGCCCCTCGCCGGCTCCGTGCGCTTTTCTCGAATTCTTTTCTCTTTGATCCTTTTCCCCCTTTCTCTCCTTTCTCTTTAGTCTCTTTTCGCTCCTTTTCTCTTTTTCTCCTCCTTTTCCTTCTCTTTTTAATGCTCTTTTCTCCTTTTCTCTCCTTTCGCCTTTTTATTTCTCCTTCCCTTTCTCCTTTTCTCTTTCCTCTTTTCTCCTCTTTCCTCTATTTTCCCCTTTCTCCTTTCTTTTCTCTTCTTTCTCTCTTTTCTCCTCTTTTTAATTTCTTTCTCTCCTTTCGCCTCTCTTTTCTTCTTTTTCTCCTTCTCTCGCTCCTTTTTTCTTGTTCTCGCTCCTCTTTTCTCCTTTGTTCTCTTCCCCCTTCTTTTCTCCTCTCTCTTCTCTCCTCTTCTTTATTCTCTTTTCTTTATTCTCTTTTCTCTCTCCTCTTTTCTCTCCTCTTTTCTCTCCTCTTTTCTCTCCTCTTTTCTCTCCTTTCCCCCCTTCCCTTCCCCTCCCCTCCCGACACGGTGCTGCTGCCCAGCCAGAGCCCGAGCCCGAAGCCGGAGAAGGGGCTGGAGCAGCCGAGGAGGGGCTGAGGGAGCCGGGGAGGGGGGGGGGGCTCAGCCTGGAGAGAAAGGGGCCGAGGGGGGACCCTCTGCTCCCTCCCCGGGCCCAAAGGAGCTCGGAGAGCGAAACCTCTTGTCCCAAGCGACGGCACGGGAGGAAACGGCCCCAGGTTGCGCCAGGGGAGGGTTATTTCAATATTCAATATATTCATCAATGACCTGGATGAGGGGATAGAGTGCACCCTCAGCAAGTTTGCTGATGACACAAAGCTGGGGGGGGCGGCTGACACACCGGAGGGCTGTGCTGCCATACAGAGAGACCTGGACAGGTTGGAGATCTGGGCAGAGAGAAACCTTATGAAATTCAACAAGGGCAAGTGTAGGGTGCTGCACCTGGGGAGGAACAACCCCATGCACCAGTACAGGTTGGGGGCTGACCTGCTGGAGAGCAGCTCTGTGGAAAGAGATCTGGGAGTCCTGGTGGACAACAGGATGACCATGAGCCAGCAATGGGACCTTGTGGCCAAGAAGGCCAATGGCATCCTGGGGTGCATCAAAAAGAGTGTGGCCAGCAGGTCAAGGGAGGTCATCCTCCCCCTCTGCTCTGCATTGGTGAGGCCACACCTGGAGTACTGTGTCCAGTTCTGGGCTCCCCGGTTCCAGAAGGACAGGGAACTGCTGGAGAGGGTGCAGCAAAGGGCTACCAGGATGATTAGGGGACTGGAACACCTCTCTTATGAGGAAAGGCTGAGGGATTTGGGTCTCTTCAGTCTGGAAAAAAGACGGCTGAGGGGGGATCTTACCAACACTTATAAATACTTAAAGGGTGGGTGTCAGGAGGATGGGACCAGGCTCTTTTCAGTGGTGCCCGGGGACAGGACAAGAGGCAACGGGCACAAACTTGAGCACAAGAAGTTCCACCTAAACATGAGGAGGAACTTCTTTACCCTGAGGGTGGCAGAGCCCTGGAACAGGCTGCCCAGAGAGGTGGTGGAGTCTCCATCTCTGGAGACATTCCCAACCCGCCTGGACGTGTTCCTGTGTAACCTGCTCTAGGTGACCCTGCTCTGGCCGGGGGGTTGGACTAGATGATCTCCAGAGGTCCCTTCCAACCCTATGGTTCTATGATTCTATGATTCTATTTGGGAGATGGGGAAAAATGTCTTCCCCCCCCAAAGAGCTGCCCAGGGAAGGGGCCAAGTCCCTGGAGGGATGTGAAGGACGTTGGGGACAAGGGACGCGGGTTAACGGCGGGAGTCGGTGGCCTGAAAGGTCTTTTCCACCCTAAACCATTCCACGGTTCTCTAACGGAACAAATCAGGGCGGCACAGACTGAAATATTCGGTGAAATATCGCGGTGACTCCCCGTCTACCGGTACCGAGCTCCCCCGCCGCACTCCCCGCTCTTCCCCTCACATTTTCCCGCACGTTCCATCCGGATTTTGGGCACCGACCCCCCGCTGCACCCCGAATTCCTCCGCATCCGGAGCTCCCATAAGCCCCCTCAAGCTGTCCCGTCTCTAATTAGCATAACCACACCCTCTATTTGCATAAGCCTCACCGCCATTCTTTCTCCGCGCGCCCGCCCCCGTGCTTTGCACGCTCCGCCCCCTTCCGCAAACCGATTTGCATGTCCCGCCCCCTCCCCACACCGATTTGCATGCCCCGCCCATTCACACAAACCTTTTATAGTCAATCCCCGCCCATTCATTTACATACGCCCCGCGCCCCGCCCAGCAGACAGGGATTTGGGTGGGAAAACGAAGGATTTGGGGAGGGTCTCCGCCCAGGCGGGGTCTGCAGGAAGGACTGGGAGCACTGGAACGGGGACGCCATTCCCGGTCCAGCCCCTGTCTGGGATCCCAGTGTTTAAATCCCATTATTTTAGTTTCGTTAACGGCTGCAGCCGTTGGGAACCACGGACTCAGGGACTGGTTTGGGTGGGAAGGGCCACCCAGTGCCACCCCCTGCCACGGAGAAGGGCCACCCAGTGCCACCCCCTGCCACGGAGAAGGGTGCTGAGCATCGTCCTGAAGCGCCGGAGCAGCCAAAGCCCCAAAACGCCTTCAAAATGCACCAAAACCAGCTTCAAAATGCTCCAGCATGGCTTCAAAATGCTCCCAAATGCCCCCAATCGGCTCCCTGGGATGGGGATGTCAGCGGAGTGTTCCGGTCCCAGGGATAGGGATGAGGATGGCCGGGACAGCACGAAGGTCTCCATCGCTGCCAGGGACGGTCGAACGGGAGGGTAACGAGGGTAACGAGGCGGGGGAAGGGGGTGAGGGGGTTCCCCACGGATTGGTGCTGGCAGAGGGTCTGGATGTAGCCGAAGGTGTCGAGGCCCAGGAAGAGCTCAGTCCTCGGCTCGATGAAGAGTGAGATGAAGCTCAGCATGGAAACAAGCAGGGCTGGGGAGGAGGAAGAGGAGGAAGGGGAAGAAGAAGAGGGAAGAGAGACGAGGAGGAAGAGGATGAGAGAAGGGAAAGGAGGAGGAAGAGGAAAAGGAAAGAGGGAGGGGGAAAAGGGAAGAGCAAGGAGGAAGAGGGAGAAGACGGAATGGAGAAACTGGGGAGGAAGAAGAGGGAACAGGAAGGAGGATGAGGATAAAGAAAAGGAAAGAGCAAGGGGGAAGAGGGAACGGAAAAGAGCGAGGGGGAGGAAGAAGACAGGAAAGAGCGAGGAGGAAGAAGAGGGAAAGGAAGGGAAAGAGCAGGGAGGAAGAGGAGGAGGAAGAAGCAGGGCCACAGTCCCTCCATCCACCACCCCCCGCAGCTCCGGGGGGGGGGTCCAAGACACCATAAAACAGAGAGGGGGTTGTGTGTGTGTCCCTGTGTCCCCCCCCCCTTCTCCCCCCGACACAGCTGGGCAGCTCAGGGTTTTATTGCGATGTGACAAGGGGAGGGTGACAAGGTGACAAAGATCCTGTGTCCCATCCCCCCCCCCCCGAAAAAAAAACCCCTAGAGCTTGCGGTAGGCGCCGACGGTGAGGTCGAAGAGCCGGGGGTTGCAGAGCTGCCCCCCCTTGTCCAGTAGGAAGAAAAAGGGGCGGCCCTTCACCTTGAGGGGGAGGGCGGCCGGCACCTCGGAGCGATGGGCCCGGCAGGAGACGTGGCGCAAAGGGACGGTGAGGGTGGGACCCCGACCCAGCCCCAGGGGCCCGTGGGTGCTGATGGCCACCTCCGCGCCCCCCCGCAGCAACGTCACCCGCCGGACGGCACGAAGGGGGAACAGGATGCCAGCCGCCACGATCAGAGAGCCTGCCGGGGGGGGAGAAACGGGACGGGGGGGGGGTGTCAAGGTGGCCACCGGGCCCAGTTCAAGCCACCCCATCTCTCCCTCGCAGTGTCCTGGAGAGTCCTCCCAAGTCCTCCTCCGCTGTCCCAGCCCCCCCCCCCAACCCCAGCTCCCCCTGTCCCTGTCTGAGCCCCTCCCCGGCTCCCCGAGGCCCATTCTGAGATGACACCCCCCCCCCCCCCCGGCGCCCCGGGCCACCCCCCAGACCCCTTGGTCCTGCTCCAACCCCCACTCTGGTGTCCTAGGTGTCGTCCCCCCCCCCCCCGCCCCGGCTCCCCAAGGCCCTGTCTGAGCCCCCAGCGCCCCTCCCCCGCTACACCGGGCCCCTCTCAGCTCCCCCGGCTCCGGTCTGAACCCCTCCACGGTACCCCGGGCCCCCCCCCCCCGGTCCAGGAGCCCCTGTTCCCCAAAGTCCTCTCCGAGCCCCTCTCCGGTGCCCCAGTTCCCCCCGCCGGTGCCCCAGGTCCCGCCCTACTCAGGCCCAAGGGCCGTTCTGAGCCCCTCCAAGGCCCGGCCAAAGCCCCCCCCCCTCCCCGTCCCTGGGGCACCGGCCCCCCCACAGCTCCCCCGCTCCCGTTCGGACTCGACCCGTCCCGTCCTGCCCCGCAGCCCTCCGCCGCCGGTACCGAGGGTGAGGCAGGAGGCGGTGAAGCCGAGCCGCCATTTGTGATCGCGGGGCCGGAGCGGATCGTCGGGGCCGGGGCCGGCGGCGGGACGAAGAGCCGTGAAGGCGAAATGAGCCAGGTAGGCCCAGAAGAGGCCTTGCCCCGCGCAGAAGAAACCGGCCAGGCGGAAGAACCGGCCCCGTTCGTGCCGGAAAAGCACCACGTCCCGCGGAACCGCCACCTCCAGAGCAGCCGCCGCCGCCCGCGCCCCGGCGGCCGCCATGGCGGGCCCCCTCATGCCACTTCCGAGTCACCCTGTATCAACTTCCAGGTCACCCCCGCTGCCGACCAATCCCCGGGCTCCAACCCCCCCCCCCCCGCCACTTCCGGCACCACCTTTCTGGCGGGCGCGACACCGTCCCGCCCCCTCTTAAAGGCGCAGCGCGCCCCCAAGGCCAAAAGGGGTCGATTTATTGATTTATTTACAAAACGGTGGGGAATAAAACTCCGGGATGGAAGCGGGGAGGGGCGGGGAGAAGAGCGAGGTGGGGGCGGAGGGGGGGGTACCGCTCACTTGAGAAACGCCACCTCCGGGATCTTCCCTTCCAGCTGCAAGAGAAATGGCGGGGGGGGGGTGGGATGAACTGGAGGGGTCTGGGGGGGGAGGGGAACATGGCTGAGACACGCCCCCCCCCAACCCCCAAAAAAACCCACCTTGAGCTGGGTAAAGACCTGCCCGGCCCGTCCGTAGTCCCAGTCGTTGTCCTGGAGGCACCTGGAGATGGGGGGGGGGGGGGGGAAGAGGGGAGATGGTGAGGGTGGGGGAGGGGTGGGGGGGAAGGGGGGGGGGGGGGAGGGCGGGGGAGGGGGGCACACACTCACTTTTGGGACCACTCGAGGTTCATGCCCGACTGCATGGAGAAGGCGGCCAACATCTCCTGCTGCTCGGCCGAGAGGGTGGGGACGGGGCTGGAGGAGGGGGTGGGGGCCGGCATGAGGAAGGCCTTGCGGATCTCCTCGGTGGTGGCGTTCCTAACGAAGAGCTCGTCGTTAACGATGCAGAGCCTGCGGAAAGACAAAATGGAGACGGGGGGGGGGGGTGGCGTGGGAAGGTTTGACTATGGCCGGCGTCTTCCTGCACCGCCAAGGCCACCCAGGAGCTGGAGGGTCCCTTCTGGGATGACAACGGGGCAAGTGGTGGCCACTGGGGCCACCAGAGGCTGGAGAAGCTCCGCCGTGGGGAGGGGATGGTCGGGATGGAGAAGGGACAGGGGTTGTAGAAGCTCCGCCGTGGGGACAGGCCGAGAATTGGGGGTGTTCGGCCTGGAAAAGGCTCCGGGGAGACCTTCTGGTGGCCCATGGCTAATGAAACTGGGCTGAGAAGGAAGGCGGGGACAGAGTCCCACAGGGCCTGCGGCAACAGGATGAGGGGAAATGGGTTTGAGGTAAAAAAGGGGAGATTTAGACCAGATCGAAGGAAGAAATCCTTGACTCTGAGGGCGGTGAGACACTGGCCCAGGTTGCCCAGTGAAGACATCCCTGCCCATGGCGGGGGGTGGCACTTGGTGGCCTTTAAAGGTCGCTTCAACCCAAACCAGCCTGATTTTATGGAAAAGCGGGTAACAACGGCCCAAGATGTCCCCGCTCGTCCCACCCGTGCAGAGACACCTCCGTGCAGCTCTCGGGAGGAGGAAGAGGGATGGTGCCGAAGGCCCGGTGGCCGGTAGCCATCACCTACCCAGTGTTGCCGGCCGGGACGGCGATGAACATCCGGGTGAAGGCGCGCACAGAGTCGCGGGATTTGCCATCCACTGCAGGAGAGAGGGAGAGGTGGTGGTGGGAGGAAGGCTGGCGAGGAGGAGGAGGGAGGGGAAGGGAGGGGAGGGGAAGGGAGGGGACAGGGAGGAGGAAGAAAAACGAGAAAGGAAAGAGAATGAGGAGGAGGAAGGAAGGAGGAGGAGGAAGAAGAATGAGAAACGAAAGAGGAGGAGGAGGAAGAAGAACGAGGAAGGAAGGAGGAGGAGGAAGAAGAACGAGGAAGGAAGGAGGAGGAGGAGGAAGAAGAACGAGGAAGGAAGGAGGAGGAGGAGGAAGAAGGAGAAAGGAAGGAGGAGGAGGAGGAAGAAGGAGAAAGGAAGGAGGAGGAGGAGGAAGAAGGAGAAAGGAAGGAGGAGGAGGAGGAAGAAGGAGAAAGGAAGGAGGAGGAGGAAGAAGGAGAAAGGAAGGAGGAGGAGGAAGAAGGAGAAAGGAAGGAGGGGGAGGAAGAAGGAGAAAGGAAGGAGGGGGAGGAAGAAGGAGGAAGAGGAGGAGGGAGGAAAGAAGGAGGAAGAGGAGGAGGAGGAGGAGGAGGAGGAGGGAGGAGGGAAGAGGAGGAGGAGGGAAGAGGAGGGAAGAGGAGGAGGGAAGAGGAGGAGGGAGGAGGGAAGAGGAGGAGAGGAGGAGAGGAGGGAAGAGGAGGAGGGAAGAGGAGGAGGGAGAGGAGGAGGAGGGAGAGGAGGAGGAGGGAGAGGAGGAGGAGGAGGAGGGAGGAGGAGGAGGGAGAGGAGGAGGAGGGAGAGGGAGGAGGAGGAGGAGGAGGAGGAGGGAGAGGGAGGAGGAGGGAGAGGAGGAGGAGGGAGAGGAGGAGGAGGGAGAGGAGGAGGAGGGAGAGGAGGAGGAGGGAGAGGAGGAGGAGGGAGAGGAGGAGGAGGAGAGGAGGAGGAGGAGGAGGAGAGGAGGAGGAGGAGAGGAGGAGGAGGAGAGGAGGAGGAAGAGGAGGAGGAAGAGGAGGAGGAGGAAAGAAGGAGGAAGAGGAGGAGGAAGAGGAGGAGGAAGAGGAGGAGGAGAGGAGGAGGAAGAGGAGGAGGAAGAGGAGGAGGAAGAGGAGGAGGAAGAGGAGGAGGAAGAGGAGGAGGAAGAGGAGGAGGAAGAGGAGGAGGAGGAAAGAAGGAGGAAGAGGAGGAGGAGGAAAGAAGGAGGAAGGAAGGAGGGGGAGGAAGAAGGAGGAAGAGGAGGAGGAGGAAAGAAGGAGGAAGAGGAGGAGGAGGAAAGAAGGAGGAAGAGGAGGAGGAGGAAAGAAGGAGGAGGAAAGAAGGAGGAGGAAAGAAGGAGGAAGAGGAGGAGGAGGAAAGAAGGAGGAAGAGGAGGAGGAGGAAAGAAGGAGGAAGAGGAGGAGGAGGAAAGAAGGAGGAAGAGGAGGAGGAGGAAAGAAGGAGGAAGAGGAGGAGGAGGAAAGAAGGAGGAAGAGGAGGAGGAGGAAAGAAGGAGGACACAGGGGTCGACCCTCACCTTCCTTGAAGATCCCATGGACAGCGAAGCAGAGCAGCGTGTTCTGGAAGAGAGGGGCCGGGTGAGGGGGGGCAGGATGGCGCCGGGGGGGGGCCCAAAGGAGCCCCGTGTGTCCCTGTCCCCCCCCCGTATCCCCCCAGCGCCCCCCCCCCCCGGCCACCGCTCACCGTCTGGGCGCAGATGTCCACCACGAAGGAGTTGACGTCGTGCTGCGTCTTGGGCAGCTCGTTGAGGAAGGCCACCACATTGAGCCGCGTGTGTTTGAGCAGCTTGAAGCGCATGGCTGGGGGGGGTGGGCGACAAAAGAACACTAAGACGCCCCCCCCCCCAGACACCCCACCGCCCCCCCCCCCCCGACCCACCATAGCCCCCCCCCCTGCAGAGGACTTTAGGAGGGGACTTACTGGGGTCTTTCAGCTTCTTCACATTTCTGCTGTCCTTAAAATACTCGTTGAGGCTGTTCCTGCAGGGACGAGGGGCTGTGAAGGGGGGGGTCCTGCTGCCCGTCCTCCCCCCGGCTGGGGTTTGGGGGGCTGTTGTGTGTCCCCCCTCCCACCCCAGGAGGCAGCGGGGGGGCCGTACCGGGGTTGGTTGTGGGGCCCGAAGGGGATGCTGAGGGAGCAGCAGGCTCCGTCGTGGTAGGCGTCCAGCAGCCCCTGCCTGTCGCTGGAGTCGTAAATGGAGTAATACCTGCGGGGGGGGGGGACGGGGGGGGGGACGGCAGGGTGACGGGGGGTTTGAAAGGGGGTGGGGGGGTGGAAAAGGGTCGGTGGAGAGGGGGAAAAAGAGGTTGGAGGGGGTTAAAGGGAATTGGGGAGATGAAAAAGTGTGGGGGGGGGTTTGAAAAGGGGTGTGTGGGGAAAGGGGAGGTTGGAAAGGGGGGGTGGGTAGAAAAGGGGGGGTTGAAAGCGGGGGGAGTGTTGAGGGGGGGGGGGGTGAAAGCGGGGAGGGGGCAGCCCCCCGCCCGCCCCAGCACTCACTGCTGTAAGAACCGCAGCACCAAAACCTTCAGGTCATCCGAGGCGAAGTAGCTGCCCTAAATGGCGGGGGGGGGGGACACCACACACACAGCGGTTACTCCCCAGGCAACAGCCCCCCCCCCCCCCTCCCCAACCCCCCCTCGGCCTGGGCTGGGGGTACAGCAGCCCCAGCCCCCCCAAAACGTCCCTACCTTGCAGGGGGGCAGCGTGGTGGGGGCCTCCACGTCGAAGGCGATGGGTGGAGGGAGCTCGTGGCCGTCCTGGGGGGGCAAAACCAGATGGGGATGGGGGGGGGAGGGTGCAAATTTCTCCCACCACCCCCCCTAGCAGGGCTTGATGCCCCCCTCCTGCCCCCCCCCAGCAAGGCTGTGTCGCCCCCAGCCCCTTCCTGCCCCCCCAAAAGGCTCTGTGTCTGCCCCAGCCCTCTCCTGCCCCTAAACAAGACTCAGTGCCCCCCCGCGAGCAAGGCTGCGTGTGCCCCCCAGCCCCCCAGAAAGCCTCAGTGTCCCCCCCCAGCCCCAGAGCAAGGCTCGGTGCCCCCCCCCCCCCCGCCCCCCCCAAGTCCTCTCCTGCCCCCAAACAAGACTCAGCGCCCCCCCGCCTTGCTCACCAGGCGCAGCAGCTTGGGGAATCGCTCTCTGACGGAGCTGCCGAGGGGGAGCAGAGTCAGTGCGGTGGCCGAGCCCCCGGCCAGGGCCAAGCCTTGCCCCCCCCCCCCAACCCCGGGGACCCCTCCCCACCCTAGGGACCCCTCCCCACCCTGGCTGCCCCCCATTTACTGCCCCCCCTGGACCCACAGGGTGCCAGGGGACGGCCCTGCGGCTGCCTCCCCCCCTCCCTGATGTGGCAGCACCCCCCTGAGGACCCAGTGCCATCCCCCCCTCCCCAGCCCCAGGGCTGCCCCTGCCCCTGGGGGGGGTCTTGGGCCACATCTGAGGAACCGTGGGCCCCGTGGGCCAGCTCAGGACTTACCTGGCTCGTACTCACCTGGGTGCGGTTGCCCAGAGGAGAGGGGAAGGGGGAAGAGGACAAATCCCCACCGGTTCGTGGCACAAACCCTTGGCACGACCCGGCTGTTTTATAGCTGCGGAGCCCCTGCGTCGAGGGGTGGGGGGTGGGGAAACGGAGCGAGCAGCAAGGGGAAGGATAAAGCAGGGTTTTTGGGGTGGGGGGCAACCCCCGGGCAGAGCCTCTTCTCCTTCGTGCCGCTCCCCCCCCGGCCCCGGGAGCCCGATTGGGCTGCGGGTATGGCCGCATCCGGAGCCGAGACCCTCGCCCGCGCTGGGGGCCGGCGTGGGCTCGCCCAGGGGTGCGGCGGGGGGGGCCTGCCCGGAGCGAGCCCCGTGGGCCTGCGGCAGGCCTGTGGCTAGCGAAAGCCTCCCCGCGCCAGCCGCATCTGGGCGGCGGCGTTTGGCCACTGCACGGCTGTGCCTGTCTTAGGTTGTTCCTCCCGTGAGGAATCTTACCCGTCTCTGGCTAGCCAGCCATCGTCGAGGGCCAAACACGGGCGCAAGGGAGGGGGGGGCAGCTCTGTAGAGTTTGGAGGGGGGGGACACACACCGGTGCCGTGTCCCGCATCCCCCGAAAGCCCGTGGAAGGGGCAGAGCGATGTCAGAAGCCCCGTCTGCGCGGCAGAGGGGTGGGAGCGGCAGGCAGGGAGCGGGACGCTGTGGAGAAGAGGCTGCATACCCCAAGGGAGGAGGAGCTGGGGGGGGGGGGGGAGCAGCGAGGAAGAGGAGGAGGAGGAGGAAGGAAGGAAGGAAGCAGGGCTCCGAGCAGCTGAAACGGATCGGCCGTCCTCCGGCAGACGGGCGATGGGCCCGTCTCCGGCCTCGCGCCACGACCAGGGGCTGCCTGGGGTTGGGGGGGACACGGGGGCGTCTGGGCGCCGGCGAGCAGAAGGCACCGGGAAGGGGGTTTGTGTGTGTTTGGGGAAGGGGGCGGGGGGGGGGGCGGCCTTTCTTCATCCTGCCGGGTTGCCCCCCCGTGGAGCAGGGGCGGCCCACGGGCCCCTGGGGCCGCCCCAGGGCTAACACTGACCTGATGTAGGTGGACTGGTCCCGGAAAGCGTCGCAAAGAGGGTTTCCATCGAGCCAAAGCTCCTCCAGTTTGAGCCCCTTCACCTTGTCCAGTTCCCGATCGGATTTCAGCTGCACGGAGAGGGGGGGGGGAAAGAGGGGTGAGGGGCGGGTCATGGAACATGGCCGGGGGGGGACAAAAAACCAGGTGGCACCCACCTCGTTGCGAGAAAGGTCGAGGATTTTGAGGCCGGCGGCTTTTTGCGCCAGCTCGGACAGGTCGTCCAGGCGGTAGAGCTTGTTGCTGCTCAGGTTGAGGGACTGGAGCTGCGGGGAGAGATCGGGGGCGGGGGGGGACACAGAAAGGTGGGGGTCAGGGGGCAAAGAGGGGGTTTGGGGAGGGGGACAGAGAGAGGGGTTTGGGGGAGAGACGGAGGGGTTTGGGGGAGAGACGGGGAGTTTGGGGGGACAGAGAGAGGGGGTTGGGGGGGAGATGGAGGGGTTTGGGGGAGGCAGAGAAAAGGGGTTTGGGGGAGAGATGGGGAGTTTGGGGGGGCAGAGAGAGGGGTTAGGGGGGACGATGGGGGACAACAGAGAGGGGGGTTGGGCAGACAAGCAGCGGGGAACAAAGAAGGGGATTGGGGGACAGAGGGGGGGGACAAAGAAGGGAGTTGGGGACAGGGAGGGGGGACAGAGAGGGGGGTCAGGGGGACAGGGAGGGGGGACAGGGAGGGAACTGGGGCGACAGAAATGGGGGAGACAGAGAAGGAGGACAGGGGGGAGTGACAGAGGGGGGTTGGGGGGACAGAGAGGGGATCTGGAGGGGACAGAGGGGATTGGGGGACAGGGAGGGGGATACAGATGGGGGTGGCGGGGACAGAGGCAGCAGTTGCGGGGGGACAGGGGGATTGGGGGAACACACAGACGGGGGTTGAAGGGGGGACACGGAGCAGGGTTGGGGCCGGGGGGGGGGGGGGTGGTCCAGGCGCCGCTGGCGCAGGGTCCCCCCCTCACCTCGGGGATGTTGTCCTCGATGATGCGCAGCACCACCAGCATGCAGCTCCGCTGGTTCAGCACCACGTCGATGCTCTGCGACACCAAATCTTGGGGGGGGGAGAGGGGGGGGAAAGAGGGGGGTGAAACGTTGCCTCCCGCAGCCCCTTCTCGCCCCTCACATCCCCGGGGCACTGAGCAGAGCTTACCCGGGTCGACGCGGAGGCTCTTGAGGTCCAACGCCCGCTGTGAACCGTCGTATCTCTTGCTCATGCAGAGCTGGGATGGGATGAGGAAGATGAGAGCGGGTTCTGCCTTTCCCCTCGCCCCCCCATCCCGCCCCCCGCCATCCCACTCACCTTCAGTTGCTCAATCTCCTCTGGTTTCAGCTCGTTCTGCAGGGACTGAGGCGGAGCTGATGAGTTGATAATTATCACCACCTTGTAATTATCCCTGTCGGTGATCTTCCGGGAGACCTGTTTGAGGGCGCTGGCGGTGGTGGCGTCCTCCACGTAGAACTGTGCCCGGTTGTGGTCGTAGTGGAACTGGAAAAAGGGAGGATTTAGGGTCTGGGTGGCAGCTCCCGCGTAGCCAGAGCTTGGCCAAACTCCTGGGGGGTCCGTGCCCCCCACCCCAGCCTGCCCCGACCTCCCCAAAATGGGAAACGACACAAAACCCAGGACCCCGCTCACCTCGACGGGGGTGAAGGGGACGCTGCAGAGGTTCTGGATGGAGCTCAGCAGCCAGGATTTGTCGTATTTCTTTCCGTAGGGGATCTAAGAGACCATTTGCCCGGCATGAGGGCACGGGCAGGGCTGGGAAGGGTGCAGGGCTCCAACTGCTGGCGGAGGAGCCGTCACAGCCCTGCCCGGGCCATGCGTGTCGCAGCTGGGCAGGATGCAGCTGCCTTCTGTGTACAGCTGGGTGGGGCGGGGGGGAGAAGGGGGACAAGGGGGGATAAAAGCACAAAAAAGAGAAGGAAAAAGAAAAGAAAGACGTGAAAAGGCAAAAGAAAAGAGAGAAGAGAAAGGAGAAGAGAAACAAGAAAGGAGAAGGGAAAGGAGAAGGGAAAGCAGAAAGAGCAGACCTTTGAGCCTCTTCCAGTCCCTAAAGGAGCTGCAGGAAAGCTGGGGGGAGGGACTCTTGACCAGGGAGGGGAGCGATAGAACGAGAAATAGTGGTTTTAAAGTAAAAAAAGGGTAGATTTACATATAAGGGATATAAGGAAGAAATTCTTTACAGCACATTGTCCAGAAAGGTGGTGGATGCCCCATCCCTGGAAACATCCCAGGCCAGGCCAGACGGGGCTTTGAGCGACCTGATCTCGTTGAAAATGTCCCTGCCCAACCCAAGGCGTTGGACTAAACGGCCTTTAAAGGTCCCTTCAACCCAAACCAGTCCATGATTCTATGGCAAAGCAGGCGACTTTGCCGGATCCCCGTCCCTGCGCCGCCCACCCCACTCACGGTGATCTTGAACCAGTTCCTGCGCCCGCCGTCGCGACTGGTGCCACCGCTTCGCTCCAGGGTGGGAAGATCTCGTTTGACTGTGATGTGGATGTTGGTCGAGCGGTTGGGCCGCGGCCCGTAGGGCAAACTGGGAACAGCGAGGGGAGATTGGAGAGAGCCCTGGACCCCCAAAGACCCCTCGCAGGCCCTCCCAAAGACTCCCCAGCGGCCCCATGGGGCTCCCACACCCCTCCAACACTCACTATCGGCTGCGGGGCCCATCGTGGGCCTCGCTCATGGGGACGTCACCGTCGTCCTCCTCTAGCCGGGCGCGGAGACCGGGGCCGCCGCGGCTCCGGGAGCGATGGTTCATCTCGCTGTACATCTTTCCCCGGAACGGGCCGCGGCCTTTCTTCCTGCGGCCCGAGAAGCTTCGCCCGCCCACGCGGTCATCGTGCTCTGCCAGGGCAGCACTGCCATCAGCCACCCAACGCACTGGCCCCTGAGGGGCTCTGAACCCTGTCCCACGTCCCCTCAGGCCCCTCTCCCCATCCCTTCTCCCCAGCCCCTGGTCTGCTCTCCCTGTCCCTCATCCCTGCTCACTTGCCCCCAGACCCCACCCCCTTTCCCCAGGTCCCCATCCCCTCTCCCCATTCCCTCTCCCTTGTCCCCTCTCTCCAAGCTCCCATCCCCTTTCCCAAGTCCCTGTTCCCTCCCTCTGCTCCCCATCCTTCTTCCTGGGACCCCACGCTCTCTCCCCTGCCCCTGCCCCAACCCCATCCCCTCCCCTGATCCCCATTCCCCTCAAGCCCCTCTCCTTGGGCCCCTGTCCCCTCTCCCTGTCCCCCAGCCCCTCTCTCCAGTCCCCCAGGCCCCTCTCTCGGTCCCCTCTCCCCATCCCATCTCCCCCACCCCCTTTCCACAGACCCTGTCCTCTCGTCCCGTCCCCTGAGGCCCCTCTACCAGGTCCCCTCTCCCCCATTCCCCTGTCCCTTCTCCCCGGCCCCCATCCTCTCCCCCGGCCCGGGTCCTTCTCCCCGGACCCCGTCCTCTGCCCAGGCCCCCTTTCCAAGGCCGCGTTCCTCTCCCCCGGGCCCTCAGGCCCCTCTCCCCGGTCCCCGTCCCCTCAGGTCACTGTCCCTGTCCCTTCTCCCCAGGTCCCCGTCCCATCTCTCCCAGTTCCTTCTCCCGGCCCCTCACCGCATCCCACATCCCCCGGTCCTCTCGCACCGTCCCCTCTCCACAGGCCCTCTCTCCAGGCCCCGTCTCCCCTCCAGGCCCGCGGCCCGGGCACAACGTCGCCTCCAACCGCCCGGGCCTCTGCCGCTCCCCTCTCGGACCGGCCCCGGGGCTCCCCCCGCCGCCGCCAGCCCCCTCCCCACCGGCTGCCCCGACCCCGCTCACCGCTGTAACCCCCTTTCCCCTCCTCCGCCATCGCCGTCCTCCGCTCCCGGCCCCCGCGGCCTCCCCGCCGCGCCGCACCACTCCCCCCCTCCACGCGTCACTTCCGCCCGGAGGTCACCACTTCCGCCCAGCGCATGCGCGCTCACTCTCCTTCCCCCCCCCCCGGGCGGTGGCGCTGAGGTCGCCGGTTCGAATCCCGCCCCGTGACGAAAAGGCAGTGCTGGGGGGGCGGAATCACGGCTTTAATGGGGGGGGGGGGGGGGGGCTGAAGCTCCCAGGGGGGTCCCGTAGTTCCCCCCCCCTCCCCGGGATCCCACAGCTTTAACGGAGTCCATAGTCCCCCCCCTCGCGGGGGTCCCCCAGCTTCAATGGAGGCTGCAGCCCCCCCCCCCCCAAGGGTCCCACTGCCCATCTGGGGGGGTTGGGGGGGGGGCATACTGACTTTAACAGGGTCCACAGCTCCGCCCCTCCCCCCCCCGGAGATCCCACAGCTTTTAGTGGGGGCCACAGCCCCCCCACTTGGGGGTCTCAAGGCTTTACCAGGGGGTCTGCAGCCCCCCACAGGGCAGCCTATAGGCTTTAATGGGGTCCACAGCACTCCCCCCACCCCCCCGGGGGGTTCCCCAACTTTACCAGAGGCTGCAGCCCCCCCTAAAGGTCCCAGTCCACCCCCCGCAGTGGTCCGACAGCTTTAAGGGGGTCCACAGCCCACCCGCCCCCCCCAGCTCCCCGAGGGTCCCACGGCTTTACCAGGGGGTCCGTGGCCTGGGGAGTTGTGGGGGGGGGGGGGGGGGTCTGTCAGAATTCCTGGCCCACCAGGGGGGTTCCGCAGCCACCATGACCGGGCGGACACGGGGACCAGCCTCGGCGTAGGCTGCAGGACCTGCTGGAGGGGACATGGGGTGCTGGCCCCCCCCTCACTGGGTGGGGACAAAGGGGGTCCCCAGGGGCACGTTGGGGTCCCTGGGGGGGACGACAAGAGCATCCCTGGAGGCACACTGGGGTCCCCAGGGGCAAGTTGGGGTCCCCAGGGGCACAGTGGGGTCCCCGGCAGACCCCTGCCCCGTCCCCACGCCGATGTCCGTCTCTGAGCCCCGCAGAGCATGGACCGAGTCCGTCTGTCCCTCGGTGGGACAATGAGGGGGGGACACACGAAGCGTGTGTTGGGGGGGGACACACACAGGGGCTCAGGCGAGGAAGACGACGAAGATGATGAAGAAGACGATGAGGATAAGGAAGATCTTGACCATCAGCCACCGGTTGGAGGTGACGGACTGGAAATACTTGAGGATCTCCCCGTGTGCTGCCTCCACGTTCAGCTGGGCGTCCTCCACGCTGGCGTCGATCCTGGGGAGGGAGGGGACAGTGAGGGGACACCGAAGGGACACCGAGGGGACAGAAGGAGGTGGGGACTGGGGGGGGGGCACACAAAGTACCTCTGGATGGTCTCCTCCTGCTCCTTCACCATGTGGGCCAACTGCTGGAAGATGGAGCCCAGCTCCACGATGGTGGATTCGATGTTCTGCATCGTGTCCGCCCGGCTCTGGATGTAGGAATCCTGCGGGGACAAGGCGGGGGACGTCGCTCTCTGTGTGTTGTCGTTGTCCCCCCACAAGGTGGGGTTTGGGGGGGTCCCTTCCCCCAGTTTTATGCCCCCCCACCCCACCCCAACCTGCTCGTCGATGAGCTGGAGCTGTTGGCTCGTCCGGGCGTCCATCTCGATGGCCACCGTCCCGGCGCGCTGGGGCTCGGTTTGCAGCATGGCAGAGCCACCTGCAGGGACAGCGGGACACAATTGAGGTGGGGGGGGGGGGGGGGACAAAAAGACCCCCGTCCCCATCCCGCCAAATCCTGCCAAAGCCCCCCCGTGCCCCCCAAAAATCCCGGGGCTCACCCAAGTTGCCAGCAGCAAGGGGCAAAGCGGAGACGGGGGCGCGGGAGAAATGCTCACGGCGGCTCCGCTGCTGCTTCAGGTTCTGCGGGGAGGGGGTGGGGGGGGGTGGAGAAAGGTGGGGTCAGGGGGGTAAAAATGGGAGTCGGGGGGCAAAAATGGGTAGGCAAAAATGGGGGAGGCAGGGGGATAAAAATTCAGGGCCAGGGGGGAAAAATGGAGGGGCAAAAATGAGGGAACAAGGGGTAAAAACGGGGGGGGGGGGGGGGGGCAGGGGGTTGGTGGAACAAAAACGGGGGTGGTGGTAAAAAAGGGGGGGCAAAAATGGGGGGGGGTCACAGGGTGGGGGGTAAAAATGGGGGAGTATAGGGTAAAAATGGCAGGGCAGGGGATTGGGGGGCAAAAATGGGGAGGAGGGAGTTGGGAGGGTAAAAATGGGGGGGCAGAGAAGTAAAAATAGAGGGGCAGGGGTTGGGGGGGTAATAATGGGGGGGGTCGGGGGATAAAAATGGGGGGGTCAGGGGGTTAATAATGGGGGGAAAGGGGGTGAGGGAATTAAAAATGGGGAGGGGGGGGATAAAAAATGGGGGGGGAAGGACTCACCTCTGTCCGCACCTCCAGCACGGATTTGAAGTCGTTGGACATGGAGGCCAGTTTGGACTGGGGAGGGAAGGAGGAGGGGGGGGGGGTTCAGTTGGCGCTGGGGGGGGGGTCTGTATCCGTCCCATCCCCCCCCCCCCCACCGCCGCCATCGTCCCCACCTGCAGTGACACCACCACGGTGTTGGAGTGGGTCTGGACGTGGCGCCCGCTCTGGCCCCCCCGGGCCCGCACCATCTCCTGCAGCTGCGCGATCTGCTTGTTCAGGCTGTTGATGTCCTGAAGGGGGGGGGAAGAGGGGCCAAAATAACATGGGGGGGGGGGGGAGGTGTCAGGGACACCCCAAAAGTGGGTGTCCCCCCTAAAATGCGCCCCTCCCCGCCGTCTCCCCCACCTGCTTGATGATATACGTGAGCTCCTCGATCTCCACCGCTTTGTCGTCGAAGAGGGATTTCCGCTTGGCCACTGCCGGGGTTTGGGGGGGGACACACACATCAGGGCACCCTCCTGCCTCCCCCTCACCCCCCCCCGCCCCCCGCCAGGCACCCTCCTCACCCCCCCAGGCCACCCTCCCCTCCCTCCCCTCCCCCCCCCCCCAAGGGAAACCCCCCCCCACTCACAGATCGTCAGCTTTTCCAGCTTGGCGAAGGTGTTGCTGAGATCCTTCCCGATGCGCCTGCGAGGGGGACAGGGGACACCTCAGAGATGGGGCGGCTCCGTCCGTCCGTCCCCCCCCCCCAAACCTGAGGACCCCCCCCCGACCTGAGGACCCCCCCCCCCCCATCCCATCTGGAGACCCTGTCCCTGTTCTGTCCCCTCCCCGTCCCTCCCAGGGACCCCCCTGTCCCTCTGCCATCCCATTTTGGGACCCTGTGGCCCCACCCCGCGCACCTAGGGACCCCCCCTCACCTTCCTGTCCCACCTGGGGGCCCTGTCCTCCCCCCCCCGCCATGCCCAGAGACACCCCCTCGTCCCCCTCCTGTCCCATCCGGGGATCCCGTCCCCGTCCTGTCGTCCCCCCCGCCCCCACTGCACCCAGGGATGGGTCCCCTGCAATGGGGACCCCCGTGTGTCCCCCCCCAGTACCACCAGTCCTGGGGACCCCCTTCTCCTTCCACCCCACCCCCTGCCTGGGGACCCCCCCTTGTCCCCTTCCTGCACCCAGGGACCCCCCCCCCCCGCCCCATGTCCCCCTCACATCCCACCATGCCCAGGGACCCTGTGTCCCTCCCTCCTCCTGCCCAAACTGGCCCCCCCCCCCGGTGCCTGGGGGTCCCCCCCCCGGTGCCTGGGGGTCCCCTGGACACCCTCCCCCCCCCCCCCCAGACCCCCCCTTTACTTGGCCATGAGGCTGAACTCGCTGCGCTGCCGCCCGGCGCCCGGGACCGCTCTGCCCAGCTGCCCCCCATCCTGTGGTGGGGGGGGGGAGAGGGGGGGTCAGGCCGGGGGGGGGTTGACGGGACCTCCGAGGGGGAATAAGGCCGGGGGGGGATGGCAGGGGGGGACACCCAGGTGGGGCAGAGCGGGGGGGGGGAGGCCGGAGAGGGGCAGGGGGCACCCCTTGGGGGGGGGGGGCGGGGGGGGGGGTGACGCCAGGGGAGCCCGGGGGGGGACCCTCGGGGGGCAGAGGAGCAGGGATGAGACCAGGGGAGGACACCCCGGGGGGGGGGGGGGGGGGGGTGTAAAGGGGGAGCATGAGGCCAGGAGAGGACCCCCGGGGGGGGGGAGTGAGATCGGGGGGGGGGGAGTGAGATCGGGGGGGGGCACTGGGGGGACCCCCGGGGGGGGTAAATGGGGGAAATGAGGCCGGGGGGTGCCCCCAAGGTGGGAGGCAAAAGGGAGGATGAGATTCCCTGGGGGGAGCTCGGGGGGCGGGTCTTAGGCCGGGGGGGGGGCAGCAAGGGGGGACCCCCGGGGGGGTGGGAGGCCAGGAGAGGCTGCGGGGGGGGGGGGGGAGCGTGGGGGACCCCCGAGGAGGGGTGAGGCTGGGGGGGGGGGCACAGGGATGTCCCTATGTGTGTCCCCCCCCCCGACACCCACCTGCCGGCCCTGCAGGGACTTGCAGGCAGAGAGGAACTCCTGGGTCCTATCGCGACACGACATGGTGGCGTCCGAGGGGGGGGCAGCAGCGGGGGGGGGGCCGGCGAGAGGCGGGGGGGCAGCGGCGAGGGGCGGGGGGGGCACGGCTTGTGTCTGGGGGGGCCCCAGGTAAACGCCCGGTTCCCGCTGCCTAGAGCCGTGCCGGCGCCGGGCGTTCATCGGGGCTCATCACCTGAGGCTGCGGGGGGGGGGGGGGGGGGGGTCAGCGCCGGTCCGGGAGCCCCCGGACACCGGGACACCCCCCGACACTGGGACCCCCCCCCACCAGATACCGAGGACCCCCCTACCGACCCCGAGAGCCCCTCTCCGGACACCGGGGACCCCTCACCGCCAGCGAAAGTTACCCACAGACACCGGGGACCCCCCTTCCGGACACCGGGGGGACGCCCCCACGAACACCGGGATCCCCCCTCCAGCCACCGAGGGCCCCCTCCAGCCACCGGGGACCCCCCCCGACACCGGTGGGACCCTCCACGGCCCTAGGATCCGCCCCCAGCTACCGGGGACGCCCCTACGGTCAACGGAGACCCTCCCCATGGCCCACGGGACCCCCCCCCCGGCCCCGAGGGCCCCCCTACGGCCACCGGGACCTCCCCAACCGATAGCGGGGGCCCCCCCGGGGCCTCCGGTGCCCGCGGGAGGGGTTATGTGGGGGGAGGTCCCGGGGGGGAGTCCCTGTGGGGGCGTGGCCACGCGGTTCAGCCCCGCCCCCCCCCCCCCCCCGGGCCGTCGCGCGCTCACCGGGACTCGGGTCCGTCCGGGCGCCGCTACCGGGATCCACCGGCCGACGCGTGACGTCACTGCCACGTCGCTTCCTCCCGTGCCCCTCGGTACTCCGGAAGTCCAACTCTATGGTCCGCCGGGAGAACCGGAAGTCGCCCTCTGGGAGGAGCCTAGCGACTGGCCCCGCCCCTTAGCGACAGCCCCCCGCCCCTAGAGATGGACTGGGAACGGAGCGGTTCCGCCTTCTAGCAACAGGCCCCGCCCCCAGCAACAGCCCTAGCAACAGGCCCCGCCTCCTAGCAACAGCCCTAGCAACAGGCCCCGCCCCCAGCAACAGCCCTAGCAACAGGCCCCGCCTCCTAGCAACAGCCCTAGCAACAGGCCCCGCCCCCAGCAACAGGCCCCGCCTCCTAGCAACGACGTGGGAACTGATAGGCTCGCCCCTAGCAACCAGCCCCTCCCCCTAACAAGCCCCTCCCCCTAGCAACCAGAGTACATCCTTGGCAACCGACCTTACCAACGGGGCCTCCCCCCTCCAACCACCCCCCCGTCCCTGCTCGGTGACGTCACCGTGACGCCACAGATTGACCTCACAGCCCCCCCCTCCCCAGGTCCAGACCCATCCCCAACACCCCCCTCCAGCCCGGAGGGACCCAGGCGTCCGGGCAGAGAGGGGCAGAGCCGGGGGCACTGTCAGCGGCCTTTATTATTGGGGGGGGGGGGGGGGTGGGGAAGGTCGGGATGGTCCCATCGGCGGCGGGGGATCCCGGTGCGGCGGCCCCCGGTGGTCCCGGCGGTGGGTGGTCCCGGCGGCGGGTGGTCCCGGTGGGATGATGGTGGAGGAAGAGGAGGGGAATCACTCCCGCTTCTTGTACTCCTCGAGGTGGGCGAGGACCCAGGCGGCCGGGCCCAGGCAGGCGGCGAACATGGCGAGGAAGCCCACGACGCTCTCCTGCGGGCACAGCGCCGTCAGCCCCCGTTTCCTCCCGCCCCAAGGTCACCCGCCGTCCCCGCTTCCTTCCTTCCTCCCTCCCACCCCCGAGCCGGCCCCTCTCCGCGCTCACCCCGGGTCCCAGCGGCTGCTCCGGCGGCCCCGAGATAACCCCGCGCCGGGGCGGGCCAGGCCGAGCCGCGGAGCGCAGGAGGGAACCGGCGAGACGAGCGGCGAGCTGCATGTCGGCGGCGGAAGCGGAAAAACACCCCACTTCCGGCGGAGGACGCGCCCCGCCTCTTTTACGTGCCCCGGTCGTCCTAGCCCCGCCCCCGCAGCAAAGCCACACCCCTTGCGCTCAAGCTCCGCCCCCGCTCCATATAAAGTCACGAGGCACTGCTAAACCCCGCCCCTTTCGTACACAGACTCCACCCCCCGACCCAGGCCCCGCCCAGATCAGAGGCCACGCCCCCCTGGGGCCCACTCCTCCGGCCCGCCGCGGGGGGGGGGGGGGGGGGGGGGGTGTCTGTTTTCCCAGTAAGGTGAAGGGGGGCGGGGGGGGCAACTTGGGGGGACCCAGGGCCCCCCTCCCTCCCGCAGAACGAGCCCAAGTCCCATTTTTATCGTTATTTATTTGTAACATACAAACAAAACCGCCGGGAAACGAAAGAAAAAGGGAGGGGCCTCGACTCCCGCGAGGCATCAAAAATAACCAAAAGGGGCAAAAACCCCCTTCCAGCCCCAAAACCAACCCATGCCCTTCCCCCTCAACACCCTCCCCCCCCAAGGCAGGGGACAGGGGGGCTCCCGTTGAATGTGGGGTGTGCGGCCACGGCCAGGGGGTGCGTGGGGGCTCCCTGTGGGCAGGTGGTTGGTTTTGGGGTGAAACCTTGGGGTTTTGGGGGCAGTGGGGGAGGGGCTCAGCGGCAGCACCCCCCGCAGGGCCCCCCCCCGGGGTGGGGGAGGGGGTGGCTCTCCCCGAACTTGGTCCGGCGGCTGAGGATCTCGTAGGAGGAATCATCCCCGCAGCAGCCGGAGACGCTGGGGGAGGTGGCATCCACCTCGAACCTGGGGGTGTGTGATGACATCATCATGACCTCACCACCCCCCACCCCACATCACCCTGACACCCCCCCCCTGCATCGCCTCAATCCCCCCTTGTGGCACCCTGACCCCCCCCCCCCCACTGTGTCACACCCCACCCCCCCCAATGTCACCCCCCCCCCAACTGTCACCCTCCCTGGCTGGTGAGGATGGGGAGGGGGGGAAATATCCAAAAAAGGGTGAAAACACCCTAAAAAGTAGCTGTGAAAGTGTTAAAAAAAAAAAAAAAAAAGAGAGAAACACACAGAAAAATGGGGTTAAAAGTCTAAAACTGCTCAGCAAATTGATTGAAAGAGGCAGAAAAGGGATTAAAAAAACAACCCAGAAAAAAAGGGTTAAAAAAAACCAGAAAAGGGATTAAGAAAAAAAAAAAAACACACTAAAAATACCTGGGAAATGGGTTAAAACACCTGGGGAAGGGGTAAAAAAGAAACAAAACTCCCTGACATTGGGGGCAAAACAGTCAAAACACCCCGAAAAGGGATAAAACACCCAGAAAAGGGATTAAAAAAACCCCACCAACTGCAAAACATAGAAAAGGCATTAAAAAACCCTAGAAACATCCGGAAAGAGGGTTAAAATACCTGGGGAAGCAGTAAAAAAAAAAAAAACCCAAACACCTGGAAAATGGGGCTACTAGTGTAAAAGCGCTCACAAAATGCATTTAAAAGTCAGAAAAGGGATAAAACCACCCAGAAAAAAAAGGATTAAAAAAAAAAAAAAATCCCCAATGACAAACACAAAAGGGATTTAAAAAAACCCTAAAAACTTTCAGAAAAAAATGTGGGGGAGAAAAAGACAAAACCAAACACCCTGAAAATGTGGTGAAAAGTCTAAAAACCCCCAGAAAACAGATTTAGAAACCCAGAAAAGGGATAAAAACACCCAGAAAATAAAGTTAAAAGTCTAAAAATGCTCAGAAAATGGATTTAGAAATCCAGGAAGGGGATTAAGAAAAACAGAAAAAAGGTTCTTTGCCCAGAAAAGGGGCAAAGACCCTGGAAAATGAGTTAAAAACCCCGGGAAAGGGGAAAAACCCCTGGAAAAGTGTTAGAAACCTCAGAAAAGGAGCAACCCCCCCTTAAAAATGGGTTCAAAACCCCTGGAAAAGGGCAAAACTCCTCATAAAATGGGTTAAAAAAAACACAACAGAAAATGGGCAAAACACCTTCCAAAAATGGGTTAAAAACCCTGGAAAAGGGGCAAAACCCCTCAGAAAAGGTACAAACCTCCTGAAAAATGGGTTAAAAAAACTCTGTAAATGGGGAAAACTCCTGGAAAACAGGTTAAAAAGCCCCAGAATCGGTTCAAAACCCCTGGAAAATAAGTTAAAACCCTTGCAAAAGGGGAAAAAGCCCTTGGAAAAGGGATTAAAAAACCGCCCAAAATGGGAAAAAACTCCTAGAAAATGGGTTAAAAAGACACAGAATTGGTTCAAAACCCCTGGAAAATGTGTTCAAATCCCCCCAAAAGGGGCAAAACCCCTTAGAAAAGGGGTTAAAAAAGCCTGGAAAAGGAGCAAAACCCTTCAGAGAATGGGTTAAAAAAACCCTGGGGAAAAGGGCAAAACCTTCTGGAAACTGGGTTGAAACCCCCTGGAAATGGGTCTGTGTATCTCTCTCTCTCTCTTGCTCGCTCCACGGCCCCCCCCCCACCCCCCCCCCCCCCGGCCCTGGGCCCTGGTGCCGAGGTGGGGGGACCCGAGCACCCACCTCTCTCGGCTGCCCCTGCCCCTCCTGCCCGCGGCGCCCGGCCCCGGCACGTTGCCAGCGCACTGAAAAGACAGTCGTGCGAACAACGTGTTACAGACAGACAAACCGCCCTCCCCCCCCCCCCCCCCCCCCCCCCCATCAGGGGAAAAAAAAAAAAAAAAAAAACAAACGTGGTAAAACCAAGCAAATTTGGGTCTTTTGGGTTTGGTTTTAACTCTTACTGGAGCGCTTCTCGGAAGAACTGGTAGGCGCCGTGGTTGTGTTTAAACACCGTCAGCATCACCTTCTTCATCTGCGTGCTGGGGAGGGGGGAACACGGAGGATGGCAGGGGAGGGGGGGGGGGGGGGGAAGCTCAGCCAGGGGTGCTCAGCCCCAAAACCGCCTGTTTTTACCCCAAAAAAAAAGTGTTGGTTGTTACCTGTTGGCCACCAGCTGGAGGATCTGTAGGAGGAACTTGCCCAGCCCTCGCCGACGCACTCTGCTCTCCAGCTGCACCTCGTAGCTGCGGGGATAAACCACCCCCCAGGGGAACGTTATAAAGTGAGAAAGACCCATTTTTGGGTTTGTTTTTTTTTTTTTTTTTTTTTTTTTACCCCATTTTGGGGGGTACCCACCAGTAGAGGACCTCGTCGCCGCACTCTACGTCGAAGCGGAAGTGGGAGAAGGCGACGGGGCCAGCGCCAGGCTCGCGGGCGATGAGGTACCAGGCCCGGTCGTCCCGCAGCTCCTCCCGCTTCTCCCGCTCCTTCCAGCCCCACTCGCTCTGCTCGTACCTGCCCGTTTTGGCGTGAAAAAATAAGGATTTTGGGGCAAAATCTACCAGTGACTGGGGGAAAAAAATCCCCACAAGGATTCGGGGCGCAAAAAAATCACCAAATCCCAGTGATTTGGGAGGCCAAAATCCCCAAACCCCAACAATTTGAGGGCAAAAAAGACCTCAAACCCCACCAGTTTGGAGGGCAAAAAAAACCCTCCAAACCCCAACAGTTTGGGGGGCAAAAAAAGAAAAACCCAACCACCACCAATGACTTGGGGGCAAAAAAAACCCTACCCAACAATTTTGGGAGCAAAAAAAACCCCAGCCCAACAATTGTGGGGGACACATTCCCCCCCCTCCCCCCCAAAAAAAAAATTCAGGGGAGAAAAAAAAACCCTACACAGAATTTTTGGAGCGCAAAAAAAAAACCTCCAACAATTCCATGGGTGCAAAAAACCACCCACCCACCCCCAATTTCAGGAGCGCGCGCACGCACACACACACACCCCCCCACCACCCCAAAATTTTGGGAGTAAAAAAAAATCCCCCCAACAGTTTCCAGGGGCACAACCCCCCCCCCCCCCCCCCCAACAATTCCAGGGGCACACGAAAAAAAAAAAAATCAACAATTCTATGAGAGCAAAACAACCCCCTCCCAACAATTCCAGGAGTCCAAAACCCCAACAATTCCGGGTGTTGGCGAGCAGTATTTCCCCCCTGTATGCCGGCGAGGGGCTGTGCCATCCGAAACCCGCCTCGTGGTGCCGGTTGTGCCACGCCGTGCGGTGTCGTGCGACTCACAGCGTCTGCATGTTGGCCTTGGTGAGGTCAAAGGCCCACTCGAGGGTGGCGGGCTCCAGCCCGGAGACGCGTTTGCACTCGATGGAGACATTCAAACTGTGGGAGATGGCGGGAGGGAAACGGCGTCGGCAGCGGGAATAACGCCGGCGGTGCCGGGAATGGCCTTGGTGACACCGCGACGGGCAACACTCACCCGTTCCGGTCGTATTTCTTGAAAACGGGGAAAGCTTCGAGGGGATCTTCAAGCTGGAAGAAATTAAACAGCACCCCGGAAAAAAAAAAACACAAACAAACAAAAAACAAACAAGGGGGGAAGTTTCGCTCCCACCCGCCAGGCCCTGCGGCAGGGGAGGGTTTTTCACCGATTCCGTGGGTTTTTAGCCCGTTTTTCAAGAGGGACACTCACTTTGTTGGCAGCCTCCACCTTGGCGCAGACGGCGTCCATGGCTGCTCGCTCCTCCAGGCGCTTTTGCTTCTTCTCCTTGGCTTTGCTCGATTTCCTCTGCGGCGAGAAGCAGCGAAAAAAAAAGGGAATTGTCACCAAATCTCGGTTATTTTTAACAAATAACAAAGCTCTGCCCGCCAACAGCAAAAAAGTTTTGGCCAGAAGTTAATAATTAATTAATAAAGTAATTAATAGAGTGAGGAGTGGGGTTTGCACAGAAGTCCTTGCAAAAAAGTGTTTTTGGGATAAAAACTAGTGTGTTGATGAGCGCACAGGGGTGTGTTGAACCCTCCTGGTCACTGCGGGAGACGGAAAGCTTTGCTGCATCCTGCTCCCAGGGCTCATTAGTGCTGGGGTAATTAAATTAGTAGGGTTTTGCCCCAAAATCTTTGGTATTTTAATGAAGCTGGTGCTTGTTAGACATGCCGGGATGGGGAGGTGGTGCTGAGCAGCATCCACTTAAGAGTTATTGCTTTTAAGTGTTTCTTTCTCTTTAAGAGTCCACCACCAGAAATCCCCCAAATGTGGGTGATTTTACCTCAAAATAAAGGAAGGGAGCTGATTTTACCCCAAAATGAAGGAAGGGAGCCCCATAATCCTACTGGGATCCCTCCAAATTCCCATCAAAGCCCAAAGACCCACAGGGTGTCAAAGGGGATCTGGGGATTCCTGAGCTTCACCTCCAACAAAACTAAGTTAAAAACATCCAAAAGCAAGTACTTCACAGGAAAAACACTGATGCACATAGTTTGGGGAGGGAGACAGGGTGAGCATCCCCAAAAAATATAACTGTTGGTGTTTTGTGGGGAAATTAAGGTATTTTGGGAGTTGGAGCAGTGGTTTTTCTCCCATCACCTGCTGCTGGCTGGGATGCGGGCACTAAAATCTCCGGTTTTGTCTCATTTTAGGGAGAAAACCGCCAGTTTCCTGGCGGTTGGGGTCCGTGGTTAGACAGGAGGTGAAGTGAGATTTTTGGGGTCTCTCGATGTCCCCACAGTCCCCCCCATAGGGACCCCCAAACCCTTTGGGACCTCTGAGTGAACCCTACTGCACCCCACAGCCCCCCCCCCAAACCCTAAACACCCACCTCAGAAACTCCCTAATTCCCCTAAACAGCCCCAAATCCCTCCTCAAACTCCCTCAGAAACATTCACCACCATCTCTCTCCAGTCCCTCAGAGGGTTCCACATTTCCTGACGGGAACCTCAAATCCCCACAAAAAGTCCCAAAACTCCTCACAGGAACCCCAGAGTGCTTCGGAGGGACTGAAGTCTCCTCACAGGAGCCCAAAATACCTCTGCAGAGCCCCAAAACCCCTCATAAGGGTCCCCCTTTTCTTCTTAAGAGCCCCAAGACCCCTCAGAGGATCCTAAATCTCCTCATAGGAGCCCAAAATCTCCTCATAGGAACCCCAAAGCTCCTCAGAGGGCCCCAAGTCTCCTCACAGGAGCCCCCAGCTCCCTTATAGAGCTCCAAGCATCCTCATAGGAGCTCCAAATGTCCTCAGATGGCCCCAAATTCCAACGAAAGGTCGCAAACCTCCTCACAGGAGCCCCCAAACCCTCGAAGCATCTCAAATCCCCTCGTAGAAGCCCCTTATCTCCTCATAGGAACCCCAAATACCTTCGGACGGTCCCAACCCCCCTGGTAGAAGCCCCTTATCTTTTCATAGGAGCCCCCAATCCCCTCGGAGGATCCTAAACTCCCCCCGTAGAAACCCCTTATCTCCTCACAGGAGCCCCCAATCCCCTCGGAGGGTCCCAAATCCCCTCGTAGAGGCCTCCTATCTCCTCACAGGAGCCCCCAGTCCCCTCGCAGGGTTCTAAGCCCACTCACAGAGGCCCCATATCGCCTCAAACTCCTCGGAGGGTCCCAAATCCCCTCATAGGAGCCCCCCCGCCCATCCTCTCAGATGGCCCCAAAACGCCTCAAAGGCCCCGCCCGGCCCGGCCAGGCCCCACTCACCCCCATGGCGGCGGCGAGCGCAGCCGCGGCGGCTCCTCACAGCGCGGGGGCGCGGAGGGGACTGAGCGGGACGCGCGCGGGAGCGCGCCCTATATTTAGGGGGGGAGGAGCGGGAGGCGCGCGAGCCTGCGGCCGGGTAGCGCCACTGCGCCTGCGCGGAGGGAGGGGGGGGGGGGGGCCGGAGAGCGCGCGGCCGCAGCATGCGCGGGGGGGGCGGGGGCGCGTGAGGGGGACGCGCATGCGCCGTAGGGGCGGAGGAACCGGCGCGTGGCGGCGCCGTTGGGCGCGAAGGCAGCTCGTCGCTGATTGGCTGAGAGGGGCGAGGGCGGGAAAGCGGGGGGGCCCCACCCATTCGCTGAGGGGGACGGCGCCATGGCGGAGATGAGGCTTGCAGGTCTGATGCACGGCGGGCCCACAGCCCGGCCCCATAGCCCTCGGTATGGCCCACAGCCCTGCCCCACAGCCCAGTGCCTCAGCCCTTGGTACAGCTTATAACCCTGCCCCACAGCCTGGCCCCATGGCCCTCAGCACAGCCTATAACCCTGCCCCACAGCCCAGCCCCATAGCCTGACCCCTCAGCCCTCCATATGGCCCATAACCCTGCCCCACAGCCCAGACCCATAGTCTGCCCCCTCAGCCCTCCATACGGCCTATAACCCTGCCCCATAACCCTCCCCCACAGCCCTCAACACGGCCCCATAGCTCAGCCCCACAGCCTAGCCTCAGGCCCCTTGGCTGCCCCACAGCTTGCCCCCACAGCTTTGCCCCAGAGCCCTCAGCTTGTCCCGGGGCCTTCGGCATGGCCCGTAACCCTGCCCCATAGCTCACCCCCATAGCTCTGCTCCATAGCCTTGTCCCACAGCCTTCAGCCAATCCCTTAGCCCTTAGCCTGAGAGCTCTCAGGCCACCCTACAGCCCAGCCCCACAGCCCTTGGCCTGCCCCATAGCTTGACCCCACAGCCTGGTATGAGAGCCCTCAGCCCTCCCGGTAGCCCTGCCCCACATCCTGGCCCCGAGGTTCTTGGCCTGCCCCATAGCAGCTCCACAGACCAGCCCTGAGCCCTGACTTACAGCAGCCCCATAGCCCTGAGCCCCATAGTCTATATCCAGCCCCATAGCCCCCAGCCAGGCCCCGTAGCCTGCCCCATAGCCCCTCTGAGCAATGAGGGGCACCCCACACCCCCATCCCCACCAGTGCGCCCCACAGGACCCCTCAGCAGTGAGCACCCCCAGATGGGGGAGTGGGAAGGGGGGCAGCAGGGAGGTGTGGGGCAGCCCCACAGCGTGTGAGCATCAGGGAGCCTGTGATGGGGGAGGATCCACATGCTCCCCCCAGTCCCATAGTGGGACAGATCCCCAGCACCACAGCAGCCCCACAGCCCCCCCATCCCCACAGTGGGACAAACCCCAACTCCACATCAGCCCCATGGCCCCCCCCAGCCCCACAGGAGCCCCCCAGCCCCATGGTTCCCTCACCCCACAGCAACCCCATGGCCCCCCCAGCCCCACAGTGGGACAGACTCCCAGCCCGACATCAGCCCCATGCCCCCCCCCCCCCCAGCCCCACAGATGCCCTCCAGTCCCACAGCCCCCCCAGACCCATATCAGCCCCCTGGTCTCCCGCCGCCCCTGAGTCCTTTGTTCCTTCCAGCCACACGCAGGGGGGTGACACGGCCCCACACACGCTATGGGTCCCAGCCTCACAATGGGGGGGGGGGCTGTGGGGCTGGGACCCCCATGTTTGCCCCCCCCATGCCCCCCCTTGCTGCCGGCGGAGGGGTATGCTGGGGGCGGGGGGGGCCGTGCTGAGGCCGGGGGAGCTGGAACTACTTTGGCACTGTCAGGCGGCGGGAGCAGCCGGCGGCGCATTGTGTGGGCGCGGGTGGGCTCGGGTGGGTGCTGGGACCCCCCCAAAAACACCCCTCCCCCATCCCCCCCCCTCCCCTTTACCCCAACTTTATTACCCATTTTGGGGGGGGGGTCCTCCTTTTTGAGGAGGGAGCCCCGGCCACCCAATGCAGCAACACCGCGTCCCCCTCCCCAAAATTCCCACGCCCCCCCCTCCCCCCAAAATAACCAAGGTTGGGCTAAAGTTTGGCGTGGGGCAGCGGGGCTGAGCCCCCCCCCCCCCCAGTCTATCCTTGTGGGGTTCCCCCAGGGGGGTTTGCCGGGGGTCACCCTAAGCCCCCCCCCCTCCCCAGGCGATGCCGTCGGTGATGGAGAAGCCCTCGGGGATCCTGTCCCGCAGCCGGGCAAAGTCGGTGGCCGCCAGCGGTGGCCCCCCCGCCTCCGAGGACGAGGGCAGCGAGGACGAGCACGCCCACGGTGAGTGTGTCCCCCCCCCCGACCCCCAAAACACATTTGCGTCCCCCTCTGGCCCCCCAAAACATGCCTGTGTGTCCCCCCAACACACCACACGCCTGTGTCGGGGCGCCACGCTCCCCCCCAGGAGTTTGGGGGGGGGGGGGGGGGCTGCGCTCACGTCACCCCCCCCTCCGTAGGTCTTTTGGGGGGGGGACACAAACGGGGACATGGTGGAGGGGGGGGAACAAAGCCCCGTCCCCATTGTCCCCGGCTGCCCGCGTGTGTGCCGGCCGCCGGCTTTGTTCACCGGCAGGGAGGGGGGCACAGCTGCTGACCCCCACACCTCACGCACCCCTGGGGGGGCGGCAGGGACCCCCTCCGTTAACCCCCATCCCCCCAATTAACCCCCGTGTCCCCCCCTTTTCCCTCTCCGCCTCCCCCCCCCCCCCCCCAGACAGCATGATCCGGGTAGGGGCTGACTACCAGGCGGTGATCCCTGACTGCAAACCAGGTAGGGAGGATTTTGGGGGGACCTGGGGGGGGGCCTAGGGGGTGTCACCCCCCTCTTTGACCTCCCCCCCCCCCCCCCCCCCAGAGAGCCCTGCTCGCTACAGCAACAAGGAGCTGAAGGGGATGCTGGTCTGGGCCCCCAACCACTGTGTCTCCGATGCCAAATGTGAGCCCCCCCCCCCCCCCCCAAATCCTATCGGGGCATCCCTTGGCAGGGGCGGGGGGGGAGGGGGCTGCAGGGTGTCCCCCACCCTCCCCGACACCCCCTTTACCCCCCAACCGCCTACTTTGTTCCCCCCAACATCCCCTTTACACCTCCAAATCCCCACTTTACCCCCCTATAACCCACCCTTTACCCACCCCCTGTACCCCCCAACACCCCCTTTGCCCCTCCAACACCCTCTTTACCCCCCCTGTACCCCCCAACTTCCCCCTTTACCCCCCCTTTGCCACCCCAACACCCTCTTTCCCCCCCAACACACCTCTTTATCCCCCCTAACCCCCCCTTTAACTCCCTTAACTGCCCCTTTACTCCCCCTTAACCCCCCAAGCTCCCCCTTAACCCCCCCTTTTACACACCAATCCCCCCTTTACCCCCCTTTTACTCTCCCTTAACAACCCATCCCCCCCCTTAACCCCCTCTTTACCCTCCTAATCCCCACTTTACCCCCCCCCAAACCCTCCCTTTACCCCCCCTTAACCCTCCAACCCCCTCTTAACCCCCCAATACCCCTTTACCCCCTCAGTGGACAAATACATCGCCATGGCCAAGGACAAGCACGGCTACAACATCGAGCAGGTACCATCACCCCCCGCAAAAGAGCGCAGGGGTCCCCCCTGGGTGCCCCCCAAGCACCTCCTGACCCCCCCCCCCCGCCATGTTCTGTGTCCCTTTGTGTGTGTGTGTCCCCCCCCCCCCCCCACCCCCCAGGCTCTGGGGATGCTGCTGTGGCACAAGCACGATGTGGAGAAGTCCTTGGCTGACCTGGCCAACTTCACGCCCTTCCCGGACGAGTGGACGGTGGAGGACAAGGTCCTTTTCGAACAGGCCTTCAGCTTCCACGGCAAGAGCTTCGCCCGCATCCAGCAGATGGTGAGAGACACCCCCCCCCCACACCCCCCCAGAAATGCCCCCAACCCCCCCCCCCCCGCCTTCCCGGGGGAGGGCTCAGCCCCCCCCCCCCCCCACCGTGGCTGATTCATCCCCGGCCTTGTCTGGTGGCTCCCTGTCACCCTGAGCTGGGGGTCGTCGGCCCCACAAGACCCCCAGGGTGTCCCCTGGGGTGCTGGGGGGGGCAGAGCACCTTGGGACCCCCTGGAGTCCAGGAGGTGGTAGGTGCCACCCAACAGCCCCCTCAGCAGGTGGTACGTGCCACCCCCTCACCCCCCCATTCCATAAGGGATGGTACATGCCACCTCCTGACCGCCCCCCCCATAGGGGATGGTACATGCCATCCCCTGCCACCCCCCCCATAGGGGATGGTACGTGCTACTCCCTGACACCCCCCCCCCCAGAGGATGGTACTTGCCACCCCCTGACACCCCCCCCCCCCATAGGGGATGGTACGTGCCACTCCTGGCCCCGCCCCCAGCGGTGCAACCTGCTGGGATGGGGGGGGGGGGGGCAGGTGGCACCTTCCCCCCCCCGTTTAGTGGGTCGTCCCCCCCGCCCAGCTCCCCCAATTTCTAGGGGTTCCCCCCCATATTTAGGGGGTTCCTTCCCTATCTCCCCCTCCATTTTTTAGGGTGCTCCCCCCACCTTCCCCCCCCGCCATTTATAGCCCCCCTCATTTTTTAAACCTCCACCTCCCATCCCATCCTTAAGACCAACCCCCCCAAACTCCCCCTGTGCACCCCCAAACTCCCCCCTGTGCCCCCCAAATCCCCCAGATTCACTCTGGGCTCCCCCAACCCCCCTCAAAGCCCCCCAAAAGCCCCCTGTGCCCCCCAAAACTCCCCCACATGGCCCCTGTGCCCCCCCAAACTCCCCAAATCTCCTCCTGTGCCCTCCCAAAACTCCTCCTGTGCCCCCCCAACCCTCAGAATTCTCCCTGTGCCCCCCCCAACTCCCCCCTGTGACCTCCCAAAACTACCCCCCACAGCCCCTGTGCCCCCCCCAACTCCCCCTGTGCCCTCCAAACCCCCCAAATCTCCCCCTGTGCCCCCCCAAAACTCCTCCCGTGCCCCCCCAATCTCACCCCGTGCCTTCCCCCCCCAGCTCCCCGACAAGCTCATCCCCAGCCTGGTGAAATATTACTACTCCTGGAAGAAAACGCGGAGCCGGACCAGCCTGATGGATCGCCAGGCGCGGCGCCTGCTGGGCCGCAAGGACCGCGACGACAGGTAACACTCCCCCCCCCCTCAAAAAACCAAACCCCCCCCCAAAACCAGCCCCCCCGCCCCTAAAACCTCCCCTTCCCCCCCGTTCCCATAGCAACGACGAGACGGACGAGCAGCGCCCCGTCACCGAGGGGGAGACGGAACCAACGGACCCCAAAAAAGAGGTTTGGAGGGGGGTGGATGGGGGGGGGCTGGGGTCACCGTGCTCACAAAGTGCCCCCCCCAACCCCCCCAAATCCCCCTGTGGCCCCCAGAATCCCCCCAACCCCCCAAATCTCCTCCTGTGCCCCCCCAACTCTCCCCCTGTGACCCCCAAACTCCCCCAACCCCCCGAAATTCACCCTGTGCCCCCCCAAAAAAAACCCAAACTCCCCTTGGGCCCCCCCCAAATCTCACCCTGTGCCCCCCAACCTCCCTAAAATGCTCACGGTGCCCCCCCCCAAATGCCCCCAAACTCTCCCTAGGCCCCCCAAAACTTCCCCTGTCCCCCCCCCAACCCCCTCCCATGACCCACAAAACTCCCCCCCAAACCCCCAGCTCCCCCCAAATTCATCTCGTGCCCCCAAAATTCACCCTGTGCCCCCCCCAAAATCTCCACCTGTGCCCCAAACCCCCCCAAAATTCACCCTGTGCCCCCTCCAGAATCTTCACCTGTGTCCCAAACCCCCCCAAATCTCTCCCGGTGACCCCCAAACCCCCTCTGTGCCCCCCCTCCCCCCGAGAAGTGAGCACGGTGACCCCAGCCCCCTCCCTTCCCCCCCCCCCCCCCCCCAATTTATTAAATTTCAGCCTTTTTACCCCAAAACGGCGCAATACCGGCACCACCCCCCGGCGCGGCACCGCCGCCGCCCCCCCCGCGGGATGCACCTCAGCCGGGAGGACGTGGCGGGGGTCACCGCCAACCCCGACCTGGGGGCGCTGGCCCTGCGGCAGCTGGATTGTCAGCTCGTCTCCCTCAAGCGCCAGGTAAAATGTGCCCCCCCCCCCCCCCCCCCAGAATCTATGGGGTGCCCCCTAAGTTGTGGGTTGACCCCTAAGTTGGGGGGGGGGGGGGGGCTGACCCCAAAGTTGAGAGTCAAACCCTAAGTTGGGGGGTGAACCCCCAAACCTTGACGGTCATCTCCTTTCCCTCAAACGCCGGATAAAAACCTTCCCTCTGCACAGTCTGTGGGGTGCCCCCCCCCCCCCCCCGCCCAGGTTGTGGGGTGCCCCCCAAGTTGTGGGGTGCCCCCTAAATTGTGGGGTGCCCCCTGGGTCTCTCACCCCCGCAGGTGCAGCGGATCAAGCAGATCAACAGCGGCCTGAAGCAGGCGCTGGAGGGCGGCGTGGAGGGGCTGCGGCCACCGGAGGTGGGGCTTGGGGGGGCCCCACGGTGTCCCCACGGCGTCCCCACGGCGTCCCCACGTGCCCTACAGTGTCCCCACGGTGTCCCCACGTGCCCCACGGTGTCCCCACGGCGTCCCCACGGCGTCCCCACGTGCCCTACGGTGTCCCCACGGCGTCCCCACGTGCCCCATGGCGTCCCCACGGCGTCCCCACGTGCCCTACGGTGTCCCCATGGTGTCCCCACATGCCCTACAGTGTCCCCACGGTGTCCCCACGGTGTCCCCATGGCGTCCCCACGTGCCCTACGGTGTCCCCACGGTGTCCCCACAGCGTCCCCACATGCCCTACAGTGTCCCCACGGTGTCCCCACGGTGTCCCCACGGCGTCCCCACATGCCCTACAGTGTCCCCACGGCGTCCCCACGTGCCCCACGGTGTCCCCACGGTGTCCCCACAGCATCCCCACATGCCCTACAGTGTCCCCACGGTGTCCCCACGGTGTCCCCACGGTGTCCCCACATGCCCTACAGTGTCCCCACGGTGTCCCCACGTGCCCCACGGTGTCCCCACGGCGTCCCCACGTGCCCTACGGTGTCCCCATGGTGTCCCCACGTGCCCCACGGTGTCCCCACGGCGTCCCCACGGCGTCCCCACGTGCCCTACAGTGTCCCCATGGTGTCCCCACGTGCCCCACGGTGTCCCCATGGCGTCCCCACGGCATCCCCACGTGCCCTACGGTGTCCCCACGGTGTCCCCACGTGCCCCACGGCATCCCCACGGCGTCCCCACGTGCTCCATGGTGTCCCCCACGGCGTCCCCATGTGCCCCACGGTGTCCCCATGGCGTCCCCACATGCCCTACGGTGTCCCCACGGTGTCCCCATGTGCTCCACGGTGTCCCCACGGCGTCCCCACAGCATCCCCACGTGCCCTACAGTGTCCCCACGGTGTCCCCACGTGCCCCACGGCGTCCCCACGGCGTCCCCACGTGCCCTACGGTGTCCCCATGGCGTCCCCACATGCCCTAAGGTGTCCCCATGGTGTCCCCACGTGCCCCACAGTGTCCCCATGGCGTCCCCACGTGCCCTACGGTGTCCCCATGGTGTCCCCACGGTGTCCCCACAGTGTCCCCACGGCATCCCCACGTGCCCTACGGTGTCCCCATGGTGTCCCCACGTGCCCCACGGTGTCCCCACGGCGTCCCCACATGCCCTATGGTGTCCCCATGGTGTCCCCACGTGCCCCACGGTGTCCCCGCGCGCCCCACGGTGTCCTGCCCTGCCCCACGGTGTCCCACACCGTCACACCGCGTCCCTGCGTGCCCCATAGTGTCCCCGTGTGCCCCACCGTGTTCCCGCTTGCCTCATCGTGTCCCTCTGGTGCCCCGCAGTGTCACATCGTTCCCCCCCGGCACCCCGCAGTGCCCTGTGGCACCCCACAGCACCCCACGGCACCCCACAGCACCCCACAGCACCCCACGGCACCCCCCGGCACCCCACGGCACCCCACGGCACCCCACAGCACCCCACGGCACCCCACGGCACCCCACATCGCCTGACACCCCCCCCCCCCCCCATCTCCCCCCAGGGCAACAGCAAATTCAGCTCCCGCTGGACGACGGACGAGCAGCTCCTGGCGGTGCAGGGTGAGCTCCCGCTAATTAACCTCGTTACCTCATTACACTCGTTACCCTGCTGCCCTCGTTACCCTGTTACCTCGTTACCCTGCTGCCTCCGTTACCCCTTCCTCTCGTTACCCCCGTCCCCTCGTTGCCTCATCCCCTCATTACCCTGTTCCCCTCGTTACCCTGCTGCCCTTGTTACCCCCATTCCCCTCGCTACACCTTTACCCTCGTTACCCCATTCCCCTCGTTACCCCTTTACCCTCGTTACCTCATTGCCCTCGTTACCCCTTTACCCTCATTACCTCCATTCCCCTCATTACCCCTTTACCCTCATTACCCCATTCCCTTGTTCCCTGTCCCCCCATTCCCCTGTTCCCCCCGTTCCCCTTGTTACCCTCTTCCTCTTGTTCCCCCCATTCCCCGCGTTCCCCGCGTTCCCCCCGTTCCCCCATGGTCCCATTCCCCCTGTTCCCCCCGTTACCCTCATTCCCCCATTCCCCCGTGGTCCCATTCCCCCCCGTTCCCCGCGTTCCCGCGTGCCCCCATTCCCCCATGGTCCCATTCCCCCCGTTCCCCGCGTTCCCGCGTTCCCCGCGTCCCCCCGTTCCCCCGTGGTCCCATTCCCCCCGTTCCCCGCGTTCCCGCGTGCCCCCATTCCCCCATGGTCCCATTCCCCCCGTTCCCCGCGTTCCCGCGTTCCCCGCGTCCCCCCGTTCCCCCGTGGTCCCATTCCCCCCGTTCCCCGCGTCCCCCCGTTCCCCCGTGGTCCCGTTCCCCCCGTTCTCCGCGTCCCCCCGTTCCCCCGTGGTCCCATTCCCCCCGTTCCCCCCCGTTCCCCCCGTTCCCCCGTTCCCCCGTGGTCCCATTCCCCCCGTTCCCCTGTGGTCCCATTCCCCCTGTTCCCCGCGTTCCCCCGTGGTCCCGTTCCCCCCGTTCCCCTCGTTCCCCCGTTCCCCCGTGGTCCCATTCCCCCCGTTCCCCCATGGTCCCATTCCCCGCGTCCCCCCGTTCCCCCGTGGTCCCATTCCCCCCGTTCCCCATGTCCCCCCGTTCCCCCGTGGTCCCATTCCCCCCGTTCCCCCCGTTCCCCCGTTCCCCCGTGGTCCCATTCCCCCTGTTCCCCCCGTTACCCTCATTCCCCCGTTCCCCCGTGGTCCCATTCCCCCCGTTCCCCTCGTTCCCCCGTTCCCCCGTGGTCCCATTCCCCCCGTTCCCTGCGTTCCCGCGTTCCCCTCGTTCCCCCATGGTCCCATTCCCCGCGTCCCCCTGTTCCCCCGTGGTCCCATTCCCCCCGTTCCCCGTGTCCCCCCGTTCCCCCGTGGTCCCGTTCCCCCTGTTCCCCCCGTTACCCTCATTCCCCCATTCCCCCGTGGTCCCATTCCCCCCCGTTCCCCGCGTTCCCCCGTTCCCCCGTTCCCCCCGTTCCCTGCGTTCCCGCGTTCCCCTCGTTCCCCCGTGGTCCCATTCCCCCCGTTCCCCGCGTGCCCCCGTTCCCCCATGGTCCCATTCCCCCCGTTCCCCGCATGCCCCCATTCCCCCGTGGTCCCATTCCCCCTGTTCCCCCCGTTCCCGCATTCCCGCGTTCCCCTCGTTCCCCCGTGGTCCCATTCCCCCCGTTCCCCCCGTTCCCCCTGTTCCCCCCGTTCCCCCGTGGTCCCGTTCCCCCCGTTCCCCGCGTCCCCCCGTCCCCGTGCTGCGCTGGCGGTGGCTGACGCGGGCGCTGGCCGCCAGCCCTGCGCCGCTACGGCCGGGATTTCCCCGCGGTGGCCGGGGTCCTGGGGAACAAGACGGCGGCGCAGGTCAGGAGCTTCGTGCTGGGTGCCCGGCGCCGCCTGGGCCTGGAGTGGCTCCTGCGGGAGAGGGACCCCCCCGGCGCCCCCCCCGGCCCCGGGCAGCAGCAGGAGGTGAGTGGGGAGGGGGACGGTGGGGACTGGGACCAGTTCCGAGACGGGGACTGGGACCAGCGCCTGCCCCAGGGCGAGGGCTGGGCCCGGTTCCACTCCTCAGGCGGGGACTGGGGCCCGTCCCAGTGCAAGGACTGGTCCCAGTCCCAGCCCCAGCCCAAAGACTGGTCCCACTTCTATCCCCGGTCCTAGTCCTGAGCCAGGAACTGGTCCCAGTCCCAAACTGGGCACTGGTCCCAGTCCCAGTGCAAGGACTGGTCCCAGTTCCATCCCCCAGTCCCAGTCCCCGTTCAGGGATTGGTCCCAGTCCTGTCCCCAGTCCTAAACCAGGAACTGGTCCCAGTCCCAGCCCTGTTCCCGGTCCCAGTCCCATCCCCAGTTCAATCCCCAGTCCCAGTCCTGAGCCAGGCACTGGTCCCAGGCCCCACCGCGGTCCCAGTCCCGGTTCTGGTCCCTGTCCCAGTCAGGGTACTGGTCCCAGTCTGGGTCTTGTTCAGAGTCCAGGTGCTGGGTCCCAGTCCCGCCCCTGGCCCCGCCCCTGACCACGCCCCACAGTCCTGGCCCCGCCCCAAGTCACAGCCTTGCCTATCAGTCATGGCCATGCCCCTGACCACGCCCCCTCAGTCCTGGCCGCGCCTATCAGCTGTGGCCTAGGCCCCACCCCCTCCGTATTGACCACGCCCCCCTCAGCCCTCGGCCCCGCCCCCAGCGCCTCTCTCCCCGCAGGTGCAGCTCAGCGGCATCTCCCGCCCGGCTCCGCCTCCCGCCTCCTCGGCCCCGCCCCCTCCGCCGGCCCCGCCCCCTCCGCCCTCCCCCTCGCGCCCGCCGCAGCCCCCTCCCCTTTTGCGCCCGGCCCCGCCCAACGCCCCGGTGCTGCCGCGGCCACCGCCGCCGCTCCAGCAGGGCCGGGCCCCGCCCCCTCTCATCCGGCCCGGCCACGCCCCCGCCGCCCGGCCACGCCCCCCCGCCGCCGGCCACGCCCCGCCCCGCTGAGCGAGGGGAGCCGCCCCCCTCCCCCCGGTGCAGCGCCCCCCGCTGGGCCGGGGGACACGCGGACCCCGGCGGGGGGGCGGCAGCCCCGTTTGTCAATAAAGGTATTTTACTAGAGAGGCTGCGTGTGCTGGGGGCACTGGGGGCGGTTACTGGGAGGACTGATTCATACTGGGAGCGCTGGTCTGTACTAGGGGCACTGGTCTAGACTGGGAGACCGGGGAGGGGTTACTGGGAGGACTGGTCTAGACTGGGGGCACTGGTCCATACTGGGAGCACTGCTCGGAGGCGACGGATCTTTCTGGAAAGTTTTTAATCTAGAACCTGGAAAATCCCCCGCGCGCTGGGGGCAGGGCCGGCGGCGTTGCCCCTCCCCCCCCCCGCGGGTGCCCCCATCGCCCCTCCCCCCCCAGGCCCGGGGGTGACGGTGCCGGGGGGGGGGGCGGGGGGGGGGGAGGGGCTGGGGACACCACCCCCCCCCCCCCCGAGGTATGTAAAGGGCAGGTTCGGCCCCTCCCCCCCGGGGGGGCCCCAGGCGTCCGGTGACCCCGGGGGCGGGGCTACAGCAGGTCAAAGGGGGCGGCACCACCCCCGCCGGGTGGGGGAGGGGCGGCCCCTCCCCCCGGCAGCAGCAGGACCCCTCCCCCCCCCCCCCCCGGGACCCTTCCTGAGTGGGGGGAGGGGCAGGACACCCAGGGGTGGGTGGGGCTCTGTGACATCAGCATGTCCCCAAGGCCACCCACTGGGGAGGGGGGGGGGCTGTGACATCAGAATGTCCCCAAAGCTCCTAAGGCCACCCGGGGGGGGGGGTGGGGGGGGTGTGTGTGTGACACAACTGTGACATCAGGATGTCCCCAAGGCCCCTAAGGCCACATCGGGGTGTCCCCGTAAGGCTCTGGGCCATCCCCCTCTGTGTGACACCCTCCCCCCCCCACTGTCCCCAGGTTGTCCCACCCCCCCCCATAAGGCTCGGGGATGTCCCCAGAGGCCACCAGAGATGTCCCTGTGAGGCCCTGAGGACACCCAGGATGTCCCTGTGTCCCCAAAGGTTCCTGGGCCATCCAGGATGTCCCCACGGGTCCCCCAGGCCATCGAGGACGTCGCCAGAGGTCCCTGGGCCACCAAGGATTACCCTGGTGGGGGGGGGGGGCCTGGTCCATGGAGGATGTCCCCATGTCCATGGAGGACGTCCCCCACAGGTTCCTGGACCATCCAGGATGTCCCCAGGAGGCCCTGGAGCACCCAGGACGTCCCCACCGGTCCCTGGGCCACCAGGGATGTCCCCACAGGTCTTTGGGCCACCCAGGATGTCCTCATGTAGATCTGGGCCACCCAGGCTGGCCCCAGGTCCCCAAGTCCATCGACGACGTCGCCCAGAAGGTCCCAGGTCCATTCAGGACATCCCGAGGTCCCAGCTCCACGCAGGATGTCCCCAGAAGGTCCCAGCTCCATCCAGAACATTCCCAGAGGGTGCCAGGTCCATCCAGGACCTCCCCAGAGGGCCCCAGGTCAATCCTGAGGTCCCAGCTCCATCGAGGACATCCCGACGTCCCAGCTCCATCCAAGACGTTCCCAGGTCCATCCTGAGGTCCCCGCTCCGTTGAGGACAGTCCGAGGTCCCAGGTCCCCTGAGGACGTCCCCAGAGGGTCCCAGCTCCGTGGGGGACACGCCGAGGTCCCAAGCTCCATCATCCAGAAGGTCCCCGCAAGCTCCTGGGGCCGCCGGGCCTCCTCCCCTCCCCATCCCCATCCATCCAGCGCCTCGTCCCCCGCCTTGGGCGCGTGGGCGCGTGTCCCCCAGGCGGCGGCAGCGCCACCACGTGTCCCCCCGCTCAGAGCTTGAGCTCGTTGGCCACCTTGGAGGCGATGTTCTTGAAGGCCATGGAGGTGCCGGCGATGCGTTTGAAGCGGACGCCGTTGAGGGACAGACGGGGGAGTTTGCAAACCTCCATCTCCCACTGGACGAAGGAGTCGTGGCCGGGGGCCCCGTGGGCGCAGAGGAGCACGAACCGCTCCTGGGGTTCGCAACGGCAGCTGTTGGCGTCCAGAACCTTCCGGATCTCGCGCAACATCTCCCCGGGTTCCAGGGAACTCGTCGTCTTCATGCTCCAGGTGAAACGCAGGGACCGGGGTTTGGCTTCTCGGCCGCCACCGCCGCCGCCCTCCCGCGGGTCCTTCTCCGGACCTACCGCCGGTCTAAAAGGAAGGGACGAGGGGACAGCGGGGTCACCAAGGTGGCATCAGAAACGTGGTGGGTCTGGGTGGCACGGGGATGGCACCAGGACAGACACAGAGGTCCTGGGTGGCATGGGGACCTCATGGAGGTCCTGAGTGTCACAGGAGTCCCAGGGATGTCACCAGGAGCAGCAGAGATCCTGGGTGTCCCAAGGACCTCATGGATGCCACAAGGACCAGCATGGAGGTACTGGGTGTCACAGGGACCCCACGGATGTCACCAGGAGCAGCATGGAGGTACTGGGTGTCACAGGGACCCCACGGATGTCACCAGGAGCAGCATGGAGGGCCTGGGTGTCACAGGGACCTCATGGATGTCACCAGGAGCAGCATGGAGGGCCTGGGTGTCACAGGGACCTCATGGATGTCACCAGGAGCAGCATGGAGGGCCTGGGTGTCACAGGGACCCCACGGATGTCACCAGGAGCAGCATGGAGGGCCTGGGTGTCACAGGGACCTCATGGACGTCACCAGGAGCAGCACAGTGGGGCCTGGGTGTCATGGGGATGTCACCAGGACCTGGGTGTCATGGGGACCTCACGGTTGTCACCAGGATTAGCGTTGTGGGCCTGGGTGTCAGAGGGGTTCAAGGGATGTCACCAGGACTAGCATGGTGGGCCTGGGTGTGACGGGGTCCCATGGATGTCACCAGGGCCAGCACCGTGGGCAGGGGGATGTCACCAGGAGCAGCAGAGATCCTGGGTGTCCCAAGGACCTCATGGATGCCACAAGGACCAGCATGGAGGTACTGGGGGTCACAGGGACCCCACGGATGTCACCAGGACCAGCATGGAGGTACTGGGTGTGACAAGGGTCCCACGGACGTCACCAGAACCAGCACAGTGGGCCTGTGATGGTGTCACAGGGACCCCACGGATGTCACCAGGACCAGCATGGAGGTACTGGGTGTCACAGGGACCCCACGGATGTCACCAGGACCAGCATGGAGGTACTGGGTGTCACAGGGACCCCACGGATGTCACCAGGACCAGCATGGAGGTACTGGGTGTCATGAGGCTCCCGTAGGCGTCACCAAGACCCTGGGGGTGTTGTGGGGGACCCCACGGGTGTCACAAGGACCCTGGGGGTGTTGTGGGTGGATCCCGAGGATCCAGGGGAGCCCACGGATGTTGAGGGTGTCACAGGGACCCCACGGGTGTCACGGGGACCCCGGGGACGTCACTCACCTCAGCGTCTCCACCCGGTCCTTGCTCTCGGGCTCGTGCGGGTTCCTTGAGAAACAAGAAGGGGCAGAGATCAGTGAGGGGGGGACGGAGGCCGGGGGTGGGGGGGGGGACAGCTCCTCCCCCTCCTGCCACAGGACCCAGGTGTCCAGGGAGGGGGGGGGGGGGGGACAGACAGCACAGGGAGGGGGACAGACACACACACACACCGGGGGGGGACACACACACACGGACAGACAGACAGACAGCCGCAGCCGAGCAGGGAGGGGGCCATGCGGGGCCGTGCAGCGCCGATGTGGAGGGGGGGGTAGGTTTTGGGGGGGGGGGGGGGGGATTTGGGAGGTTTTTTGGGGGGGGGGGGGGGAGGGGCCGGGACCTGCTCTCCCCGGGTGGGGGGTGGGGTGGGTGGGAGGAAGGGGGGGGGACATGCAGGGGACGGGGACCCAGGCGTCCGGCGCGGCCCTACCTTCTGGCAAACCTGAAAGACAGATTTCTACAAAGACAAACAGAAGAGAAGGGCGACGTTGGGGGGCGGGGAGGGGGCCCGGATAAAGCCACCCCCCTCCCCTAGGGGACCCCAGGTGTCCCCTCTCCCTCCCCCCCCCCCCCCCCCCCCCCCCCCACCCCCCTGAAAGCGGGGATGGGGTCAGCCAGAAGACCCAGGCGTCGGGGGCGAAGCAGCACCCCGACCCCAACACCCCCCCCCCCGGCTCTGCGGCACCACACAGAGTTGGGGGGGGATGGGGACACAGGGACAGGAGGGGACGTCCCCGAGGGGATGGCAGGGGACCTGGGGGACAGGAGGAGCCCTGAGGGGACACAGGGTGACAGGAGGGGACGTGGGAGACCAGGAGGGACAGAGGAGAGCTCCGGGGGGGGGGACAAAGAGGGGACATGGAGGAGCACAGGGGACATAAAGGAGCCTGGAGGGACAAGGGGACACACCGAGGAGCCCCCAGGGGACAAGAAGGGACACGGAAGGGATATGGAAGAGCCCCAGAGGGACACAGGGGGACACAGCAAGAGTCCTGAGATGCTGAGAGGGGACATGGAGGAGCCCCAGGGGGACAAGGGGACACACAGAGGAGCCCCGAGGGGACAAAGGGACACACAGAAGGGACACGGAGGAGCCCTGGGGGACAAGGCGACACACAGAAGGACAAAGAAGAGCCTTGGGATGCTGAGAGGGGACACGGAGGGGATCCTGGGGGGACAAGGGGACACAGAGGAGCCCTAAGGGTACAAGGGGACACAGAGGGGACCCTGGAAAGACAAGGGGACACACAGAGGGGACACAGAGGAGCCCCGGGGATACACAGGGGCAGCCCAGGGGCCACACACTGAGGAATGACACACAGGGGGACGGCGCGGTGACGGTCCCCTCCTCACCTCCGGACGAACTTGGAGGTGAACTTGCTGAAGAGGCTGGCGGAGGGGCCGCGGCGGCCCTGGCTGGCGCCGGAGGGGGAGGCGGGGGGCAGGCCGGGGGGCAGGGCGTAGGGCAGGGGGGCCTGATCCCGCGCCTGCCGCAGCTGCCCCGCGTGGAAGGTGCTGCGGCTGGAGACCCCCCGCGGGAAGCTGGGCCGCTCCCCGGGGCCTTGGCTGACGTTGTGGGCCGAGGGCGACGCCGCCGGCACCCGGCTGGGCACCCCGCTGCGGGGACAAAGGAGGGGACGGGGGTCAGGGGGGGTGTGTGTGGGGGGGGGGGGGGTGGCACTCACGGCACCCCCCACCACACCCTGGTGGTAACTCACAGTGCCCCAGGCACCCCCCCTGCTGCACCCCGGGGACACGCCGGTGGTAACTCATGGCACCCCAGGGACCTGCTGGCACCCACGGTCCCCCGCAGCACCCCAGGGACCCACTGGTGTCCCACTGGCACCCCGCCACACCCCAGGGACCTGCTGGCACCCCGCAGCACCCTGGGGACCAGCTGGTGTCCCACTAGCACCCCAGGGCACCCCACAGCACCCTGGGGACCCACCAGCAGCTCTTCACACCCCAGGGACCTGCTGGCACCCACGGTCCCCCGCAGCACCCCAGGGACCCACTGGTGTCCCACTGGCACCCCGCCACACCCCAGGGACCTGCTGGCACCCCGCAGCACCCTGGGGACCAGCTGGTGTCCCACTAGCACCCCAGGGCACCCCGCAGCACCCTGGGGACCAGCTGGTGTCCCACTAGTACCCCAGGGCACCCCGCAGCACCCTGGGGACCCACCAGCAGCTCTTCACACCCCAGGGACCTGCTGGCACCCCACAGCACCCCGGGGCCCTGGCTGACACTGGGGGCCGAGGGGGACGCTGCCAGCACCCGGCTGGGCACCCTGCTGCGGGGACAAAGGAGGGGACGGGGGTCAGGGTTGAGGGGGGGGGGTGGTGGCACCCACAGCACCCCCCACCACACCGTGAGGACACGCTGGTAGCAACTCATGGCACCCCGGGGACCTGCTGGCACCCACGGCCCCCGCCGCGGCTCTGGGAACACACTGGTGGCAACTCATGGCACCTTGGGGACCTGCCAGCACCCTGCCACAACCTGGGGACCCCACTGTCACCCCACAGCACCACAGGGTCACCCACCAGCACCCTGCCACACCTCAGGGACTTGCTGGACACCCACGACACCTGACAGCACCCAGAATCCCCCCCCTCCCTGCTCTGGGGGATGTCCTGGGGTGCCAGGCTGGGGACAGGGGACACTCCAAATATTCCCTAGTCCCTGGGGACAAGGTGGGGTGCCAGGCAGGGGGACACCAGCGCCCCGAGTCACCCCCAACCCCCGGGGACACGCCGGCGTGCCAGGCAGGGGGACACCAGCACCCCGAGTCACCTCCAACCCCCGGGGACACGCCGGGGTGCCAGGCAGGGGGACACCAGCACCCCGAGTCACCCCCAACCCCCGGGGACACGCCGGGGTGCCAGGCAGGGGGACACCAGCACCCCGAGTCACCCCCAACCCCCGGGGACACGCCGGGGTGCCAGGCAGGGGGACACCAGCACCCCGAGTCACCCCCAACCCCCGGGGACACGCCGGGGTGCCAGGCAGGGGGACATCAGCGCCCCGAGTCACCCCCAACCCCCGGGGACATGCTGGGGTGCCAGGCAGGGGGACACGAGCACCCCGAGTCACCCCCAACCCCCGGGGACATGCTGGGGTGCTGCAGTGGGGTGAGGGAGAGGCACATGGGGACACCCCCAAACCCTCCCAGGGGTCCCCCCAGGACATGGGCCCCATGCCGGGATTTGGGTGGGGGGGGCCTTGCCTGGGCCGGGGGGCCTCGCAGTTGGTATCGGCGGGGGTGGCGGCGGGTTTCGGGTGCTGCCGGGACCGCGGGGGGGCCCCGGGGGCCGGGGGGACAGCGGGTGAGGGTCGGCAGCTAGGAGAGAAAAGCGGGGGGCGCGGGGGGCATTAAGGGGAGGGGGACCAGGGGGGGGATTTGGGGGGCGCAGGGGGGGTGTCCCCTACCTGTCCTTGCCGTTCTGGAGGGAGCTCTGGCCCAGGCTGGCCCGGTCCAGCAGCGGGGAGTTACGGCTCCGCGTGGTGCCGGTGGAGAGGACGCTGTTCTGTGGGGCGGGGGGGACGGGGACAGGGACAAAGCGGGGTGCTAAGGGGGGGCCCCAGGCATCCGGGAATCCCATGGACACCCCGAAATGGAGGGGCCAGGTGGCTGGGGACCCTCTGTCAGGGTCCCATGGGAACCAGGGCATCCTGGAACCCCTGAGGGATCCTGGTGTTTGGGACCCCCCCCCCAGCTCCCACCCCTAAAGGGACCCAAGCATCCAGGACACCCATCCCCGCACCCCAAGGAGACCCAGGCATCTGGGCCCCCATTCTCCCACCCCCCAGGGGACCCAGGCATCCATAACCCCCCACTCCCACCCCCCTGCACCCCCAGAGGATCTTGCCCCCCTGCCCCCCCCAAAACCAGGGGACCCAGGTGTCTGAGCCGCCCTGCTCCCACCCCCCAGGGGACCAAGGCATGGGTGCCCCCCACCCTCCCCTCCCGCCCCAGGGAACGCAGGTATGGGTACCCCCCACCCTAGGGGACCCAGGCATGGGTGCCCCCCACCCCGTGCTGACCGTGGAGGGCGAGGGGGTGCCCTTGGCTCGCTCCAGGCCGGGCAGGGGGCTGGGGGGCACCTTGGCGGTGCTGCCTGCCCGCCGTCCCCCCTCTTCCTCCCCTCCTCCTCCTCGCTTGTTCTCGGCGTTGGCCGCCTGCGTCTTCTTGGAGTAGGAGGCCGAGGTGGGGATGGAGAGGCCGGCTGGGGGCGGGGGGGGGGAAGGGAGGTGGATGGGGGGGTGTCAGGGGGGGTCCCAAGGGGACCCAGGTGGTCCCCAGGTATATGGGGGGCCCCACTTCATCCCCCCACCCCATGGGAACCCAGGACTCCCACTCCCAAGGGACCCAGGCATCCTGGCCCCCCCTGCTCCCACCCCCAAGGGACCCAGGTGACTTGGTTTCCCCCCGAGCCCCCCACCCACAGACCCAGGCATCCAGGGCCCCCCCACCCATGGACCCAGGCATCCAGCTCCCCCCACGCACAGACCCAGGCATCCGGGGCCCCCCCACCCATGGACCCAGGCATCCGGGGCCCCCCTGCTGCCACCCCAGAGGGACCCAGCTATACGTGTGTTCCCCCCCACAGGGACCCAGGTGTCTGGGGACTCACTTTTGACCCCCACCCATAGACCCAGGCATCCACCCCCCCAATCCCGGGACCCAAATGCTCCACCTTGCCCCCCACCCAGGGACCCAGGCAACCAGGTCCCCCCCCGGTCCCCCACGGACCCAGGCATCTGGGCCCCCCCCCCCAACCCATGGACCCAGGTGTCTGGGCTCCCCTGCCATTGTCGGCCCCCCCCACCCATGGACCCAGGTGTTGGGGGGGGGGCTCACCCTGGTCGCTGACGCGGCGTTTGGGGTTGGCGGAGACGCTGCGCTGGACCTTGTGCGCTGGGGAGGGGCCCGAGCTGTTGGCCAGGTCGGGGGCCGCCCGCGGCTTCAGCGCCAGGCTCTCCTCCAGCTGGGGACAAGGAGGGGACATGCGGGGGACACATTGGTGTGGGGCACAAGGGGACACGGGGGGGGGGACACACACTAAGCAGGCATGGGGACGGGGACCCACAGGGCAGGGTTGTGGATGGGACGTGCAGGGACAGGGACGCGCTGGCACGGGGCACAGCTGGGGACAGGGACGCGTTGGCACGGGGATGTGGTGGCATGAGGCACAGCTGGGGCGGGGGGGACGTGATGGCACGGGGACGTGCTGGCACAGGCTCAGGCTATGGCTGGGGAGGATGGCGTCCCCGGTGTCCCTCCCTGTGCCCACCCCATCCATATGTCCCTTTGTTGTCCCCATTGTCCCCTCATCTCCCCCCTGTGTTCCCTGTCATACCCATATCCCCATTCCTCGTGTCCCCTTGTCCCCTCATCCCCTCCGTGTTCTCCATCATACCCACATGCTCTGTGACCCCCGTGTCCCCTCATACCCTCCATGCTCCATCACACCTGTCCCCTTGTCCCCAAGCCCTCCATGACCCTCACATAACCCCTCACTGCCCCTGTTGTCCCCTCGTATCTCCATGGTCCATCACGTTACCACGTGTCCTCATGTCCCCATGTCCCCTCATACCCTCCGTGCTCCATCGTGCCTCCTTACATCCCCGTGCCACCTCATTGTCCCCGTGTCCCGTGTCATACACATCCCCATGACCCTCTCCATGTCCTCTCATTGTCCCCACGTCCCCTCATCCCATGTTCCCTGTCATATCCATGTCCCCCATGCTGATGTCCCCTTGTTCCCTCATACAATCCATACCTTCACATCACCATGTCCCCGTGACCCTCTCAATGTGCCCTCACTGTCCCGGTGTCCCCGCATATTGTCCACGTTCCCCGTCATACCTATGTCCTTCCTCGTGTCCCCTTGTTGTTCCCATGTCGCTGCATATTCTCCATCACGTGTCCATGTCTCCTCGTGTTCCCGTGTCACCTTATTGTCCCCATGACCCCCTCATTGTCCCCTCATCCCCTCCATACTCCCCGTCCCACCTGTGCCCTCACATCTCCCCTCCCCTGTGTCACCTCACCTTTCCCCATTCGCCCCGCGTCCCCTGCACCCCCCTACATCCCTGTGTTGTCCCCAGTGTCCCTCAGTGTCACCCGATGTCCCCTGACGTCCCCGCACCTCCGAGCTCTTGTGGTCCAGCAGCAGGTAGGTCGCCATCACCTCGTTGTACTTCTGCCCCACCAGCGACTCCTGGATCTCCTCCCGCGTGTACCCCATGGACACCATCAGCTCTGGGGGAGGGGAGGGGGGGACACACAGGCCTCAGCGGGGGACCGCAGGCATCCGGGGGGCCCCCACCCCCCAAAAAAGGGGACCCAGGTGTCCGGGGGGGTGGGTCCTACCTGTCCTGCGAGGGTCCTTGTAGTCTGGCACGGGCTCCATGTAGGGCTTCAGCTCGTCATCCTCGTGGCCCACGTTCATCCAGCGGTCCTTCATGATTTGCTGGGGGGGGGACACACACACACAACAACATCAAAGTGGGCCTTGGGGGGTGTCTGGGGACTTCCTGGGGTCACCTCTGGGATCCTGGGGAGGGGCGGGGCAGGGACATTTTGGGGGGCAGAAGGAGGCTCCAGAGGTCCCTGGTGCTGTGCAGGGGGGCACGGACTGGGGGGCTCAGGGCATGGCCAGGGGTGACTGGGGACAGTCCCAGGGTGCCCAGGACCACACTGGGGGTGACCAGAAGGTCCTGGGGTGCTCTTAGGGGTGCCCAGGACCATGCTGCGGGGGCCTGGGGGCACCCAGGATCATGCCGGGGGTGCCCAGGGGTTCCTGGAGGGGGTCCCACGACCACACTGGGGGGGTCCTGAGGGATCCCCAAGACCACGTTGGGGGTGCTCAGGGGGACGCAGGACCACACTGGGGGTGTCCAAGGTGCCTGGAACCACGCTGGGGGTCCCAGGGGTGCTCAGGACTACACTGGGGAGTCCTGGCGGCACCCAGGATCACACTGAGGAGTCCTGGGGGCACCCAGGAACATGCTGGGGGTGCTGAAGGGGTGCCCAAGGTGCCCAGGACAATACTGGGTGTCCCATGGGTGTCTAGGACCATTCTGGGGGTTCCCAAGACCATGCTGGTGGTGCCCAGGGGTCCTGAGAGTGCCCAGTACCGTGCTGGGGGTGCCCAGGGGCTCTTGGGGCACCCAGGACTATGCTGGGGGTCTTAGGGTGCTCTTGGGGGTGTCTAGGACCACGTTAAAGAGTCCTAGAGAATCCTATGGGCAGCCAGGATCACGCTGAAGGTGCTCAGGACCACACTTGGGTGCCCAAGACCCCGCTGGGGGTACTCAAGGGGTGTCTGACGTGCCCAGGACAATATTGGGGGTCCCTGTGTGGTCCCATGGGTGTCCGGGATCATGCTGAAGGTGCCCAGGACCACACCTGAGTGTCCCAGGGGTGCCCAGAACCACATCAGGGGGGGCCCAAGGGGTGCCTGAGGTGCCCAAGACAATATTGGGGGTCCCTGGGTGGTCCCATGGGTGTCCAGGACCCCTCAGGGGGGTGCTGCTGTGGGTCTTCCATGTGTGTGTCCGTCCCCCCCCCATCCTCCCTCACCTCCAAGGTGCCCCTTTTGGTAGGATTAAGGATGAGGAACTTCTTCAGCAGGTTCTCGCAGTCGGTGGACATGTAGAAGGGGATCCGGTACTTGCCCCGCAGCACCCGCTCCCGCAACTCCTGAGGCGAGAGACACTCATCAGGACACCGCAACCCCTTCAGGGCCCCCCCAGCCTCCCCCAAAATGAGGCATTACCTTAAGATTTTGCCCATCGAAGGGCAAGGAACCGCTGACCAGGGTGTAGAGGATGACGCCCAAACTCCAGACGTCAACTTCGGGGCCGTCATATTTCTTCCCCTGGAAGAGTTCGGGGGCGGCGTAGGGGGGGGACCCACAAAATGTGTCCAGTTTGTTCCCGAAGGTGAATTCATTGCTGAAGCCAAAATCGGCGATTTTGATGTTCATGTCGGCGTCCAGCAGTAGGTTTTCCGCCTGTCTCAGGGGAGGGAGAGCGCCCCGAGGGGGTTTAGGGGTGTCTGGGTGCTCTGCTGGGGGGGTTGGGGGTATGTAGGTAGAGCCAGAGGGGGGGTCTGGAGGTATCTGGTGCTGTTCTGGGGGGTCCCAGGGGTGTCCAGGTGCCACCCTGGGGGTCCTTGCACTCTCCCACGGGGTTCAGGGCTATCTGGGTGCTGCCCTGGTGGTCCCAGCACCTCCCAGGAGGTTCAGGGACACCCATCTTCTGTGCTGGGGGTCCCAGGGTGCTGCCCCAGGGGTCCTTGCACCCTCCCAGGGGATTCAGGGGTGTCTGGGTGCTGCCCTGGTGGGTCCCAGGGATATCCAGTTGCTGCCCTGGGGTCAAGAGGGTGGCGGGGGAAGACCCAGGGAGCCTCTTGGGGTGCTGGCAGGGGTCCGGGGGGATATCAGCAGGTGCAAGGTGGGGGGCTCCTCACCTTCAGGTCCCTGTGGACAATGAACTTCTGGTGGCAGTACTGCACGGCCGACACTATCTGCAGGAGAGGGGGGTGTCAGGGGGAGGCCCCACTCCAGGGGGGGAAGGGAGCACAGGGCCATCCCCCCAGCCCCCTGGGGACACAGGGAAGTGTCACACAGGGTGTGTCACACCAGCGTCCCCCCGACCTGTCGAAACTTCGCCCGGGCCTCCTTCTCCTTCATGCGCCCGTGGGCCACCAGGTAGTCAAAAACCTCACCTGGGGGGCAAGAAAATACAGAAGGCAGGGGTGAGAGGCAGCCCTGCCTGCTCCCTGCCTGCTGTGTGTCCCCCCCTCTGCCTGCTGTGTCCCCCCCAACCTCTGCCTGCTGCTCACCCCCGCTGGCATACTCCATGACAAGGTAAAGCGTCTTCTCCGTCTCGATCACCTCGAAGAGCTTCACTGCAAAGGGGGCAAAGTGGTGCTGGAGGTGGGGAGCAGGGTGGGGGCCACCCTCTGGGACCCCCCAGAGGTGGAGGACCCCCCACCCAGAGGTGGGAAAAGGGAGCACAGGAGTCCCAGCACGCAGCCTGGGGGAACGTGGGGGGGCTCACCTATGTTGGGGTGGTTCAGGACCTTCATTATTCGCACTTCCCGGAAGAGCTGTGAGGAAGCCAGGGGGAATTGTGAGATGCCACAGCCCCCCATGTGTCCCCCGCAAAAGCAGCTGCCACCCCCCCCACCACCCCCCCCCCGCCGGGGGACCCCAACCCGCCCTCACCTTCTGCAGGCTGGAGGAGTTGAGCTGCGTCTTGTCAATGATTTTCACGGCAACCTGGATGGTGGGGGGGGGGGGTGGGGGGGGGGTGGAGAAGGGGTCAGGGAATGTCCCCACACTGCGGTGGCACTTGCAGGGAGAGGGACAGGGGGACAGACTGTCCCCACCCCGCGGTGGCACTCACAGGGTGACGGGAAAGGGGATGGGACCATCCCCAGGACTGTCCCCACAACACAGTGTCACTTGCAGGGTGAGGGGCTGTCCATCCCCTAGACTGTCCCTGCAGCGTGGTGGCACTCCTGAGGTGAGGAACAGGGGGATGGGACCATCCCTAGAGCTGTCCCCACACCGCAGCGGCACTCATGAGGTGAGGGGCAGGGGGACGGGGCTGTCCCCACACCATGGTGGCATTCACAGGCTGAAGGGCAAGGGGAAGGGACGATCCCCAGGGCTGTCCCCATGCCATGGTGGCACTCATGAGGCGAGGACCAGGAACCTGTCCCTGCACCACGGTGGCACTCCCAGTGACAGTCCCGGGGCAAGGACCAGGAGCTCAGGTCCATCCCCGTGCCCCAGTGGCACTCACAGGGTGAGAACCAGGAGCGTGTCCCCACACCGTGGTGGCACTCGTGGGGGGTACCAGGAGACCGTCCCCAGATTATGGGAATGAGGACCAAGAGCTTGGGACCACCCTCGCACTGTGGTGGCACTTGTGGGGCAAGGACAAGGAGCCTGTCCCCACTGTGGCACTCACTGATGAGGATTGGGACCCAGAGCTGTCCCCACACTGAGGTGGCACTCACCAGATGAGGACCACGAGCCCATCCCCATAGTGGCACCCACAGGATGAGGACCACAAGCCCGTCCCCATGGTGGCACCCACAGGGTGAGGACTTGGAACCTGTCCCCACGCTGCGGTGGCACCCACAGGACAAGGACCATCCCCCCGTGCCATGGTGGCAGCCACAGGACAACGACCTGAGCTGTCCCCACACCATGGTGGCACCCACAGGACGATGACCACGAGCCTGTCCCCATGGTGGTACCCACAGGGCAAGGACGTGGAACCTGTCCCCACACCACGGTGGCACTCACAGGACAAGGACCATCCCTGCGCCACTTTTCCACTCACAGGGCAAGGACCAGAACCCAGAGCTGTCCCCACACTGCGGTGGCACCCACAGGACGAGGACCAGGAACCTACCCCCGCACCGCGGTGGCACCCACAGGACAAGGACCGGGAACCTGCCCCCACACGGTGGTGGCACCCACAGGACAAGGACGATCCCCGTGCCGCGGTGGCACTCACCTCCTTGCCGGTCAGGACATGTCGGGCCAGCTTGACCTTGGCGAAGTTGCCCTTGCCGATGGTTTTCAGCAGGCGGTAGTTGCCGATGTGGGGCTGCTCGTCAGCGGAGGTGGCTGAATTCCGGCCCCGCAGCATGTTGGCCTTCCCGCCGCCCTTCCCCTCCGCAGGACCCGGCTGCGGGGACACGAAGGGCACAATCGGCTCAATATCCCCCTATCCTGTCCCGTCGCCCCCCTAAGAATTCCCAGGGGGGGTCCGAAGGCTCTCAGCAAAGCCAGGAGCAAAGTCCGGGAGTGCCGTTGCCGTACGGCGCCGTGCCGCGCCCCGGGCAGGCCGGGAGCCGCCCCCGATACCTGACGCAAGCGCCGTGGTTTCGGGCTGGGCTGGGGGGACACACACACACGGACACGGGGCCAGCACAGTGTCACCCTCTCCCTGGGAGGGGACGGGGACATGTCTGTCCCCTCCCCTATCACCTCCCAGAAACAGGGTGCCCAAATGTTGTGATTTTACTCCAAAACAGGCAACCCAGATGCCTGGGTTCACCCTACAGCCAAAACAGGGAGGCCCTGAGGTGCCCCCCAAAATGCCACCAACCTCAAACCCCCCCATACTGCACCCCAAAAGCCCCCTCACACACACCCCCAGGGTCACCCCAGCTTTCAGGACACTTTAGGGGTGTTCCCTTATGGGGAGCGAAATGCCGGCACCGGGCGGTGTCACCCCGCCCCCCCCCCCGCCGCGCTGTCACCGCTCCGGTGACACTGGAGATAACGGGTGCGCGTGAGCAGGCGGGGGAGTCGAGCCAAACCCCCCACCCCACACCCTCGGGGATTCGGGGCCACCACAGCCCCCCCCCCCAAAGCCCCAGTGGGGTTTCATGGGGGTCACGGTCTTGGGGTGCCCCTCCCCGTGGGAAGGAAACCACCAGCGGAAGCGAGGCGGGGAGGGGGGTGGGGTGGGGGGAGTTTTCAGTGTTGCTCAGCCGACGATGGCGCAACCGGGTGCGAGGCACCAAGCCCCCAGATTTTGGTGAAAAAGCAGCGGTTTTGGGGACCTGGGGAGGAAGGGGATATGGGGGGGCCGGATCCACCCCCTCCCCCAAAATCCAGCGCTTTGCCGGGAGGATGATGGGGAAAAGTGAAGAAAAATGGGTTTTTTTCTGCCAAAAAACTGCCGTGGCAACGGGGCGGGGAACGTGCTTCACCATCTGGCCATGCTGCCGGGGAATTAATTCGGGGTTTTGAGGCGTGCGGCGGCACCGATGCCGGATCACACACACACACATCCCCCCCCCAAAACAAATGTGAGGGACCGCGGCGGTGCCGGCAAGCAGCCAGCGTGCCTGGCATTTCTCCGGCACCTCTTATCGGCGAGGCCGGAGTGGCCGGCAAACCTCCCCTGGCGCTGGTAGCTCTCCTCCAATGTGCCCCCCCATCCAGCAAAGACCATGCCGAGAGACCGGTGGTGGCTGCGCCGGGGCCCGGTGAGGCTCTGCCGAAGGCGCCACCGGCTCTGGGCTCTGCTGGTGCCGAAATGCTGGGAGATTGTCACCGTCCCCCTCACCGGGACCTCGCTGGGATGTGGGTGGCCACCTCAGCGCTCCTGGTTTTGGCACAGCAGTGAAGGACTCGGCCCTCGGCATCCCCCCGCGGCTACAAAGAGCGGTGCCGGGCTTGGCGCTCGTTAACCAAACTCTCGCTAATTAAACAGGCCCCTGAGCTCAGCTCTAAACCTCCTCCCTTGGCTGCCAAAACCCCTCGTGCCTCAGTTTCCCCCACCCTGAACCCAGCACGGCAGCGGGGACTCACGCTCGGCGACCCCAAACCAGCTCAAGCTCGTGGCGGTGGGTGCCGGCGACGCCGACGGCCGGCTCGGTGCGGGGTGGTGCCGGCGGCCGGCGGAAGCTCTCGCCGAGAGTTGAACTCCCTGAGGAGAGCCGGGAACACCAGACCGGCTCGACCGGTTGGGGCTGACGCTGGCTCAGCCGGGCCGCGAGAGCTTGTGGGGGGGGGGGGGTGGTTTGCAGCATCGAGCCACAGTTTTGGGGAACACCTGAAGCACTGGGGGTGCAAAAACGAGGCAGAAAAGGGAAAAATCAAGACACAGTGGGATGGGAGGGCCCTGCGCCGCTCGCCAGCTGCCGTGAGAGCCAAACCACTGGGAATCGCCACCAGAATGGCAGCGGGGATGATGTCACCGGGTCCGGGGGGTGATGTCACTAGGTCCGGAGGTGATGTCACTAGGGTCAGGTCTAAAGATCCCGGCGCAAAGAGGCCGTGGCGGTGCCGATGCCACTATCAGGCAACCATGTCACGGGCACAGAACCGGCAGCAAGCGGCTACGGCGTAACTGGTAACGGTGTAACCGGTAACCGGGGCCATGCCAGGCCTACCTGCGGCGGGTGGGTGATGTGTGTGCCCCCCCCCCCCCCCCCAGCCCCGCCTCGGCAGCCGACGGGAGATGGTGAAACAGCTTTGGTGCGGCGGCGCTGAAATGTCAGCCAAATTTAGTTATTTTTGAAATTTTTTTTTTTTTATATATGTATATATAAAACCATGGCAGCTCGGGCTCCACGTGATGGTGAAACTGGGGGGGGGGACGGGGGAAGAGAAAGACACCCCGATTTCAGATGTCGGTTTAGGGGGAGATGCAGCAGCCCCCCCAACTCTCTGCCGCCCCCTCCCCAAATCCTCCCAGCCAAGAATAATTTTCCTCTGGTGTTACATAACAGTGGAAAAATAGAGGAAAACGACCCAAAATGAGGAGGGGGTGCCCAATGCCACGGTGACGGCCGGAGAGCAGGTGGCATCCCCTTGTCCTCGGTGTTGGGGACACAGAGATGAAGCCACTTGTGGCCCTCCCACCTCAGGCTGCATCCTACTGGGGTACCTCCCCATCACCTGGGGGTCCCCCAAAATACCAGCCAAAATGGGGGTGCCATGCAGCTGGGGAAGCCAAGGTACCCCCCAGGCCCCCTCAAAAGGGCTGAGCCATAAGTGGGGTCCCCTGCCAGCACGAGACGCATGGAGCTGGGGGGGACCCCAAGAGCTCCTCCAAACCTATACCCCAAAATGGGGGATCCCCCTTCCAGCTGCGCCCCCAGAGGGGTCTGGGCCTCATCTTTCCCCCCTAAACAGACACAAGGGGTGAACCCACGACCTCGCCGTCTTGGGGAGAGGATGGCCCCCATCACAGAAGTGGGCACCCCCATAATTTGGGGGGGATACACACCTCACAGCCCCGCCCCCCCCCCCCCCCCAAACCCCACAGAGGGCGCCCAGCCCGTGGCAGTGATGCCGCCCCCACAACCCCCCCTCCCCGTAGGGTGGGGGGGCCTCAGCAGGGAAGGGGGTGGGCTCACGCCCCCACACGCAGTCCGCGCAGCCACTGAGATGGGGGGGGACGACGACACGACAACAACACCCCAAACCTTGCACCCTCCGGCAGAGACCAGACCCCCAAGGAGCCAATGTGGGGGGGTGACACCCCCCTACCTGCCTCCCCTCCTTTGGGGTGCAAGCCCTGACCCCCTTTACCCCCACCTTTGGGGTGGGGGAATCCTGGTGCCTCTCAGGAGCCCCCTAAAATGGAACCCCAGACCCCTCTGGGGGGGTCCCAGCCCAGGAGCCCCCCTCCCCACACCAGGTCCCATGGAGGAGCCGGATCCAGCCCCTGAGGGGGGGGGCCTGTCTCAGGTCTCCCCAACCCACACAGGGGTCTGGGCCATGGGAGGTCTCAGGATACTTCAGGTGGGGGATCTGTGAGAGGAGTTGGGGCCCCCCCGGACCCCCTTGCAGAAGGGTTGGGGGGCACAGGGTCCCCTTAGACCCTCCTTTTTCCCCTCACAGAGGGGCCCAGGATCCCCTCAGAGCCCCCCTTCCCTTCACAAAACAGCCCTCAATCCCTTCAGACCCCCCCATTCGTCCTCAAAAACGACCCCAGACCCCCTTTTCTTCTCATGCAGGGGCCCAGGACCCCCTCAGAGCCCTCCTTTCCCCTCACAAAAAGGCTCAGGATCCCCTCAGACTCACTTTTAATCCTTGCAGATCCCCTTTTCCCCCTCACAAAACAGTCCAGGGCCCCTCAGGCACCCTTTTTACCTCACAAAATTCCCCGGCCCCCCACCCAGCCCCTTTTCCCCCCCTCACAAACCATCCCCAGAGCCCCTTTTCCCCTCACAAACCGACCCCAGATCCCCTCAGACCTCCCTTTCCCTTCACAAAAAGGGCCCCCGTCCCCCTCGGGCCCCCCTTTTCCCCTCGCAAACCGACCCCAGGCCCCCCTTTTCCCCTCGCAAACCGACCCCAGGCCCCCCTTTTCCCCTCGCAAACCGACCCCAGAACCCGTTTTCCCCTCGCAAACCGGCCCCAGAACCCCTTTTCCCCTCGCAAACCGGCCCCAGAACCCCTTTTCCCCTCGCAAACCGGCCCCAGAACCCCTTTTCCCCTCGCAAACCGGCCCCAGAACCCCTTTTCCCCCTCAGACAACGGTTCCAGACCCCCTCACGGAGGGGCCGGACACCCCTCAGACCCCCCCGCCCCCCCTTCCCCTCACAGAGACCCTCCCCGTCGCCGGCCCTACCTGTTCCGCGTCTCTCTCGTTAAGGGTAGGCAGAGGGCTGCGACCGCTGCTCGACATGGCGGCCCCCCCCCCACCGCCGCCGACTATCGCGATAGGGGGAAGCCGCGGTGTGCGGGGAGGGGGGAGGTGGGGGAGAGGGAACCCCGGGCCGCGCTCAGGGAGCGGGGGGAGGCCAGGCCAGCGGCATGGGGGAGGCCGGGGAGGGGGGGAGGGACGGGAGAGGAGAAGGGGGGGAGCGGGGCGGCGAGTCCGCCGGGCCCGGCCGCCGCCGCCGCCTCACACTCGCGCCTCCTCAGCACCCAGCGGCTCCCAACATGGCCGCCGCCGCCGGCCCTCGGCCATTTCCGCCGCCGCGCCGGAAACACCCGACCACGCCTCCCGCTCCGCTTCGGCTCTTTCCGGACGGGTTCGGCTCGGCGCCTTCGGGTGTTTCCGGAATCACCCGACGCCGCTCGGCGGCGGAAAGACCCGAAGCCGCTTTCGGCCATTTCCGCCGCCGCCCCGAGCGGATCCGGAAAGACCCGAACACCCTTCGGCCGCCATCGGATCTTTCCGATCCCTGGCGGAAACATCCGAGCGTAGCCGAACGCCCCCTCCCCATCCTTGCGGCGGCCCCAAGGGGGGCTGGGGGGGGCCGGACGCCGGGATTTTCCCCCCCCGCCTCTTTTTTTTGCGCGGGGGGGGGGGGGGGATGCTCCCGGACGCCTGGGTCCTCCCCAGGCACTGGAGGAGGCGGGAGGGGTCCCGGACGTGGGGTTCCCTGGCTGCAATTAGGGGGGGTACTGGGACCACTGGGAGGGGGACCGGTCCTGGAGCGGGAGGGACACACACAAGCCTAGGAGAGGGGGCGGGACCAGCTGGGCAAGCCACGCCCCCTCTCCCGCAGGGTGGGTGTGGTCGCCACGCCCAGGCCACGCCCTCGCTGGACCAAAAGGGCGGGGCCAGCCCGGGGATGGGGGGGGGGGAGGGGATGGCGGTGGCTCCTTCGGTGCCCCATAGGCCCGGGGACCCCGGGGCGATGCTGCGGGGAGGGGGGGGGCAGGCATGGGGAGGGGGCTGCATGGCGGAGGGGACCACCCAGGGGCTCCCCCTCCTGGGGGATACCCCCCCATTAACATCTTTTTTTTGGAGGGGGTGAGCGTTTTGGGGGAGGGAAGGTGGGCTGAGACCGGACGGCAACTCATCGCCCCCCACCGCAGCCCCCCGCCGCGAGGCGGGGCGGCCTGGAGAAAGGAAGGGGGGGGGGGGGGGGGGGGTGGGGGGGGATGGGAAAGGCGCACGGCCCCTTTAAATTTACCCAGGAGCCCTTAAAGGAGCCCCAGGGGCCCCACGGCGGCGTCCCCACCCCGGCCGGACCCTGCCCGCCGCCGCCGCCGCCGCCCCGGGCCCCGCCATGGAGCCCCCGAACCCCCGCCCCGCCCCGGCCCCTCTCCCGCACCCCGACGGCTCAGGTGAGCACCGACGCGGTGGGAATGGGGGGGAAATTGGGGGGGGGGGGGGGGGTGCGGGCCCTTTAAGAAGACCCCCCCCCCCCGTGGAGAGGGAGCCGGGCTCCCCCTTGGCTCACAATGGGAGCGACGCTGGCCCTTTAAGATGCCCCCAGTCCTGGGGGTGTCCCCGGCCCTTTGCCATCTCCTGTCATCCTCTAGGGTGCCCCTGTCCCTTTAAGATGCCCCCATCCATTTAAGATACCCCTGTCCCTTTAAGGTGTCCCTGTCCCTTTAAGATGCCCCCACCCAATTTAGGATGCCCTTGTCCCTTTAAGATGCTCCTGTCCCTTTAAGATGCCCCCATCCGATTTGGGATGTCCCTGTCACTTTTGGGTGTCCCTGTCCCTTTAACATGCCCCTGTCCCTTTAAGATACCCTTGTCCCTTTAAGATGCCCCCATCCAATCTGGGATGCCCCGGCCCCTTTAAGGTGCCGTTGCCCCTTTAAGATGCCCCCACCCTCTTTGACCACGCCCCTCCCCCCCTCTGACATGCCCCACCCCTTTTCAATACCCCGTTACAAGCCCCGCCCCTTGAGGGGCGCTGCCCCTTTAAGAGCCCCCCTTTCCCCTTCCAGAGCCCCCACTCTCCTCGTGTCCCCCCCCCCAGATCCCCCTAATTTGGGGTCACCCCTGGGGCCTTGTCCCCCCCCCCCCCCAGCAGGGCTGAGACCCCCAACCCACCCTCCGTAAGGTCCCCCAAGACCCCCATATTGGGGTGTGTCCCCCCAGGACCCCAAAAGCCCCCCCTCCCCCCCCAAGTGGGTCCCTTCAGGCCCTGCTATTCCCAAGGACCCCCAAAAGGCCCCCCCCAAGGGCCCCCCATCACTGGGGACCCCCATGAGTGACCCATCTGAGGCCTTGCTATCCCTGAGGACCCCCAAAAGCCCCCCCATAAGCATGTCTCCCCCAAGGGCCCCCCATCACCAGGGACCCCCAGAGACTTCCTCATCCCTGCAGACCCCCTTAGCTGAGTCCCCCCATCCCTGGAGCCCCCCCCAATTCCTTGGACCCCTCCCATACACCAATCCCCGAAGACCCTTCCATCCCTCCGACCCCCTAACCCCCCCCCCAAATCCCATCCTCCCCAAGCCTCCCCGCCAGAGCCGGGGCCGCGGGGAGGCCGCCGGAGCTCGGACCACTGCGAAGCTCGAGCGTCGCGGCCGGGTCGGAGCCGTATCCCGGGGCGGGATCACCGACGGTATTACCACGAGCGCTGGCGAGCCGAGTACCTGATGGAATTCAATGCGGCACGGCACGGGATGCTCTGCATGGTCTGCGGCAGCGCCTTGGCCACCCTCAAGCTCAGCACCATCAAGCGCCACATCCGACAGAAACACCCCTATTCCGGCGCCTGGGGACCCCGGGAGAAGCAGCTCGTCCTCCGCTCCTGGGACGCCCACCTGGGGCTCCACCCCCACCCCGACGCACCCTCCGCCGGCAGCCGTGGGACAGGTACGCGGGCGGCAGTGGGGACCCCTTGATGCGGGGACCCCCATGTTGGCCCCTCCTAAAGCTGGGCCTTGCCCCCTTTAAGTGGAGCCACGCCCCTTTTAACTATGGCCACGCCCCCTTTAAGGTGGACCCCACCCCTAAAGCTGAGCCAATCCCCTTTAAATGTGGTCACGCCCCCTTTAAGGTGGACCCCACCCCTAAAGCTGAGCCAATCCCCTTTAAATGTGGTCACGCCCCCTTTAAGGTGGGGTCCTTTAATGTGGGGCCCCGCCTAAAGCTGGGCCACACCCCCTTTAAATGTGGCCACGCCTCCTTTAATGAGGTGGGCCCCGTGGCCCACGCCCCCTTTAAGCAGAGCCACGCCCCTTTTCGGTGTGACCACGCCTCCTCCAACCGTGACCACGCCCCTTTAAAGGCATCCCATCCAGAAACCACGCCCCCTTCCACGTGGGCCCAGTAACGCGGGGCACGCCCCCTTTACCTGAGCCACGCCTCTTTCTGTGTGGGCCACGCCCCCTTAAGTGGGCCGCGCCTGTATCCACTGGAGCCCAACACCCCTTTTAAATCCCCCCCCCCCGTTGCCCCTTTAAGAGAAGCTCCGCCCCGCGGGCTGACAGGTCCCGCCCCCACGTGTCCCAAGCCACGCCCCCAATCGCGCCGGGCTCGTTTAGGCCCCGCCCCCCGCTGTTTGGCTCCGCCCCCCCCCCCCCCCTCCGGGGACACCGAGCTCCGTGTCCCCATTGCGTCCCCTCGCCCCCGACACCCCCCGACGCACCCCTGACACCCCTGCCCCCTCCCCCGTGTCCCCCATGTCCCCAGGGGGACCCCCCACATTCCCAAGGTGGCTCCCAAGTGGCCCCGACACCCCCAAGGTGTCCCCAGTCCATCCCCTCCTTGTCCCCAAGGTGTCATCCTATTCCCAAAGTGTCCTCAATACATCCCCCCCGCATTCCCAAAGTGTCCCCAAGGTGTCCCCAATACATCCCCCCCCATCCCCAAGGTGTCCCCTTGTCCCCAAGGTGTCCCCAATACATCCCCCCCCATTCCCAAGGTGTCCCCTTGTCCCCAAGGTGTCCCCAATACATCCCCCCCCGTCCCCAAGGTGTCCCCTTGTCCCCAAGGTGTCCCCAATACATCCCCCCCTGTCCCCAAGGTGTCCCCAATACATCCCCCCCCATCCCCAAGGTGTCCCCTTGTCCCCAAGGTGTCCCCAATACATCCCCCCTGTCCCCAAGGTGTCCCCTTGTCCCCAATCCATCCCCCCCATCCCCAAGGTGTCCCCTTGTCCCCAAGGTGTCCCCAATACATCCCCCCCCGTCCCCAAGGTGTCCCCTTGTCCCCAAGGTGTCCCCAATACATCCCCCCCCATCCCCAAGGTGTCCCCTTGTCCCCAAGGTGTCCCCAATACATCCCCCCCCGTCCCCAAGGTGTCCCCTTGTCCCCAAGGTGTCCCCAATACATCCCCCACATTGTCCCCAAGGTGTCCCCTTGTCCCCAAGGTGTCCCCAATACATCCCCCCCTGTCCCCAAGGTGTCCCCAATACATCCCCCCCCATCCCCAAGGTGTCCCCTTGTCCCCAAGGTGTCCCCAATACATCCCCCCCCATCCCCAAGGTGTCCCCTTGTCCCCAAGGTGTCCCCAATACATCCCCCCCTGTCCCCAAGGTGTCCCCAATACATCCCCCCTGTCCCCAAGGTGTCCCCTTGTCCCCAATACATCCCCCCCATCCCCAAGGTGTCCCCTTGTCCCCAAGGTGTCCCCAATACATCCCCCACATTGTCCCCAAGGTGTCCCCTTGTCCCCAAGGTGTCCCCAATACATCCCCCCCCATCCCCAAGGTGTCCCCTTGTCCCCAAGGTGTCCCCAATACATCCCCCCCCGTCCCCAAGGTGTCCCCTTGTCCCCAAGGTGTCCCCAATACATCCCCCCTGTCCCCAAGGTGTCCCCTTGTCCCCAAGGTGTCCCCAATACATCCCCCCTGTCCCCAAGGTGTCCCCAATACATCCCCCCCATCCCCAAGGTGTCCCCTTGTCCCCAAGGTGTCCCCTTGTCCCCAAGGTGTCCCCAATACATCCCCCCTGTCCCCAAGGTGTCCCCAATACATCCCCCCCATCCCCAAGGTGTCCCCTTGTCCCCAAGGTGTCCCCAATACATCCCCCCCTGTCCCCAAGGTGTCCCCAATACATCCCCCCCATCCCCAAGGTGTCCCCTTGTCCCCAAGGTGTCCCCAATACATCCCCCCTGTCCCCAAGGTGTCCCCTTGTCCCCAATACATCCCCCCCATCCCCAAGGTGTCCCCTTGTCCCCAAGGTGTCCCCAATACATCCCCCACATTGTCCCCAAGGTGTCCCCTTGTCCCCAAGGTGTCCCCAATACATCCCCCCCCATCCCCAAGGTGTCCCCTTGTCCCCAAGGTGTCCCCAATACATCCCCCCCTGTCCCCAAGGTGTCCCCTTGTCCCCAAGGTGTCCCCAATACATCCCCCCCGTCCCCAAGGTGTCCCCTTGTCCCCAAGGTGTCCCCAATACATCCCCCCCGTCCCCAAGGTGTCCCCTTGTCCCCAAGGTGTCCCCAATACATCCCCCCCGTCCCCAAGGTGTCCCCTTGTCCCCAAGGTGTCCCCAATACATCCCCCCCTGTCCCCAAGGTGTCCCCTTGTCCCCAAGGTGTCCCCAATACACCCCCCCCCATCCCCAAGGTGTCCCCTTGTCCCCAAGGTGTCCCCAATACATCCCCCCCTGTCCCCAAGGTGTCCCCCCCTGTCCCCAAGGTGTCCCCAATACATCCCCCCCTGTCCCCAAGGTGTCCCCTTGTCCCCAAGGTGTCCCCAGTGCCTCTCCCCACATTCCCAAGGTGTCCCCAATACATCCCCCCCATCCCCAAGGTGTCCCCTTGTCCCCAAGGTGTCCCCAATACATCCCCCCCCGTCCCCAAGGTGTCCCCTTGTCCCCAAGGTGTCCCCAGTGCCTCTCCCCACATTCCCAAGGTGTCCCCCCCCCCCCCAAGTCCCCTCCCCGCGCTGAGGCTGCCGCCCCCCCCCCCCCACAGGCTCGCCGTCCCCTGCCTGTCCCCGCCGTCGGGGCTGCCCTCGTCCCCCGTCCCCGCGAGGCGGCAAAGCGTCCCCCTCGGGGGCGGGGGTGACGAGGGGACGCCCCGGGGGGGACTCGCTGCGGGGGTGGCTTCGGGCCGAGCTGCTGCTGGACCTGGAGGCCGGGGGGAACCGGCTGCGGTGCCTCCTCTGCGCCCGCGCCCTGCCCTCGCTGCACCTCGGGGACATCCGCCGCCACGCGCTGGCTGCCCACCCGGCCACCCTCTGCCTGGGGACAGCCCAGCGCGGCGCCCTGCTGCGCGCCTGCCGGGGACCGCCGGCCGGGGACAGCCGTGGGCCACCCGGTGAGAGCGGGATGGGGACGCGGGGACACCGGGGGTAAATGGGGATCCTGTGGGGTGTGGGGACGCTGGGGGTAAATGGGGATCCTGTGGGGTGTGGGGACATGGGGACACTGGGGGGTGTGGGGACACTGGGGGCAATGTGGATGCTGGGGGGTGTGGGGACACTGGGGGTAAATGGGGATCCTGTGGGGTGTGGGGACATGGGGACACTGGGGGGTGTGGGGACACTGGGGGCAATGTGGATGCTGGGGGGTGTGGGGACACTGGGGGTAAATGGGGATCCTGTGGGGTGTGGGGACACGGGGACACTGGGGGTAAATGGGGATGCTGTGGAGTGTGGGGACATGGGGACACTGGGAATACTGGGGGCTGTGGGGACATGGGGACACTGGGGGTAAATGGGGATGCTGTGGGGTGTGGGGACATGGGGACACTGGGGGGTGTGGGGACACTGGGGGCAATGTGGATGCTGGGGGGTGTGGGGACACTGGGGGTAAATGGGGATCCTGTGGGGTGTGGGGACACAGGGACACTGGGAATACTGGGGGCTGTGGGGACATGGGGACACTGGGGGTAAATGGGGATGCTGTGGGGTGTGGGGACACGGGGACACTGGGAATACTGGGGGCTGTGGGGACATGGGGACACTGGGGGGTGTGGGGACACTGGGGGTAAATGGGGATGCAGGGGCCTGTGGGGACATGGGGACACTGGGATCAAGTGGGACACTGGGGGTAAAGGGGGATACTGGCTGCTGTGGGGACATGGGGACACTGGGGGTAAATGGGGATCCTGTGGGGTGTGGGGACATGGGGACACTGGGAATACTGGGGGCTGTGGGGACACTGGGGGGTGTGGGGACACTGGGGACAATGTGGATGCTGGGGGGTGTGGGGACACTGGGGGTAAATGGGGATGCAGGGGCCTGTGGGGACATGGGGACACTGGGATCAAGGGGGACACTGGGGGTAAATGGGGATGCAGGGGCCTGTGGGGACATGGGGACACTGGGATCAAGGGGGACACTGGGGGTAAAGGGGGATACTGGGGGCTGTGGGGACATGGGGACACTGGGGGTAAATGGGGATCCTGTGGGGTGTGGGGACACGGGGACACTGGGAATACTGGGGGCTGTGGGGACACTGGGGGGCAATGGGGATGGTGTGGGGACACTGGGGGTAAATGGGGATCCTGTGGGGTGTGGGGACACGGGGACACTGGGAATACTGGGGGCTGTGGGGACACTGGGGGCAATGGGGATGGTGTGGGGACACTGGGGGTAAATGGGGATCCTGTGGGGTGTGGGGACACGGGGACACTGGGAATACTGGGGGCTGTGGGGACATGGGGACGCTGGGGGGTTTGGGGCCACAGGGCCACCGTGGGGGGGGCCAAGCGTGCCCCCGCCCAGGGCCAGGCCGAGGGGGGACAGGGCTGTCCCCGCTGTCCCCAGCCCCGCAGCCCCCCAGCCCCGCTGAGGAGGAGGAGGATGAAGCAGCCGAGGCCGAAGCAGCCGCTGGAGGGGGGGAGGAAGGGGGGCCCCCCCCGGGGGGCTGCGGCCGCCGCAGCCCCTCCCTCTTCTCCCTGCACCCCGGGGCCCCCCCCGCCTGCACCGCCTGAGCCCCCCAGGGGACGGTGACACTGGGGGGGGGGGGGGGGAAACTGAGGCACAGGAGGAGTGACAGAGACCCCCCCAGTGTCCCCAGCCCCCCTTTTAGAGCCACACCCCCCCCCCCCCCCAGTATCACCAGTGCCCCCCCCATCCCTCAGAGGTGGCACCTATGGGTTCCCTCGACGGTGTCCCCCGTCCCCAATGACCCCCCCCATGGTGTCACCGTTCTCCCCCCCCCCCCACCGGTGTCGCCCTATTTATGCGTGTCCACCCCCCCCTTTTTTTTTTCTATACCCCACCCCTTTTTGTATGTGACACCCCTCAATAAACCCATTCCTGGAGGCCCCGTGGAGCGACGCGGGGGGGGGGGGACACAACTGGGGACACTGGGGGGGGGCATATGGGGATATTATGGGGGGGGGGGAACATCGGCACAAAGGGGGGGGACGGAGGCGTCCGTCGCGGTGTTTTATTGATGCCGCATCCCCGCGGGTGGATGAGGGGGTTGTGTCCCCATGTGTGTGTCCCCCCCCCCCCGGATTAGGGGGGGGCTGAGGGGGGGGGGGGGGGCGCGCAGTGCGGTTTGGGGGGACTGTGGGAGGGGGCTGAGCCCCCGCTCAAGGGGCTTTGCCCCCCTCCCCCCCCCCCCCCAATTTACAGCAGTTACAGACATTTCACCTCAATCAACGTTAAAAATATAAAAGGGGGGGGGGGAAGAGAAACGAGCTGGGAGGGTGGGAAGCCCCCCCCCGGGGAGCAGGAGAAGGGTTTTGGGGTGCAGCCCCCCCCCGGTAGCCCCATAGCAGAGGCCAAGTCCAAGGCTGGGGGGGGGCAGGGGGGGGGGAGGACAGACGGACGCCACTGTGAGAGATGGGGGGGGTGTACGAGCTTGAGGGGGTGGGAGAATAGAGTTTGGGGGGGCTGATGAGCTCGGGGGGGGGGCACCCCGATATTTCCCCACCACCCCCCGGGGTTTTATTCCGGCTTCTTCTTGGCCAGACCCGGGAGCTTCGCCTGGATCCTACAGGGAGAGGAGAGAGGTGAGAGTGGGGGGGGGGGGGGGGGGGGGGGCGCCTGGTGATTTGGGGGGGGGGGCGGCCACAGCGATTTGGGGGGGCCCCAGGGATTTGGGGGGGGGGGGGGGGGCATTGGCACTTACTTGGCCACAAGGTCCTTGGTCTGGCGGCGGGCGATGCCCACGTAGTGATCGATCTGCACCTGGTTTGGGGGGGGGGGGGGAAAGGGCGGGGAAAGGGGGCTTTAGGGGGTGCCCCCCCAATTTTGAGGGTGGCCCCCCCCCCCCCATTTTAGTGGGTGCCCTCCTCTTTTTTTGGGCTACCCCCTCTATTTTGGAGCTGCCCCCTCTTAATTTTAGGGCTCACCTTGTACTTCTCGTAGAGGGGCGGGAGGGTGAAAGCCAGCAGCTCGCCTGTAGAGAGACGAGGGGGGGGCGCAAACCCCCCCCCGGGTGTTATTTTTTTGGGGGCCAAGACACCTAAATTAGAATTTTGGGGGGTTATTTTATGGGGGGGGGGGGGGGGGTGGGCAAAGCCCGGTTCTTACCGAGGATGAGGAGGGTGATGCCGTTGAAGATGGCTCCCACGAAGGTCAGCAGCCACATCACCACGGCCAGCTGGGGAGGGGGGGGGCGGGGGGGGGGCAGAGATAAGAGGAGCGTTTTTGGGGGGTCCCGGGGCGGGGGGGGGGGAAGAGGAGGATGAGGAGGGTGAGGAGGAGGAAGAGAGGGGGGAGGAAGGCTCCTTACCTTCAGGGAATCCACCAGATCCTCCACCAGGAAGAGGCGGAGGAGGAACCGCAGCACCCGGTTGAGGTGGAGGGCGACGGTGGCGGCGTGAGCCTGGAAGGTCTCAGGTGACAAGGTCAAGTCCAGCTCCAGGTAAGCCCTGGGGAGGAGGGGGGGGGACAGGCAGGTGAGGGGGGGGGGCACCCCAAAATTCCCCTTGCACCCCAAAATCCCCCCCTGCACCCCAAAATCCCCCCCAAAACCTTCCTCCATCCTGCAGAGGGGGAAAGAGCAGCCGGGCCACCGAGTGCATCGCCCAGACGCTGTCCCCAGGGAATGGGGGTGTATGTCCCCAACACCCCTGACCCCCCCCAGAAACATGGGGGGGGGGCCCAAACCCCCCCCTGCACCCCAAAATATCCCCCTTTACACCCTAAACTTGCCCCCGAAACCTTCCTCCATCCTGCAGAGGGGCAAAGAGCAGCCGGGCCACCAAGTGCATCGCCCAGACGCCGTCCCCAGGGAATGGGGGTGTATGTCCCCAACACCCCTGACCCCCCCCAGAAACATGGGGGGGGGGCCCAACCCCCCCCTGCACCCCAAGATATCCCCCTTTACACCCTAAACTTGCCCCCAAAACCTTCCTCCATCCTGCAGAGGGGGAAAGAGCAGCCGGGCCACAGAGCGCATCACCCAGACATCGTCCCCAGGGAATGGGGGTGTATGTCCCCAACACCCCTGGCCCCCCCCCAGAAACATGGGGGGGGGCCCAACCCCCCCCCTGCACCCCAAAATATCCCCCTTTACACCCTAAACTTGCCCCCGAAACCTTCCTCCATCTTGCAGAGGGGGAAAGAGCAGCCGGGCCACCGAGTGCATCGCCCAGACGCCGTCCCCAGGGAATGGGGGTGTATGTCCCCAGCACCCCTGACCCCCCCCAAAAACATGGGGGGGGGCCAAAACCCCCCCTGCACCCCAAAATATCCCCCTTTACACCCTAAACTTGCCCCTGAAACCTTCCTCCATCCTGCAGAGGGGCAAAGAGCAGCCGGGCCACAGAGCGCATCACCCAGACGCAGGTCCCCAGGGGTGTCCCCAACACCCCTCACCCCCCAAAAAAATGGCGGGGGGGGGGGGGAGGGGGGGGGAAGCCCAAAATAACCCCCTCACCGAAAGGGGTGCCCCTCTTCGGACTTCTGGATGGCCTGGACGACGGCTTTGTAGACGCGGAGGCTGATGGTGACGGAGAGCAGGGCCAGGGCCAGGTGGGCCACCACGCTGACGGCGCTGAAGGTGGCCAGGGAGAGGAGGAGGAGGAGGCTGGCGCCGAAGACGAGCCCCGTCTTCTTCACGTCCCGCCAGAAGAGGAGGTCGTGGACTGTTGGGGAGGGGGGGGGGAGAGAAGAGGTGACAAAGAGTGGGGGTGGTGACACAGGGCACCCAGCATCCCCCCCCCGCCAACCCGCCCTCCCCGTCCCAGCTGGCTGCGTCCTCGCCGACGCCTCTCGATTCGCCATGATTTGCCCCAAAATGAGTCCGGCGCCATCCCCGTACCCCCCCCCCCCCCCCCCCCCGGCCCCGCATCCATCCATCCACTCGTTAGACACCGGTGTTAATTAACCCAGCCCCACCCTCATTACAAACGGGTGTTAATTAACCCCTCCCCCCAGCGTGGCGGCGGGTTTTGACAGAAATCCCCCTTTTTTACACCAAAACGAGAGGCAGACGCAGGGGTCCATCTGCCCCCCCCCAGCACCATTCTGGTGTGACCCCTCTTTTTACCCCCCCTTTTTTTTTGGGGGGGAGGGTGTCCAGCTGCACCCCCCTCAAACCTGCTATTTTTGGGGTGTCTCTGCGGTGGGCAGCGGTATTTTTGGGGTAAAAAAATCAGCTTTTTGGGGGGTTTTACCTGCCAGGCGGGGGAGGAGCTGGGTCCCCGGGGGGGGTCGAGCCGGGTCCCCGGGGGGTTTGGGGGTGTCCCGGGGGGGGTTCCCCCAATTCCCGCAGCGCCCGCAGGGTCAGCCGCTCCTCCTCCCAGTCCCGGGTGGCGGCGGCGGTGGCAGGGGGGGGCGTTTCAGGAAGGGGGGGCGGCGCGGTGACACCGGTGACGCCGGCGGTGACACGGTGCTGGGGGACGGCAATGGGGGGTTCCTCCATGGGGGGCTCCTCAAGGGGGGCTTCCTCGATGACGGTGTCGTCGGAGTCACCGGAGCTGTCGGCTTCGGCGTTGGCGCTGCCGCCGATGTCACCGATGACGTCACCGGCGATGCCGTTACCGCCGTTCCGCTCCACCAAATCCCAGTTGAGCAACTCGCTGGTGAAAGTGTGCATCTCCCGGACGCACTTGGACACCTCTTCCAGCGCGGCGGCGGTGCCGGATGGTTGCCGGCACAAGGCGGTGGGGACCTTGGGGGTGACGCCGCCGGTGACGCCGGGGGTGCCGCGGGGTTTGGCCGGGAAGTCGCAGACGCGATCCTCAGGGATTTGGCTCAGCACCTCGCGCTCCCCCAGCAGCGCCGTCGCCGGGCCGAATTCCCGGTCGAAGGCGGCACGATCCGGCACGACCTCGAAAGGCGATTCGGGGGAATCCGGTTCTTTTTGGGAGGGCCCCCCCGAGGAGGAGGAGGCGGCGGCGGAGGAGGGGGGAGGGAGGAAGGCTCCCCGACCTCCTCGCCCCCCCGGTGCCGCTTCGGTGCCCGCTGGGGCCGGAGAGAGGGGAGAGAGTCAGGTGCATGGAGGGGGGATTTTTTTTTGGGGGGGGGGGCGCAGCATGCATGGGGGGGCCGCCATGCACCCAGCTGCACCCCAAGCGGCGTTTCGGGGTGTCCCCCCCCCGGTGTGGCCATGCTGGGGGGGGGGGGGGGGAACGAGCAGGTCCCGCGGCGGCGCGAACAGTCAGATGCTCCCCCGCCCCGCCCCCCCTCCCGAAAATACACCCCAAAACCTGCAGGTTTGGCACCAGGAATTGGGGGGCCCGTTGGGGACCTCAATTTGGGGCTAAAAACACATAGATTGGGGCCTGAGTAAGAAGGCGGGGGGCAGGATTCAGCACCATCCCCCCCCCCCGACACACACCATTTTGGGCCAAGACAGGGGGATTTTGGGTCCTCCAGGGCTGGGAGGGGGGTTTGGGGGCTCCTCACTTCCCCCCCCCCCCCAAAGACATGGGACGCCCTCCCCTATCCACTAACTTTGGGCCAAGACGGAGGGATTTGGGGTCCTCCAGGGCTGGGAGGGGGGTTTAGGGGTTCCTCACCCCCCACCCCCCCCCCCCAAATTTGAGGGCCGGATCCAGGCAGGGGGGTCGCACACAGACACAGACGGCGGCGGGTGGGACGCGGGCGCAGGCGGGTCGTGGGGGGGGGGTTTGGTTTTTTTGAGGCCAAACAACGAGAAACGGCGAATTCCTCCTCAGCCAGATGAGCAGCAGCAAGGGGGGGGGGGGCCGTGCAAAGCAGGAGCAGCAGCCGTGGGGCAGAGGCGGGGGGGGGGGGGGGGGGGCACAGCCATGGGGCAGAGAGGGGGGGGCGAATCCGTGGGCCAGGCGCTCGCCCGGAAAAAGGGAGAAAAAATTGTGTTAATAAGCAGGAAAAAAAGAGCGAAAGAAAAATGTCTTATTTTTGGTGGGTTTTGAAGCATCGACAAGGCTGTAACTCGGGGTGGGGGTGGGGGCCCCCCCCGGCCTCAGCCGCCATTTTAGGGGGGGGGTCTCAGGACCCCTTTGTCCCCCCACAGTGAGCCACAGGTAAAGCCCCCCCCCAAACGCAGGGGAGTGCAGCGGCATCTGGGACCCCCCCTAAATCCAGGGGGGCATTTTTAGGGTTACAGCCTTCCCTCCCCCCCCCCCCCCCCGACATTTTTCTTCCTGGGGGGGTGCAGGACAGTGGTGAGGGGGGGGGAGACTTGCCTGGTGAAGCCGCAAAGAGAGAGACAGGCTGGGAAGAGGAGGAAGAAGCGGGGGGATCTGCAAGAAAACACAGAGGGTGAGAGCTCGGCGCCGCGGGGGGGGCCCCTCAAAATCCCCCCCACCCCCCCCCCACAAAACCCACCGGGATGTTTACCCCTCCCCCAAAAAGCCGGGGCGGGGGGGAGGGGGGTGGGGGGTGTTTCGCTTCGACGCAGCAAGACTTCATCCCGGCGCATCCAGCATCTTTTTGGGGTGATGATACATTTTTGGGGTGAAATCACCCAAAAATGAGAGCGATCGCTGACTCTTCACCCCGAAAATGGGCAGATGGGGGGGGGGCGGGGTGGCTTGAGCACCCCCAAACCCCTGCAGTTGGAGTCTACGTACCCTTTTCCACAGGGTTTTACCCCAAACCGGGGGGTGTCAGGTGCTGGTGGTTTCAGTCATCCCAGGTGTTATCGTTCCCCCCCCCCCAGCCACAAAACAGGGGGTCCCTGGGGGGGGTTTGGGGTACCCGGTTGTACCGCGGAGGGGGAACAGGGTTTCCTCCAGCTTCCCCTTTTTGGGGTGACGTTGTGTCACCCGCCGCCGCCTCTTCGACGCGAGACCCTCAGGCGAATTCTGGTTTTGACCAAATTTGGGGGGTTTTTACCCCATTTTCCCCAGCCAGGTCGCGCTGTTCGGGGTGGGGTTCCATCGCAGCAGTTGTCCCCGCCAGGTGACAACAGCCAGAACGCGGATGGCGTCGGGTCACCCCGAAATCTCCACCTTCCCCCCGACTCGACGTTGGACCCCCAGGGAAGCTCCCCCCCACCTCACGGAGGGCGATATTTGGGGTGAAACCGCAGGGTTTTGGGGCTCTGTGGCATCCAGCTGTGAAAATTGGGGTGAAATCATGGGAATCAGGGTGTGCCGGCCGCAATCACAAAGTCGGAACGAGCGCTGACATTGGGGGGGGATGCTCCCAGGGATGGCGGGGGAGGGGGGGGGGGGAAGGCGAAATGCCCCCCCAAAATGCCGGGGACCCCCCAACTCACACGCTGGGGGCGGACGGACGGAGCAGCCCGACCACCCAACAACACCCCAAAACATCAACGGCCCCTTTTCTGGGGGTTTTTCCCCCCATTTCTGCAGGATGCAGGACCGGGTGTGCCCCTTCCCCCCATATCTGCCCCCCCCCAAAGGCCTCATTCCCCTATATCTGCCCTTTCAAGGCTTCTGCCTCCCATATCTGCCCCCTATAGGCCTCTTTCCCCTACACCTGCCCCCCTATAGGCCTCTTTCCCTATATCTGCCCCCCCCAAAAGCCTCCTCGCCTCATATCTGCCCCCTTAAAGGCCTCTTTCCCCTATATCTCCCCCTTAAAGGCTTCTACCTCCATATCTGCCCCTTAAAGGCGTCTCCACCCCACTTCTGTCCTCCTAAAAGCCTCTTCCCCCTATACCTGCCCCCCCTTAAAGGCTTCCTCCCCCCACATCTGCCCCCCCCAAGGCCTCTTCCCCCTATACCTGCCCCCCCATAGGCCTCTCCCTCCTATAATTGTGTCCCTAAAGGACTATTTCCCCTATATCTGCCCCTGTAAAGGTCTCTTCACCTCATATCTGTCCCCCAAAAGCCTCTTTCCCCTATAATCTCTCCCCTATAGACTTATTTCCTGTGTACCTGCCCCCCAAAGGCTTCTTTCCCCTATAATTGCATCCCTATAGGCCTCTTCCCCCTATACCCACCCTCCTATAGGCATTATTTCTCCTATACCCCCCCCATAGGCCTCTTCCCCCTACACCGGCATCCCTGTAGGCCTCTTCCCCCTATACCCACCCACCTATGGACCTACTTCCCCTATACCCACCCCCCCATAGGCCTCTTCACCTCACGCCTTCTCCCTAAAGGCTTCTTCCCCCTATATCTGCCCCCCAAAGGCTTCTTCCCCCTATATCTGCCCCCCAAAGGCTTCTTCCCCCTATAGGCCTCTTTCCCCTATACCATCCCCCGTAAAGGTCTCTTCACCTCATATCTGTCCCCCAAAAGCCTCTTTCTCCTACAATCTCTCCCCTATAGACTTATTTCCCGTATACCTGCCCCCCTATAGGCCTATTTCCCCTATAATTGCTCACCTATAGGCCTCCTCCCCCTATACCTGCCCTCTTATAGGCCTATTTCTCCTATAATTGCTCCCCTATAGGCCTCATTCCCCTATATTTGTCCCCCTGTAGGCCTCTTTCCCCTATAACTGCATCCCTATAGGCCTTTTCCCCCTATGCCCGCCCCCCTAAACGCCTCTTCACCTCACACCTACCCCCTAAAGGCCCCTTGCCGCCCCCCCCCCTCCTCAGGCCCCCGCGGCCTCTCCAGGCCCCGCCAGGCCCTTACCGGCGCAGGAGGCGGAGCCAGCGCCCCCGCAGCCTCCGGACTGGGGCTGACCGGAGGAAGATGAAGAGGAGACGAAGGGGAACTGGGCGGCGGGGTCGGCCATGGCGGCGGACGGCGGAGCTGAGCCCCCGGCGAGGCGCGTCCGTGCGGGGCGGCGGCCACGCACCGACTGAGGGGGGGCGGGGCCTGCCGGGGCGGGGCCGGGGCGGGGCTCTGCGCATGCGCTCACCACCCCCCCGCGCCGCCCTCCCGCCGCAGCCAGGGGCTCCTGCGCATGCGCGTGGCGCGCGGAGGGGGCGGAGCCAGGGCCGCCGTATACTCTGCGCATGCGCCGGATGCGCGGTGCATGGTGGGAGTTGTAGTCCCGGCCGCGCCGTGGCTACGGGGTCTCCCCTGTAGGGCAGGATGGGCCTTGCTGCCCACCCAGGGTCCAACGGGACCATAGTTGTCCCCTGTAGGTGGACGGAGGGAAGGGGGCGGGGGGGGCTACACCACACCACTCCATCCATAGGGTCCCCTATAGGCTGGGGAGTGCCGTAGGGTGCCCCCTAAAGGGGGTGGGGGCCCGTGGGGTGCTCCTTAGGGGAGACGGGGGGGGCTACAGTCCTCTATAGGTCAGAGGGAGCCCTGCCATGCCCCTCAGAAGGAGCAGGGGATCTATAGGGTGTGCTGGGCAGCATGTGGAGGTCGCAGGGGTGCTCTCTATAGGGGACAGGGGCTATAGGGGGGCCCCTAAAGCACCCAGCGGCCTATAGACCCTCCCTATAGGGAAGGGAGCCCCTGTACAGGGCGCCCCCTGTGGGGGGTCGGACAGGTCCACGCTATAGGTGCCAGCACCCCATAGAGGCGCCGCTATAGGTCCTATATACATATATACAGGGGTCACGTGGCCGGTCGCCCGGCGTCACGTGGCCCCACCTCCTCCGCTTCGGCTCCGCCCCCTTCCCCTCGGGCCAATCAGCGCCCGCGGAGGCGCAGCGGGCGGCTCTGCCGTGACGTCGCGGCGCCCCCGCCCCGGAAATGGGCGTGGCCTTTTACCATGTGGGAGTGGCAGCCTCCCCCGCCAATAGCGGAGCGAGCGCAGGGGCGAGTGGGCCAATGACAGTCAAGGGGCGGGGCGCGGCGGCGAGGAGGCGGGGCGGCGATTGGCCAATAGGGGACGAGGGGGGCGGGGCCAGTGGGGCCGGCCGGGACGCGGGGGGAAGCTGCGGCGATCGCGGCGCGGTGAGTTGGGGGGGGGGGGGGGGGGCGCGACACCGGGGACCACGTGACACCACGTGACACCACCCCCACGCCTATAGCCCTATAGGGGCCGGGACCTACGTGACCCCCCTATCTGTCCCAGGCCATAGGCGACCTATAGGGCCCCCTATAGACCCTATAGGGACCAAGACCCCTCCGCATGAGCCCCCCTGTCAGCCCCCCATAGGCTCTGGGACACCCTATAGGCCCTGGCACCCTCTATAGAACTTGTGACTCCTTATAGACCAGCCCCCTATAGACTCCAGCTCCCTATAGGCACCAAGACCCCTATGCACAATCCCCCCCCCCCCCCCCCATGGGGGCTGGGGTCTCCTGTAAGGCCTGGGACTGCCCTATAGGCCCTGTCACCCCTATAGACCAGGTCCCCTATGGGACCTGGGAGCCCCAATAGGACCTGAGAACCCCTATAAGGGCCTGTGACCCCTATAGACCAGGGCCCCTGTGGAGCCCATGACCCCTCTGTGTCATTCCCCCCCTCAGCCCTCTATATGGGCTGGGACCCCTATAGGGCCTGGGACCCCCTATAGACCCCCTATAGGCCCCCCCTAGCATTTAAGACCTCCCTGCATCATTCCGCACGCGCACACCGCCCTCTATACAGGCCGGGAGCCCCTATAGGACCTGGGACCCCTATAGACTTAGTCCCCCACCCCCCCCCCCCAGAAACCCCAGTATGAACCAGTACTCCCAGTTTGACGCTGGGCAGCTGGTCCGCGGGGGCGTCCGGGGCCATATGGGGCTATAGGTGCCCCGGGGGGGAAGGGGGGGGGGGGACTGTATGGGGCCCGTATGGACTTTGCCCCGTCGGGTGAATGATTCACCGGGGCGTGCGAGGGCTCGTGCCGAGGGCGGGGCGAGCGTGCGAGGGGCGAGCGTGCAAAAGGTACTCGTGCAACAACAGGGGGCTCGTGCAAGGGGGGGGGGGGCTTGTGTGAGGGGGGGGGTCGTGAGGGTGAGGGGCTCGTGCGAGAGGTGCGCGTGCAAAGGGAGCGGCTTGTGCAAGAGGTGCTTGTGCAAGGGGGGGGGGCTCGTGGGAGGAGGGTTCGTGCGAGGGGAGGTCGTGGGGGGGGGGTCGTGGAGGAGAGGGGGCGCGCGGAAGAGGCACGTGTGCGAGAGAGGGGCTCGTGCAAGGGATGCTCGTGCAAGGGGGGCTCGTGCAAGGGGGGCTTGTGAAGGGGATGGGCTCGTGCAAAAGGAGCTTGTGGGAGAAGTGCTTGTGCAAGAGAGGGGCTTGTGGAATCGGTCCTCGTGCGAGAGGGGCTTGTGAAGGAGATGCGTTCGTGCAAGGGGTGGGGGGGGCTCATGGAAGAAGTCCTCGTGCGAGGGGGGGGGGCTCGTGCAAGGGAGGGTCGTGAGGGAGAGGGGCTCGTGCAAGAGGGGCTCGTGTGAAGGGAGACGCTCGTGCAAGAGGCGCTTGCGAAGGAGATGGGCTTGTGCGAGGGGGGCTCATGGAAGAAGTACTCGTGCAAGGGGGGGGGGTGTCACGCGAGGAGGAGCTCGTGTGGGCGAGGGGCTTGTGCAAGAGGGGCTTGTGCAAGGGGTTTGTGAAGGAGACGGGCTTGTGCAAGGGGGGGGCTCATGGCGCAGGCGCTTGTGCAAGAGCTGCTTGTGCGAGGGGGGGGCTCGTGGGAAGTGTACTCGTGCGAGGGGGGGGGGCTCGTGCAAGGGGGGGGGGGGGCCCCTCGTGGAACAGGTGCTCGTGCAAGGGAGGGGCTCGTGCAAGAGCGGCTCGTGCAAAGGGGGCTGGTGGAAGAAATGCTCGTGCGAGAGAGGGGCTCGTGCGAGGGGCCCTCGTGTGCAAGGGGGGGGGGGGGGGGGTTTGCGCACGGGCGTGTCACCCTCCCCCTCATTAACCTGCTAATTAATGAATTAATGGGGGGGGGGGGGGGAGGAAAGGAAGGGGGGGGGGGGGTGGAATCCAGGTGCAGGATGGGATGGGGATTCTCCAGTGTCTCGTATGGGGTTGGGCGGGGGGGGGGGGAATGACACAACTCCTGGGTCCCTTCCTGAGGGTTTGGGGGTCAAAGGTCACTGGGGGAAAGGTCGAGGGGGGGGGGGGGGAGGGGTGGCCCGGCCGCCTGGGTCCCTTCTGGGGAAATTGAGGTGGGGGGAGGGGGAGATTCCGCCCCCCCCCCCCCCCCCCCCCCCCCCGGCTCCTGTGGGGGCTGGTGTTTGGGTGGGGGTCAAAGGGCACCGGGGCAAAGGTGAGCGGCCCCGGCTGCCTGGGGGGGGGAGGGGGGGGGGGGAAGGAAGGGGGGGGGGGGGAATGGGGGGATTCTCCGCTGTCTCCTATAGGGTTATGCTGGGGCTTTGGGGGGGCTGCCGGCCGCGGCGCTGACCTCTGACCCCCCCCCCCTCGTGTCTGTGTCCCCCTCTGTGTGTCCCTGTGCCCCCCCCCCGGGTGCCTCTGTATCCCCCCCATGTCCCCCTGTCCCCCCCATGTCGCTGTGTCCCCCCATGTCCCCCCCCCGTGTGCCTCTGTATCCCCCCGTGTCCTCCCCCTGTCCCCCCCATGTCGCTGTGTCCCCCCATGTCCCCCCCGTGTCCCTGCATCCCCCCCGTGTCCCCCCCATGTCCCTGTGTTCCTCTGTCCCCCCCCGTGTCCCCCCCCGTGTCCCTGCATCCCCCATTGTCCCTCTGTCCCCCCCGTGTCCCCCCATGTCCCTGTGTCCCCCCGTGTCCCCCTGTCCCCCCCCATGTCTCTGTGTCCCCCCATGTCCCCCCCCATGTGCCTCTGTATCCCCCCCGTGTCCCTCTGTCCCCCCGTGTCCCTGCATCCCCCCCGTGTCCCCCCCATGTCCCTGTGTCCCTCTGTCCCTCCCTGTGTCCCTCCCATGTCCCTCTGTCCCCTCCGTGTCCCCCCCCGTGTCCCTGCATCCCCCATTGTCCCTCTGTCCCCCCCGGTGTCCCCCCTGTGTCCCCCCATGTCCCTCTGTCCCCCCCATGTCCCTCTGTCCCTCCCTGCGTCCCTCCCATGTCCCTCTCTCCCCCCATGTCTCTGTGTCCCCCCCATGTCCCCCCCCATGTCCCCCTGACCCCCCCATGTCTCTGTGTCCCCCCCGTGTCCCTCTGTCCCCCCCATGTCCCCCCCCATGTCCCCCTGACCCCCCCATGTCCCCGTGTCCCCCCCGTGTCCCTCTGTCCCCCTGTGTCCCTGCATCCCCCCCGTGTCCCCCCCATGTCCCTGTGTTCCTCTGTCCCCCCCCGTGTCCCCCCCCCGTGTCCCTGCATCCCCCATTGTCCCTCTGTCCCCCCGTGTCCCCCTGTCCCCCCCATGTCTCTGTGTCCCCCCCATGTCCCCCCCCGTGTGCCTCTGTATCCCCTCCATGTCCCCGTGTCCCCCCTGTGTCCCTCTGTCCCCCCGTGTCCCTGCATCCCCCCCGTGTCCCCCCCATGTCCCTGTGTCCCTCTGTCCCTCCCTGTGTCCCCCCCGTGTCCCTCTGTCCCCCCCATGTCCCCCCCCATGTCCCCCTGACCCCCCCATGTCCCCATGTCCCCCCCGTGTCCCTCTGTCCCCCCGTGTCCCTGCATCCCCCCCATGTCCCCCCCATGTCCCTGTGTTCCTCTGTCCCCCCCCGTGTCCCCCCCCATGTCCCTGCATCCCCCATTGTCCCTCTGTCCCCCCCGTGTCCCCCCCCGTGTCCCCCATGTCCCTCTGTCCCCCCCATGTCCCCCTCCATGTCCCTGCATCCCCCATTGTCCCTCTGTCCCCCCCGTGTCCCCCCATGTCCCTCTGTCCCCCCCGTGTCCCTCTGTCCCTCCCTGCGTCCCCCCCCGTGTCCCCGTCCCTGTCCCCAGATGTTGCAGCTGTGCGTCCCCCGCGGGGGGGGCCGGGCCCTCCTGGGGGTGCGGCTGCTGCGGGGTCCCCCCCCCGGGACCACCCGCCCCCTCAGTTACCAGCCCATCCGCAAGGTCCTGGTGGCCAACCGGGGTGAGTGACAGCCCTGGGGACACCCCTGTCACCGGGGGGGGGAGGTGGCCCCATGTCCCCTGGGACCCCCCATCTCCCCTCCATCCCCCCTGGTCCCCCCTTGTGTCCCCTACATCCCCCCCCCGTGTCCCCTGGGTGCCCCCCCATGTCCCATGGATCCCCCTGTGTCCCCTCCGTCCCCCCCTGTCCCCCCTGTGTCCCCTGGGACACACCCCCCCTCCTGTCACCTGGGGGGGCTCCCCCCTGTCCCCTGGGGGCCCCCTGTCCCTTCCATCCCCCCCCATATCCCCTGAGTGCCCCCCCCATGTCCCCTGGGACCCCCTTTGTCCCTCCATTCCCCCCCCACAATGTCCCCTGGGTCCCCCCTCCCTGTCCCCAGGGTGTCCCCATGTCCCTGTGCCCCCCTCCCATCCGGGATGTCCCCAAGTTGTCCCCATCCCCACATCCCCAGCAGGATGGGGTGTCCCTGTGCCCCCCTCCCATCCGGGATGTCCCCATCCCCATGTCCCCAAGTGGGATGGGGTGTCCCCGGGGTGTCCCCATGTCCCTGTGCCCCCCTCCCATCCGAGATGTCCCCATTCCCGTGTCCCCAAGTGGGATGGGGTGTCCCCGGGGTGTCCCCATGTCCCTGTGCCCCCCTCCCAGCCGGGATGTCCCCAAGGTGTCCCCATCCCCATGTCCCCCATGGGGCGGGATGTCCCCAAGGTGTCCCCATCCCCACATCCCCAGCAGGATGGGGTGTCCCTGTGCCCCCCTCCTATCCGAGATGTCCCCATCCCCATGTCCCCAAGCGGGATGGGGTGTCCCTGGGGTGTCCCCATGTCCCTGTGCCCCCCTCCCATCCGGGATGTCCCCGTCCCCCTGTCCCCAAGTGGGATGGGGTGTCCCTGGGGTGTCCCCATGTCCCTGTGCCCCCCTCCCAGCCGGGATGTCCCCAAGGTGTCCCCATCCCCACATCCCCAGCAGGATGGGGTGTCCCTGTGCCCCCGTCCCATCCGAGGTGTCCCCATCCCCATGTCCCCAAGTGGGATGGGGTGTCCCCGGGGTGTCCCCATGTCCCTGTGCCCCCCTCCCAGCCGGGATGTCCCCAAGGTGTCCCCATCCCCATGTCCCCCATGGGGCGGGATGTCCCCAAGTTGTCCCCATCCCCACATCCCCAGCAGGATGGGGTGTCCCTGTGCCCCCCTCCCAGCCGGGATGTCCCCATCCCCATGTCCCCAAGTGGGATGGGGTGTCCCCAAGGTGTCCCCATGTCCCTGTGCCCCCCTCCCAGCCGGGATGTCCCCAAGGTGTCCCCATCCCCATGTCCCCCATGGGGCGGGATGTCCCCAAGTTGTCCCCATCCCCACATCCCCAGCAGGATGGGGTGTCCCTGTGCCCCCGTCCCATCCGAGATGTCCCCATCCCCATGTCCCCAAGTGGGATGGGGTGTCCCCAAGGTGTCCCCATGTCCCTGTGCCCCCCTCCCAGCCGGGATGTCCCCAAGGTGTCCCCATCCCCATGTCCCCCATGGGGCGGGATGTCCCCAAGGTGTCCCCATCCCCCCATCCCCAGCAGGATGGGGTGTCCCTGTGCCCCCGTCCCATCCGAGATGTCCCCATCCCCATGTCCCCAAGTGGGATGGGGTGTCCCCAAGGTGTCCCCATGTCCCTGTGCCCCCCTCCCAGCCGGGATGTCCCCAAGGTGTCCCCATCCCCATGTCCCCCATGGGGCGGGATGTCCCCAAGTTGTCCCCATCCCCACATCCCCAGCAGGATGGGGTGTCCCTGTGCCCCCCTCCCATCCGGGATGTCCCCATCCCCGTGTCCCCAAGCGGGATGGGGTGTCCCTGGGGTGTCCCCATGTCCCTGTGCCCCCCTCCCATCCGGGATGTCCCCATCCCCGTGTCCCCAGGTGGGATGGGGTGTCCCCGGGGTGTCCCCATGTCCCTGTGCCCATGTCCCTGTGTCCCCCTCCCATCCTGGATGTCCCCAAGGTGTCCCCATCCCCACATGCCCAGCAGGATGGGGTGTCCCTGTGCCCCCCTCCCAGCCAGGATGTCCCCAGGGTGTCCCCATCCCCATGTCCCCCATGGGGCGGTGTGTCCCCAAGGTGTCCCCATCCCCATGTGCCCCTCCCATCCAGGATGTCCCCAAGATGGACGGGGTGTCCTGGGGCTATCCCCATGCCCCTGTCCCCATGTCCTTGTTGTCTCCCCCTCCCCCCAAGGTGAGATCGCCATCCGGGTGTTCCGGGCCTGCACGGAGCTGGGGATCCGGACGGTGGCCGTTTATTCGGAGCAGGACACGGGGCAGATGCACCGGCAGAAGGCGGACGAGGCCTATCTGGTGGGGCGGGGGCTGCCCCCCGTCCAGGCCTATCTCCACATCCCCGACATCATCCGCGTGGCGCAGGTACCGCGGGGGGGGCGGGGGGGGTGCCTGGGTCCCCTGGGGGGGATGCCTGGGTCTCCTATGGGGGGGCTATCTGGGGGGGGGGGACACGCCTGGGTCTCCTATGGGGGGGACATCTGGGGGTAGGGGGGGACACGCCTGGGTCCCCTATGGGGGATGTCTGGGTCCTCTATGGGGGGGGGCTATCGTGGGGGGGGACACGCCTGGATCCCCTATGGGGGATGCCTGGGTCCCCTATGGGGGGGGCTATCGGGGGGGGGGACATGCCTGGGTCCCCTATGGGGAATGCCTGGGTCCCCTATGGGGGATGTCTGGGTCCCCTATGGGGGGGGCTATCGGGGGGGGGACACGCCTGGGTCCCGTATGGGGGGGGACTATCGGGGGGGGGGGGTGTCTGGGTCCCCTATGGGGGGGGGCTATCGGGGGGTATGGGGGGGGGGACACGCCTGGGTCCCGTATGGGGGGGGACTATCGGGGGGGGGGGGGGGTCGGGGTCCCCTATGGGGGGGGGCTATCGGGGGGGGGGACATGCCTTGGTCCCCTATGGGGAATGCCTGGGTCCCCTGGGGGGGGACATCTGGGGGTAGGGGGGGACATGCCTGGATCTCCTATGGGGGATGTCTGGGTCCCCTATGGGGGGGGGCTATCGGGGGGGGACACGCCTGGGTCCCCTATGGGGGGGGACTATCGGGGGGGGGGGGTGTCTGGGTCCCCTGTGGGGGGGGCTATCGGGGGGGGACACACGCCTGGATCCCCTATGGGGGGGACATCTGGGGGTAGGGGGGGACATGCCTGGGTCCCCTATGGGGGATGCCTGGGTCCCCTATGGGGGGGGCTATCTGGGGGGGGGACACACTTGGGTCTCCTATGGGGGATGCCTGGGTCCCCTATGGGGGGACATCTTGGGGGGGACACGCCTGGGTCCCCTGTGGGGGATGTCTGGGTCCCCTGGGGGGGCTATCGGCGGGGGGGACATGCCTGTGTCCCCTGTGGGGGATGCCTGGGTCCCCTATGGGGGGGGGCTGTTGGGGGGGGGGACATGCCTGGGTCCCTGGGGATGGGGCCACCCAGATGCCTGGTGGGGGGCGGGTCTGAGGGTCATGGGACACCCCCCGGACACCTGTGTCCCTTGGGTGGGGGGGTCTGGGGGTCATGGGACACCACCCCCCCTGGATGCCTGGGTTTCCCCCCCCCCAGGAGAATGGGGTGGACGCCATCCACCCGGGATACGGGTTCCTGTCGGAGCGAGCCGACTTCGCCCAGGCCTGCCTGGACGCGGGGGTCCGCTTCGTGGGACCCCCCCCCGACGTCGTCCGCAAGATGGGGGATAAAGTGGAGGCCCGTGCCATCGCCATCGCTGCTGGTGAGGGGGGGGGACGGGGTTTTGGGGGGGCTTTCAGGGGGGTTATGGCGTTATTTAGGGGGGATAGGGGGGAGTTATGGGATTATATGGGGGGGCTGGGGGGTTGTAGGGGGGAGTTACAGGGTTATTTGGGGGGGTAATGGGGGGTATGGGGGAGTTATGGGGTTATTTGGGGGGGTTATGGGGGGTATGGGGTTATTGGGGGGGTACAGGAGGCTATGGGGGGGCTGGGGGGTTACTGGGGGGTACAGGAGGTTTTGGGGGCGGGCTCTGAGATTACTGGGGGGCTCCGGGGGGGTTGTGGGGGGCTCCAGGTGCCTGGGGAAGGTTTGGGTGTTCTTGGCGGGGGTTGGTGGGGGTCGGGGTGTCCCCAACGCTGGCACTGACGGGGGGGTGGGCGTGTGTCCGTACCCCCCCTCCAGGGGTGCCAGTGGTGCCAGGGACGCCATCGCCGGTGTCGGGGCTGTCGGAGGCACAGGACTTCGCCCGCCGCGTCGGGTTCCCCGTCATCTTCAAGGCGGCCCACGGCGGCGGCGGCCGCGGCATGAGGGTGGTCCGGTCCCCAGAGGTATGGGGGACCCCATGGGACGCCCCCCCCACCCCCCTCCCCCCCACCATGGGACCCCAGTCACCAGGACCCCGCTTCCCCCAGCACCCCCAATTCCCTGGGACTCCTGCCATGGGAGCCCCCTGCCATTGGACCCCCCCTGCCATGGGACCCAGGCATCTGGGACCCCCAATTCCCTGGGACCCCCACTCCGAGACCCCCCCTCTGCCATGGGACCCAAGTGGCCAGGACCCCAAGGACCCCCAGCCATGGGACCCTGGCATCCAGGACCCCCAATTCCCCAGGATCCCCAATTCCCTGGGACCCCCAGTCATGGGACCCCCCTGCTGTGGGACCCCTGTGTCTGGGACCCCCAATTTCCCAGGACCCCGAGTTCCCTGGGACTCCCACCCCGGGACCCCCCCCAGCCATGGCACCCAGGTGGCCGGGACCCCCAATTCCCTGGGACCCCCACCCTGGGACCCCCCCAGCCATGAGACCCAGGTGGCCAGGACCCCCAGTTCCCTGGGACCCCCACCCTGGGACCCCCCCAGCCATGGCACCCAGGTGGCCAGGACCCCCAATTCCCCGGGACCCCCACCCCAGGACTCCCCCCAGTCTGGGAACCCAAATGGATGGGAAGGTCCCAGGCATGCCCAGGGGACCCCAGTGGGTGGGGGGACCCCAGTGGGTGGGGGTTCCCAGGCATCCAGGGGGGGACACATGCATCCTGGGGGGGTCCCACGCGTCCCGGGGGGGGGACACCCAGGCGTCCCTGCCTGCGCAGGAGCTGGAGGAGAGTTTCTCCCGCGCCACCTCGGAGGCTTTGGCCGCTTTCGGCAACGGGGCCCTTTTCGTGGAGAAGTTCATCGAGCGGCCGCGGCACATCGAGGTCCAGATCCTGGGTAGGTCGGGGGGCTTTGGAGGGGGGGGGGGGGGGGCTTTGGGGGGAGTCTTTGGGGCTTTACAGGGAATCCCTGGGGGCTCTGGGGGGGGTCCCTGGGGCTTTAGGGGGGGTCCCGGGGGCCTTGGAGGGGACCCCTGGTGCTATAGTGGGTCCCTGGGGGCTCTGGGGGGGTCCCGGGGGCTTTGGGGGGGACACCAGGACTTTGGGGGGAGTCCCTGGGGGCTTTAGGGGGAATCTCTGGGGGCTCTGGGGGGATCCCTGGGGCCTTGGGGGGGTCCCTGGGGCTTTGGAGGGGACACCAGGACTTTAGGGGGAATCCCTGGGGGCTCTGGGGGGGTCCCTGGGGCTTTGGGGGGGACACCAGGGTTTTGGGGGGAATCCCTGGGGCCTCTGGGGGGGTCCCTGGGGCCTCTGGGGGGATCCCTGGGGCTTTGTGGGGGACACCAGGACTTTGTGGGGGTCCCTGGGGACTTTGGGGGAATCCCTGGGGGCTTTAGGGGGAATCCCTGGGGGCTCTGGGGGGATCCCTGGGGCCTTGGGGGGGTCCCTGGGGCTTTGGGGGGGGACACCAGGACTTTGTGGGGGTCCCTGGGGACTTTGGGGGAATCCCTGGAGGCTTTAGGGGGAATCCCTGGGGCCTTGGGGGGGGGTCCCTGGGGCCTTGGGGGGGTCCCTGGGGCTTTGGAGGGGACACCAGGACTTTAGGGGGAATCCCTGGGGGCTCTGGGGGGGTCCCTGGGGCTTTGGGGGGGACACCAGGACTTTGTGGGGGCCCCTGGGGGCTTTAGGGGGAATCCCTGGGGGCTCTGGGGGGATCCCTGGGGCCTTGGGGGGGTCCCTGGGGCTTTGGGGGGGGACACCAGGACTTTGTGGGGGTCCCTGGGGACTTTGGGGGAATTCCTGGGGGCTTTAGGGGGAATCCCTGGGGCCTTGGGGGGGGGTCCCTGGGGCCTTGGGGGGGTCCCTGGGGCTTTGGAGGGGACACCAGGACTTTAGGGGGAATCCCTGGGGGCTCTGGGGGGGTCCCTGGGGCTTTGGGGGGGACACCAGGACTTTGTGGGGGTCCCTGGGGGCTTTAGGGGGAATCCCTGGGGGCTCTGGGGGGATCCCTGGGGCCTTGGGGGGGTCCCTGGGGCTTTGGGAGGGGACACCAGGACTTTGTGGGGGTCCCTGGAGACTTTGGGGGAATCCCTGGAGGCTTTAGGGGGAATCCCTGGGGGCCTTGGGGGGGGTCCCTGGGGGCTCTGGGGGGGTCCCTGGGGCTTTGAGGGGGACACCAGGACTTTGGGGGGAGTCCCTGGGGGCTTTGTGGGATCCCTGTGTTTGGGAGTCCCAAACACAGTCCCCCGGTCCCTGTGTCCCTCAACGAGGGGCGTTGAGTCCTTTCCGGGGGTGCCCGGACCCCTGGGTCGCCCCCCCCCCCCCCCCCCCCCCAACAACTCTGACCCCGCCGCCCCCCCCCCCCCCCCCCCCCCAGGGGACCAGCACGGGAACGTGGTGCACCTCTACGAGCGGGACTGCTCCATCCAGCGCCGGCATCAGAAGGTGGTGGAGATCGCCCCGGCCGCCCGCCTGCACCCCGAGCTCCGCGCCCGCCTGGCCAGCGACGCCGTCCGCCTGGCCCAGCAGGTACCGGCACCCGGGGATCCCGGGGTGGGGACGGGGGGGGGGACACACAGAACCCAGGAGTTCCAAGGGGGACCCAGGAATCCGGGGAGGGGACGTGCATCCGTCCCTTGGGGGACTCAGGAGTCCAGGGGACACCCAGGAGCTGAGCAGGGGGGGGATGACCCAGGAGTTCAGGGAAGGGACGAGCATCCATCTCTCAGGGGACCCAGAAGTTTGGGGACACCCAGGAGTCAGGGGGGGGGAGGGGGAGCAAGGAGTTCAGGGAAGGGACACACATCCATCTCTGGGGGGTCACAGAAATTTGGGGACACCCAGGAGTCTGGGGGGGGGGGGGGGGTGTGGGGGAGCAGGAGTCCAAGGAAAGGACGTGCATCCATCTCTTGGGGGATGCAAAAGTTTGGGGACACCCAGGAGTTTGGGGTGGGGGGGGGACACACGACCCAGGAGTTGGGTGAAGGGACACAGGAATTGGGGGGGGGGGGCACCCAGGAGTTGGGAGAAGGGACCCAGGAGTTTGGGGAGGGGCACCCATGAGTTTGGGGGGGACCCAGGAGTTTGGGGGGGGCACCCAGGAGCTGGGAGAAGGGACCCAGGAGTTTGGGGGGGGCACCCAAGAGTTTGGGGGGGCACCCAGGAGTTGGGAGAAGGGACCCAGGAGTTTGGGGGGGGCACCCAGGAGCTGGGAGAAGGGACCCAGGAGTTTGGGGGGGGCACCCAGGAGCTGGGAGAAGGGACCCAGGAGTTTGGGGGGGGGCACTCAGGAGTTGGGTGAAGGGACCCATGAGTTTGGGGGGGGCACCCAGGAGTTGGGAGAAGGGACCCAGGAGTTTGGGGGGGCACCCAGGAGCTGGGAGAAGGGACCCAGGAGTTTGGGGGGGCACCCAGGAGTTGGGAGAAGGGACCCAGGAGTTTGGGGGGGGGCACCCAGGAGTTGGGTGAAGGGACCCAGGAGTTTGGGGGGGGCACCCAGGAGTTGGGTGAAGGGACCCAGGAGTTTGGGGGGGGGCACCCAAGAGTTTGGGGGGGGCACCCAGGAGCTGGGAGAAGGGACCCAGGAGTTTGGGGGGGAGCACCCAAGAGTTTGGGGGGGGGACCCAGGAGTTTGGGGGGGCACCCAGGAATTGGGGGGGGGGGCACTCAGGACTCTGGGGAAGGGATGTGCATCCATCCCCTGGAGGGGGGGGGGACACCCAGGCATTGGAGGTGGAGGGGGGGGGGATGACACCCATGCGTTTGGGGGATCTGGGTGTCTGGGGGATCCAGAAATCTGGGGCGGGGGGGGGGGACACAGGACGGGATGACACCCCCATGTGTCCGGGGGACCGGTGCTGATGCCGGGGCGGGGGGGGGCGCGGGGGGGGGTGTGTGTGTGTGACGCAGGTGGGCTACGAGAACGCGGGGACGGTGGAATTCCTGGTGGACCAGAGCGGGGATTACTACTTCATCGAGGTCAACTCCCGGCTGCAGGTGGAGCACACGGTCACCGAGGAGATCACCGAGTGAGCGCTGGGACCCCCGGGGGGGGGACAGGGAAGGGGGTACCCGGCTGCCTACGTGTGTGTCCCCCCCCCACCCCGGGTGCCTGGGTCCCCGGGAGGACGGGGGGGTGCAAAGGGTGGAGGGAAGGGTGCCCGGATGCCTGGCTCCTCGGGAGGATGAGGGGGGCTGGGATGCTTGGGTTGCTGGGAAGATGGGGGGGGGAGGCTGGATGTCCGGGGCCCCCCCTGGATGCCTGGGTGCCCCCCCAGGACACCCGGGGTCCCCCCCCACCGCAAACGCCTGGGGTTGGGAGGCTGCAGGATGGTTCTGTGTCCCTGAAGGGATGCGGGATGCTCTGGTTCCCCTGGACCCCTGGGTCCTCCTGACCACCTGGGGCCCCCCCTGGATGCCTGGGTGCCCCCCCCCCCAGACACTTGGGACCCCCCCCCCGGATGCCTGGTGTCCCGTCCCCCCCCAAACTTCTGGGTCCCCCTCAAAAACCTGGGTCCCTGGGGTTGGGAGGCTGCAGGATGGTTCTGGGTCCCTGGAGGGATGCGGGATGCTCTGGTCCCCCTGGAACCTTGTGTCATCCCCCCCCCCCACCCCCCGGCCACTCGTGTCCCCCCTGGTGACCCCCCCCCCGGGCAGCGTGGACCTGGTCCATGCGCAGCTGCAGGTGGCGGCGGGGCGGTCGCTGCCGGAGCTGGGGTTGCGCCAGGAGAACATCCGGGTGAACGGCTGCGCCATCCAGTGCCGCGTCACCACCGAGGACCCCGCACGCGGCTTCCAGCCCGACACCGGGCGCATCGAGGTGCCACCCTTGGGACCCCCACCTTGGGACACCCCCTCCCCCAGGACCTGCCCTTGGGACCCCTTCTTGGGACCCACCCCATGGGACCCACCCCATGGGACCACCTTGGGGCCCCCCAAGACCCCGCCTTGGGACTCACCCCATAGGACCCACCCCATGGGACCACCTTGGGACCCCCCCTTGGGGACCCCCCCTTGGGACCCACCCCATGGGACCCATCCCAAGGGACCACCTTGGGGCCCCCCAAGACCCCGCCTTGGGACCCACCCCATGGGACCCACCCCATGGGACCACCTTGGGACCCCCCCTTGGGGATCCCCCATGGGACCCACCCTATGGGACCACCTTGGGACCCCCCCTTGGGGATCCCCCATGGGACCCACCCTATGGGACCACCTTGGGACCCCCCCATGGAACCCACCCCATGGGACCACCTTGGGACCCCCCCTTGGGGATCCCCCATGGGACCCACCCTATGGGACCACCTTGGGACCCCCCATGGAACCCACCCCATGGGACCACCTTGGGACCCCCCAAGACCCCGCCTTGGGACCCACCCCATGGGACCTGCGCTTGGGACCCCTCCTTGGGACCCACCCCATGGGACCCACCCCATGGGACCACCTTGGGACCCCCCCTTGGGACCCACCCCATGGGACCTGCGCTTGGGACCCCTCCTTGGGACCCACCCCATGGGACCCACCCCATGGGACCACCTTGGGACCCCTCAGGACCCCCCCTTGGGACCCATCCCAGGGGACCCACCCCATGGGACCACCTTGGGACCCCCCCTTGGGGACCTCCCCTTGGGACTCACCCCATGGGACCACCTTGGGACCCCCCCATGGAACCCACCCCATGGGACCCACCCCATGGGACCACCTTGGGACCCCCCCTTGGGGATCCCCCATAGGACCCACCCCATGGGACCACCTTGGGACCCACCCCATGGGACCCACCCCATGGGACCACCTTGGGACCCCCCCTTGGGGATCCCCCATGGAACCCACCCTATGGGACCACCTTGGGACCCACCCTTGGGACCCCCCTTGGGACCCACCCCATGGGACCACCTTGGGGCCCCCCAGGACCCCCCCTTGGGACCCACCCCATGGGACCACCTTGGGGCCCCCCAAGACCCCACCTTGGGACCCACCCCATGGGACCCACCCCATGGGACCACCTTGGGACCCCCCCTTGGGACCCCCCATGGAACCCACCCCATGGGACCCACCCCATGGGACCCACCCCATGGGACCCCCCCTTGGGGATCCCCCTTGGGACACACCCCATGGGACCACCTTGGGGCCCCCCAGGACTCCCCCTTAGAACCCCACCTTGGGACCCTCCATGGGACCCACCCCATGGGGCCACCTTGGGACCCCCCCTTGGGACCCCCCATGGAACCTCCCTATGGGACCCCCCCTTGGAACCCTCCATGGGACCACCTTGGGAACCCTCAGGACCCCCCATTAGAAACCCCCCTTGGGACTCCCCATGGCACCCACACCTTGGGACTACCCCTATGGAACCTCGCTGTGGGACCCCTCCTTGGGACCCCCCCTCGGGACCCACCATGGCACCCCCGCCTTGGGAACCTCCATAGGACCACCCCTATGGGACACCCTCCCCCCTTGGAATTCTCCCTTGGAACCTTCCCTTGGGACCCACCATGGGACCAACCCCACGGGTCCCACCCCATGGAACCACCTATATGGACCCTACAGGGCCCATGGGCGCCTATAGAGCTCTCTATAGGGTTTTGGGGTGCCTATATGAGGCTCTATAGGGGCTCTGGGGGATGGGTGGGTTCCTGTAAGAGGTTCTATAGGGGGCCAAGGACCCTATAGTGCCTGTGGGTGCCTATAGATTTGTCTATAGGGCGTGGGGGTGCCTATATGAGGCTCTATTGGGGCTCTGTGGCACCCTATGGGGTCCATAGGTGCCTGTGGGAAGCTCTACAGGGGCTCTATGAGGCAGAGGGGTGCCTATGGGAGGCTCTATAGGGGCTCCAAGGACCCTATAGGGCCTGGGGGCATCTATAGAGCTACCTATATGGTTCTGGGGTGCCTACATGAGGCTCTATAGGGGCTTTGTGGGGGGGTGGGTGCCCATAGGATGCTCTGGGGGTGCCATAGGAGGCTGTGGGGGTGCCCGTGGGAGGCTCTACAGGGGCTCCAAGGACCCTATAGGGCGCGGGGGCACCTATAGAGCTATCAATAGGGTTCTGGGGTGCTTATATGAGACTCTACTGGGGCTCTGTGGCACCCTATAGGATCCATAGGTGCCTGTGGAAAGCTCTACAGGGGCTCTACGAGACAGAGGGGTGCCTATGGGAGGCTCTATAGGGGCTCCAAGGACCCTATAGGGCCCGGGGGCATCTATAGAGCTACCTATATGGTTCTGGGGTGCCTACATGAGGCTCTATAGGGGCTTTGTGGGGGGGTGGGTGCCCATAGGATGCTCTGGGGGTGCCATAGGAGGCTGTGGGGGGTGCCCGTGGGAGGCTCTACAGGGGCTCCAAGGACCCTATAGGGCGCGGGGGCACCTATAGAGCTGTCTATAGGGTGCGGGGGTGCCGGCAGGTGTTCCGCAGTGGCGAGGGGATGGGGATCCGGCTGGACGGGGCCTCGGCGTTCCAGGGGGCCCTGATCTCCCCCCACTACGACTCGCTGCTGGTGAAGGTGGTGGCCCACGGCCCCGACCAGCCGGCGGCCGCCGCCAAGATGAGCCGGGCCCTGGCCGAGTTCCGCATCCGGGGGGTCAAGGTGGGGCTGGGGGCAGGGGGGGGGGGATCCTCGTGCGACGCACGAGGGGGTGGGGATGCCCAGGGGGCTTGGGGGGGGGCCCTCGTGCAATGCACAAGGGTGTGGGGATGCCCAGGGGGCTTGGGGGGGGGCCCTCGTGCAATGCACGAGGGGGTGGGGATGCCCAGGGGGCTTGGGGGGGGGGGGCCCTCGTGCAATGCACGAGGGGGTGGGGATGCACAAGGGGTTGGGCAATGCACTGGAGGGGGCTTTGGGGGGGCCCTCGTGTGATGCACAAAGGTTTTTGGGGGCTCCTGTGCGATGCACGAGGGGGTGGGGATGCCCAGGGGGCTTTGGGGGGGGGCCCTCGTGCAATGCACAAGGGGGTGGGGATGCCCAGGGGGCTTGGGGGGGGGGGCTCGTGCAATGCACGAGGGGGTGGGGATGCACAAGGGGGTGGGGATGCCCAGGGGGCTTTGGGGGGGGGGGCTCGTGCAATGCACGAGGGGGTGAGGATGCACAAGGGGTTGGGCAATGCACCGGGGGGGCTTCGGGGGGGCCCTCGTGCCATGCACAAGGGGGAGGATGCACCAGGAGGTCTGGGGGGGGCCTCGTGTGATGCACGATGGGGGGATGCACCAGGGGAGTTGGGGGGGGGGCTCTTGTGCAATGCACAAGGGGGGTAACGCACTGGGGGGGGGGGGGGTGTGTTCAAGGCTGGCTCTTGTGCAACGCACAAGGAGGGGGGGGCGGGGGGAGATGCACCGGGGGGTGTTGGGGGGGGGGGGTGTCTCGTGCAATGTGCAATGGGGGGGGGGGGGGTGGAGGAGCTCTTGTGCAACACTGAAGGTCCCTCGTGCAACACACGTCTTGGGGGGGGGGCGGGGGGGCTCTAAGGAATCTTTGATGGGGCTGGGGGGGGCTCTAAGGGGTGACCATGACAGGTGCTGGTGCGTCGCACAAGAAAGGTGGGGGTGGTGATGCCTGACCCCCCCCCCCCCCCACCTCGTGCGTCGCACGCTGACGGACGCTCTCTCCCGCAGACGAACATCCCCTTCCTGCAGAACGTCCTGGCCCACCCCCAGTTTTTGGGGGGCGCCGCCGACACCCAGTTCATCGACGAGAACCCCGAGCTCTTCCACCTGCGCCCCGGCCAGAATCGGGCCCAGAAGCTGCTTCACTACCTGGGTGGGGGGGGGGGGTCCCAAGGGGATACTGGGGGGCCCTGGGGGTGCTGGGAGGGGTCTGGGGGGATAGTGGGGGGGTTTGGGGGCTCTAAGGGGGCTTTGGGGGGGAGGGGGGGGGTCCCAAGGGCATATTGGGGGGCCCTGGGGGCTCTAAGGGGTCTTTGGGGGTGCTGGGAGGGGTCTTGGGGGTCCCTGGGGTGATACTGGGGGGGTTTGGGGGCTCTAAGGGGTCTTTGGGGGGGCTGGGGGGTCCAAAGGGGATACTGGGGGGCTCTGGGGGTGCTGGGAGGGGTCTGGGGGGATAGTGGGGGGGTTTGGGGGCTCTAAGGGGGCTTTGGGGGGGTCCCAAGGGGATACTGGGGGGCTCTGGGGGTGCTGGGAGGGGTCTGGGGGGATAGTGGGGGGGTTTGGGGGCTCTAAGGGGGCTTTGGGGGGGTCCCAAGGGGATACTGGGGGGCTCTGGGGGTGCTGGGAGGGGTCTTGGGGGTCCTTGGGGTCTCTAAGGGGTCCCTGGGGGTGCTGGGAGGGGTCTGGGGGGATAGTGGGGGGGTTTGGGGGCTCTAAGGGGGCTTTGGGGGGGGTCCCAAGGGGATACTGGGGGGCTCTGGGGGTGCTGGGAGGGGTCTGGGGGGATAGTGGGGGGGGTTTGGGGGCTCTAAGGGGGCTTTGGGGGGGAGGGGGGGGGGTCCCAAGGGCATATTGGGGGGCCCTGGGGGCTCTAAGGGGTCTTTGGGGGGGCTGGGGGGGTCCCAAGGGGATACTGGGGGGCTCTGGGGGTGCTGGGAGGGGTCTGGGGGGATAGTGGGGGGGGGGCTGGGGGCTCTAAGGGGTCATGGGGAGGGGGGGTTGGGAGGGGTCTTGGGGGTCCCTGCGGTGATACTGGGGGGGCTTGGGGGCTCTAAGGGGGCTTTGGGGGGGCTGGGAGGGGTCTGGGGGGATACTGGGGGGGGGCTGGGGGCTCTAAGGGGTTCCTGGGGAGGGCTGAGGGGGGTCTTTGGGGGGGCTGGGAGGGATATTAGGGGACCCTGGGGGGGTATTGCGGGGTGCTGGGGGCTCTCAGGGGTCCCTGGGGGTGCCGTGGGGAGTCTGGGGGGGTCCTGGGGGGGGGCTGGGGGCTCTCAGGGGTCCCTGGGGGTGCCGTGGGGAGTCTGGGGGGGTCCTGGGGGGGGGCTGGGGGCTCTCAGGGGTCCCTGGGGGTGCTGTGGGGAGTCTGGGGGGGGTCCGGGGGGGGGGCTGGGGGCTCTCAGGGGTCCCTGGGGGTGCCGTGGGGAGTCTGGGGGGGTCCGGGGGGGGGGCTGGGGGCTCTCCGGGGTCCCTGGGGGGTCCTTGGGGACTCTATGGGGTGTCTGGCGGGGCTGGGAGGGGCCTGGGGGGGGCTCTGAGGCCCTGGGGAGGCTCCCGTGGGTTTTGGGGGAGGGGGGAGGGTCCCGGCCCCCCCTTGACCACGTGTCACGTGTGTGTGCGTGTGTCCCAGGTCACGTGATGGTGAATGGTCCCAGCACCCCCCTCCCCGTCAAGGCCAAGGCGGCGCTGGTGGAGCCCAACCCCCCCCCCGGTGCCCATGGGTGAGCGGGAAGGGGGGGGGACGGGGGGGCTGGCGTGTCCGTGGCGTGTCCATGGCGTGTCATAGCATGTGCACGGCGTGTTCCAGCGTGTGCTGGGCCTGTCCGCGGTGCGCGGTCAGTGGGTGTGCTGGATTGTGTGCCTGGCGTGTCATAGCGTGTGCGCGGCGTGTTCCTGGCGTGCCATAGCATGTGCATGGCATGCTGTGGCGTGTGCGTGGCGTGTTCATGGTGTGCCATAGCGTGTGCGTGGCATACCGTGGCGCGTGCACGTCATGTGTGTGCTTGGCATGTGCGTGGCGTGCCATAGCGTGTCCATTGCACATATCCACGGTGTGCCACTGTGTGTGCATGGCATGTTCGTGGTGTGCCACAATGTGTCTGTTGCACATGTCCATGCCGTGCCACTGCGTGTGCGTGGCATGTTCATGGCGTGCCATAGTGTGTCCATTGCACATGTCCACGGCGTGCCACTGCGTGTGCGTGGCGTGTTCGTGGCATGCCATAGCGTGTCCATTGCACATGTTCATGGTGTGCCACTGCGTGTGCGTGGCGTGTTCATGGCATGCCATAGTGTGCTCATGGCACATCTCCACGGCGTGCCAGTGCGTGTGCGTGGCGTGTTCGTGGCGTGCCAGAACGTGTCCATTGCACACGTCCACGGCGTGCCACTGCGTGTGCGTGGCATGTTCGTGGCCTGCCATAGCGTGTCCATTGCACACGTCCATGGTGTGCCACTGTGTGTGCGTGGCGTGTTCGTGGCGTGCCATAGCGTGTCCATTGCACATGTCCACGGCGTGCCACTGCGTGTGTGTGGCATGTTCGTGGCGTGCCACAGTGTGTCTGTTGCACATGTCCACGGTGTGCCACTGCGTGTGCGTGGCATGTTCATGGCGTGCAATAGCATGTCCATTGCACATGTCCACGGCGTGCCACTGCGTGTGCGTGGCGTGTTCGTGGTGTGCCACAGTGTGTCTGTTGCACATGTCCACGGCGTGCCACTGCGTGTGCGTGGCATGTTTGTGGTGTGCCATAGCATGTCCATGGCACATGTCCACGGCGTGCCACTGCGTGTGCGTGGCGTGTTCATGGCGTGCCATAGCGTGTCCATTGCACACGTCCATGGTGTGCCACTGCGTGTGCGTGGCATGTTCGTGGCATGCCATAGCATGTCCATTGCACATGTCCACGGCGTGCCACTGTGTGTGCGTGGCATGTTCGTGGCGTGCCATAGCATGTCCATTGCACATGTCCACGGCGTGCCACTGCGTGTGCGTGGCATGTTCGTGGCATGCCATAGCATGTCCATTGCACATGTCCACGGTGTGCCACTGCGTGTGCGTGGCATGTTCGTGGCATGCCATAGCATGTCCGTTGCACATGTCCACGGTGTGCCACTGCGTGTGCATGGCATACCGTGGCGCGTGCATGTCGTGTGTGTGCTTGGCATGTGCGTGGCGTGCCGTAGCGTGCCCATGGCACATCTCCACGGCGTGCCAGTGCGTGTGCGTGGCGTGTTCGTGGCGTGCCATAGCGTGTCCATTGCACATGTCCACGGCGTGCCACTGCGTGTGCGTGGCGTGTTCGTGGCGTGCCATAGTGTGTCCATTGCACATGTCCATGGCATGCCACTGCGTGTGCGTGGCGTGTTCATGGCGTGCCATAGCGTGTCCATTGCACATGTCCACGGCGTGCCACTGCGTGTGCGTGGCATGTTTGTGGTGTGCCATAGCATGTCCATGGCACATGTCCACGGCGTGCCACTGCGTGTGCGTGGCGTGTTCATGGCGTGCCATAGCGTGCTCATGGCACATGTCCAAGGCATGCCACTGCGTGTGCGTGGCGTGTTCATGGCGTGCCATAGCATGCCCATGGCACATGTCCACGGCGTGCCACTGCGTGTGCGTGGCGTGTTCATGGCGTGTCCGTGGCATGTGCGCGGCCTACCGTGGTCCGCCCACCCCGTGTGTGCTTGGCATGTGCACGGCCCACCTTGGCGTGTGCCGTGCGTGTGCCAGGACCTCCCCTCTGACCCCCCCCACCCCGTTGGCGCAGGGGACCCCCCAGCGGGACTGCGGGAGGTGCTGGCGCGGGAGGGTCCGGGGGGCTTCGCCCGGGCGGTGCGGGGGCACCGGGGGCTGCTGCTGACCGACACCACCTTCCGCGACGCCCACCAATCCCTGCTGGCCACCCGCGTCCGCACCCGCGACCTCGCCCGCGTCGCCCCCTTCGTCGCCCACAACCTCAGCCCCCTCTGCAGCATGGAGACCTGGGGAGGTCAGCGGGGGCGGGGCCACGGGGGAGGCGGGGGCGGGGCATGGAGGGGCGGGGTCACGGGGGCGGGGCATGGAGGGGCGGGGCATGGAGGGGGGTGGGGCCTGGAGGAGTGGGGTCTCGGGGGGCGGGGCTTGAAGGGGTGGGGTCTCTGGGGAAGGGGGGAGGGGCCTCGTGTGGGCGGGGCCTGGAGAGGTGGGGTCGAGAGGGGGCGGGGCCTGGGGGGGTGGGGGCACGGGGATGGGGCATGGAGGGGCGGGGTTACGGGGGCGGGGCATGGAGGGGCGGGGCTTGGAGGGGGGTGGGGCCTGGAGGAGTGGGGTCTCGGGGGGGCGGGGCTTGAAGGGGTGGGGTCTCTGGGGAAGGGGGAGGGGCCTCGTGTGGGCGGGGCCTGGAGAGGTGGGGTCGAGAGGGGGCGGGGCCTGGGGGGGTGGGGGCACGGGGTGGGGCATGGAGGGGCGGGGTTACGGGGGCGGGGCATGGAGGGGCGGGGCTTGGAGGGGGGGTGGGGCCTGGAGGAGTGAGGTCTCGGGGGGGCGGGGCTTGAAGGGGTGGGGTCTCTGGGGAAGGGGGGAGGGGCCTCGTGTGGGCGGGGCCTGGAGAGGTGGGGTCGAGAGGGGGCGGGGCCTGGGGGGGTGGGGGCACGGGGGGCGGGGCTTGGATGACTGGAGGGGCAGGGTTTTGGGGTGGGGTCTCGGGGGGCGGGGCTTGGGTGGGTGGGGTCTCTGGGGAAGGGGGAGGGGCCTCGTGTGGGCGGGGCCTGGAGAGGTGGGGTCGAGAGGGGGCGGGGCCTGGGGGGGTGGGGGCACGGGGATGGGGCATGGAGGGGCGGGGTTGCGGGGGCGGGGCATGGAGGGGCGGGGCTTGGAGGGGGGTGGGGCCTGGAGGAGTGAGGTCTCGGGGGGGCGGGGCTTGAAGGGGTGGGGTCTCTGGGGAAGGGGGGAGGGGCCTCGTGTGGGCGGGGCCTGAAGAGGTGGGGTCGAGAGGGGGCGGGGCCTGGGAGGGTGGGGTCACGGGGGGCGGGGCTTGGATGACTGGAGGGGGCAGGGTTTCAGGGTGGGGTCTCAGGGGGTGGGGCTTGAAGGGGTGGAGTCTCTGGGGGAGGGGCCTCGTGTGGGCGGGGCCTGGAGAGGTGGGGTCGAGAGGGGGCGGGGCCTGGGGGGGTGGGGGCACGGGGGGGCGGGGCTTGGATGACTGGAGGGCAGGGTTTTGGGGTGGGGTCTCGGGGGGCGGGGCTTGGGTGGGTGGGGTCTCGGGGAGGGGGAAGGGCCTCGTGTGGGCGGGGCCTGGGGGTGGGGGAACAGGGGGCGGGGCTTAGATGACTGGAGGGGCAGGGGTTTGGGGTGGGGTCTCGGGGGTCGGGGCTTGAAGGGGTGGGGTCTCGGGGGGCGGGGCCTGGATGGGTGGGGTTTCGGGGGTGGGGCTTGGATGACTGGAGGGGGGGTCTCATGGGAGGGGGCAGGGCCTGGAGAGGTGGGGTCGAGAGGGGGTGGGGCCTGGGGGGTTGGGGTCACGGGGGGCGGGGCTTCAGTGGGGGGCTGAGCCTTATCTGGGTGGGGCTGCCCCCCGAGGGGGGCGGGGCTTCGTTGAGGGGGTGTGGCCACCGGGGGCGCGGTCACAGGGACAGGGCATCCATGGGGTGCCACGGGAAGGCGGGGCTTCATTGAGGGGGCGGGGCTTTGAGGGGTGGGCGGGGCTTTGAGGGCTGGGCGGGGCTTTTGCAGGGGGCGGGGCTTTGCGGAGTGGGCGGGGCTTCACTGGGTTGCATAGGGAGCCCCAAGCAGAGGGGCTGAGGTGGGACTGGGGGGGGGGGGCCTTGTGCAAGGAGGGGTTTGGCTTGCACGGGGAGGGGGCGGGGCTTGCACACGAGGACGGGGCGTGTCCGGCAGGCGCCACCTTCGACGTGGCCATGCGGTTCCTGCACGAGTGCCCCTGGGAGCGGCTGCGGGAGCTGCGGCGCCTGGTCCCCAACATCCCCTTCCAGATGCTGCTGCGCGGCGCCAACGCCGTCGGCTACACCAACTACCCCGACAACGTCATCTACCGGTCAGCCGGGGGGGGGACGGGGACGTGGGGGGACGTGGGGACACTGTGGGGGCGGTGGGACATGGGGGGATGTGGGGAGACGTGGAGGGATGGGGGGCATGGGGGGACATAGGGACACTGAGGGGACATGGGGACACTGGGGGACATGGGGAGACGTGGAGAGATGGGGGGCATGGGGGGACATAGGGACACTGAGGGGACATGGGGACACTGGGGGGACATGGGGAGACGTGGAGAGATGGGGGGCATGGGGGGACATAGGGACACTGAGGGGACATGGGGACACTGGGGGGACATGGGGAGACGTGGAGAGATGGGGGGCATAGGGGGACATAGGGACACTGGGGGGACATGGGGACACTGGGGGACATGGGGAGATGTGGAGAGATCGGGGGCATAGGGGGACATAGGGACACTGAGGGGACATGAGCATACTGGGGGGACATGGGGAGACGTGGAGAGATGGGGGGCATAGGGGGACATAGGGACACTGAGGGGACATAGGGACACTGGGGGGACATGGGGACACTGGGGGGACATGGGGCGACGTGGAGAGATGGGGGGCATAGGGGGACATAGGGACACTGGGGGGACATGGGGACACTGGGGGGACATGGGGAGACGTGGAGAGATCGGGGGCATAGGGGGACATAGGGACACTGAGGGGACATAGGGACACTGGGGGGACATGGGGACACTGGGGGACATGGGGGGACATGGGGACATTGGGGGACATGGAGGGATACGGGGACACTGGGGGACATTGGGACATGGGGGGACATGGGGAGACGTGGAGGGAAGGGGTGTATGAGGGGACATCAGGGACATGGGGACATGGGAGGACGTGGGGAGGGACGGTGGGATGAGGGAACAGGGGACGTCAAGGACACGGGAGAATGTGGAGGGACGCGGTGGGGTGAGGGCTCACGAGGCCATGAGAGATCAGGGAGGGATGAAGGGACACCAGAACGCAGGGGGGGGGTCACAAAGGGTTGATGGGACATAAGGGGACACGGGGACCCCCAGGCGCCCCCTGAACCCCCCCCCCCCTTTTCCCCAGCTTCTGCGAGGTGGCGGTGGCCAACGGGATGGACATTTTCCGAGTCTTTGACGCCCTCAACTACCTGCCCAACCTGGTGCTGGGGCTGGAGGCCGCGGGGCGGGCGGGGGCGGTGGTGGAGGCCGCCCTGTCCTACACCGGGGACGTGGCCGACCCCTCCCGCACCAAGTACGGCCTCGACTACTACCTGGGCCTGGCCCGCGAGCTGGTGGCCGCCGGCACCCACATCCTCTGCATCAAGGTCTGGGGGGGGGGGGTGTGGATGTGGAATTGGAGGTCTTGGAGAGGTGGGAGGGGGGGTTGGCGGGGTCGGGAGGGAGTGGGAGGGAGAATGAGGGGCTGGGAGGGGGATTTGAGGGTCCTGGGGGGGCTGGGAGGGGGGTTTGGTGGGGTCGGGAGGGGGTGGGAGGGAGAATGAGGGGCTGGGAGGGGGATTTGAGGGTCCTGGGGGGGCTGGGAGGGGGGTTTGGGGGGTCGGGAGGGGGTGGGAGGAGGATTTGGGGGTCCTGGGGGGGCTGGGAGGGGGGTTTGGGGGGTCGGGAGGGAGTGGGAGGAGGATTTGGGGGTCCTGGGGGGGCTGAGAGGGGAATTTGGGGGGTCGGGAGGGAGTGGGAGGAGGATTTGGGGGTCCTGGGGGGGCTGGGAGGGGGGGTTGGCGGGGTCAGGAGGGGATGGTAGGGTGAATGAGGGGCTGGGAGGGGGGTTTGGGGGGCTGGGAGGGGGATTTGAGGGTCCTGGGGGGGCTGGGAGGGGGGCTTGGGGGGGTCGGGAGGGGGAATTCAGGGGGTCCTGGGGGGGTAGGAGGGGGAATGAGGGGCAGGGAGGGGGATTTGGGGGTCCTGGGGGGGCTGGGAGGGGTGCTTGGGGAGGTCGGGAGGGGGATTTGGGAGGTCGGGAGGGGCTGGAAGGGGGTTTGGGGGGGTCGGGAGGGGTTGGGAGGGGGAATGAGGTGCTGGGAGGGGGGATTTGGGGGTCCTGGGGGGGTTGGGAGGGGTATTTGGGCGTCCTGGGGGGCTGGGAGGGGGGATTGGAGGGATGAGAGGGGGGAATTCGGGGGTCTTGGGGGCTGGGAGGGGGAATTTGGGGGGTGGAAGGGACTTTTGGGGGCTGGGAGGGGGGATTTGGGGGTCTGGGGGGGGGATTTGGAGATCCTGGGGGGCTGGGTGGTGGTTTTGGGGGTCCCTTACTCCCCCAAGACACAGTGGGGCAGCTCCTGGGGGGGGGGGTGGAGTGGAGATATTCTGGGAGGTGGGGGGTCCCCATGACCCCCGTGTCGTTCCCCCCCCCCCCCCCCTCCCAGGACATGGCGGGGCTGCTGACGCCGGCGGCCGCCCGGTTGCTGGTGGGGGCCCTGCGGGAGCAGTTCCCCGAGGTGCCGCTGCACATCCACACCCACGACACCGCCGGGGCCGGCGTGGCCTCCATGCTGGCGGCCGCCAACGCCGGCGCCGACGTGGTGGACGTGGCCGTGGACGCCATGTCCGGCATGACCTCCCAACCCAGCATGGGCGCCTTGGTGGCCTGCGCCCGCGGGACCCCCCTCGACACAGGTACGGACAGCCCCTCGGAGGGGCCACCGGGGTCTCGGAGATGGTGACGTGGTCAGGGAGGTGACAACATGGTCAGGGAGGTGGTGACGTAGTTATGGAAGTCCCACCATGGTCTTGGCAATGGCCATGTGGTCATGGAGGTGGTGGAGTGGTTATGGAGGTGCCACCATGGTCTTGCAAGGGCAAGGTGGTCAGGGAGGTGGTGACATGACTATGGAGATGCCACCATGGTCAGGGAGGTGCCACCATGGTCAGGGAGTTGGTGACATAGTCATGGAGGTGCCATCATGGTCATGGAGGTGCCACCATGGTCTTGGCAATGGCAAGGTGGTCAGGGAGGTGGTGACATGGCTATGGAGATGCCACCATGGTCAGGGAGGTGCCACCATGGTCAGGGAGGTGGCAACATGGTCAGGGAGTTGGTGACATAGTCATGGAGGTGCCATTATGGTCATGGAGGTGCCACCGTGGTCTTGGTATTGGCAACACAGTCAGGAGGTGGCAACATGGTCATTGGGGTTGTCACCATGGTCTTGGTAATGCCAATGTGATCATGGAGGTGTCAATGTGGGTCATGGAGGTGCTGCCATGGTCTTGGCCACGGCATCATGGTCATGCTAATGGCACTGTGGTCATGGCAATGGCACGATGGCCATGGTCATGAAGGCGCCACCACGGTGGTGCCACCATGGCCATATTGATGGGCCTGTGGCCATGGTGATGCCAGCGTGGTCGCAGCAATGATACTATGGCCATGGTGGTGCCACCATGGTCATGGAGGTGCCACCATGGCCATGTTGATGGGCCTGTGGCCATGGTAATGCAACCGTGGTCACGACAACGGTACCATGGCCATGGTGGTGCCACCTCAGTCACGACATCATGCCCAATCCATAGTGGCCCTCAACCACGGTGGCCCCCAACCCATGGCCCCCCCCTCACCGTGGTGTCCCCACGGGGTCCCCATCCATGGGTGACCCCCACCCATGCCACCCCGCAGGCATCGCACTGGAGCGGGTGTTTGAGTACAGCGAGTACTGGGAGGCGGCGCGGGCGCTCTACGCCGCCTTCGACTGCACGGCCACCATGAAGTCGGGCAACGCGGACGTCTACGAGAACGAGATCCCGGGGGGACAATACACCAACCTCCACTTCCAGGCCCACGCCATGGGGCTGGGCCACAAGTTCAAGGAGGTCAAGAAAGCCTACACCGAGGCCAACAAGATCCTCGGGGACCTCATTAAGGTGGGGCTGGGAAGGGGTTGGGGGTGGTCTTCATGGGGCACTCTCTATGGGGGAGGTGATCTCCATGGAGTGGTGTCGATGGAGATGGTCTCTGTGGAATAGGTGATGTCTGTGGGATGGGTGGTCTCCATGGGGTGGGTGGTCTCCATGGAGTAGGATCGTCTCCGTGGGGTGAGGTGGTCTCCATGGGGTGATCTCTGTGAGGTGGGTGGTATCCATGGGGTGGGGAGTCTCTGTGGGATAGATGGTCTCCATGGGATGGGTGGTCTCCATGGAAAAGGCAGTCTCCATGGGGTGGGATGATCTCTGTGGGGTGGGTGGTCTCCATAGGGTGGTCTCCATGGGGTGGGTGGTCTCTGTAGGATAGGATCCATGGGGTAGATGATGCCTATGGAGTAGGACAGTTTCTGTGGGGTGGGATGGTCCCATTGGGTGGTCTCACTGGGGCGAGTGGTCTCCATGGGGCAAGTGGTCTCCATGGGACGGGTGGTCTCCAGAGGGTGGTCTCCGTGGGGTAGATGGTCTCCATGAGGTGGTGCCCATGGGTTGGGTGCTCCATGGGTTGGGTGCTCCATGGGGCGAGCTGCTCCCCATCCCTAGGAAGGATCCCTGTGGGAGCAGCATAGTGGGGTGACACCTCGGGGTGACCCCACGAGGTGACCCCACGAGGTGACACATCCCCCCCCCCGGGGTGACGTTGCTGGGTGCAGGTGACGCCGTCCTCGAAGGTGGTGGGGGACCTGGCGCAGTTCATGGTGCAGAACGGGCTGTCGCGGGAGGAGGTGGAGGCGCGGGCGGACGAGCTCTCCTTCCCCCTCTCCGTCGTGGAGTTCCTCCAGGGCCACATCGGAATCCCCCCGGGGGGCTTCCCCGAACCCTTCCGCTCCCGGGTGAGTACTGGGAGACACTGGGAGGGGACTGGGAGGCACTGGGAAGGAACTGGGAGGGCTTGGGAGGCACTGGGAGAAGATGGAAGAGGCTGGGAGGAGACTAGGGAGTCCTGGAGGGGACTGGGAAGAGATGGGAGGGCACTGGGAAGGGACTGGGAGGAGATGGAAGAAGCTGGGAGGAGACTGGGAGGCACTGGATGGGACTGGGAAGAGGCTGGAGGGGACTGGGAGGAGATGGGAGGGCACTGGGAGGCACTGGAAAGGGACTGGGAGGCACTGGAGGGGACTGGGAGGAGGCTGGAGGGGACTGGGAGGGCAGCGGGAGCCACTGGAAAGGAACTGGGAGGCACTGGAGGGGACTGGGAGGAGGCTGGAGGGGACTGGGAGGGCAGCGGGAGCCACTGGAAAGGAACTGGGAGGCACTGGGAAGGGACTGGGAGGCACTGGGAGGAGTCCTCAGGTCCCTGTGCTGTTGCCATGGCACCAGGCACTAGCAACGGGTCCCACTACCGGTTGCCATGGCACCCATCCATAGCAACGGATCCCTGTGCTTGTTGCCATGGCACCCGACCCTAGCAACAGGTCCCACTAACAGTTGCCATGGCACCGGTCCCTAGCAACAGGTCCCACTGATGGTTGCCATGGCACCCTACCCTAGCAACGGCTCCCCACAGCACCAGTCCCTAGCAACGAGTCCCTATGTCTGGTTGCCATGGCACTGGTCCCTAGCAACAGCTCCCAGTGATGGTTGCCATGGCACTGGTCCCTAGCAACGGGTCCCATTGATGGTTGCCATGGCACCTGACCCTAGCAATGGGTCCCAGTGATGGTTGCCATGGCACCTGACCCTAGCAACAGGTCCCACTAACAGTTGCTGTGGCACTGGTCCCTAGCAACAGGTCCCATTGATGGTTGCCATGGCACCCGACCCTAGCAATGGGTCCCCACAGCACCAGTCCCTAGCAACGAGTCCCTATGTCTGGTTGCCATGGCACCGGTCCCTAGCAACAGCTCCCAGTGATGGTTGCCATGGCACTGGTCCCTAGCAACAGGTCCCATTGATGGTTGCCATGGCACCCGACCCTAGCAATGGGTCCCCACAGCACCAGTCCCTAGCAACGAGTCCCTATGTCTGGTTGCCATGGCACCGGTCCCTAGCAACAGGTCCCAGTGATGGTTGCCATGGCACTGGTCCCTAGTAACGGGTCCCATTCATGGTTGCCATGGCACCAGTCCCTAGCAACGGGTCCCCACAGCACCTGTCCCTAGCAACGAGCCCAGGGCAGGATGCTGCAGTCCCTCCCACCCCCTCCATCACCCATTCCCACAGCACCCAGCCCCCCCGTTGCCATGCCAACGCCCTTCATTCCCCCCCCCAACAGGTACTGAAGGACCTGCCCCGCGTTGAGGGGCGGCCGGGGGCTTCACTGCCCCCACTGGACTTCGAGGCGCTGGGGCAGGAGCTGGGGACGCGGCACGGGGCCCCCCCCGCCCCCGAGGACCTGCTCTCGGCCGCCCTCTACCCCAAAGTCTACGACGATTTCCGCACCTTCACCTCCACCTTCGGCCCTGTCTCCTGCCTGGGCACCCGCCTCTTCCTCGAGGGGCCCACCATCGCCGAGGAGTTTGAGGTGGGGCAGGCTTGGGAGGCTGGGGGGCACCGGGAGGCAGCTGGAGGGCACTGGGAAGGGGCTGGGAAGCACTGGGAGAGGGCTGGGGGGCACTGGGAGGGGACTGGAGGGGACTGAGAGGCGCTGGAAGGAGACTGGAGGGGACTGGGAGGCACTGGGAGGGGACTGGAGGGGACTGAGAGACGCTGGAAGGAGACTGGAGGGGACTGGAAGGAGACTGGAGGGGACTGGGAGGAGACTGGAGGGGACTGGGAGGCGCTGGAAGGAGACTGGAGGGGACTGGGAGGCACTGGGAGGGGACTGGGGGGGACTGGGAGGGAGACTGGAGGGGACTTGGGACTGGGAGGGGACTGGGGACGGCACTGGAGGGGAGGGGGGACTGGCTGGGGGGGACTGGGAGGAGACTGGAGGGGACTGGGAGGCACTGGGAGGGGACTGGAGGGGACTGGGAGGCACTGGGAGGGGACTGGGGGGGACTGGGAGGCACTGGGAGGGGACTGGGGGGGCACTTCTCGCACGCTCGGCCCTGGCCCGCGCAGGTGGAGCTGGAGCGGGGGAAGACGCTGCACATCAAGGCGCTGGCGCTGGGGGACCTGAACGCCGCGGGGCAGCGGGAGGTTTTCTTCGAGCTCAACGGGCAGCTGCGCTCCATCCTCGTGCGGGACACCCAGGCCATGAAGGTGGGGGGCCGGGGGGGGGGGGGGGTTAGGGGGGTCTGTGTGGGGGGTCTCGGGGGGGGTTTGGGGGGGTCTGAGGGGGATGGGGGGGGGCGATTTTCTCTGAACTCAGTGGGCAACTGCGCTCCGTCCTCGTGTGAGACACTCAGGGCATGGAGGGGGGGTTTAGGGGGGTTTGGGGGGGGTCTCGGGGGGGGGGTCTGGGGGTGTCTTGGGGGGTCTGGGGGCATCTCAGGGGGGTTTGGGGGGGTCTGAGGGGATGGGGGGGGGGGAGGTTTTCTCCGAACTCGGTGGGCAACCGCGCTCTGTCCTTGTGTGAGACACTCAGGGCATGGAGGGGGGTTTAGGGGGTCTTGGTGGGGTGTCTTGGGGGGGTTTAGGGGGGTCTGGAGGGGTCTCGGGGGGGGGTCTGGGGGTGTCTTGGGGGGTCTGGGGGCATCTCAGGGGGGTTTGGGGGGGTCTGAGGGGATGGGGGGGGGCGGTTTTCTCCGAACTCGGTGGGCAACCGCGCTCTGTCCTTGTGTGAGACACTCAGGGCATGGAGGGGGGGTCTGGGGGGGGTCTGGAGGTGTCTTGGGGGGGTTTAGGGGGGTCTGGGGGGGGGTCTCAGGGGGGTTTGGGGGGGTCTGAAGGGATGGGGGGGGGGAGGTTTTCTCCGAACTCGGTGGGCAACCGCGCTCCGTCCTCGTGTGAGACACTCAGGGCATGGAGGGGGGGTCAGGAGGGGTCTGGGGGGGGTCTGGGGGTGTTTAGGGGGGTCTGGGGGGGGTCTGGAGGGGGGGTCTGGGGGTTTAGGGGGGTCTGGGGGGGGTCTCAGGGGGGTTTGGGGGGGGTCTGAGGGGATGGGGGGGGAGGTTTTCTCCGAACTCAGTGGGCAACCGCGCTCCGTCCTCGTGTGAGACACTCAGGGCATGGAGGGGGGGTCTGGAGGGGTCTTGGGGGGTTTAGGGGGGTCTGGGGGGGGTCTCGGGGGGGGGTCTGGGGGGTTTAGGGGGGTCTGGGGGGGGTCTCAGGGGGGTTTGGGGGGGTCTGAGGGGATGGGGGGGGGCGGTTTTCTCCGAACTCGGTGGGCAACCGCGCTCTGTCCTCCTGTGAGACACTCAGGGCACGGAGGGGGGGTCTGGGGGGGGTCTGGAGGTGTCTTGGGGGGGTTTAGGGGGGTCTGGGGGGGGTCTCAGGGGGGTTTTGGGGGGGTCTGAGGGGATGGGGGGGGAGGTTTTCTCCGAACTCGGTGGGCAACCGCGCTCCATCCTCGTGTGAGACACTCAGGGCATGGAGGGGGGTCAGGAGGGGTCTGGGGGGGTCCTTGGCGGTGTAGTTAGGGGTGTTTAGGGAGGTCTGGGGGGGGGTCTGGAGGTGTCTTGGGGGGGTTTAGGTGGGTCTGGGGGGGGTCTGAAGGGGGGATGGAGGGATGATGGGGGGAGATTTTGTTGGGGGAACGAGGGGGGCTGAGGAAATTTAGGGGGGCTGGGGGGGGCTGAGGGGTTTAGGGGGATTTGGGGGGGCTGGGAGGGGTCCGAGGGGGTTTGGGGTGGGCATTTGGGGGGTCCAGGGGCATCTGAGGGGGGGGGTCTTTGGTGATCTTGGGGGACACATGAAGGTTCTGGGGGACACAAGGAGGGGGGGGGTTCCAAGGACCACGGGGGGGGTCCTAGGGTACGTGGGGGGGTCTTGGGGGACACGGGGTGGGGGGGGGTTAAGGGACATGGGGGAGTCTGAGAGACCATGGGGGGGTCCTGGGGGACACAGGGGGGGGGGGGGTCTTGGGGACATGGGGGGGGGGTCCCAGGGACCATAGGGGGGATCTTGGGGGACACAGGGGGGTTTTGGGGTACACGGGGTGGGTCTTGGGGGTCCATGGGGGGGGTCCTGGGGGACACAGGAGGTGCCCCAGGGACCATAGTGGGGGTCTTGGGTGACACGGGGAGATGGGGGGGGGGGGGTCGTTGGGGACACGGGTGGTTCTGGGGGGGCTCTGGGGGACACAAGGGGGTCTGGGGGGACACAACACCCCCCCCCCCCCCGACCCCCCCTTTTATTCCTCTTTCCCCCCCCCCCCCCTTCCAGGAGATGCACGTGCACCCCAAGGCGGAGCGAGGGGCCAAGGGGCAGGTGGGGGCCCCCATGCCGGGGGAGGTGGTGGAGGTGCGGGTGGAGGCGGGGGCGACGGTGGCCAAGGGCGACCCCCTCTGCGTCCTCAGCGCCATGAAGATGGAGACGGTGGTGACAGCCCCCCTGGCGGGGACCGTCACCCGCCTCCACGTCCGCCCCGGCATGAGCCTGGAGGGGGACGATCTCATCGTCGAAATCGAGTAGAAGGAGGTTTTGGCGGGGGGGGGGAGAAAAGGACCAACACCCCCCTCGCCAACCACCACCCCCACCCCCGAAACCTCTCTGACACCACCTCCCCCCCCAAAAAAAAAAAACACAAAAAAAAGCCACCCCACCCCACCCCCCCCCCAAAAAAGCCCCCCCCCCCCCCGCCAAATGGTGCGCTGGCCCTTTAAGAGCGACCTGCGCCCCCGCCTCCTCCCTATGGCGCCCCCTGCTGTGCGAAAGGGGGTACAGCTTAATTGGGGGGGAGCCCTTAATTGGGGGGGTACCCTTAATTGGGGGGGTGCCCTTAATTGGGGTGCGGTACCCTTTTACTTGGGGGGGTGCTAACCCTTAATTGGAGGGCAGCCCTTAATTGGGGGGGTGCCCTTAATTGGGGGGGTGTACCCTTAATTTGGGGGTACCCCTTAATTGGGGGGTTACCCTTTAATTGGGGGGTCGCCCATTAATGGGGGGGTTACCCTAATTGGGGGGCAGCCCTTAATTGGGGGGTGTTGTACCCTTAATTTGGGGGTACCCTTAATTTGGGGGGTTTACCCTTAATTGGGGGGGTTGCCCCTTAATTGGGGAGGTGTACCCTTAATTGGGGGGGTACCCCTTAATTGGGGGGTGTTGCCCTTAATTTGGGCAGGTGTACCCTTTAATTTGGGGGTACCCCTTAATTGGGTGGGGTTTGCCCTTTAATTGGGGGGGTTGCCCTTAATTGGGGGGGTGTACCCTTAATGGGGGAGCCCTTAATTGGGGGTACCTTAATAGGGGTGTACCCTTAATTGGAGGGCAGCCCTTAATTGGGGGGGTGTACCCTTAATTGGGGGGGGTGCCCTTAATTGGGGGGGTGTACCCTTAATTGGGGGGTACCCCTTAATTGGGGGGGTGCCCTTAATTGGGGGGGTGCCCTTAATTGGGGGAGTGCACACTTAATTGGGGGGGTGCCCTTAATTGGGGGTGTACCCTTAATTGGGGGGGTACCCTTAATTTGGGGGGTGCCCTTAATTGGGGGGGTGTACCCTTAATTGGGGGGTACCCCTTAATTGGGGGGGTGCCCTTAATTGGGGGGGTGCCCTTAATTGGGGAGGTGTACCCTTAATTTGGGGGTACCCCTTAATTGGGGGGGTGCCCTTAATTGGGGGGGTGCCCTTAATTGGGGGAGTGCACACTTAATTGGGGGGCAGCCCTTAATTGGGGGTGTACCCTTAATTGGGGGGGTGTACCCTTAATTGGGGGGTACCCCTTAATTGGGGGGGTGCCCTTAATTGGGGGGGCTGAGCTCTTAATTGGGGGGCACCCCTTATTTGGGGGGACACCCCTTAATTGGGGGGGGTCACCTGTTAATTAGGGGGGACTCTATAATTGGGGCGGCATGCCTTAGTTGGGGGGAGCGCCCCTTAATTGGGGGTCATCTCTTAAGGGGGGGGGCCCCCCCCCCTTTTGGGGGGGGGTCATCCCTTAATTGGGGGAGTTACGTCTTAATTGGGGAGGCATCTCTTAATTGGGGGGGGGTGACCCCATTTTGTGGGGGTTACCTGTTAATTGGGGGGGCCCCATGTTTGGGGGCGCCCCTTAATTTTGGGGGGGCCCCACGTTATTTGGGGGGCATCGCGCCCGTTTTGGGGTGGGTTCACCCCATTTTTGGGGGGGGCCCCACTTTTTTCGGGGGGGCGTCACCCCGTTGGGGGAGGGGCTTCACCTCGAGGGGGGGGGAGAGGGCCCCCCCACACACACTTTTGGGGGTCCCCACACACTTTGGGGACCCCCCCCTTTAGGGCGGGGGGGAGTCAGCCCCCCCCCCGTGTCACTAACCCTGTCCCTGCCACGCTGCCTTAGGGGAGCCCGGAGATTTGGGGGGTGGGGGGGGGTGTCCCCCCTTCCCCCCCCCCCCCCGTCGCCCCTCCCCCCCCCCGTTGCTGCCAAACGCCCCTCCCCCCTCGCGGGGGGGGGGTGGGGGGAGGGGAGGGGGCGGAGCTTGTGACCAAGGGGGCGGGATAAAGACTGGAATAATGGGGGGGGGGGAAGGGTCGCCCCCACTCCCCTTCCCCCCCCCCAACGGGGAACAAAGCTGGAGGGGGAGGGGCGAGAGGACCCCTCCCCCACCCCTCAACCCCCTCCCCCATCGCCGGGGGGGGGGGGGCCCGGGCAATAAAGACTGGACTAACAGCACCCACCGCCTGCGAGGGGGTTTGGGGGGGGGCGTGGCGGGGGGGGGGACATGGGGGGGGGGGATCCCTCCCTTATAGATGCTATAGGGACTGTGGGAGCCTATGGGGGATGGAGGGGGCTATAGTGGAAGGGGTGGGCTATAGGGGGTGGGGGGACCCTATAGGGGCCGGGGGGAGCTGTAGGGGATGGGGGGGCTATAGGGGATGGGGGGAGTATATAGGGTCTAGGGGGGGGGGCTCTAGGGGTCAAGGGGGACTATAGGGGCTGTGGGGGGCTATATGGAATGGGGGGAGTTTATAGGGGCCGGGGGGAGTCTATAGGGGCTGGGAGGGGCTATAGGGGTCGGGGGGGGCTATAGGGGCTGGGCATTCCATAGGCGAACACAGCCATCTCTGGGCGAACAGGAGCTTTATGGAGATGCCCCCCCCCGCCCCGCGATGCAGCACCGGGGGGGGGGAGCAGTCGGGGGGCGGGGCCAGCCCGGGGGGGCGTGGTCTGTGCCCGGGGGCGGGGCCTGCCCGAGGGGCGGGTGGGGGCGGGGCCAAAACGAGGGGGCGGAGCTTGAGGGGGGCGGGTCACAATAGGCCAAGGAGGGGGGGCGTGGTCAGCGCCGCGCGGGGAGGCGGGGCGCTCTCGGAGGGGGCGTGGCCTGTGCCCCAAGAAGCCGGGCTTGTGTCCCACGGGCAGTGGGGGGCGTGGCCCAAACCTGGGGGCGTGGCTTACGCCCAGAGGGGGCGTGGTCTGCAAGGACACACACACACCCCCCGGCGGTGGGTGTTTAACTCCCACCGCGGCCATACCCCTGCCCGCCAAGGGGTCGCCCCCCCCCCCCCGCCCCGCCCTCGAGGGGGCGTGTCCCTGCCCCCAAGGGGGCGTGGCTTGTGCCTGGAGGAGGCGTGGCTTTCACCCGGAGGGGGCGTGGTCTGCAAGGACGCCCCCTAGTGGCGGGCAGCGGTGTTTAACCCCCCCCTGCCCCAAAGGCGGGGGGGGGGGGGGACACACAACATCCCCCCAAAAGTGAACCATACCCTTGCCCCCCCCCCCCTTCAAACCCCCCCCCGCAGTGGGCGTGTCCCTAAGGAGGCGGGGCCAGGCGGGGGGCGGGGTTGGCCAGGCGGGGCGGGGCGGGGGGGGCCGGCGGCGGCGGCGGCGGCCGCCTTACGGGCCAGTTTGGCTAGGAGGGGGCTGTGGGGGTGGCGCTGGCGCAGGTGGGCCAGGTGGGCGTCCTGGCTCTCGGCCGTGCCCCCGCACTCCTCGCAGACGTAGAGCTTGGCCCGTCGCTCCTTGTAGGCGTAACGCTGGGCCACCCCGTGGATCTTCTTCAGGTGGGACTCCAGGGAGCAGCGCTGGGTGAAGGCCTTCTCGCACAGGCTGCACTTGTAGGGCCGCACGCCTTGGGGGGGGACGGGGGGGACGGGGTGGGGGGGGGGGAATAGGGGGTTAGGGGGCACCCCGTGTTGGCCCTGTCCCCATCTGCAGCCCTGTCCCCATCTCCATCCCGTCATTGTTCCCCATCCCTGTCCTCATCCCCGCCCCATCCCGTCCCGTCCCATCCCCATCCTATCCTCATCCCCATCCCAGTTCCCATCCTCATCCCATCCCCATCCTATCCCAGTTCCCATGCCCATCCCAGTTCCCATCCCATCCCAGTTCCCATCCCTATCCCATCCCATCACCATCCGCATCCCCATCCCATCCTGTCCCCATCCCATCCCAGTTCCCATCCCCATTCCATCCTCATCCCCATCCCAGTTCCCATCCCCATCCCATCCCATTCCCGCCCCATCCCCATCCCAGTTCCCATCCCCATCCCATCCCAGTTCCCATCCCCATCCCGGTTCTCATCCCATCCCAGTTCCCATCCCCATCCCATCCTCATCCCCATCCCAGTTCCCATCCCCATCCCATCCCATCCTCATCCCATCCCAGTTCCCCATCCCCATCCCATCCCATCCTCATCCCCATCCCAGTTCCCATCCCCATCCCATCCTCATCCCCATCCCCAGTTCCCATCCCCATCCCCATCCCATCCTCATCCCATCCCAGTTCCCATCCCCATCCCATCCCATCCTCATCCCCCATCCCATTCCCATCCCCATCCCATCCCATCCTCATCCCATCCCAGTTCCCATCCCCATCCCATCCCATCCTCATCCCCATCCCAGTTCCCATCCCCATCCCATCCTCATCCCATCCCATCCCATCCCCATCCCATCCCAGTTCTCATCCCCATCCCATCCCCATTCCATCCCAGTTCCCACCCCCATCCCATCCCCATCCCATCCCAGTTCCCATCCCATCCTCATCCCATCCCCATCCCAGTCCCCACCAGTGTGGGTGCGGACGTGCCGCTTGAGGTCGAAGGTGTCGTTGAAGCCCTTCCCGCAGTAGGGACACAGGTGCCGCTTCACCTCGCTGTGACACTTCAGGTGCCGGTTCAGCATCCGCTGGAACCCGAAACTCTTCTGGCACACGGGGCAGGAGAAAAGCTCCGTCCCCCCGGGGACCCCCCCGGGGACTGGGACCCCCCCCGGGACCCCCCCGGGGATGGGGATGCCCGGGGGGATGGGGGCACCCATAGGGCCCGATGGTACCTGCCAAGAGATGGGGAGGGAGGCATTAATTTGGGGACACCACCCCCCCCGCCCCAGTCATGGCCCCCCCCCCCCAGCGCGGTCATGGGGCCCCCCCCAGCATCAGGGACCCCCACACACCTTGGGGACCCTCAGTCATGGGGACACCCCACACGGAGACACCCCCCCCAGTCACAGGGACCCCCAACCACAGGGATACCCCACCTTGGGGACACCCCCCCCCCCCAAGTCGTGTAGCCCCCGGTCATGGGGACCCCCCCCACCTTGGGGATCCCCCAGTCACAGGGACCTCAGTCATGGGGGACCCCCAGCCACAGGGAGCCCCCCCACCTCGGGGACGCCCCACTATGGGGACCCTCAGCCATAGGGACACCCCACCCCAGGGACTCCCCCAGTCACGGGGACCCCCAGGCACAAGGATGACACCCCCCCCAGTTTAGGGACCCCCCCCCAGGCCCTGGGACACCCCAACTTGGGGACACTCAGGTTACAGCCCCCCTCCCTAGGGACCCCCCCCACCCTTACCTTGCCCTTGGGGTGCAGGAAGGGGCCGTGGGGGGCGCGGGGGGCCGGGGGGGGGCAACGTCATGTCGAGGGGGGACACGGGGGACGCGGGCGCCTCCCCCACCGCCGGCTCGGGGTCCCTGCGCAGGGGGCAGCCCCCCAAGCAAACTGGGGGGGGGGGACACGGGGGGGACGGACACTCTGGTTGGGGAGGTTCTGCACCCCCCAAATACCACACCCCCTAAATGAGCAGCCCACCATGGGACCCCTCCCCAATGTCCCCCCCCCCCCAAAATGTGACACACACACACCCCCCCCCCCATGGCACCCTCAATGGGCACTGCCCAATGTGACACCCCCCCCCCGCCCCCCCCCGCAATGCGGCCCCTTCCCAATGCGGCCCCCTAAAAGGACACCCCACAATGTCACACACCCCCCCGGTATGACCCCCCCCCAATATAACCCCCTCATGCCCCCTCCCCCCCACTAGGGACCCCCTCAAATGTGACACACACCCCCCATATAACCCCCAAATGGGGATGGCCCCCCCCCCCCCCCCCCCAATATGTGACCCCCCCCCCCCACCCACAGCAGGGACCCCCTGAAATCCCAGGGCAGGAGCCGGGGGGGGGCCCTCCCTGCCCCCCCCCACCCCACCCCCGCCTTTTCGGGGTTCCCCCGACCGGTCGAGCGGCTCCGGCCGCGACACCCCAAATTACGGGTTTCCGGCGGGTGTCGCCCGCGTTGGCCCCGGGGGGGGGGGGACGCCACCACCCGCCCTCCCCCACCCCCATCCCCCCACCCCCCCCGGGGCCTGGCGGGGACCCAGGTGTCCGGGCACCCCAATAACCCCCCCAAAAAGGGACCCTGGAGTCTGGACACCCAAATAACCCCCCCAAAAAGGGACCCTGGAGTCCGGGCACCCCAATAACCCCCCCCAAAAAGGGACCCTGGAGTCCGGGCACCCCAATAACCCCCCCAAAAAGGGACCCTGGAGTCCGGGCACCCCAATAACCCCCCCAAAAAGGGACCCTGGAGTCTGGACACCCAAATAACCCCCCCAAAAAGGGACCCTGGAGTCCGGGCACCCCAATCACCCCCCCAAAAAGGGGACCGTGGAGTCCGGGCACCCCAATAACCCCCCCCAAAAAGGGAATCCTGGAGTCTGGACAACCCCAATAACCCCCCCAAAAAGGGACCGTGGAGTCCGGGCACCCAAATAACCCCCCCAAAAAAGTGACCCTGGAGTCTGGACACCCCAATAACCCCCCCCAAAAGGGGACCCTGGAGTCCGGGCACCCCAATAACCCCCCCCAAAAAAGGGACCCTGGAGTCCGGGCACCCAAATAACCCCCCCAAAAAGGGGACCCTGGAGTCCGGGCACCCAAATAATCCCCCCAAAAAGGGGACCCAGATGCCCGGACACCCCAATAACCCCCCCCCAAAAAGGGACCCTGGAGTCCCGGGCACCCCAATAACCCCCCCAAAAAGGGGACCCAGGTGCCCAGACACCCCAATTACCCCCCCAAAAAGGGACCGTGGCGTCCAGACACCCCAATAACCCCCCCCCCAAAAAGGGACCCTGGAGTCCGGGCACCCAAATAAACCCCCCCCAAAAAAGGGACCCTGGAGTCTGGACACCCAAATAACCCCCCCAAAAAGGGACCCTGGAGTCTGGACACCCCAATAACCCCCCCAAAAAGGGACCCTGGAGTCTGGACACCCAAATAACCCCCCCAAAAAGGGACCCTGGAGTCTGGACACCCCAATAACCCCCCCCCCAAAAAGGGACCCTGGAGTCCGGGCACCCCAATAACCCCCCCAAAAAGGGGACCGTGGAGTCCGGGCACCCCAATAACCCCCCCAAAAAGGGATCCATGGAGTCCTGGACACCCCAATCACCCCCCCAAAAAGGGACCGTGGAGTCCGGGCACCCAAATAACCCCCCCAAAAAGTGACCCTGGAGTCTGGGCACCCAAATAACCCCCCCCAAAAAGGGGACGCAGGTGCCCGGACACCCCGACCCCCCCCCCCCGGGCAGCCCGGGGGGGGCCCCGAGGGGCGGCGGCCGCGTGGCTCCAGCCCCACCCGGGCGGGGCCTTCCCACGACTCTGTCATTTAAGGGGGTTAATCACCGCCCGGACGCCTGGGCCCCCCCCGGGGGGCAGGTTGGGGGGGGGGGGGGGGGGGACACGACACGACACACAGGGGCAAAACAGGGCCCCCCCCCCCCCCCCCCCCGACGCCTGGGTCTCCCTGAATACCTGAGTGTCCCCCAAACACCTGAGCTCCCCCCCCCCCCCCAAGACACCTGTGTCCCCCCCAAAAAAACTGGGTGTCCCCGTTTCCCCCCCCCCCCAAGACTCCTGTGACCCCCCCCTGGACTCCTGCATCCCCAAAAAAGCTGGGTGTGTCCCCCCCCCCCCCCTACACTCCTGGGGCCCCCTTGAATGCCTGGGTGTCCGTCCGTCCCCCCCCCCCCCGTACACCTGAATCCCCCCAAATTCCTGGGTCCCCCCCGAATTCCTGAGCCCCCCCCAAGACACCTGAGTCCCCCCCAAATTCCTGGATCCCCCCGAACTCCTGGGCCCCCCCCAACTCCTGGGTCCCCCCCAAATTCCTGGATCCCCCCAAACTCCTGGGTCCCCCCCAGACTCCTGGGTCTCCCCAACTCCTGGATCCCCCCCAAACTCCTGGGTCCCCCCCCAACTCCTGGATCCCCCCAAACTCCTGGTTCCCCCTCCAACTCCTGGATCCCCCCCAAACTCCTGGGTCCCCCCAAACTCCTGGGTCCCCCCCAACTCCTGGATCCCCCCCAAACTCCTGGATCTCCCCAACTCCTGGATCCCCCCCAGCTCCTGGGTCCCCCCAAATGCCTGGATCCCCCCCAACTCCTGGGTCCCCCCAAACTCCTGGGTCCCCCCAAATGCCTGGTTCCCCCCCCAAACTCCTGGATCCCCCCAAACTCCTGGATCCCCCCGACTCCTGGATCCCCCCCAAACTCCTGGATCCCCCCCAAACTCCTGGGTCCCCCCAAAATTCCTGGGTCCCCCCAAACTCCTGGGTCCCCCCAACTCCTGGATCCCCCCAAACTCCTGGATCCCCCCCAAACTCCTGGGTCCCCCCCAAACTCCTGGGTCCCCCCCCAAACTCCTGGATCCCCCCCCAACTCCTGGATCCCCCCCCAAACTCCTGGGTCCCCCCCAAATTCCTGGATCCCCCCCAACTCCTGGATCCCCCCCCCAACTCCTGGATCCCCCCCAAACTCCTGGATCCCCCCGACTCCTGGATCCCCCCCAAACTCCTGGATCCCCCCCAAACTCCTGGGTCCCCCCCAAATTCCTGGGTCCCCCCAAACTCCTGGATCCCCCCCCCCCCCCGCCCCGTCACATACTGGGGACGTAGATCTCCCCCCGCTGCTCGTCCGGGAGCTCGCTCCAGTTGCGCTTGGCCGTGGCCACGCACGGCTTCTTCACCAGGAAGGCGCGGGGCATGGCCGCCCCCCGATCCCCGATCCCCCGCCGGATCCCCGCGACGGCGCTCCGGCCCCGAGCCCGACCGGCTCCACCAACCCTCGCCCGAGCCGACGCCGGATCACCGATCCCCGATGGGTGTCGGCGCTGGATTCCTGGGTCCCGCCTCGGTGTCGGCGCTGGATCCCAGATCCCGGCTCAGTTCCGGCACCGGATTCCCCAGATCCTCGGTTGGTTTTGGTGCCGGATCCCAGATCCCCGCTCAATTGTGGTGCCAGAACACAAGGATTTGGTCAATAGCAGCTCCGGATCCCAGATCCCCGGGTGGTTTTGGTGCCAGATCCCAGATCCCCGGGCAGCGTTGATGCCAGAACACGAGGATTTGGTCAATAGCAGCACCAGATCCCAAATCCCCGGTCAGTTTTGGCGCCGAATCCCCAAGCTCTGGTAAGTTTTGGGTGCAGTTCGCTGGTATTTAGTCAATTCCAGTGCTGGATCCCAGATCCCGGCTCAGTCTCAGCACTGGATCCCCAGATTCCCCGTCAGTTTTGGTGCCAGATCACAAGGATTCGGTTGATTTCAGCGCTGGATCCCCAGACCTCGGCTCAGTTTCAGCTCCCGATCCCAGGTATTGGGTCCGTTTCAGTGCCAGATCCCAGATCCTTGATGGGTTTGGGGCTCAAACCGCAGGTATTTGGGCAGGTTTGGTGCTGGATCCCCAATCCCTGGTCAGTTTCGGTGGCAGATCCCGGATCCCTGGTCAGTTTCGGTGGCAGATCCCAGATCCCTGGTCAGTTTCAATGACAGATCCCCGATTCTTGGTCAATTTCCGTCCCGGATCCCACTGATTTGATTAGTTTCGGTGCCAGATCCTGGATTTTCAGTCGATTCCAATGGATCCCAGGTCGATCCCGTCACCGGATCTGGCACCTTCAGTCCATCCCAGCGCCCGATCCTGGCCTCGTGGCACCAAGACCCGGCGTCACCGAGACCCGGCGGTGTCACTGTCACCCGGCGTCACCAAGACCCGGTGTCACCAAAACCGGCGTCACCGTCGCCCGGCGTCACCGAAACCCGCCGGCGTCACCGTCCCCGAGCCATGCGCCGCCACCTCAACGCCACCCTCCGTCGCCGGTTACGGGCTGCCGGTCGCTGTCGGTGGGGGCCGGTTGTTGCCGGTTGAGCATCACCGGTTGTGCCGTGCCGTGCGGTGCCGGTTGTGCCGTGCGGTGCCGGTTGTGACGCGGCGGTTGTGGCGCGCGGTGCCGGCTGCGCGTCGCCGCCGTCCCGCCCCGGGAGGTGTTGCCGGGACCGGCGGGACCGGTTGTGCCGGGGCCAGTGTCGGAGCCGGTCGGTCGGGCGCCACGTTGGGAAATAACGGGGAGCCCCCGCCCCGGCCTGGGGACGCGGAGGAGGGGGGGACGCGGGGACATCTGTGGGGGGACGAGGGGACACAAGGGGACAGGGGGATGTGGGGACACGGGGACAGGAGGGGACACGGGGTTATGGGGACGTTGGGATGTGGGGACATGGGGACACAGGGACATGGGTTGATGGGGACATTGGGATGTGGGGACACGGGGACATCGATGTGGGGACATGAGGGGACAGGAGGGGACACGGGGTGATGGGGACATTGGGACGTGGGGACTTGGGGACATCAATGTGGGGACATGGGGTGATGGGGACATGGTGATGTGGGGACATGGGGACACAGGGACACGGGTTGATGGGGACATTGGGATGTGGGGACACGGGGACATCGATGCGGGGACATGGGGTGATGGGGACACTGGGATGTGGGGACACGGGGACGTCGATGTGGGGACACGGGGTGATGGGGACATTGGGATGTGGGGACATGGGGCCAGAGGGACATGGGGACACCAATGTGGGGACATGGGGAGACAAGGGGTGATGAGGACACGGGGACACTGAGATGTGGGGACAGCGATGTGGGGACATCAGGACATGGGGACACTGGGACGTGGGGACACTGGGACGTGGGGACATGGCGGGATGGGGCATATGGGAGCACGGATGGGGGGACGTGGGGACATGACATCACGGGGACACTGGGACGTGGGGACATGAGGACATGAGGGGATGGGGCGATGGGGACATGAGGGGACATGGGGACCCCCTTCCCCCCCGCCCCCCTCCCCGCGTGTCCCCGTCCCCCGTGACCTGGACGCTGGGTCCCTGCCCAAGTCCCCCCCCCCCCGGGAACCCCCCCCCCCCGGGCCCCAGCGGGACGCGGGGACGCCCAGGAGGCGCCGGGGGAACCGGTGGCACCGGGACGGCCCCGGGGGAGGGACAGGCTGGGAGGGGGGGGGGGGGGGGACACACAACACCCGGACACCTGGGTCCCCTGGGGGGGGTGGGGGGGTGCGGTTCAGGGGGGGGTCATCCCCCCCCCCCCCCCCCACCCCCGACACCTGGGTGCTCCGTGCGGGGCGGGGGCGGGTGCTCGGGGCGGGGCCGTTCTTTGGCGGGGGGGGGGGGACACCCAGGCGTCCGTCCCGTCTTTCCGGCCCCGGTGGCCCCGGGGAGGGGGGGCCGAGGAGGGGGGGGGGGCCGGGGGGACGCGGGGGAACCGGCCGGGCCGGGCCGTGACTCACCCCCGCCCCGGGGGACCCGGGCGGCCGGGGTGGGACCCGCTGATGTCACGCCATGGCGGGGGGGGGGGTATAGGGGCTATAGGGGCTCCAGGGGGGGCTATAGGGGTCGGGGGGGTCCGTAGGGGGCCATAGGGGCTCCATAGGGACCAGAGGGGGTCTGGGGAGGGGGGGAGCAGAGGGGCTCGGAGGAGTGTCTGTGGGGTCTATAGGGGCTGGGCTGGTCTATAGGGGATACAGAGGGGCTGTAGGAGTCTATAGGGGCCCCAGAGGGGCTCTAGGAGGGGTCTGTAGGGCCCGTAGGTGTCTATAGGGGGCTATAGGGGCTATAGGGGGGGGATCTGTGAGGCCCATGGGGGCTATAGGGGCTATAAGGGGGGTCTGTGGGGCCCATAGGGGTCTATAGGGGGTAATAAGGGGGGTCTGTGGGGCCCATAGGGGGCTATAGGGGGGTCTGTGGGGCTATAGGGGGTAATAAGGGGGGTCTGTGGGGCCCATAGGGGGCTACAGGGTTCTATAGGGGGCTATAGGGGCTATAAGGGAGGTCTGTGGGGCCCATAGAGGCTATAGGGGCCCCACAGGGGATATAGGGGGGGTCTGTGGGGCCCATAGGGGGCTATAGGGCCTATAAGGGGGGTCTGTGGGGCCCATAGGGGGCTATAGGGGGGTCTGTGGGTCTATAGGGGGTTATAGGGGGTAATAAGGGGGGTCTGTGGGGCCCATAGGGGGCTATAGGGGAATATAGGGGGCCTGTGGGGCCCATAGGGGGCTATAGGGGGGTCTGTGGGGCTATAGGGGGTAATAAGGGGGGTCTGTGGGGCCCATAGGGGGCTATAGGGGAATATAGGGGGTCTGTGGGGCCCATAGGGGGCTATAGGGGGGGTCTGTGGGTCTATAGGGGGCTATAGGGGGTAATAAGGGGGGTCCTGTGGGGCCCATAGGGGGCTATAGGGGAATATAGGGGGTCTGTGTGGCCCATAGGGGGCTATAGGGGGGGTCTGTGGGTCTATAGGGGGCTATAGGGGGTAATAAGGGGGGTCTGTGGGGCCCATAGGGGGCTATAGGGGAATATAGGGGGTCTGTGGGGCCCATAGGGGGCTATAGGGGGGGTCTGTGGGTCTATAGGGGGCTATAGGGGGTAATAAGGGGGGTCTGTGGGGCCCATAGGGGGCTACAGGGGAATATAGGGGGCTATAGGGCCTATAAGGGAGGTCTGTGGGGCCCATAGGGGGCTATAGGGGGGTCTGTGGGTCTATAGGGGGCTATAGGGGCTATAAGGGAGGTCTGTGGGGCCCATAGGGGGCTATAGGGGGTAATAAGGGGGGTCTGTGGGGCCCATAGGGGGCTATAGGGGAATATAGGGGGCCTGTGGGGCCCATAGGGGGCTATAGGGGGGTCTGTGGGTCTATAGGGGGCTATAGGGGCTATGGGGGGGGTGCGTGGGGTCGGGACGGGGGAGCTCTGCGGCTCGTGACGTCACGCCGGCGTCGGAAGTGGTGGCGGGACGGGACGGGCGGACGACGCGTGACATCAGGGGCGCGCGGGGCCGCCGGGTCATGGCGGGGCCCTGGGGGCGGCTCGCGGCGGCGCTGGGACCCCCCGGGGAGCGCGACCCCCCCGCCCTGCGCGCGCTCCGCCGGCCACGCCCCGCGCCACGTCACCAGGTGCGCGAGGGCGACGTGGGAACAGCGCCCCCCCCCCCTCCCCCCCCCCCCCTCCGGACACCTGGGTCCCCCTTTTGGGGGGGGGGGGGGGGGGGGATTAGTGAGGGGGGGGTCCCCTGTGGGGGGGGTTGGGGTCACCCGGACGCCCGGATCCCCCCCCCCCCCGAGTTACTGGGTCCCCCTTTTGGGGGGGGGGGGGGATTAGTGAGGGGGGGGGTCCCCTGTGGGGGGGTTGGGGTCACCCAGACGCCCGAATCCCCCCCCCCCCCCCCCCCCGAGTTCCTGGGTCCCCCTTTTTGGGGGGGGGGGGGGAATAGTGAGGGGGGGGGTCCCCTGTGGGGGGGTTGGGGTCACCCCCCCTTTTTGGGGGGGGGGGGAGATTAGTGAGGGGGGGGGGGTCCCCTGTGGGGGGGTTGGGGTCACCCAGACGCCCGGATCCCCTCCCCCCCCCCCGAGTTTCTGGGTCCCTTATGGCGGGGGGGGGTGGGGGGGTGTTGGGGGGCACCCCAATTCCTGGGTCCTCAATGGCGGGGGGGGGGGCACCCGGACGCCTGGGTCCCCCCCCGAATTCCTGGGTCCTCTATGGGGGGGGTGATTTAGGGTCCCGGGGGGGGGGGGCGGGTGTCAGTGGGGTCACCCGGACGCCTGGGTCCCCCTTTTGGGGGGCGGGGGGGGGGGCACCCGAACTCCTGGCCCCCCCCCGAACTCCTGGGTGCCCTGGGGGGGGGTGATTTAGGGTCCCCGGGGGTCGTCCCCCCCCCCTTATTTCATGTGTGTGCCCCCCCCCCCCCCTTTTTCAGACGGAGCTGCTGCTGCTGCTGTTGGAGTCCCCACGGGAGCTGTGCGGGGGGGGGTCCCCGGAATGGGGGGGCGGGGTGGGGGGGGCCCTGCTGAACCTGCTGAGCCTCCCCCCCGCGCCCCCCCCGGCCCCCCCCCCGCTCCCTCCTCCTCTTGGCCACCCTCACCTTCCTCTTGGCCACGGGGGACGTGGGGGGGGCGGCGGTTTTCGGGGCGCTGCTGGTGGAGGGGGGGGTGGCGGGGGGGGCCCCGGCGGCGGCGGCCGAATGCTTAAGGGAGTTACGGCGGGCACGGACGCCTGGGGCCCCCCCCGGACCCCTGGGTGCCCCCCCCCAGACGCCTGGGGTCCCCCCCGGACCCCTGGATCCCCTCCGGAGCCGGTACCGGGAGACCCCCGGGCTCCAGCCCCTGGCGCTGCTGGTGCTGGAGGAGGGACAGGGTGAGCGGGGGGGGGGCACCCCGTGATGGGGGGGGGCGGGGGGGGATCCCAGTGGGTCCCCTGATGGTGCTGGGAGGGATCCCAGTAGGTCCCGTTACGGTAGTGGGAGGGATCCCAGTGGGTCCCCTGATGGTGCTGGGAGGGATCCCAGTGGGTCCCATTACGGTAGTGGGAGGGATCCCAGTGGGTCCCCTGATGGTGCTGGGAGGGATCCCAGTAGGTCCCGTTACAGGTAGTGGGAGGGATCCCAGTGGGTCCCCTGATGGTGCTGGGAGGGATCCCAGTAGGTCCCATTACGGTAGTGGGAGGGATCCCAGTGGGTCCCCTGATGGTGCTGGGAGGGATCCCAGTAGGTCCCGTTACGGTAGTGGGAGGGATCCCAGTGGGTCCCCTGATGGTGCTGGGAGGGATCCCAGTAGGTCCCGTTACAGTAGTGGGAGGGATCCCAGTGGGTCCCCTGATGGTGGTGGGAGGGATCCCAGTAGGTCCCATTACGGTAGTGGGAGGGATCCCAGTGGGTCCCCTGATGGTGCTGGGAGGGATCCCAGTAGGTCCCGTTACGGTAGTGGGAGGGATCCCAGTGGGTCCCCTGATGGTGCTGGGAGGGATCCCAGTAGGTCCCGTTACGGTACTGGGAGGGATCCCAGTGGGTCCCCTGATGGTGCTGGGAGGGATCCCAGTAGGTCCCGTTACGGTACTGGGAGGGATCCCAGTGAGTTCCCTGATGGTGGTGGGAGGGATCCCAGTAGGTTCCATTACGGTAGTGGGAGGGATCCCAGTGGCTTCCATAATGGTACGGGGAGGGATCCCAGTAGGTCCCATTATGGTAGTGGGAGGGATCCCAGTGGGTCCCCTGATGGTGCTGGGAGGGATCCCAGTGGGTCCCATTACAGCACTGAGAGGGATCCCAGTAAATCCCACAGTGGTGCTGGGAGGGATCCCAGTGGGTCCCATAGCGGTACTGGGAGGGATAGTCGTGCATCCCATAACAGTACTGGGAAGGATCCCAGTGGGTCCCATAATGGTACTGGGAGGGAACCCAGTGGGTCCCATTTACGGTAGTGGGGGAGATCCCAGTGAGTCCCGTTGTGGTACTGGGAGGGATCCCAGTGACTCCCATAATAGCACTGGGAGGGATCCCAGTGGGTCCCATTACAGTAGTGGGAGGGATCCCAGTGGATCCCACAGCAGCACTGGGAGGGATCCCAGTGGCTCCCATAATGGTGCTGGGAGGGATCTTGGGGAGCCCCATATTACTCCTGGGAGGGGTCCGGGGGTGCCCGAGGGGGAGGTTTGGGGGATCCCCCCCCAGCCCCCCCTGACCCCCCCCCCCCATTTCCTGGCAGATCCCCCCGATCCCGCCGCCCCCCTCCGTGAGGCCGGGCCGGATCCCGGTGAGTCCCGCGGGGCCCGATCCTGGGGATTCCCCCCTCCCATACCTGGCCCCCCCCCCCCCCCAAGATCCCCTGGGACCCCTGCCCCTTCCCGGGGATCCCCCCCCAGGGTGCCCCCCCCCCATCCACGGGACCCCCCCCAAATCCCAGGGTTGCCCCCCCCACCCCATGGGACCCTCTAAACCCAGGGCCCCCCCCCCAATTCCAGGGTGCCCCCCTAAAGCCCAGGGACCCCCCCCCCAAAATCTCAGAATTGCCCCCCCCCCCCCCGGGGGACCCCTTCACCCCAGGGCCCCCCCCGCCAAATCCCAGGCCCCGCCCCCCCCCCCCCCCCCCCCCCCAATCCCAGGAACTCCCTGGAACCCCAGGGACCCCCCCCCCCAAATCCCAAGGTGCCCCCCCCCTCCATCCCAGAGACCCCCCCCAAATCCCAGGGTTGCCCCCCCCTCCATCCCAGAGACCCCCCCCCCAAATCCCAGGGTTGCCCCCCCCCATGGGACCCCTCACCCCAGGGCCGCCCCCCCCCCCAACCCCCCATTGACAACCCCCCCCCCCCCAATTTCTGACCCCCCCCTTTTCCCCCCTGCAGCCCCCCCCTCCGCCTTCCTCCTCACCCCGGCCGCCCGGGCCCAGCTCCTGCGCCATCACCCCGGGGGGGGGGCCCTGGGGGGGGTCCCCGCTTCCGCCACGGGGGACCCCGCCCCCCTCCACGCCACCCTCCTGCGGGGGGGGGGGCGATTTGGGGGGGGTCCCCCCCCTACGTTTAGCCATTTTAGCCCAGCACCCCGCTTTGCACCCCCCCTTACGCCTCTTCTACCTCCTCTGCTTATTAGAGGGGGGGGCCCTTAAAAAAACAGGGGGGGGGCCCCCTCCCCTCCCCCCCCGCTTCGCCGCCGCCCTTTTCCCGGGGGGGACCGACCCCCCCGAATTATTTTTACCCCGTTTGGAGGCGGCTTTGGCTTTTTGCTCCCGATATGGGGAGGGGGCCCCCCCCCAAAACGGAGGGGGGGGCCCTAAAAAAAGGGGGAGCCCCCCCCAAAATGAGGGAGGCCCAGGGCTGGCTGCGGGGGTTGGTGGTTTCTTTGGGGGGGGGGCGGACCCCCCCCGTTTTATTTTGCCGGGCGGTGGCCGCCTACCACCGCCGGTTTGGGGGGGACTTGGGGGGCAAACTGGGGGGGGCGGCGGAGAGATTGTTGGGGGGGGGTCACCCCGCCGCCCCCCCCCACTTGTTGGAGCTGGCACGGGTTTTGGGGGGTCCGTTAGGGGGCACCCTGCGGGGGCTGGTTTTCCGGGGTCCCCCTCCCCCCCCCGGTACCCCCCAACTTCGGGGGGTCCTCAAGGTGCTGACGAACCCCCCCCCGCCCCCCCCCCGCCGCGGGGACCCCCAGATTCGGGGCTACCTGCGGCGGGTGATGGCGGCCCAGAAGGGGGGGTGGGGGGGGGGGGCAGGGGGTCCTGAGCGCCGCCGCCCCCCTCCTCCCTTCCTGGGGGTCCCCCCTTTTGCCCCCCCCGCCTTCAAACCCCCCTTTGCCTTTGGGACCCCCCCTTTTTTGGGGGGGGGACCCGGACGTGGGCGATCGCCTGCGCCTTCACGCCGCCCTGGCCGCCGCTTTGGGCCCCCCCCAAACTGGCCGCCGTTTTGGGGACCCCCCCCCGCGGCTCCCCTCCCCCACCCCCCCCAGGAGTGGGGGGGGGCGGGGATGAGGGGGGGGCCCCCCCCACCCTCCTACCTGCCCCCGCCCCCCCCTGCCGCCTGCGCTGCCTGCCCGCGACCCCCCCGCCTTTCCCTGCCCCCCCCGGGACCCCCCTGGACCCCCAGGGGTGGGGGAGGGCGGTGGCCACCAAGGGGGGGCCGGTGGCCATCAGGCTGCGCGTGAGGGTGGAGCTGCTGGGGGGGGAACCCCCCCGGAGGAGAGACCCCCCCCATGAGGGCAGACCCCCCCCTTCCTTCGGGGACCCCCTCCCCCGCGATTCAGCCCCCCCTCCCCCCGCTGCAACCCCTCCCCACCCCGTCCCCCCCCCCTCCCCCCCCCCTCCTGGCCCTCCAGCTGCGGGTGGGGGGGGGCTGCCCCTGCCCCCCCCCGGCCGAGGGGCGCGTGGCGGGGTTGGGGCGGGGGGGGGCCGAGCTGCCCCTCACCCTCCGCCCCCGCCTGCCCCCCCCCCCCCGCCCTCCCCATCGCCGCCATCTTCACCCCGGGGGGGGGGGCAAAACCCCGGCATTGCGGGGGGGGGGGGGCGTCTCTCCTCGCCCCCCCTCCCCCCCCCTCCCCCTCCCCCTGGGGCTCCAGCTGCGCCCCCTCGCCCTGCCCCCCCCCCTGGGACCCCCCCCGCCGCTGCCGGGCTTTTGCCGCCATGTGGGGGGCGCTGGGGGGGAAGGGGGACCCCCCCGAAACCCGCCTGGTCCTCAAAGCCGGGGGGGGCTCCCCTCCCCCCCCCCTCGCCCCCTTCCTGCTGGACGGCGGGGCGGGGGGGGGCGGGGGCTGGGTGGCGGCGGCCGCCCTCCCCCCGCGGGGGGTGGTGCTGGTGAGGGGGGGGCGGGGGGGGGGGTGGGCCGAGGTGAGGGGGGGGCGCTGGGGGGGGGTGCTGGCCCTGGCCCGCCTGCTGCGGGGGGAGGGGGATGCGTGACGGGGCGGGTCAGGACGTGGCGGGGCGTGACAAGGCATGTCGGGACATGACGGGGTGTGACGGGGTGTGACAAGGCATGTCGGGACATGACGGGGTGTGACGGGGTGTGACAAGGCATGTCGGGACATGACGGGGTGTGACGGGGTGTGACAAGGCATGTCGGGACATGACGGGGCATGTCGGGGTGTGACGGGGCGTGACAGGGCGTGACAAGGCATGTCGGGACATGACAGGACATGGCGGGGCGTGACAAGGCGTGACAAGGCATGTCGGGACATGACGGGGTGTGACGGGGTGTGACAAGGCATGTCGGGACATGACGGGGCATGTCGGGGTGTGACGGGGCGTGACAGGGCGTGACAAGGCATGTCGGGACATGACGGGGCATGTCGGGGCGTGACGGGGCGTGACAGGGCGTGACAAGGCATGTCGGGACATGACGGGGCATGGCGGGGTGTGACGGGGCGTGACAAGGCATGTCGGGACATGACGGGGCATGGCAGGGCATGACAAGGCGTGACAAGGCATGTCAGGACATGACGGGGCATGTCGGGGGATGATGGGGTGTGACAGGGTGTGACAAGGCATGTCGGGACATGACAGGGGATGATGGGGTGTGACGGGGCATGACAGGGCGTGACAAGGCATGTCGGGACATGACGGGGCATGTCGGGGGATGGCAGGGTGTGACGGGGCGTGACAAGGCATGTCGGGACATGACAGGACATGGCGGGGAGTGACAAGGCATGACAAGGCATGTCGGGACATGACGGGGCATGTTGGGGTGTGACGGGGCGTGACAAGGCGTGACAAGGCATGTCAGGACATGACGGGGTGTGACGGGGTGTGACAAGGCATGTCGGGACATGACGGGGCATGTTGGGGTGTGACGGGGCATGACAGGGCGTGACAAGGCATGTCGGGACGTGACGGGGAATGACGGGGTGTGACAAGGCGTGGCAAGGCATGTCGGGACATGACGGGGCATGTTGGGGGATGATGGGGCGTGACAGGGCATGACAAGGCATGTCGGGACATGACAGGGGATGACGGGGTGTGACAAGGCATGTCGGGACATGACAGGGTGTGTCAGAGTGTGACAGGGCGTGACAAGGCGTGTCGGGACATGACAGGGCATGTCGGGACATGGCAGAGCGTGACAAGGTGTGTCAGGGCACGTTGGGGTGTGTCGGGACACGTCAAGGCGTGACAGTCGGGGCATGCGGGGGCATAGCAGGGCATGACATGGCATGTCAGGGCGTGACAAGGCATGTCGGGACATGACACGGCATGTCGGGGGGGTGACGAGACACGTTGCGCGGTGTCTGGGCATGTCATGGCGTGTCGGGGCATGACGTGGGCGCGACGAGGCGTGACGGAGCATGTCGGAGCACGACGAGGCGTGACGGAGCGTGACGGGGCATGATGGCGTATGACGAGGCGTGACGGAGCATGACGGGGCATGATGGCGTATGACGAGGCGTGACGGAGCATGACGGGGCGTGTCGGGGCGTGTCGGGCTGTGACGGGACGTGTCAGGGCGTGGTTGACCACCCCCCCCCCCCCCCCCCCCCCCAAACACAGGGGAGCGCAGAGCCCGTGTCCGTCCCTTTGTCTGGCCGGGGGGAGGGGGGGGGGGGGGGGTGGGACGACGACATGGGGGTCTCAGGGAGACTCCATGGGGCTGGGGGGGGGGTCCCTGTGGGGCTGGGGGGGAGGCTATTGGGGGTGCCACGGAGGAATCTGTGGGGCCGGGGGGAGGAATGGGGGGGCCATGGGGAATCCATGGGGCTGGGGGAGGGATATGGGGGGGGATTCCCTGTGGGGCTGGGGGAGGGATATGGGGGGGGTCCCTGTGGGGCTGGGGGAGGGCATGGGGGTCCTATAGAGGAATCTGTGGGGCTGGAGGGGGGTGATGGGGGGGCCATGGGGGGGGTTGCGTGGGGGATCTGTGGGGATGGGGGGGGACACGGGGGCAATCTATGGGGATGGGGGCGGGGGGGGGGGGGGTGTTCCTGTGGGGCTGGGCAGGGGGCGTGGGGGTCCCATGGGGAATCCATGGGGCTGGGGGTCCCTGTGGGGCTGGGGGGAGCCATGGGGGTCCTATAGAGGGATCTGAGGGGGGCCCTGTGGGGATGGGGGGGGGGGGGAATGGGGGTCCATAGACAGATCTGTGGGGCTGAGGAGTGGACATGGGGGTCCCAAGGGGGATCTGTGGGGCTGGGTGGGGGGGGAATAGGGGAGGTTCTTGTGAGGCTGGGGGGAGCCATGGGGGTCCCATAGAGGGATCTGTGGGGATGGAAGCCACTCGCCCCAGGGCCGGCCACTAAAATTACCATATGTCCGGAGACGGTTGCCAGCAGTGGAAGCCACGTGAGACACATGCCCAAGGACCCACAAGGGAAAACTATGGCTTGTTTTAAAGCTCTCGAAAAACCGCTTGCATTGCAGTAGAGACCTTGGGGCTCCGGGCTTTCCTGGCGCCTTCAGCCTCAAAACAACCCTGTCTCACTCGCCCCAGGGCCGGCCACTAAAATTACCATATGTCCGGAGACGGTTGCCAGGAGGGAAGCCACGTGAGACCCGTGCCCAAGGACCCACAAGGGAAAACTATGGCTTGTTTTAAAGCTCTCTAAAAACCGCTTGCATTGCAGTACAGACCTTGGGGCTCCGGGCTTTCCTGGCGCCTTCAGCCTCAAAACAACCCTGTCTCACTCGCCCCAGGGCCGGCCACTAAAATTACCATATGTCCGGAGACGGACATATGGTGTAAGAAAGGGAGGAGACCAGAATGGCTGAGCTGGGACCTGCTGGTCGCACTGAAAGGCAGGAAGGAGCTGCGCAGGCAGTTCAAGCAGCATCAGGTGTCCTGGGAAGAGTATGGGGCCGCTGCCCGGGTATGTGGGGACGAGGTGGGGAAGGCCGAGGCGCGGCTGGAGCGGAACCAGTCAAGGGATGCTAAAAATAACAACAACGGCGTCTACAGGTGCGTCCACCAGGAAAGGAAGGTCAAAGAAAGCCCGTCCTCCCTGGTGACGGAGGATGGCACACGGGTGACGTCAGAAGAGGAGAAGGCTGAGGGTCTCAACAATTTTTTTTTTTTTTTTTTTTTTTTTTTTGCCTGGGTCTTATAGAATCATAGAATCATAGAACCATAGGGCTGGAAGGGACCTCTGGAGATCATCTAGTCCAACCCCCCGGCCAGAGCAGGGTCACCCAGAGCAGGTGGCACAGGAACGCGTCCAGGCGGGTTTTGAATGTCTCCAGAGATGGAGACTCCCCCACCTCTCTGGGCAGCCTGTGCCAGGGCTCTGCCACCCTCAGGGTAAAGAAGTTCCTCCTCATGTTTAGGTGGAACTTCTTGTGCTCAAGTTTGTGCCCATTGCCTCTTGTCCTGTCCCCGGGCACTACTGAAAAGAGCCTGGTCCCATCCTCCTGACACCCACCCTTTAAGTATTTATAAGTGTTGGTAAGATCCCCCCTCAGCCGTCTTTTTTCCAGACTGAAGAGACCCAAATCCCTCAGCCTTTCCTCATAAGAGAGGTGTTCCAGTCCCCTAATCATCTTGGTAGCCCTCTGCTGCACCCTCTCCAGCAGTTCCCTGTCCTTCTGGAACCGGGGAGCCCAGAACTGGACACAGTTACTCCAGGTGTGGCCTCACCAATGCAGAGCAGAGGGGGAGGATGACCTCCCTTGACCTGCTGGCCACACTCTTCTTGATGCACCCCAGGATGCCATTGGCCTTCTTGGCCACAAGGGCACATTGCTGGCTCATGGTCACCCTGTTGTCCACCAGGACTCCCAGGTCTCTTTCCACAGAGCTGCTCTCCAGCAGGTCAGCCCCCAACCTGTACTGGTGCATGGGGTTGTTCCTCCCCGGGTGCAGCACCCTACACTTGCCCTTGTTGAATTCCATAAGGGTTCTCTCTGCCCAGATCTCCAACCTGTCCAGGTCTCTCTTCACCGCCAGCCTCTCGGCTCGGGCCTCCCGAGCTGAGGGACCGCAAGACGGGGACCCGCGGGACACCGTCCCTCCCGCTGTAAATGCAGCCGCGGCCCGCGACCACCTGAACATACACCCAGAGCGCGCCGAGCCGCCGAGGGGCGGGGCTATGGCGGCGAGTCGGGGCGGGGCTATGCAAATCAGAGAGATACAGGCGGCGAACGGGACGCCGGGACGCCCCCGTGACGGGAAACTCGGGCTGCGGCGGGGGGTCGGTGCCCCAAAATCCCGACGGAACGTGCGGAAAGAAGTGGGGAGGGGGCGCGGGGAGCGCGGGGGGGGGCTCGTTAGCGGGAGAGGGGGAGTCACCGCGCCATCGGGGTGGGTGGTTGTCCCTGGGGTGCGGTGGGTGCGGGATGGGGGGTATCGCTTCTCGGCCTTTTGGCTAAGATCAAGTGTAGTATCTGTTCTTATCAGTTTAATATCTGATACGTCCTCGATGAGAGGACTTTATATTAAACGGGTTTTTGGGCTCGGGAGTTGGACCCGGAGCTTGCTCCCTCCGCTCCGCGCATCGTCCCGGTATTGCAGTGCCTCCGGGAACGGTGCACCCCCTCCGGGGGGACCTGTTGTGGGTCAAAAACAGAACAATTAACAGTAACGTCAGTAGCACCTGAGTCGAAGTTCCTTTAATTCACTTCCCCACCCCGGACGGACAGATGGCACCATTTCCCCCCCTCCCCCCCGGCACTGAGCGCAGCCGCTCGGACGAGACACTGTGAAAAAACCACCACAAGAAAGAGAAGGAAAAATAATAAAAAAAAAAAAAAAAAAAAATCTCGTCCTTTTCGTGCTTCCCGAGGGCGGGTGTCCATGTCCAGCCCGGGAAGAGACCGCGAGGGGCGGCCCATCCTCAGCTCGGAGCTGGGGAGGTGGAAACTCCCCACCGGCAGTTTCCTTCCAGCCGGAGTTCTCAAATGTTTAGATATTAATGAGGGCACGTGTGTAATTACGATCGCTGACTGCTGCGCTTGGATGGATTGTGCTGAAGGGATCCCAGCGCAGCCACGCGTGGGGTGGCCGGTAAAAGGCGAATCTCATCGTGGATGAAGGGGTTCTGGGTGGGCTGGAACCTGTCTGCCCCGGTTGGGGATGAACATAATAAGTCTAAACTAATTAGAGCTGATGCGTCGTCTACCTTTGACCAGCCGAAGGTCCCCCCGGAGGGGGTGCACCGTTCCCGGAGGCACTGCAATACCGGGACGATGCGCGGAGCGGAGGGAGCAAGCTCCGGGTCCAACTCCCGAGCCCAAAAACCCGTTTAATATAAAGTCCTCTCATCGAGGACGTATCAGATATTAAACTGATAAGAACAGATACTACACTTGATCTTAGCCAAAAGGCCGAGAAGCGATGCCACCCACCCCGCACCCACCGCACCCCAGGGACAACCACCCACCCCGATGGCGCGGTGACTCCCCCTCTCCCGCTAACGAGCCCCCCCCCGCGCTCCCCGCGCCCCCTCCCCACTTCTTTCCGCACGTTTCGTCGGGATTTTGGGGCACCGACCCCCCGCCGCAGCCCGAGTTTCCCGTCACGGGGGCGTCCCGGCGTCCCGTTCGCCGCCTGTGTCTCTCTGATTTGCATAGCCCCGCCCCTCGCCGGCTCGGTGCGCTTTTCTCGAATTCTTTTCTCTTTGATCCTTTTCCCCCTTTCTCTCCTTTCTCTTTAGTCTCTTTTCGCTCCTTTTCTCTTTTTCTTCTCCTTTTCCTTCTCTTTTTAATGCTCTTTTCTCCTTTTCTCTCCTTCCGCCTTTTTATTTCTCCTTCCCTTTCTCCTTTTCTCTTTCCTCTTTTCTCCTCTTTCCTCTGTTTTCCCCTTTCTCCTTTCTTTTCTCTTCTTTCTCTCTTTTCTCCTTTTTTTAATTTCTTTCTCTCCTTTCCCCTCTCTTTTCTTCTTTTTCTCCTTCTCTCGCTCCTTTTTTCTTGTTCTCGCTCCTCTTTTTTCCTTTGTTCTCTTCCCCCTTCTTTTCTCCTCTCTCTTCTCTCCTCTTCTTTATTCTCTTTTCTTTATTCTCTTTTCTTTATTCTCTTTTCTCTCCTCTTTTCTCTCCTCTTTTCTCTCCTCTTTTCTCTATTCTCTTTTCTCTCCTCTTTTCTCTCCTCTTTTCTCTCCTCTTTTCTCTCCCCTTTTCTCTCCCCTTTTCTCTCCCCTTTTCTCTCCCCTTTTCTCTCCTCTTTTCTCTCCTCTTTTCTCTCCCCTTTTCTCTCCCCTTTTCTCTCCTCTTTTCTCTCCTTTCCCCCCTTCCCTTCCCCTCCCCTCCCGACACGGTGCTGCCGCCCAGCCAGAGCCCGAGCCCGAAGCCGGAGAAGGGGCTGGAGCAGCCGAGGAGGGGCTGAGGGAGCCGGGGAGGGGGGGGGGGGCTCAGCCTGGAGAGAAAGGGGCCGAGGGGGGACCCTCTGCTCCCTCCAGGGGCCCAAAGGAGCTCGGAGAGCGAAACCTCTTGTCCCAAGCGACGGCACGGGAGGAAACGGCCCCAGGTTGCGCCAGGGGAGGGTTATTTGGGAGATGGGGAAAAATGTCTTCCCCCCCCAAAGAGCTGCCCAGGGAAGGGGCCGAGTCCCTGGAGGGATGTGAAGGACGTTGGGGACAAAGGACGCGGGTTAACGGCGGGAGTCGATGGCCTGAAAGGTCTTTTCCACCCTAAACCATTCCACGGTTCTCTAACGGAACAAATCAGGACGGCACAGACTGAAATATTTGGGTTGGGAGGGAGGGACCCCGCTCGTCTCCTCCCCCCACCCACCTGGGGGCCACCAAAGCCGATGCCGGATTTTCAGGAAAATTTAAGAAATAAAAACCTCATGGGGTGGGGGGGGGTCGAAGATGGAGCCCTGAAAGTAATTTCTGTTCCTCACTCTTCCCCCCCCACCCGCTGCTTTCCTGAACGCTCCTTCTTTTCTCTTTTTCTCCCACAAAATCCAGCACCCCCCCCCTCCTCCCCCCGACCCACCAGGACCCATCTCCCCCCGGGAGAACCCACGCGGGGCCACGGCTGCAAAACCAACCTTTTACTGCCAAAAAAATAAAACCCTCTCAGGATGCAGAAACCCCCCCCCCGTCCCCTCCGTTTTGGGGCTCCGCGCCCCCCGCTGGCCCCCAGCCCAGGCGCCGCCGCACTGCGCCAGGCAGAAAACTCTGCAAAAAGTGAAAAAAGTCCCGAAAAAGGGGCCCGGGGGGGGTTGGGGAGGGGACCAAGCGCAGGAGGACCCGCGTCTCCCGCCGAGTGGCAGCCGGGCGGGCGCTGGCCTCGAATTGCAGCAGCGGCTGCGGCGTCCCCTCGGCCTCCCCTTGTCCCACGATGGTCTCCGAAACCTTTTGCTCCAGCTCCAGGGAGTCGCCCTCCGGCTCCTCGGCGTCGTCCCCATGGCGCAGCTGACGGCGGACGCGGCGGCGTCCCGTCCACACGCGGTGCCGGACGGCGCAGCTCCAATTCGCCGCCGCCTCCTCGGGGACGTTGGGACGCAGTTTCTTCCCGCCCGGGAGCGCGGAGCCGTTTGTCACCTCCGACCGGTGACGCTTGGAACCCACCGCCGCCGCCGTCTCCTCCACGTCCGGCTCCGTGTCTTCCTCGGATGGCACCGAGTCCTCCGGGATCCCGCATTCCTCGCTGGAAGCTCTCGGCGTCTTCCCGGCGGCGCAGTCGCACTTGAGAACGTCCCTCAGCACGAAGGCGATGGCGGCGCAGACCTCCCAAAACCAAGGACCGCGACCAACGAGCTGCCGGGAGCCGGCGGCGACATCCAAAGGGATGGAAATGAGGAAAACACCGGCGTTGCCCCCTCCCGGCTCCACCGCGCCAGGCTGGAAGAGCCGCGTCAGCCCCCAGGCCCGGCCTTTGCTGGATTTACGGCTGTATTGCAGGCTGCGGCAATATTTGGCAGCGGCGCGACAGCAGTGGCCAAAACGGGCGGCCGTTTTCTCGTTGACGTTGGCCGCCACGTTGTGGCTCAGCTCGAAGGGGTCCTGCAGGTTGAAGGGTCCCAGTTTCAAGCCCTCGGGGACATCGGGGGGCGGCAGTGGCAACGCTCGACCCTCCCGCAGTGAAATCACCTGCCCCGCAAAGTCAAAATCCCCAAAAACGTGGAAAAATTGGGCCAGCAGCGAACCTGGAGGGGGGGGGGGGGGAGAGAGGGATGAGTAGCCGGGATTTGGGGACCCCCCCCCAGTGTCCCCCCCGACAAGCCCAGCACTCACAGGGACTCTCGGTGTTGGTGCTGGGCTCCAGCGACGCCGCGTCCCGGGGGAAGCTGCAGTCCCACCCCCCCACCACGGCGCGGTCCTCGTCCCCTGGAGTGAGAAAAAACGGCCCTAAGAAGAGCGGCCCCCCCCCTCCGCGAAAAGGGGGACAACGGGACAGAGAGGGGGACAAAGAGACAGAGAGGGGGACGTTACCTGCCATGTCACGCAGCCGGGCGACGGTGGGGAGCACGGGGGGGCTGCGGGTCTGCAGGAAAAACAGCAGCAGCAGCGTCAGGGCGTAGTTGTTGAGGAGGGGACCTCCGCCAGAGGGGTTTCCTGCAGGGGGACGAGACGGTGTCAGAGCCACGCTGTCACCTAGCGAGGGGACAGAACCTTGCCGCGAAGGCTGTCACCCGCCGAGGGACCGAGGAGGACCCCCCCCCGGCGGACGTTGTCACCCGCTGTCACCTGCCAGGCCCTGCTGCTTGGCCCAGAGCCGCACGGCGTAGACCAACGGCCGCACGCGTTCGTCCGCCTCGGCGCAAAGCTGCAGGAAGCGGGTGTTGAGGAGCGCCAGCCTGTGGGGACGATGGCATGAGGGGACGAGGACACGTCACCGGAGCAGGGACAGACCCTCCCTGCCAAATCCCGCGCCCCCCCCGGACCTGTTGTCGATGGAGATGTCACCCGCCAACCCTGATTGTTTGTGACAAAACTTAACGACGGGCCGCCGGGCGGTGGGGACGGCACGGACGCGGCGGACACCCGGTACGCAGCGTCGCAGCACGGTCGCCACCAGCTCCAGCACCTCCGGTGCCGGCGTCACCGCCAGGTCGATGTCGCTCAGGATGGAATCCTCGGAGCCGGGAAGGTCTCGAGTGGCCGCCGCCTGGAGGGATTTGGTGGGTTCCAGGTCCAGGAGAAGGTCAAGATCGCAGCCGTGGGCGTCGAAGCCGTTGACGGAGGAGCCGAAGGGCAGCACGGCACAGCCTGAGCGGGGAAAAGAGGGAGGCGAGTGCACGAGGAACGTGGCCGTGTCACACGAGGGACGCGGTGGCGATGGCCCGGGCTGGCCTGAGGGACGCGAGACACGAAGAAGGCGGGGGGGGGGGGAGGGGGGGGGACGGGACACGGACACTCACCGGGGAAGAACTCGGTGAAAACCTCCTGGAAGAGCGTCACCAGGAGGTGCCGCACCCGGCGCTCGGCCTCGCTCAGCTCCAGCAGCTCCACCAGCCGTGACATTTGGGTGTCCACCTGCGAGGACCACCCCTGTCACCGGCCAGCCCGGGGCGCATCCCCCCCTTCGTCCCCCGTCCCCCCCCCCCCCAAGGTGGTCCCCAGGGTCACCCACGGTCCCCAGTGTGTTCCCACACCCCTGGAAGACACTCGGGAGCCCCCAAAAGCCCTGGGACCCTTCCAAATCCCCAGGACAGCCCCAAACCCCTAGGAGAGCCTCGAGACGCCCTCCCAAATCCCTGGGAGAGCCCGGGACCCCCTCCAAGTCCCCAGAACCCCTCCCCAAATCCCTGGGAGAGCCCCAGAACCCTCCCTGATCCCCAGAAGAGCCCTGGGACCCCCCAGGTCCCCGGCAGAGCCCCGGGAACCCCCCCAAACCCCCAAGAGCCCTCCCCAAACCCCCGGGACCCCTCTCCAAATCCCCGGGATCCACCCCAAATCCCTGGGAGAGCCCCGGGACTCACCCCCCAAACCCCCGGGACCCCTCCCCAAATCCCTGGGATCCACCCCAAATCCCCGGCAGAGCCCCGGGAACCCCCCCAAACCCCCGGGACCCCTCCCCAAATCCCTGGGACCCACCCCAAATCCCCGGCAGAGCCCCGGGAACCCCCCCAAACCCCCCAAACGGAGCCCTCCCCCAAATCCCTGGGACCCCTCCCCAAATCCCTGGGATCCCCCCCCCACAAATCCCCGGGAGAGCCCCGGGACTCACCCCCCCAAACCCCCGGGACCCCTCCCCAAATCCCTGGGATCCACCCCAAATCCCCGGGAGAGCCCCGGGAACCCCCCCAAAACCCCCCAAGAGCCCTCCCCAAACCCCTAGGACCCACCCCAAATCCCTGGGATCCACCCCAAATCCCCGGCAGAGCCCCGGGAACCCCCCCAAACCCCCAAGAGCCCTCCCCAAATCCCTGGGACCCACCCCAAATCCCTGGGATCCACCCCAAATCCCCGGCAGAGCCCCGGGACTCACCCCCCCAAACCCCCAAGAGCCCTCCCCAAACCCCCGGGACCCCTCCCCAAATCCCCGGGAACCCCCCCAAATCCCCGGGAACCCCCCCAAACCCCCAAGAGCCCTCCCCAAATCCCTGGGACCCACCCCAAATCCCTGGGACCCACCCCAAATCCCTGGGATCCACCCCAAATCCCCGGGAGAGTCCCGGGAACCCCCCCAAACCCCCAGGACCCCTCCCCAAATCCCTGGGACCCACCCCAAATCCCTGGGATCCACCCCAAATCCCCAGGAGAGCCCCGGGAACCCCCCCAAACCCCCAGGACCCCTCCCCAAATCCCTGGGATCCACCCCAAATCCCCGGCAGAGCCCTGGGACTCACCCCCCCAAAGCCCCGGGACCCCTCCCCAAATCCCTGGGACCCCTCTCCAAATCCCTGGGACCCACCCCAAACCCCTGGGATCCACCCCAAATCCCCAGGAGAGCCCCGGGACTCACCCCCCCAGACCCCTGGGACCCCTCCCCAAATCCCTGGGATCCACCCCAAATCCCCGGCAGAGCCCTGGGACTCACCCCCCCAAACCCCCAAGAGCCCTCCCCAAATCCCTGGGACCCCTCCCCAAATCCCTGGGACCCACCCCAAATCCCTGGGATCCACCCCAAATCCCCAGGAGAGCCCCGGGAACCCCCCCAACCCCCAGGACCCCTCCCCAAATCCCTGGGATCTACCCCAAATCCCCGGCAGAGCCCTGGGACTCACCCCCCCCAAACCCCCGGGACCCCTCCAGGGGGTGTCCGCGCCCTCCCCAAGCCCCCACTCACGTCTGAGACCTGCCAAAGCTCCTGCTCCAGCTGGGCCGGGCCGAGGGGCTCCCGGCGGGGGCTGCGCCCGGGGGGGGGGCCATAAACGAATCCTTTTTGCTCCCGGGGCCGGACGCGGAGCCGGTGCCCGGCCAGGTGGTGCCGGGGCTCTGCCAGCGCCCGCTCCCGTCCCGCTGCCTCCCGCAGCTCCACGATGGCGTAAGCGCCCTAAAATCGGGGGCGGGGAAACACCGTCAGCCCCTCCCGGTACCTCCAGGGTGTGTCCCCCTCCTCCCCCGGGGTCGCCCCCACCTTCTCTTTGTCCATCACGACCGTCGCGACATCGCCGTAGGTACGGAAATAGTCGGTAAGTTCCAGGCCCGAGGTGCCACGGGCGAAACCGGTAACGAAAAGGCTCCGTTGTTCCTGGGCCCGGCGCTGGGCCCGTAGGGCCCGCAGCCGCTGGTGCTTCTTCCCCCGGAGATGCTCCACCAAGCTCGGCCCTGCACCGGGGGGAAAGGCAGCGCCGGTAGCCGGTAAACCGGAGCCCCCCCCCCCACCCCCGCAACTTTGACAGCCGCCACCGGAGACGACCCCCGGCACTCACGGTTGGCGGCGGAGACTTGGCACAAGCGGCAACGGAACCCGCCCCGAGGTTGAGACTCCACGTCGGGATCTGTTACCGGGTCGGGGAGGGTACCAGGAACGGTACCGGCACCGGGGAGCGGGTCGGGAGCCGCGTCCGTGGGCGGGCTGGAGCTGGGGTCGGTCTTCAGGCCGGTGTCCGCCTCCGTGGCTGGGCAGAAGCCGGTACTAGTACCGGGGACCGGGCCGGGAGCCGCGTCTGGGCCGGTGTCCGCGTCCGTGGCTGGACCGGAGTCAGTGCCGGTACCGAGGACCGGGCCGGGACCCGCCTCCACGGCTGGGTGGGGGCCGGTATCGGTGTCGGGGCTGGTGTCCACGTCCGTGGCTGGGCTGGGGTCGTTACCGGTACCCGCCATGTCCGCGCCACCACCGGCGTCCTCCCGCTTCTCTCCACAACTTCCGCCGGAAGTGGTCCGTCCCGCCTACGTCCCCCACAGAACTTCCGCCGGAAGCGACTCGCACTCACCTAGCTCCCCCAGAAACGCGGCCCGGCAGAAACGTTCCGTTCCCCGGTATCTCCCCCCACCAGTATTTCGACCCCCCCGCCCGGTAACTCCCCTCCCGCCTCCGCCCGGTGCCGCTTTTTGGACCCCGGTGAAGAAAAATCGTCGTTTTTGTTTATTTCCTGGCGCTACAGAACCGGGACAGCCCGAGATACAAAACCGGGGGGGTTGGGGGGTGGGTGGGTGTTGCTCCACGTACAAAAGGGGCCCGCGGCGGGGAGGGGGTAAAAGGCAGTGGGGGGGGGGGGGGGGGGGGCACCGGACCGGCACCGGGACCCCCCCCTACCCCGGCGGATATTTCTATGGAAATAAAAAAAATACAAAAGGGGCCCGGCCCGGTGACGGCGGGGGACGGGGGGGGCGGGGGTCAGTCCTCAAGGACGATGGGCTCTGAGGTGCTGGCAGGGTGGGGGGGGGCGGGGGGGGGCAGGGACCCCCCCCCCGGCCTCAGGGGGGGCCCCGGTTTCACCTTGAGGGGGAGGTTGGGGCGGCGGGCGGCCCGGCGGAGCTCCAGGTGCGTCAGCGCCTTCCGTAGCGCCCTGGGGGGGGGATGCGCAAAAAATGGGGTGGGGGGGGGGTCGGGACACCCCCACTCTGCCCCATGGGCCCCCAGATCGACCCCCCCCCCTCCTCTGCCCCATGGCCCCCCTAGAATCCCAAGCCCCCCCTCTTCTCATCCCCTTGTCCACCCCACAGCCCCCCCCCCCCCCTCCACCCCATGACCCCCCCCATATGTCCCCCCCTTCACCTCATGGCCCTGCGGACCACCCCCCCCCCCACCCCATGGCCACCCCCTGTCTGCCCCATGGCCCCCCCAGATCCCCCTCTCTGCCCTTCAGCTCCCCCTCCCCCACCTCCCTCCGCCCCAGCTGCAGCCCTACACCCCCCCCAGACCTCATAGCCCCCTCCCCAGACCCCATAGCCCCCTTCCAAGCCCCCATAGCCCCCCTCCCAGACGTGATAGTCCCCTCCCAGACCCTGTAGTCCCTCCTCCAGGCTCCGTAGCCCCCTCCCCAGACCCCATAGCCCCCTGCCCCAGGCGCCACAGCCCCCTCCCGCACCCCTTAGCCCCCCTCCCCAACGCCGTAGCCCCGTCCTCAGGCCCATAGCCCCCTCCCCGCCCTCCAGACCCCTTAGCCCCCTCCCAAATCCCCACAGCCCCCCTCCCCAGGCCCATAGCCCCCTCCCACATCTCTTAGCCCCCTCCCCGCCCTCCAGACCCCTTAGCCCCCTCCCAAATCCCCACAGCCCCCCTCCCCAGGCCCATAGCCCCCTCCCACATCTCTTAGCCCCCTCCCCGCCCTCCAGACCCCTTAGCCCCCTCCAAATCCCCACAGCCCCCCTCCCCAGGCCCATAGCCCCCTCCCACATCTCTTAGCCCCCTCCCCGCCCTCCAGACCCCTTAGCCCCCTCCCAAATCCCCACAGCCCCCCTCCCCAACCCCCTGGCACCCTCCCACACACTGTAGCCCCCTCTCCAGGCACTGTAGCCCCCTCCCACATCTCTTTCGCCCCCTACCAGACCCCATAGTCCCCTCCCAAGCCCCGCCCCCCCCCCCCCGGACCTGGTGTCCTTGGTGGCCACAAAGACGACGGGGTTGGGGGCATCCGCCGGGTTCAGCTTCTGCCTCTTGCTGGCAGGGGGGGGCCCGGCGCGCAGCCCCGCCGTCAGGGGGCGCCCGTTGGCCGAGAAGGGGAGAGCCCCGCCCCCGACCTGGGCGGCAGTGTCAAGGCCCCGCCCCTCGGCCAATCGCAGGCTGCCCTGGCCCCGCTTGGCCCCGCCCACCCCTGCCCGGAGCTGTCACTCAGCTCTGAGTCCTCCCCCTTGTCAATCAGCCCAGGCCCCGCCCACAAGGCTCTTTTCCCAACCAATCAGGGCCAGCCCTGTTCCTGCAGGCTCTTGTCAATCACCCCCAGCTAGCCCCACCTCTTTCCCACAGGCTCCACCCCCTGTCAATCATTCCAAGCCCTGCCCCATCATTCAAGCCCAGCTCCGCCTCCCACCAATCATCCCATAGGCTCCACCCCCGCCAATCATCCCCCAGGTCCCTCCCCTGTCAGTCACCCCATAGGCTCCACCCCCTGCCACTCACCCTTAGGTTCCACCCCCTGACCATAACCCCATAGGCCCCACCCCCTGCCAATCACCCTCCCTGTCCCACCCCCTGTCAATCACCCCTAGGCTCCACCCCCCACCAATCACCCCCAGGTCCCACCCTCCTGCCAATCACCTCATAAGCTCCACCCCCTGCCAATCACCTCCAAGCCCCGCCCCAGCCCCGCTCCCACAGGCTCCTCTCCCTGTCACTCCCAGCGAGCTCCCGCCCCCTCCAGTGCCCCCATACCGGGGGTTGGTGGCCCTCGCCGCCCCCTGGTAGCCCCCCAGGCGTCCGTACCCGCACTCGGGGGGGGCGGTGGCACTCGCCAGCCCCCTCATAGCCCCTCTTGCCCACCAGCCCCGCCAGCCCCCGGCTCTGGCTCAGCTGGTTACGGTTAATGGGGGTCTTGGTGCCCCGCGGCGTCTTCGGCTTCAGGGGGGCCTGTGCGGCTGCAGGGGGGGTGGAAATCAGGGGGTCAGGGGCTGCCCCACGGCTCCCCCCAGCCCCACAGGACCTCACCCCCCCCCCCCCCCACTCCCGTGCAGCCCACGGCTCCAAGGCAGAGCCCCAAAATCCAGCCCCACACCCCCAGTGGGGAACCCCACCCCTATGTGCCCCCCAGCTGCTCCCCATCCCCAGGGGACCCCCCCCAGACGCCCCACGGCCAGACCCCCCCCCCCCCGTGTCCCCCACACCGAGCCCCACGACATTAGGGACAGGCCCTGCCACCCCAGGGCTGGACCCCACATCCCTGGGGACCCCCCCGCGAATCCCTGGGGACCACCCCATGCACCCCCAGCCAGTCCCTCCACCCCCAGGGAACCCCCCGAATCCCCAGGGACCCCCCAGCATCCACCAGCCACCCCAGGGCTGCACCCCACACCCCCAGGGACCCCCCCAGCACCGCACCCTCCACCTCCAGGGACCCCTCCCACACCCCTCAGCCACCCCATGGCAGGACCCCCCAGGCCCGGGGACACCCACAGCCCCGGGGATGCCCCCAGCACTGCAACCCACCCCCCCCCACATTTAGGACCCTTCCTGCACCCCCGGCCACCCCAGGGCAGGACCCCCCAGCCCCAGGGACCCCCCCACCCTCAGGGACCCCTCACGCACCCCCCGGCCACCCCAGGGCAGGACCCCCCAGCCCCAGGGACCCCCCCACCCTCAGGGACCCCTCACGCACCCCCCAGCCACCCCAGGGCAGGACCCCCCAGCCCCAGGGACCCCCCTCACCCTCAGGGACCCCTCACGCACCCCCCAGCCACCCCAGGGCAGGACTGCCCAGCCCCAGGGACCCCCCCACTCTCAGGGACCCCTCATGCACCCCCCAGCCCCCGGGAACCCCCACCCTCAGGGACTCCTCACGCACCCCCCAGCCACTCAGGGCAGCACCCCCCAGCCCCAGGGACCCCCCCCACCCTCAGGGACCCTCACTGCACCCCCCAGCCACTTCCAGGGCAGGACCCCCCAGCCCCAGGGCCCCCCCCACCCTCAGGGACCCCTCACGCACCCCCCAGCCACTCCAGGGCAGCACCCCCCATCCCCCGGGGACCCCCCACCCTCAGGGACCCTCACGCACCCCCCGGCCACCCAGGGCAGGACCCCCCAGCCCCAGGGACCCCCCCACCCTCAGGGACCCCTCATGCACCCCCCAGCCCCAGGGAACCCCCACCCTCAGGGACTCCTCATGCACCCCCCAGCCCCAGGGAACCCCCACCCTCAGGGACCCCTCACGCACCCCCCAGCCACTTCAGGGCAGGACCCCCCCAGCCCCAGGGACCCCCCCACCCTCAGGGACCCCTCACGCACCCCCCAGCCACTCCAGGGCAGGACCCCCCCAGCCCCAGGGACCCCCCCACCCTCAGGGACCCTTCCTGCACCCCCAGCCACCCCAGGGCAGGACCCCCCAGCCCCAGGGACCCCCCCACCCTCAGGGACCCCTCACGCACCCCCCAGCCACTTCAGGGCAGGACCCCCCAGCCCCAGGGACCCCCCCCACCCTCAGGGACCCCTCACGCACCCCCCAGCCACTTCAGGGCAGGACCCCCCAGCCCCAGGGACCCCCCCACCCTCAGGGACCCCTCACGCACCCCCCAGCCACTCCAGGGCAGCACCCCCCAGCCCCAGGGACCCCCCCACCCTCAGGGACCCTTCCTGCACCCCCGGCCACCCCAGGGCAGGACCCCCCAGCCCCAGGGACCCCCCCACCCTCAGGGACCCCTCACGCACCCCCCAGCCACTCCAGGGCAGGACCCCCCAGCCCCAGGGACCCCCCCACCCTCAGGGACCCTTCCTGCACCCCCAGCCACCCCAGGGCAGGACCCCCCAGCCCCAGGGACCCCCTCACCCTCAGGGACCCCTCACGCACCCCCCAGCCACCCCAGGGCAGGACTGCCCAGCCCCAGGGACCCCCCCCACTCTCAGGGACCCCTCATGCACCCCCCAGCCCCCGGGAACCCCCACCCTCAGGGACTCCTCACGCACCCCCCAGCCACTCCAGGGCAGGACCCCCCCAGCCCCAGGGACCCCCCCCACCCTCAGGGACCCCTCACGCACCCCCCAGCCACCCCAGGGCAGGACCCCACACCCCCTGGGACCCCCCCCCGCGGCCCCCCAGCCTCTCACCCAGCTCCTTGACGATGGCGGCGAGGGGCAGCCGGGCCAGCGGGTGAATCTTGAGGGGAGCCTTAGCAGCCTTGGGCAAGCGGATGGAGCCTGCGGGAGTAGGAGGAGGAGGAAGGCGATGAAGAAGAGGGTTTGCGAGGGCGGGGGACGTGTCGTCCCCCCCCCCCCAGCCGTCACCTACACTCGGCCTTGATGGCGTTGGCGTTGATGGGGGCGTAGGGGCGGCGGGCGGCGCGGCGGGGCTGCAGGACGTCGCGGCAGAGGCGGCGGGCCAGGCGGGTGAGGCGGGTGGTCTGGAGGAGGAAGGTCTGGCGGTTCTTGGCCAGTAACTTGGCCCGACTGGCGCTGGTGGTGTAAGGGGAGAGGCTCTGCGCTTCGGGGCGCGAGAGGTGACCCCGGGAGTGGGGCTCCTGCGAGGAGAGGGACACACACACACACACACACACACGGACAAAAGGACTATCATCAAAGAGCTCGGTGAGGGTTGCTGGGGGGCACTGGGGGGTGCGGGGGGCACGGAGGGGTGCAGGGGGCACCCCCAGGGGTGTGGGGTCCCGCTCTGGGGTGGTGGGAGGGTCCCTGGGGACTCGGGGGGGGGGGGTTCCCTGGGGGTGGTGGGTCCTGCCCTGAGGTGGTTGAGGGCTTAGGGGGGGGTCCCCCCGTGGTGTGGGGTCCAGCCCTGGGGTGGCTGGGGGGTCCCCTGGAGATGTGGGGCCTGGTGTAGGGTGGCTGGGGGATGCAGGGTCGCTGGGGGCTCAGGGGGGGGTCCCTGGGGGTGGTGGGTCCTGCCCTGAGGTGGTTGGGGGCTCAGGGGGGGGGGTCCCTGGAGATGTGGGGCCTGGTGTAGGGTGGCTGGGGGATGCAGGGTCGCTGGGGGCTCAGGGGGGGTCCCTGGGGGTGGTGGGTCCTGCCCTGAGGTGGTTGGGGGCTCAGGGGGGGGGTCCCTGGAGATGTGGGGCCTGGTGTAGGGTGGCTGGGGGATGCAGGGTCGCTGGGGGCTCAGGGGGGGTCCCTGGGGGTGGTGGGTCCTGCCCTGAGGTGGTTGGGGGCTCAGGGGGGGGGTCCCTGGAGATGCGGAGCTTGGTGTGGGGTGGCTGGGAGGATGCAAGGGGGGGTCCCTGGGGGCTCAGGAGGGGTCTCTTGGGGGGGGTGGGTCCTGCTCTGGGGTAGCTGGGATGCAGGAGGAGTCCCTGGGGTGTGGGGTGACTGGGGGGGCGGGGGAAGCAGGTGGCTGGGGGGAGAAGGGGAGCGTGTGGGGTGGCTGGGGGGGTCCCCGGGGGTGTGGGATCCAGCCCTGGGGTGGTTGGGGGGTCCCCTGGAGATGTGGGGCCTGGCATAGGGGACACAGGTGGGGGTCAGTGGGGTGACCGGGCCCCCCAGGGCTCACCGAGGCGCTGCGGGCCGCCCCCTCCAGCTGGGTGGGGGTCTTCAGCCCCCCATATTTCTTCCAGTAGATCCAGCAGGAGGCGCAGAGGCGGCATTGCATGTTGGGGGGGCCCCAGGCGTACCACTGGGCAGACTGGGTGGCTGTGGGGTGGAGCAGAGGTGGGTATGGAGAACCCCCCCACAGGGTGGGCAGAGACTCTGCTGCCCTCCAACACCCCCATCCTGCCCCCCAGCCCCTAGAGTGGCCGTGCTGCCCCCCATCCTGCTCCCCTAACCCCCCCATCCTGTGCCCCTAACCCCTATACATCCCTGCTCCTGCCCCACAGCCCCTATAACTGTCCTCCTGTCCCCCATCCTGCCCCCTTAACCCCCCCATTCTGTCCCTTTAAGCTCTATATGCCCCTATTCCTACTCCATAGTCCCTATGGCGGCCCTGCTGCCCCCCCAGTCCTGTCTCCCTAACCTCTGTACATCCCTGCTCCTGCCCCACTGCTGCCCATGACCCCCCCACCCCTATAGCCCCCTGTCCCCCCCCCTACTCGACACCTACCCCCCGCATTCTGCTGCCCTCAGCCCCCCAACTTCCTCCCAAGAGCCCAGACCCAGCGGTGCCCCCCACCCCAAGACCCCCCCCCCCCGACTCCAGCATCCCCCCGCCATTCTTCTGCCCCAGAACCCCTCACCCCAGCGTACCCCCATTCCTGCTGCCCCAGGACCCCCCACACCCCCACCCCAGGACCCCCCCACCCCACTGACTGTGGCAGCTCTCGCAGGTCAACCCCTTCTGGAAGCCGGCCCCGTTCATGCCGGGTTTGGAGCCCACCGAGATGATCTGATTGGGGTTTGGCTTCGTGCTGAGAAGAAAGGGGGGGTCGGGGGGGCCTCATTTTACTCCTCCAAAGCCTAGGAGGGGCTCCAGGCCCCCCCCAGGAGCACCCCCCCTCCCCAACTCACTAGGTGGGGATGTAGACTTGCTTCAGCTTGCTGTCTGCCTCCGCTGCCTTCAGCCTCTTCTGTGAGCAGGGACGGTGTTAAGACGAGGGGGGACACAGTGGGGGGGCTTGGGGCAGCCCCCCCACGCTGTAGGAGCCCCCCCAGGCTGCAGCAGCCCCCCCCCTGCCTTACCTGCTGGATGTAGCGGTCAGTGGTTTTCCACATGTAGTAGAACTGCACGATGCTGGCCAAGGATTTCCAAGGCAGCTGCGGGGAAAGGAGCAAACCCTCGCACCGGGGTGGTTCCTTTACCCTCTGCACCCCCCCCGATCCTGTGGGACCCCCCCCTCCCAACTCACAAAGTCCTGCCGGATGTCGTTGAAGTCTTTCCCGTATTTTTCCAGCGCTTCCTCAAAGAGCATGGCCTCGGAAGCCGACCACTCTTCCATCTCGTCGCGGCACAGCACCGGTCCCCCCTGCGGCACCAGCGTCGACATGGCCTTGGCCAGATCGTAGCCGTTGCGCTGCAGCGTGTCCATGGCGTGGAACTGGGGGAAAAAAGGGAGGGGCACAGAACGGGGAGGGGGTGGGATCAGGAGGAGCCCCCCCCTCACCACAGAATCGGGGTCCTCCCAGCCCCCCAAATCTCACCAGCGTGATGTCCCGGGAGGCGGCGGCGGCACTCATGTGCAGGCTGGGTTGTCGGATGGAGCTGCTGCAGTCCAGGGCACGCGCGAAGGTCCCGACGGCTCTAGGGGGGGACACACGGACATAGAGGGGTGGGGGGGGTGTCAGCGGGGGCCCCCCCGTATCCCCCCCCACCTCCCCGGCTCCAGCTCACCGTGCCACCACCAGGAACTGGTCGATCTGCCGGTCCGTGAGGGGGTTGTCGGGGTCCCACACCTTCATCTCCATTTTCTGCTGGTTTCGGTTGTCCGATTCGCCTGGGGGGAACGTGTGTGTGTGTGTGGGGGGGGGTCAGGCTGAATCCCCTCCCCCTTCCCCAGTTTCCCCCCCCCTCAAAAAACACCCACAAGAGTCCCTCTCCCACACCTTCGGCCAGCCGGTCTGGGATTTCTGCCTGGTACTTGCAGCCGACCCGGATCTCGCCCTGGTCGGCCAAGAGGGTTTTCTGCACAGGGTCGAACACCAGCGAGTAGAAGAAGCAGTCCTGGGGAGGGAGGAAAAGGGGGGGGGGTGGGGCTCAGTTGAGTGAGAGCCCCCCCGCAAATCTGCGCCCCCCCTTGGCAGGGTGTGGGGCTCACCTCTTTCTCCAGGTACTGGCCAAGAATGTCAGTCTCGTTGAGGAGCGTCACGCTGCACTTCCCCCTGCGGGGCACAGAAATGGGGGGGGAGATGGTGGGGGGGGGGTTACAGGGTGACCCACCCCCCTGGTGGCCCCCCCCCCGCCCCCCCAACCTCGACACGCACCGTATGTGGGTGGCCGGCAGCGATTCGAACTGCCGGGAGAGGAAAAGCTCGCGGTGCTTCAGCTGGTGACGCTGCTGCTCCGTCATGGTGGGCTGCTTGGACTCCTCCTCGAACTCGCCTGGGCGTGGGGCAGGGTGGGGGGTGTCAGAGGGGGGCCTCCCCCCTCACCACCGTCAAGCTGGGAGGCGCATTGTTCTCCCAGCAGCCCCCCCCCCTGGATTTTGGCAGCAGCCCAGGCCGAGGCGGGGGAAGGGGAGGGGGGGGGGGCGCAGTACAGCCTGGCTCACGCATACGGGAAGCCCTAGGGGCCCCCCCCAGCAGGGCCAGACCCCCCCACCCCCAGCGTCACCCCAGGGACGGTGGATTGGGACAATCCGGCTGCCCCCACCCCAAGCTGGGGGGCGGGGGGGGGCATGTCACAAACACCTTCCCCCCCCTACAGCAGCCTCAAGGAACCGAACACCCTGAGGCAGGAACAGCAACAAGCCGGGATCTGCCCCCCACCACACCCCAGCCCTATGGCAAGGGGGGGGGGGGCACAGCCCCAGCCCCACCCCCGCACCCCTCCAGAGCCCCGCCCCAGGGCGCAGCACCCCTCCAGAGCCCCCCCCCCCGGGAAGCAGCACCCCCCACTCACGGGCATTGCTGTCGGCCAAGCTGTTGAGGCTGCTGGAAATGTCCCGTCGGCGGAAGAGACAGACCACCTTGGCCTCCACGTTGCCGTTGGCGGTCTGGGGAGGGGGGGGACGGGGCATAAAGGTGAGAAGAGGGCAGAGGATTCCCCCCCCTGCCCCGGGAATAAAAGGGGGGTCCCCAAGGCTCTGTGCCCCCCCCACTGGCCTTCCCCGGGGGGGTGGGCGCTCACTTTGTTGAGCTCCTCGATGCGGCGGACGAGGTAGGGATTGCTGGAGGAGTTCTCAAAGTAGACGTAATCTGCAGAAAAAAAAAAGGAGGGGGGGGGGCGGTGAGGGAGCCCCCCCCCCCGCAACTCGCCTTCTTCCTCTAACAAGTAAAGGGGGGGGGGGGGCCCTCCTTTTTCTTCTCAAAAAAATGGGGGGTTATTTCTCCTTGCAGACACAGGGCCACCCGCTTTCTCATGGTGACGGGGGGCTCTTCCTTACCCCATGGGGTCCCCAAAACAGGACACAACCCCCCGCAAAACAGAACACCCCCCCGCTCCTCACAGACACTGGGACCCCCTTTATTTCGCAGACACCCCGCTCCAGCCCCCCCTTTACAAACCAGGGGGGTCCCCCCCCTCAAGGTGGGGGGGGATGGGACAACACCCCACCCCCCCCAGAGGCCGGGGCTCCCCCTCATGGGTCTCTGTTGTCAGACACAGCATTGCCCCCCCCCCCAAGAGCCCCCCAAACACGGGGTGGGGGGGCAGTGTCGCCCACCTCTAGGCCTCAGGATCCCCCGTTCCCCTCACAGTACCCCCCCTCCTCCTCACGGACCCCCCCGTTCCTCACGGACCCCCCACATCCCCTCACAGGACTCCCCCTTCCCCTTGTGGGACCACCTAACCCCCCCACAGCCCCCCCCTCCTCCTCACAGACCCCCCTCCGTCCCTCACGACCCCCCCGTCCCTCACGGGATCCCCCCCCTTCCCCTCATCGGACCCCCCTAATCTCCTCACCGGACCCCCCCCTCCTTCCCGTTATGGGACACCCCCCTCCTCACAGACCTTCCTCCTCCTCACGGGCCCCTCTAATGCCCTCACAGGGCCCCCCAGTCCCCTCACGGCCCCCCCCGTCCCTCACGGCCTCCCCCGTCCCTCACGAACCCCCTTCTTCCCCTCACAGGACCCACCCCTCCCCCCCGTCCCCTCAGAGGCGCGGGGCCCCGACCCCGTTCTCCCCTCACCCCCGGCCCCCGCTCACCGCCGACGCGGTACATGTTGGCCGCCATGGCCGCTCGTTGGGCCGCGCTACCCCCGGGCCCGGCCCCGGCCGCGCTTCATCGCCTCCCGCTCCCGCCGCCTCCGCACCGGCACGACCCGTTCGGCCGCCTCCGGAGAGCTTCGGGTAGCTTCGGAAAGGGTTCGGGCGCTTCCGGAGAGACCTCGGGAACTTTCGGAAGAGATTCGGGTCTTTCCGGAGGAGCTTCGGGACTCCTCGGGGAGGCTTCGGGTCTTTCCGGAGGGGCTTCGGGACTCCTCGGGACGGCTTCGGATTTTTCCGGAGGGGCTTCGGGTCTTTCCGGAAGAGCTTCGGGTCTTTCCGGAAGAACTTCGGGTCTTTCCGGAAGAACTTCGGGACTCCTCGGCGCGGGTTCGAATCCCCCCCCCCGGAAGAGCTTCCGGCTCCTCCGGAAGGGGCCCGGTAAATTCCGCCCGGAACCGACGAGCTTCACGGAAACGGGATCGGGTGGGAAAGCGACTTCCGGGAAGTGGGCGGACGGGAAAGAGGCGGAGCCCAGGCCCCTGACCCCAGGCTTTATTGATGCCTCTCACAGTGCAGCATAAAAACGGGGGGGGGGTCGGACGGACACACAACCCCCCCCCCAAGTTTGGTCCCGCAGGAAGAGGAAGCGGAAGAGGAAGCAAAAAGGGGGGGGGGGCTCAGCGGGGGTCGGGGTCCCCCCCGGGCTCCGGGGCGCAGGGTGAGCGGGGGCAGGGCGGGGGCGGCCCCCCCAGCACCCGCCACTGGAAGACGCTGGTGTCCTTGCCCCCCAGGGAGACGAGGTGGCCGTCGTCGTGGGTGAAGCGGACGTTGGTGACGTGGCTGCCGTGGCCCCCGTACACGTGGCTGGGCGCCTGCCAAGGGGGGGGGGATGTCACACGCGTGTTCGCGCGGGGGGGGGGGATGGCACACGCGTGTTCACGCGGGGGGGGGGATGGCACACGCGTGTTCACGCGTGGGCGGCCTCCCCTCGCACGCGTGTGTGGCACACGCCTGCCCATGGCCTCTCCAATGGCCCCCCCCCCCCCTGGACCCACAGCCCACCCCACTTGGGGGTCCAGACCCCCCCCCACCCCCCACCCCGAACCCCTCAGCTTCCCCTTAGCCCCCCCCCCCCCCCCCCCAGCCCACCATCCCTGGGGGTCTGGACCCCCTCCAGCCCGCCCAGTCTGGGGGTCTGGACCCTTCCTGAACCCCCAGCTCCCCCCCCCCCAGCCCCTCAGCCCACCACACTTCGGGGGTTCAGACACCCCCCCCCCCCCCCCCCCCGAACCCCTCTGGCCCCCCACCCTGCCCCCTGCCCCACTCAGGGGTCTGGACCCCCCTTGGACCCCCCCCAGCCTGCCCCTCCCCGGGGGGGTCTGGACCCCTCCCCAGCTCACCCCCACCAGGAGTCTGGACCCCCCCAGCTCCCCCTGAGGTTTTGGATCCCCCCGTAGCCCCCCACCGGCCCCCCCAGCTCACCTCACCTGAGATTTTGGTCCCCTCCATGGCCCTCCCCAGCCCCCCCCCGAGGTTTTGGACACCACCACGCCCCCCCCCTCCCCTCAATGGCCCTCCCCAGCCCCCCCCCCCCGAGGTTCTGGACCTCCCCCATAGCCCCCCCACCAGCCCCCCCATTGCCTTCCGTGGCCCTGCAGCCCCCCCCCCCCTCCCCAGCCCCCCCCCGAGGTTCTGGACCTCCCCCATAGCCCCCCCACCAGCCCCCCCATTGCCTTCTGTGGCCTGCAGCCCACCCCACCCGAGGTCTTGGACCCCCCCCCCCCTCCCCAGCCCCCCCCCGAGGTTCTGGACCTCCCCCATAGCCCCCCCACCAGCCCCCCCATTGCCTTCCATGGCCCTGCAGCCCACCCCACCCGAGGTCTTGGACCCCCCCCCCCCCTCCCCAGCCCCCCCCCGAGGTTTTGGACCCCCTCTTTGCCCCCCCCCGAGGTTCTGGACCTCCCCCATAGCCCCCCCACCAGCCCCCCCATTGCCTTCCGTGGCCCTGCAGCCCACCCCACCCGAGGTCTTGGACACCCCCCCCCCCCCCCCCCCCCCCCCCCCCCCGAGGTTCTGGACCTCCCCCATAGCCCCCCCACCAGCCCCCCCATTGCCTTCCGTGGCCCTGCAGCCCACCCCACCCGAGGTCTTGGACCCCCCCCCCTCCTCCCCAGCCCCCCCCCGAGGTTTTGGACCCCCTCTTTGCCCCCCCCCGGCCCCCCCCCCCACCTTGGGGCGGGCGCAGGGGTACTGGAAAAGATGGACTTTGCAGAAGTCGTCGGCCACGGCCACCACCCGCTCGTGGTGGGACCGGCACAGGGAGTTGATGTCGGTGCCATCCGAGCCATCGGGCCACACGCCTGCAGGGGACATCGTGGCGGGGGGTGGGGGGGGGGGACGGTGGTCAGAGGGGGGGGTCCCTCAAGACCCCCTCATATCCCCCAGGGCCCACCCCCCACCCCCCCCCCAAGCTGGCGCTCACCAAAGACGTGGAAGCCCAAGACGCAGGTGTAGGACGCCCATTCCCGGTCCCGGCTCTCGAAGCGGTTACGGAGCAGTTTGCAGCCCCCGGCAACGTCCCCTGGGATTCCGGGGGGGGGGGTGGGATACACAGGGACAGTGAGACACCCCCCCCCCCCCCCCCCCCCCGCCCAGGACTCTGGGGGAGAGTGGGGTGCACAGCAGCACCCCCCCACATCTCCAGGGGTTCCCAGGGATGAAGGGGTGCACAGTAACCCCCCCCATGCTGGGGGTCCCAGCAGGATAATGGGGTGTCCACCAGCCCCTGGGGGGGTCCCAGATGGATAAGGGGGGGCCCACCATGCCCGGGGGGGGTCCCAGCAGGATAATGGGGTGTCCACCAGCCCCTGGGGGGGTCCCAGATGGATAAGGGGGGGCCACCAGCCCCTGGGGGGGTCCCAGATGGATAAGGGGGGGCACCATGCCCTGGGGGGTGTCCCAGATGGATAAGGGGGGGGCACCAGCCCCTGGGGGGGTCCCAGATGGATAAGGGGGGGCACCATGCCCTGGGGGGGGTCCCAGATGGATAAGGGTGGGGGCACCAGCCCCTGGGGGGGTCCCAGATGGATAAGGGGGGGGCCACCAGCCCCTGGGGGGGTCCCAGCAGGATAATGGGGTGTCCACCAGCCCCTGGGGGGGGTCCCAGATGGATAAGGGGGGGGCAGCAGCCCCTGGGGGGGTCCCAGATGGATAAGGGGGGGGCACCATGCCCTGGGGGGGTCCCAGATGGATAAGGGGGGGCACCATGCCCTGGGGGGTGTCCCAGATGGATAAGGGGGGGGCACCAGCCCCTGGGGGGGTCCCAGATGGATAAGGGGGGGTCCCAGATGGATAAGGGGGGGCTCACCAGCCCCCCCCATCTGCCCCCCCCCCACTCACAGTAGAGGATCTCGTAGTCCCCCGAGTTGGACATGATGAAGTGCCCGTCCTTGGACCAGTCCAGGTGGGTGATGAAACTGGAGTGGCCCTGGGGGACAGGGAGTGGGGGGGGGGACACACACACAGGAGGGGGTGTTGGGGACAGCGGGGGACAGGGGGGACCCCCAGTGCCCCCCCCCCCCCGCCAAAATCTCACTGTGCAGCGGCCGAAGCGGGTGTATTTGCGTCCCCCCTCGGTGACGCTGTAGATGTAGATGAAGTTGTCGTGGGAGCCGATGGCCAGGAAGGAGCCGTCTGCGGGGACAGGGAAGGGGTTGGGGACAGTGACGAGGGGTTGGGGACAAGGAGAAGGGCTTGGGGACATTGTGGGGGGGGGGGACACAGAGGAGTGTCCCCCCCTGGTTATGGGGATGGGGGCTCACCCGGGGAGAACCGTACCACCGAGAGCTGCTCGTTCCCGTCCGAGCCCCCGGCCAGCGGCTGCTGAGTTGCCGTGTCCAGCACTAGCCACCTGTGGGGACAGTGGGGACACGGCGGGGACAGGGGGACATGGGGGGGACGACAGTGGGACACGAGGGGACAGGAGGACATGGGGGGGACATGGGGGGGACGACAGTGGGACACGAGGGGACAGGAGGACATGGGGGGGACACATGGCACCGCAGGGATGGGGGGGAGAGCAAGGACGAGGAGGGAGGGGGGGACACGGGGACCGCGGGGTCCCCTGTGTGTTGTCCCCCCCCCATCCCTGTCCTGCCATCCCCCTGCGTGGCACCATGTCCCCAGCCACTGTGTCGTGTGTCCCCCCCCCCCCCCCCCCCCGTGTCCTCTGTCACTCACCGCCCTGTCAGCAGCCCCACGGCCACCACTTGCCCCCCCGGGTGGAAATCAGCGCAGAGCCCCGTGTCCTGCGGGGATGGGGACGTCAGGGCACGCGGCCACTGGACCCCCCCTCCCCGGACCCCCGCGTCCCCCCACACCAGCCCCCCTGTACCCCCCTGTACCCCCACACCAGCCCCCCCAGACCCCTGTACCCCCATACCAGGCCCCTGGTCCCTCCTGGGCCCCCCCATACCTGACTCCTACCCCCCCTGACCCCCCTGTACCCCCGTACCAGCCCCCAGCCCCCTGCTCCCTCCAGCCCCCCCATACCTGACTCATACCCCCACTCTGACCCCCCCTGTACCCCCAAACCAGGCTCTTGCCCCCCCCCGACCCCCTGTACCCCCATACCAGCCCCCAGCCCCCTGCTCCCTCAAGCCCCCCCCCATACCTGATTCCTACCCCCACTCTGACCCCCTGTACCCCCATATCAGCCCCCAGCCCCCTGCTCCCTCCAGCCCCCCCAGACCCCTGTACCCCCATACAAGCCTTCTGCCCCCCCAACCCCCTGTACCCCCACACCAGGCCCTGCCCCCCCAGCCCCCCTGTACCCCCATACCAGCCCCCAGCCCCCTGCTCCCTCCAGCCCCCCCAGACCCCTGTACCCCCATACCAGCCCCCTGGTCCCTCCTGGGCCCCCCCATACCCGACTCCTACCCCCCCCGACCCCCCTGTACCCCCATACCAGCCCCCAGCCCCCTGCTCCCTCCAGCCCCCCCAGACCCCTGTACCCCCATACAAGCCTTCTGCCCCCCCGACCCCCTGTACCCCCACACCAGGCCCCTGCCCCCCCAGCCCCCCTGTACCCCCATACCAGCCCCCAGCCCCCTGCTCCCTCCATCCCCCCCAGCCCCCTGTACCCCCATACCAGCCCCCAGCCCCCTGCTCCCTCCAGCCCCCCCAGACCCCCTGTACCCCCATACCAGCCCCCTGCTCCCTCAAGCCCCCCCCCATACCTGACTCATACCCCCACTCTGACCCCCCTTGTACCCCCAAACCAGGCTCTTGCCCCCCCCCTCCGACCCCCTGTACCCCCATACCAGCCCCCTGGTCCCTCCTGGGCCCCCCCATACCCGACTCCTACCCCCCCCGACCCCTCTGTACCCCCATACCAGCCCCCAGCCCCCTGCTCCCTCCAGCCCCCCCAGACCCCTGTACCCCCATACAAGCCTTCTGCCCCCCCGACCCCCTGTACCCCCACACCAGGCCCCTGCCCCCCCAGCCCCCCTGTACCCCCATACCAGCCCCCAGCCCCCTGCTCCCTCCAGCCCCCCCAGACCCCTGTACCCCCATACCAGCCCCCTGGTCCCTCCTGGGCCCCCCCATACCCGACTCCTACCCCCCCCGACCCCCCTGTACCCCCATACCAGCCCCCAGCCCCCTGCTCCCTCCAGCCCCCCCAGACCCCTGTACCCCCACACCAGCCCCCTGCTCCCTCGAGCCCCCCCCCATACCTGACTCATACCCCCACTCTGACCCCCCTTGTACCCCCAAACCAGGCTCTTGCCCCCCCCCCCTCCGACCCCCTGTACCCCCATACCAGGCCCCTGGTCCCTCCTGGCCCCCCCATACCTGATTCCTACCCCCACTCTGACCCCCTGTACCCCCATACCAGCCCCCAGCCCCCTGCTCCCTCCAGCCCCCCCAGACCCCTGTACCCCCACACCAGCCCCCTGCTCCCTCGAGCCCCCCCCCATACCTGACTCATACCCCCACTCTGACCCCCCTTGTACCCCCAAACCAGGCTCTTGCCCCCCCCCCCTCCGACCCCCTGTACCCCCATACCAGGCCCCTGGTCCCTCCTGGCCCCCCCATACCTGATTCCTACCCCCACTCTGACCCCCTGTACCCCCATATCAGCCCACAGCCCCCTGCTCCCTCCAGCCCCCCCAGACCCCTGTACCCCCATATCAGCCCACAGCCCCCTGCTCCCTCCAGCCCCCCTGTACCCCCATACCAGCCCCCAGCCCCCTGCTCCCTCCAGCCCCCCCAGACCCCTGTACCCCCATACCAGGCTCCCGCCCCCCCCCCCCGCCCCCAGACCCCCACCTCCAGCGCCAGGCTCCACGCCAGGGCGTGCTCCTGCCCGTCCCACAGGCAGAGCTGCCGGTCGTGGCCGCAGGTGAGGAAGAGGCAGGAGCTGGGGTGGGTGGCCAAGCCCCACACCTCGTCCGTGTGTCCCTGGGGACGGGGGAGAGGGGGAAAGGGGGGGTTATCACCCCCATAGCGGGGAGACCCCCTCCTGCCCCCCCCTCCCCCCCCCACCACCATTTCCCCGGCCCCACCTGCACGATGGGGGTGAAGCCGGCAGCCAGCGTCCCCCGCAATAGGGCGTTGCGCGTCGTCCCCACCAGCAGCTCGTCCCCGGCTCCCTCCGCGATGGTCCGCACCGCCCCAAAGCGCTCGGGGAGCTGGGGGGCAGAGAAGTGGGGGGGGGGGGGGCCTCAGAGAGGGGGGGGCACCCCAAAACCCACCCGCTGTGGTCACCCTCACCCGAATCGCTCAGGGAGCTGGGGGGCAGAGGAAGGGCACCCCAAACCCTCCCCTGTCATCGTCACTCTCGCCCCGAAGCGCTCGGGGAGCTTGGGGGAGCAAAGTTGGGGGGGGGGGGTGTCTCAGGGGGGGCACCCCAAAACCTCCCCAGCATGGTCACCCCCGTCCTGAGTCGCTTGGAGAGCCCTACTTGGGGCAGGTTCTGGGGGTCAGAGTGGGTTTTGGGGGTGGATGGGCCATGTTTTGGGGGTCAGAGTGGGTTTTGGGAGGGGTCTGGGGCAGGTTTTGGGGGTCAGAGGAGGTTTTGGGGGGTCTGGGGCGGGTTCTGGGTGTGCCAGAGCAGGTTTTGGGGGGTCTGGAGCAGGTTCTGGGGATCAGAGTGGGTTTTGGGGGTAGCTGGGACACGTTTTGGGGGTCAGAGTGGGTTTTGGGAGGGGTCTGGGGCAGGATTTGGGGGTCAGAGCAGGTTTTGGGGTGTCTGGGGCAGGTTCTGGGTGCCAGAGGGGGTTTTGGGGGGGTCTGGGGCAGGTTCTGGGTGCCAGAGGGGGTTTTGGGGGTCAGAGTGGGCTTTGGGGGGCTGGGTCCCCCACCTCGACCTCCTGCAGCAGGGGGAATGGGGCAGGTTCTGGGTGCCAGGGGGGGTTTGGGGGGGTCTGGGGCAGGTTCTGGGGATCAGAGTGGGTTTTGGGGGTAGCTGGGACACGTTTTGGGGGTCAGAGTGGGTTTTGGGAGGGGTCTGGGGCAGGATTTGGGGGTCAGAGCAGGTTTTGGGGGGTCTGGGGCAGGTTCTGGGTGCCAGAGGGGGTTTTGGGGGGGTCTGGGGCAGGTTCTGGGTGCCAGGGGGGGTTTGGGGGGGTCTGGGGCAGGTTTTGGGTATCAGAGTGGGGGTTTTTTGGAGGGGGGGGTGGGTCCCCCACCTCGGCCTCCTGCAGCAGGGCGAGCGCGGGGCTCCAGCAGACCACCCTCCGGTCCTTTCCGCCGCCGCTCAGCACCGTCCCGTCTCGCCGGCGGCACAGGGCGAAGATGCTGCCTTCGTGCGCCCGGGTTTGCTGCCCGATCTGGTACGTCTCTGCGGAGCCGGGGTTAAAACACGCCCCCCCCCGCGCCCCCCCCCCAGAGCTGCCCCACGGTCCCTTGTGTCGCCTCCCCCTCCCCTCAATCCCCGACCTTGAAATCCATGTACGTCCCCCCCCCCGTCCCTACCTTTGCCACCCTTCCCTGGCGTGCGGCCGTCCCCGGCGGCGCGGGTCCAGGTGAGGATGTTGCCTTCGGAGTCTCCTGTCAGCACGTCCCCAGCGGCGTCGAAGATGAAGCACTGGATGAACTTGGGCTTTTTGTACTTCTACGGGGGGGGCAGGGGGACACACACACGAATAGAATCAGCACAAATCTGCCCCCCCCGCTCCCCCCCCCCAAAAAAGCCCCCCTGGGGCCCGCGGCTCACCCCGAAAATGCCCTGTTTCTTGGTGAGGGTGGTCCCGCTCCAGGTCCAGAAGTAGACGTGGGATTTGCCGCTGGTGATGATGCTGCCGCTGTCCTGGGGGTTGAACTCCACCGTCAGCACCGACTCGTTCGTGCTCTGCGGGGGCAAATCGTCAGCCCCGACGCTTGAGGGCGGGGGGGTGGTCAGCCCTCCATCCCCTGCCCCCCTCCCTCAAAAAACCAGCTGGAGATGCTGGGGGTCGCCCTCACCTTCACCTCCGCCTGCTTGGTGCCGCGGGCGCAGTCCCACACCGACATCATGTGCTCGTTGGAGTCGTCCACCACGCAGAGGAAGGCACCCTGGTCCTGGGGGGGGGGGGGGGGACACGACGGGACACGACGACACACACAGGGGTGAGGGGGACAGATGTGGGACAAGGAGGGGGGACACGGAGGGATTGGGGGGGGGTGGTGGGGGACGACGCGGGCTCACGGCGGTGGAGAAGGCGAGGGAGCCCACGCCGCGCTCGAAGCTGCCGAGGCCGATCTGCTGGAGCGTGAGGAGCGTGGCCGAGTCCCAGATGTGCACGACGGGCTGCAGCGGCTGCGGGGACAGCGTGGGTCGGGGGGCAGGGGGGGGACAGCGCGGGTCGGGGGGCAGGGGGGGACAGCGTGGGTCGGGGGGCAGGGGGGGACAGCGCGGGTCGGGGGGCAGGGAGGGACAGCGCGGGTCGGGGGGCAGGGGGGGACAGCGCGGGTCGGGGGGCAGGGGGGGACAGCGCGGGTCGGGGGGCAGGGGGGGACAGCGCGGGTCGGGGGGCAGGGGGGGACAGCGCGGGTCGGGGGGCAGGGAGGGACAGCGCGGGTCAGGGGGCAGGGGGGGGACAGCGCGGGTCGGGGGGCAGGGGGGGACAGCGGGGGTCGGGGGGCAGGGGGGGGACAGCGGGGGTCGGGGGACAGGGGAGGGACAGCGCGGGTCGGGGGGCAGGGGGGGACAGCGCGGGTCGGGGGGCAGGGGGGGGACAGCGCGGGTCGGGGGGCAGGGGGGGACAGCGCGGGTCAGGGGGCAGGGGGGGGACAGCGCGGGTCGGGGGGCAGGGGGGGACAGCGCGGGTCGGGGGGCAGGGGGGGACAGCGCGGGTCGGGGGGCAGGGGGGGACAGCGTGGGTCGGGGGGCGGGGGGGGGACAGCGTGGGTCGGGGGGCAGGGGGGGGACAGCGCGGGTCGGGGGCAGGGGGGGGACAGCGCGGGTCGGGGGGCAGGGGGGGGACAGCGCGGGTCGGGGGACAGGGGAGGGACAGCGCGGGTCGGGGGGCAGGGGGGGGACAGCGCGGGTCGGGGGGCAGGGGGGGGACAGCGCGGGTCGGGGGCAGGGGGGGACAGCGTGGGTCGGGGGCAGGGGGGGGACAGCGTGGGTCGGGGGGCAGGGGGGGGACAGCGTGGGTCGGGGGACAGGGGGGGACAGCGCGGGTCGGGGGGCAGGGAGGGACAGCGCGGGTCGGGGGGCAGGGGGGGACAGCGCGGGTCGGGGGGCAGGGGGGGGACAGCGCGGGTCGGGGGGCAGGGGGGGACAGCGCGGGTCGGGGGCAGGGAGGGACAGCGCGGGTCGGGGGGCAGGGGGGGGACAGCGCGGGTCGGGGGGCAGGGGGGGACAGCGCGGGTCGGGGGGGCAGGGGGGGACAGCGTGGGTCGGGGGGCAGGGAGGGACAGCGCGGGTCGGGGGGCAGGGGGGGGACAGCGCGGGTCGGGGGGCAGGGGGGGGACAGCGCGGGTCGGGGTCAGGGGGGGACAGGGTGGGTCGGGGGGCGGGGAGGGACAGCGCGGGTCGGGGGGCAGGGGGGGCCAGCGCGGGTCGGGGGGCAGGGGGGGGACAGCGCGGGTCGGGGGGCAGGGGGGGACAGCGCGGGTCGGGGGGCAGGGAGGGACAGCGCGGGTCGGGGGGCAGGGGGGGGACAGCGCGGGTCGGGGGGCAGGGGGGACAGCGTGGGTCGGGGGGCAGGGGGGGACAGCGTGGGTCGGGGGGCAGGGAGGGACAGCGCGGGTCGGGGGGCAGGGGGGGGACAGCGTGGGTCGGGGGGCAGGGGATGGGACAGCGCGGGTCGGGGGGCAGGGGAGGGACAGCGCGGGTCGGGGGGCAGGGGGGGACAGCGCGGGATCGGGGGGCAGGGGGGGACAGCGTGGGTCGGGGTCAGGGGGGGACAGGGTGGGTCGGGGGGCGGGGAGGGACAGCGCGGGTCGGGGGGCGGGGGGGGACAGGCGCGGGTCGGGGCGGCAGGGGGGGGACAGCGCGGGTCGGGGGGCAGGGGGGGACAGCGACGGGTCGGGGGGCAGGGGGGGGACAGCGCGGGTCGGGGGCAGGGGGGGACAGTGTGGGTTCGGGGGGCAGGGGGGGACAGCGCGGGTCGGGGGGCGGGGGGGGACAGCGCGGGTCGGGGGGCGGGGGGGGACAGCGCGGGTCGGGGGCAGGGAGGGACAGCGCGGGTCGGGGGGCAGGGGGGGGACAGCGCGGGGTCGGGGGGCAGGGGGGGGACAGCGCGGGTCGGGGGGCAGGGGGGACAGCGCGGGTCGGGGGGCAGGGGGGGACAGCGTGGGTCGGGGGGCAGGGGGGGACAGCGCGGGTCGGGGGGCCAGGGGGGGGACAGCGCGGGTCGGGGGGCAGGGGGGGACAGCGCGGGTCGGGGGGCGGGGGGGGACAGCGTGGGTCGGGGGGGCAGGGGGGGACAGCGCGGGTCGGGGGGCAGGGAGGGACAGCGCGGGTCGGGGGGCAGGGGGGGACAGCGCGGGTCGGGGGGCAGGGGGGGGGACAGCGCGGGTCGGGGGGCAGGGGGGGGGACAGCGCGGGTCGGGGGGCAGGGGGGGACAGCGCGGGTCGGGGGCAGGGGGGGGACAGCGCGGGTCGGGGGGCAGGGGGGGACAGCGCGGGTCGGGGGGCAGGGGGGGACAGCGCGGGTCGGGGGGCAGGGGGGGGGACAGCGCGGGTCGGGGGGCAGGGGGGGGGCAGCGCGGGTCGGGGGGCAGGGAGGGACAGCGCGGGTCAGGGGGCAGGGGGGGACAGCGCGGGTCGGGGGGCAGGGGGGGACAGCGCGGGTCGGGGGGCAGGGGGGGACAGCGCGGGTCGGGGGGCAGGGAGGGGACAGCGCGGGTCGGGGGGCAGGGGGGGGACAGCGCGGGTCGGGGGGCAGGGGGGGAAGCGCGGGTCGGGGGCAGGGGGGGACAGCGCGGGTCGGCAGGGGGCACGGGTGGGGCAGGGGGGGACAGCGGGTCGGGGGGCAGGGGGGGACAGCGCGGGTCGGGGGCAGGGGGGACACGGGGGGGCGGGGGGGAGCGGGTGGGGGCGGGGGGGACAGCGTGGGTCGGGGGGCAGGGGGGGACAGCGGGCGGGGGCAGGGGGGACAGCGGGTCGGGGGCAGGGGGGGACAGCGGGTCGGGGGCAGGGGGGGGACAGCGCGGGTCGGGGGCAGGGGGGGGACAGCGCGGGTCGGGGGGCAGGGAGGGACAGGGGGGACCAGGGGGGCCCATCCCATGGCGGGGGGGGGGGGCAAAAATCCCCCCCCCATCCTGCCCTTGTCCCCATCCTGTCCCCTTCACTGCCCTGTCCCCATCCCATCCCATCACATCCCTGTCGCCATCCCCATCCCATCCCATTCCAATTCCCAATCCCACCCCATTCTCATCCCCATCCCAATCTCATCCCCATCCCATCACCAATCCCACCCCATTCCCAATTCCATCCCATTCCCATCCCCATCCCCAATTCCACCCCATCCCATCCCCGTTCCCATCCCCATCCCCATTCCCATCCCATTCCCATCCCCATTCCCATCCTATCCCCTTCCCATTCCCAATCCCATCCCATCCCCATTCCCATCCCTATCCCATTCCCAGTACCACCCCATCCCAATCCAATTCCCAATCCCATCCCCATTTACAATCCCATCCCACTCCCAATCCTGACCTATCCTATCCCATCCCCATCCCCATTCCCGTCCCATCCCCACTCCATTCCCAATTCCATTCTATCCCCATCCCCACCCCATTCCCAATTCCATTCTATCCCCATCCCCATTCCCATCCCCATCCCATTCCCAATCCCATCCCCATTTACAATCCCATCCCACTCCCAATCCCGACCTATCCTATCCCATCCCCATTCCCATCCCATCCCCACCCCATTCCCAATTCCATTCTATCCCCATCCCCATCCCATTCCCAATCCCATCCCCATTTACAATCCCATCCCACTCCCAATCCCGACCTATCCTATCCCATCCCCATTCCCATCCCCATCCCATCCCCATTCCCGTCCCATCCCCACCCCATTCCCAATTCCATTCTATCCCCATCCCCATCCCATCCCCAACCCCACCCCATCCCCATTCCCCACCCCACACCTTTCCATCCTTGTCCACACCAGCCGCCTGCCCCGTGGCGACGCGGAGCCGGTCGGGATGCACGGCCAGGCTGGGATGAAGCCGGGGAGGGGAAGAGAAGGAAGAAGAAGGGGGTGAGGAGGGGGGGGTGGGGGGGGGATGGCTCCGGGGTGTCCCCCCCCCGCCCCGGGGCTCACCAGCGCACGCAGTCGCTGTGGCGCAGGTAGTGGCGCTGGCGGCGGCGCGGGACGTGCAGGAGGATGACGACGCAGGCGATGAAGTAAACCAGCTCGCCCGAGGCCAGCACGTGCAGGTTGGAGCGGCTGTCCCGGCCCCGGTACCCGTAGCTGGGGCTCCGTTAAGGGGTGCAACGGGGGGGATGGGACCCGCCCCCCCCCCCCCCCCTTCTCCATCCCTATGGGGTGGGGACCTCCCGGGTGGGGACCCCCAAACGGGATGCCCAGAGAGGGAATAGGGACCCCCAGAGAGGGATGGGGACCCCCTCAGAGAGGGATGGGGACAGGGATGGGATCCCCAGAGAGGGATGGGGACCCCCCCCCCCAGAGAGGGATGGGGACAGGGATGGGACCCCCAGAGAGGGATGGGACCCCCAGAGAGGGCTGGGGATGGGGACAGGGACAGAGACCGCCAGGAGGAATGGGGACAAGGATTGGGACCCCCCAGAGATGAATGGGGACAGGGATGGGACCCCCAGAGAGGGATGGGGACCCCCAGAGGCTGATGGGGACAGGGATGGGACCCCCAGAGAGGGATGGGGACCCCCAGAGGCTGATGGGGACAAGGATGGGACCCCCAGAGAGGGATGGGGACAGGGATGGGATCCCCAGAGAGCGATGGGGATCCCCAGAAGGGATAGGGACAAGGATTGGGACCTCCCAGAGAGGGAATGGGGACAGGGACCCCCAGAGAGGGATGGGGACCCCCAGAGAGGGATGGGGACCCCCTCAGAGAGGGATGGGGACCCCCAGAGACGAATGGGGACAGGGATGGGACCCCCAGAGAGGGATGGGGACCCCCCCCCCAGAGAGGGATGGGGACAGGGATGGGACCTCCCAGAGAGGGATGGGGACCCCCACAGAGGGAATGGGGACCCCCACAGAGGGCTGGGGACCCCCTCAGAGAGGGAATGGGGACCCCCAGAGAGGGCTGGGGATGGGGACAGGGACAGAGACCGCCAGGAGGAATGGGGACAAGGATTGGGACCCCCCAGAGACGAATGGGGACAGGGATGGGACCTCCCAGAGAGGGATGGGGACCCCCAAAGGCTGATGGGGACAGGGATGGGACCCCCAGAGAGGGATGGGGACCCTCCCAAGAGAGGGACGGGGACAGGGATGGGACCCCCAGAGAGGGAATGGGGACCCCCTCTGAGAGGGAATAGGGACCCCCAGAGAGGGAATGGGGACCCCCTCAGAGAGGGATGGGGACCCCCAGAGACGAATGGGGACAGGGATGGGACCCCCAGAGAGGGATGGGGACCCCCCCCCCAGAGAGGGATGGGGACAGGGATGGGACCTCCCAGAGAGGGATGGGGACCCCCACAGAGGGAATGGGGACCCCCACAGAGGGCTGGGAACCCCCTCAGAGAGGGAATAGGGACCCCCAGAGAGGGAATGGGGACCCCCTCAGAGAGGGATGGGGACCCCCAGAGACGAATGGGGACAGGGATGGGGACCTCCCTCAGAGAGGGATGGGGACCCCCAGAGGCTGATGGGGACAAGGATGGGACCCCCAGAGAGGGATGGGGACAGGGATGGGATCCCCAGAGAGGGCTGGGGACCCCCAGAGGCTGATGGGGACAAGGATTGGGACCTCCCAGAGAGGGAATGGGGACAGGGACCCCCAGAGAGGGATGGGGACCCCCAAAGGCTGATGGGGACAGGGATGGGACCCCCAGAGAGGGATGGGGATCCCCAGAAGGGATAGGGACAGGGATGGGGCTCCCCAGGGAGGGCTGGGGACCCCCAGATTTGGCGGGGGGGGGGGGCCATAGATGGGACACACCATGGAGGGGGGCGGTTTGCAGGATACACCCAGTCGAGCTGGAGGCGCTCGGGGGGCAGCTCGGCCCGTAGCCCCCCGTAGGGGCCCAGCCCCGAGGGCACGTACATGGTGATGGGGCGGCCCCGCAGGAACATCTTCACCGACACCCCCTCTGTGGGGGGGGGACGACGCCGGGGGTCACCCCACGGCCCCCGGCCCCCGCCCCCCGGATGGACGGATGCCCCCGAGCCTCACCCAGGTTGTAGTTCCCACGGCGCGACCCTGGGGGGGGGGGGGGGGGAGAAATGGTGTTACACCCCAAAAACGAGCCCCAGTAATCACACAACCCCCCCCCGCACCCCAAAAATCAACCCACCCCCCCCCCCCCGGACCCCCAGCACCCACCTGGGCTCAGGGTGGGCTCCTTCGGGCGGCTGCCAGGGAGAGGCGGCGTCAGCGGGGGGGTGTGGGGGTGCAGGGGGGTGCAGGGGAGGTTTGGGGGTGCAGGGGGCTATGTGGGGGTGCAAGGGGGGATGTGGGGGTGCGGGGGGGGACATGGGTGCAGGGGCAATGTGGGGGTGTGGGGGGTTTGGGGGTGCAAGGGGGGATGTGGGGGTGCAGGGGGGGGACATGGGTGCAGGGGCAATGTGGGGGTGTGGGGGGGTTTGGGGGTGCAGGGGGAATGTGGGGGTGCAGGGGGGGATGTGGGGGTGCAGGGGGGGATGTGGGGGTGCAAGGGGGGATGTGGGGGTGTGGGGGGGGACATGGGTGCAGGGGCAATGTGGGGGTGCGGGGGGGTTTGGGGGTGCAGGGGCAATGTGGGGGTGCAGGGGGGGATGTGGGGGTGCGGGGGGGACATGGGTGCAGGGGAGTTTTGGGGGTGCAGGGGGGGATGTGGGGGTGCGGGGGGGACATGGGTGCGGGGGAGGTTTGGGGGTGCAGGGGGGGATGTGGGGGTGCGGGGGGGACATGGGTGCGGGGGAGGTTTGGGGGTGCAGGGGGGGATGTGGGGGTGCGGGGGAAGTTTGGGGGTGCAGGAGGATGGGGGGGACGCAGGGGGAATGTGGGGTTCTGTGGGCGTGCAGGGGGGTTTTGGGGGGGCTCTGTGGGGGTGCGGGGGGGTTTTGGGGGTGCGGAGGGGGGGTGTCCCCCACCTCTCGGGGCTCCCCGCCTGCAGCAGGAGGTTGGCGGACGAAGCCGCTTTCCTGCTGAGGCGCTGCCGGGGGCTGGCGCTGCCGGAGGAGGAGCTGTGTCTGCGCAGGCTGGGGGGACACGGGGGGGGACATGGGGACATGGGGGGGACAGGGGGACGGGGGGACATGGGGGGACATGGGGGGACACGAGGGGGGCAGGGGAACAGGGGGAACATGGCGGGATATGGGGGGGGACGGGGGACATGGGGACAAGGAGGGACACAGAAGACACAGGGGACATGGGGGGGACAGGGGGATGGGGGGGACATGGGGGGACATGGGGGGACAGGGGGATGGGGAGGGGACATGGGGGGACATGGGGGGACACGAGGGGGGCAGGGGAACAGGGGGAACATGGCGGGATATGGGGGGGACAGGGGGGACATGGGGACAAGGAGGGACACAGAAGACACAGGGGACATGGGGGGGACAGGGGGACAGGGGGACATGGGGACACGAGGGGACATGGGGGGACACGGGGGGGACAGGGGGATGGGGAGGGAACATGGGGGGACATGGGGGGACACAGGGGGACACGAGGGGGGCAGGGGAACAGGGGGAACATGGAGGGATATGGGGGGGACAGGCGGGACATGGGGGGACATGGGGACAAGGAGGGACACAGAAGACACAGGGGACATGGGGACACGGGAACATAGAGGGGCACAGGAGACACAGGGGGACATGGGGCACAGGGGGGGCACGGGGGGGACACAGGGGGACACAGAGGAGGTGAGGACACAGAGGGCAAAGGGGGACACGGGGGACATGGGGGGACATGGGGCACAGGGGGGACACGGGGGCACAGGGGGATATGGGGGGACACAGAGGGACACGGGGTACAGGGGGAGACAGAGGGGGGACAGGGGACATGGGGGCACAGGGGGACATGGTGGGACACGGGGACACAGGAGACATGTGGGGACATGGGGGGACATGGGGCGCAAGGGGGGGACACAGGGGGACATGGGGCACGGGGGGGACACAGGGCACAGAGGGGGCAACGGGGGACGCAGGGGACATGGGAACACAAGGGGACACAGGAGAGACAAGGGGACATGGGGACACCGGGGGGACATGGGGACACAGGGGGGGACACCATCAGTGAGGAGTTAACAGCCCCCCACATCTGCCCCCCTCCAAATCCTTCCCGACTCCCCAGCCCCCTCCCACAGCCCCCCCCCAACAGCCCCCCCCAGCAGACCCAGCCCCCCCCCCATCCTTCTCCCCACAGCCCCCCACTCCCCCCCCAGCCCCAAACATTCCCGCCCCCCCCCCCCCCCCAATCCTTACAGCTCTTTGCGGGTGCCCCGGGGGGCTGGGCTGGGGGCTGTCGGGGGGGAATCGGGAGCGGGGGGCTCCGGGGAGGCCGGGGGGGGGGGCCGGGGGGCAGGGGGGGGACCCCGGGGGGGGTGGCTCCTGGGGGGTCCCCTGGTCCCCGCCAACTCTCGGTGCCTCCGGGATTGGGGGGGTCTCCTCCGTCTGTGTCCCCACGCTGACGGCTCGGGGGGGTTCAGGGGGGGCTGGGGGGGGCACGTCGGGGTGCAGGTGCAGGCAGGGCTCTGGGATGGCGCCATTGGGTGCTGGGGGGGGGGAGAAGGAGAGGGGTCAGCACCCAAACCCACCCCCCCCACCCAGACCCAGGTGTCTGGGGGGGGGGACACCCAAGTTTGTGGGGGGGACCCAGATTTCCAGATGAGGGACCCCTTGGGGGGGAAGGACCCCATGGGATGGGGGGGCACCCCATGGAAGAGGGGGACACACACAGGTTTCCAGGGGGACCCAAGATTCCAGACAAGGGACCCCACGGCTGGAGGGGACCCCACGGAAGCGGGGGGGCGCCATGGCAGGGGGGGGACCCATGGAAGTGGGGGGGGGGGACGGGACACCAGGCTTCCAGACAGAAACCCCATGGCTGGGGTGTATCCCATAGAAGTGGGGGGCACCCAGGTTTCCAGACAAGTGATCCCATGGCAGGATGGGGGACCCCATGGAAGTGGGGGGGGACGACACACACCCCATGGCGGGGGGGGCACCCCATGGAAGGCGGGGGGGACACCCAGGTTTCCAGCCAAGGGACCCCTTGGAACATGGGGGAACCCAGGTTTCCAGAGGAGGAACCCCATGATGGGAGGGGACCCCTTGGTGGGGGGGGGACACACACACCCCCCATGGTGGGGGGGGGGGGGACGACAACCCATCGGGGGGGGCCTCACCGTGGGGCAGGTGCCGCAGGAGCCGGGGCAGGTGCTGGTCGTAGAGGCCGAGGCGTCGCAGGGCATCGGACAAAGCCGCCTTCACCAGCGCCAGCTCCTCCTCCAGCCGCCCCAGGCGCAGCTCCAGGGGGGCCGGGGGGCCGGGGGGGCCGGGGGGGGCCACCTCACCTGCGGGAGGGGAGAGGGTGACACGGGGCTGCCAGGGGATGCAGGTGGCCGGGGACACCGGCTTCACCCCGGCACCCAGGGACCCAGGTGTCCCAGCACCCCCATGTCACCCCCCAGCACCCAGGGAGGGACCCAGGAGTCCAGGGACCCCCATGTCACCCCCCCCAGCACCCAGAGGTCTGGGGACCCCCCCTGTGTCACCCCCCAGCACCCAGGGAGGGACCCAGGAGTCCAGGGACCCCCATGTCACCCCCCAGCACCCAGAGGTCTGGGGACCCCCCTGTGTCACCCCCCAGCACCCAGGGAGGGATCCAGGAGTCCAGGGACCCCCATATCACCCCCCCAGCACCCAGGGGTCTGGGGACCCCCCTGTGTCACCCCCCAGCACCCAGGGAGGGACCCAGGAGTCCAGGGACCCCCATGTCACCCCCCCAGCACCCAGAGGTCTGGGGACCCCCCTGTGTCACCCCCCAGCACCCAGGGAGGGATCCAGGAGTCCAGGGACCCCCATGTCACCCCCCAGCACCCAGAGGTCTGGGGACCCCCCTGTGTCACCCCCCAGCACCCAGGGGTCCGGTGACCCCCCCATGTCACCCCCCCCAGCACCCAGATGTCCCAGGACCCCCATGTCACCCCCCAGCACCCAGAGAAGGACCCAAATGTCCAGGGACCCCTGTGTCACCCCCCAGCACCCAGGGGTCTGGGGACCCCCCCCATGTCACCCCCCAACACCCAGGGAAGGACCCAAGTGTCCGGGGACCCCTGTGCCACCCGCCAGCACCCAGGGACCCAGATGTCCCGGGACCCCTGTGTCACCCCCCAGCACCCAGGGGTCTGGGGACCCCCCTGTGTCACCCCCCAGCACCCGGTGAGGGACCCATGTGTCTGGGGACCCCCGTGTCACCCCCCCAGCCCCCCAACATCCCAGGACCCCTGTGTCACCCCCCAGCACCCAGGGGTCCGGTGATCCCCCCATGTCACCCCCCCCCAGCACCCAGATGTCCCAGGACCCCTGTGCCACCCCCCAGCACCCAGGGAGGGATCCAGGAGTCCAGGGACCCCCATATCACCCCCCCAGCACTCCAACATCCCAGGACCCCTGTGCCACCCCCCAGCACCCAGGGGCCTGGTGACCCCCCCATGTCACCCCCCAACACCCAGGGGTCCAGTGATCCCCCCATGTCACCCCCCCCCCCCCAGCACCCAGATGTCCCAGGACCCCCATGTCCCCCCCCAGCACCCAGGGACCCAGATGTCCCAGGACCCCCATGTCACCCCCCAGCACCCGATGCCCCAGGACCCCTGTGTCACCCCCCAGCACCCAGGGGCCTGGGGACCCCCCCATGTCATCCCCCAGCACCTAGGGGTCCGGTGACCCCCCCATGTCACCCCCCCAGCACCCAAATGTCCCAGGACCCCCATGTCACCCCCCAGCACCCAGGGAAGGACCCACGTGTCCAGGGACCCCTGTGCCACCCGCCAGCACCCAGGGGTCCGGTGACCCCCCCATGTCACCCCCCAGCACCCACATGTCCCAGGACCCCCATGTCCCCCCCCAGCACCCAGATGTCCCGGGACCCCCCCCCCCCCCCCTTCCTCCCCCCCCCAAGCCCCACCATGGACCCAGACATCCATCTCCCCCCCCCCCCCGCCATTCCCCAGCCCCGTTTTTGGGGGGCAGCAGGGGGTCCCTGGCGGGGGGGGGGGGGGGGGGGGCCCCACATACACTCACCGGGGGGGCCGGGCGGGGGCTCCATGGCGGGGGGGCCGGGTGGGGGCTCCATGGCGGCCGGGCCCACGCCAGGCCTCGGGCCTTCGCCGCCCCAGGAAGCGCCGCCGTCATTTCCCCTCCGCCTCCATGGCGTGGGGGGGGGCAGGACGACACTGGCAAAGACACCCCCCCACTGCCCCCCCCCCCCCCAGCCCCACCGGCTCCAACGCCCCCCAAGCGGATTATTGGGGGTGAGGGCCCCCCAAAAGGCACCCACGAGCCCCCCCCGCCATGTTGCCGTCGATGGGGCTTGGTGCCCCCCCCCCCCCAATAAACCTCCCCCCCAGCAGATTATTTGGGGTGAGGGCCCCCCCCTGACCCTTTGCCATCCCCCCCCACCATGTTGCCATCGATGGGGCTTGGTGCCCCCCCCCCCCCCCAAATAAAAACCCCCATAGCAAATTATTTGGGGTGAGGGCCCCCCCCCATAAACCCCCCCATAGCAGAGTATTTGGGGTGAGGGACCCCCCCCCCCGAAGATATAGGGACCCCCCCGCACACCATGTTGCCATCGATGGGGCTCACCCCCCCCCATAAACCTTCCCCATAGCAAATTATTTGGGGTGAGGGCCCCCCCCCACAGCCACCCCCACCCTTTTCCACCCCCCCCCCATCCCATGTTGCCCTCGATGGGGCTCGCCCCCCCCCCCCCAACACCCCCATAGGAAATTATTTGGGGTGAGGGGCCCCCCCCCCCGAGCCCCCCTCACCCCCCCGCACACCATGTTGCCATTGATGGGGCTGGGCCCCCCCATAAATCACCCCATTGCGAGACCCCCATCACCCCCCTGCCCCACTCTGCCGGGGGGGGGGGGGGGGGGCTCAGGCCCGGATGCCTGAGGGGGGGGTGAGGGGGGTGGGGGGCACCCCATAACCGTGGGGCAGCCCCCACCCCCCCCACCTCGGTTTCGGGATGAATCGGGGGGGGGGGGGGGGGGGCACATCCCAGCACCCCAAACCCACAACAAAAGGCACCGACGGCCCCGATTCATCCCGAAAGTGAAAGTGTCGCCCCCGGAAGGGACCCAGGCGTCCGGGGTGTCACCCCCCCCCCCCACAGGGAACCCAGCCCCCTCCCCCCCCCCCCCCCCCAAGAAAACAGGGGTAGGGACCCAGGACCCCCCCCCAAAACGGGGACAGGGACCCAGAACTCCCCAAAAAGGGGTCGGGGACCCACAACCCCCCCCCCAAAATGGGGTCAGGGACCCAGAACCCCCCCCCAAAACAGGGACAGGGACCCACGACCCCCCCCCAGAAGGGGGACAGGGACCCAGGACCCCCACAAAAAGGGGACAGGGACCCACGACTCCCCCCCAAAAGGGAGTCAGGAACCCAGGACCCCCCCCCCGAAAAGGGGGTCAGGGACCCACGACTCCCCCCCAGAAGGGGAACACGGACCCAGGACCCCCCCAAAATGGGTTTGGGGACCCAGGACCCCCCCAAAATGGGGACAGGGACCCAGAACCCCCCCCCAAAAGGGTGTCAGGGACCCAGAACCCCCCCCAAAATGGGAACAGGGACCCAGGACCCCCCCAAAAAGGGGTCGGGGACCCACAACTCCCCCCAAAAGGGGGTCAGGAACCCAGGACCCCCCCCGAAAAGGGGGTCAGGGACCCAGGACCCCCCCAAACGGGGTCAGAGACCCAGAAGCCCCCCCCAAAGGGGAACAGGGACCCAGGACCCCCCCAAAATGGGGACAGGGACCCAGAACCCCCCCCAAAATGAAAACAGGGACCCAGGACCCCCCAAAAAGGGGTCGGGGACCCACAACTCCCCCCCAAAATGGGGTCAGGGACCCAGGACCCCCCCGAAAAGGGAGTCAGGAACCCAGGACCCCCCCAAAATGGGGACAGGGACCCAGAACCCCCCCCAAAAGGGGAACAGGGACCCAGGACCCCCCCCCAAAACGGGTACAGGGACCCAGGACCCCCCAAAAAGGAGTCGGGGACCCACAACTCCCCCCAAAAGGGGGTCAGGAACCCAGGCCCCCCCCCCGAAAAGGGGGTCAGGGACCCAGGACCCCCCCAAAATGGGAACAGGGACCCAGGACCCCCCCAAAAAGGGGTCGGGGACCCACAACTCCCCCCCAAAATGGGGTCAGGGACCCAGGACCCCCCCCAAAAGGGAGTCAGGAACCCAGGACCCCCCCAAAATGGGGACAGGGACCCAGAACCCACCCCCAAAAGGGGAACAGGGACCCACGACTCCCCCCCCAGAAGGGGGACAGGGACCCAGGACCCCCCCAAAAAGGGGTCGGGGACCCACAACCCCCCCCCCCCAAACGGGGTCAGGGACCCAGGACCCCCCGAAAATGGGGACAGGGACCCAGGACCCCCCCAAAATGGGGACAGGGACTGAGAAACCCCCCCCAAAAGGGGAACAGGGACCCAGGACCCCCCCCCAGAAGGGGGTCAGGGACCCACAACTCCCCCCCAAAAGGGGGACAGGGACCCAGGACGCCCCCCAAAATGGGTTTGGGGACCCAGGACCCCCCAAAAACGGGGGCAGGGACCTTTCCACCCCCCCCCTCTTTTTTTGCCCCCCCCCCCGAGCTGGGATTAGGGTGTCTGGGTGCTGAGCAACCCCAGGACGGGATACGGGGGGGGGGGCCTTCTCCACACACCCACCCACCCCCACCCCTGTTTTTTGCCCCCCCCCCCCCCCGGGGGGGGGGTAGGTGTGAGCTGGGGCCGCATCCTGCACAGTCATAGCGTGAGCTGCGCCTCCGGGAACAGCCTCGGCGCCACGCACCCGCCAGGGGACGGGGACAGCGGGGACCCCGCCGCAGGTACGGGGACAACGGGGGGGACCACGGGGTGGCCCGGGGACAACTGGGTCCCCTGCGCCCCTTGGGGGGACGACAAGGTGGCCCAGGGACCACCGGGTCCCTTGGGGGGACAAGGGGGTCCCATGGGGTGGCCCAGGGACCGCTGGGTCCCCTGCGCCCCCTGGGGGGACGACAAGGTGGCCCAGGGACCACCGGGTCCCTTGGGGGGACAAGGGGGTCCCATGGGGTGGCCCGGGGACAGCTGGGACCCCGCCGCAGGTACGGGGACAACGGGGGGGTCCCATGGGGTGGCCCGGGGACCGCTGGGTCCCCTGCGCCCCTTGGGGGGACGACAAGGTGGCCCAGGGACCACCGGGTCCCTTGGGGGGACAAGGGGGTCCCATGGGGTGGCCCGGGGACAGCGGGGACCCCGCCGCAGGTATGGGGACAACGGGGGGTCCCATGGGGTGGCCCGGGGACAACTGGGTCCCCTGCGCCCCTTGGGGGGACGACAAGGTGGCCCAGGGACCACCGGGTCCCTTGGGGGGACAAGGGGGTCCCATGGGGTGGCCCGGGGACAGCTGGGACCCCGCCGCAGGTACGGGGACAACGGGGGGGACCACAGGGTGGCCCAGGGACCGCTGGGTCCCCTGCGCCCCCTGGGGGGACGACAAGGTGGCCCAGGGACCACCGGGTCCCTTGGGGGGACAAGGGGGTCCCATGGGGTGGCCCAGGGACAGCCGGGACGCCTGGGTTCCCTTGGGGGACAATCAGGTGGCCAAGGGACTGCTGAGTGGCTTGGTGGGACAACAGGGTCCATGGAGTGGCCCTGGGACCACTGGGTCCCTTGGGGGGACAACGGGGTCCATGGGGTGGCCCAGGGGTGGCCAGGACACCCAGGTCCCTTGGGGGGGACAACAGGGTGGCCCAGGGACCACTGGGTCCCTTGGGGGGACAACGGGGTCCATGAGGTGGCCCAGGGTGGCCAGGACACCCGGGTCCCTTGGGGGGGACAACAGGGTGGCCCAGGGACCACTGGGTCCTCCGGAGGGACAATAGGGTCCATGGGTGGCCTGGGGACAACTGGGTCCCTCAGGGGGACAACGGAGCCCATGGGGTGGCCCAGGGGTGGCCCAGGGGTGGCCAGGACACCCAGGTCCCTTGAGGGGGGGGACGACAAGGTGGCCTGGGGCCAACTGGGTCCCTTGGAGGGGACAACTGGGTCCCTCAGGGGGACAATGGGGTCCATGGGGTGGACCAGGACAGCCGGGACGCTTGGGTCCCTTGATGGGACAATGGAGTCCGAGTGGTGGCCCAGGGACCACTGGGTCCCCTGGAGCGACAATCGGGTGGCCAAGGGACTGCTGGGTGGCTTGGTGGGACAATGGGGCCCGCGGGGTGGCCCTGGGACCACTGCATCCCTTGGGGGGACAACGGGGTCCACGGGGTGGCCCAGGGGTGGCTGGGTCACCCACGTCCCTTGGGGGGACAATCAGGTGGCCAAGGGACCACTGGGTCCCCTGGGGGGACAATTTGGCCCGTGGGGTGGCCCAGGGACAGCCAGGATGCCTGGGTCCCCTGGGGGGACAAGCAGGTGGCCAAGGGACCACTAGGTCCCTTGGGGGGGGGACGGGGACGGATGGACACCACGGGGTCCATGGGGTGGCCCAGGGACATCCCGGCCACCTGGGGGGGTCCTTGGGCTGGAAAATTTGGGGGGAGTGGGGAGTCCCCCCCATCTCACCCATATCCCCCCCCCCCCAGCCCCATGGAGCCGCAGCTGGGACCCTACACCCCCCTGTACCCCCCCCGCCGTGGGGCAGCCCCACTGGGAGCCCCCCCCAGGCTCGTGGGCCACCGCACCCCCCCGGGGCGATGGCCCCCCCGGCCGCCTGGACCCCTTCTCCCAAGCCTTCGCTGGCCACTTGCCCGACAAGGCCTGGGGGGCCGGGACCCCGGGGGCCGGGGGGGTCACATCCCCCCCGGGCTACCTACCCCTGCCCTATGGTGGCCCCCCCCAAGAGGAGTCGCCCCCCGCTTGCCTCTACCAAGACCTACAGCCCCCCCCCGTGCCCTTCCCGGGCCCAGGTGAGCGCGGGGATGGGGGGGGGGGGGTGCCTGGATCCCTTTTTTGGGGGTGGGGGGGGGTAAAGGGGGGTGTGAACTTGACCTTGACAACCCCCCCCTCAAATTTTCTTGCAGCCCCACAGGGAGTGGGGGGGCCCGAGGGTGTCGCCGGCCTCCTGGGCCCCCCCGACTGGGTGCCATCCTACCAGGTGAGCCTTGGTCCCCTTTGGGAGGGGGCACGAGGGGGGGGGACACGACACACACAATGGGTCCCCCAGTGCCTGACCCCCCCCCCCCCCCTCCCCTTTATGCCCCCCCCCCCCCACAGGACCCCAACCGCTATTTTGGGGGTGCTGAGTTGCCTTTTCCTGGGGTCCCCCCATCATGGCCGGGGGGGGGCTACGAGCTGAGCCCCCCCTGGGCAGGGGGCACGGCCCCCCCCGAGGTAAGAGAAGCCGGACGCCTGGGTCCCCCCATAATGGGGGGGCAGGGGGGGGGGAGCAGACACCTGGTGGGTCCCCCCATAATGGGGGGGGGGGGAGACACCTGGTGTCATGTCCCCCCCCCGTGACCCCTCTTCTCCCCTCTCTTTCCCGTAGACCCCCCCCAGCGAAGGCCGAGCCCCCCCCTACCGGAGCCGCTTGGGTTTGGGGGGGGGCCCCCCCCGGTATCGCCCCCCGCCCATGTTGGACCCGGGGCGGGGGGGGCCGGGGTTGTTTGGGGGGCTGTCGGTGGGGGGGGACCCTGACCCCCAGCGCCTCTCTCCTCCGTGAGTCAACGGGGGGGTGCCGGGGGGGGGAGTGGGGCGGGGGCTGTCCTATAACCCCCCCATCCATTTTGGGGCCCCCCCCCCCGCCAGGCAGATCAACGTGGGCCCCAGCTTCCAGGCGGCTGTGCCGGTGTCAGTGGGGGGGGGCTACGGCCAGGACCCCCCCGGGGGGGCCACGCTGGCCTGGAGCCCCTGGCCCGGGCTGGAGGGGGACCCTGACACCCAGCAGCAAGGTGAGACCCCCCCCCCCTCCAAGCCCTTTTCCCCGGGGGGGTGTGTGTGTCCTGAGTGTGGCCCCCCCCCCCCCCCCAATCCTCACCTCGGTGTCCCCCCCCCCCCATAGTAGAGACCTTACTGGACCTGGCTTGCTCCAGCGCCCTGCCTGGGGGGGGCACCAACCTGGAACTGGCCCTGCACTGCCTGGCCCGTGCCGGTGGCAACCTGACGGTGAGGGGGGGGGGGGGGAGAGAAAATTTAGGGAGGGGTTGGGGGGGGAGAAAACTTAGGGTGCCCCCCCCAGCATCTTGTGTCTCTTCCCCCCCCCCCCCCCAAAGGGTGCCCTGGAGCTGCTGCTGCTGGGGACTCCGGCTTGGCTGCGGGCAGACCCCTTGGCTGGGTACCACTATACTGGTGAGGGGGGGTCAGGGGGATTTGAGGGGGGGGGGGTGGGGAAAGGCATTGGGCCCCCCCCCCCGATGTTGCCCCCCCCCCCTTCACCTGCAGGCAGCGACGCCTGGACCCCCCAGGAGCGGCAGCTCTTTGCCACGGCCCTGGCACAGCACGGGAAGGATTTCGCCCGCATTCAACAGGCAGTGAGGGACCCCCCCCCTTTGCCCCCCCCCCCCCCCCCTCAGGGCCCCCCGTTCCCACAGGCTGACCCCAAAACCCTTATTCCCCCCCCCCGCACACCTTATCCCGCCCCCCCTCAGGTGGTCTCCAAGAGGACGACGCAGTGCGTGGAGTTTTACTACCTGCACAAAGCGCGGCTGGGACGGGCACGGGGGCAGGTACAGGGAAAGGGGGGGGGGGGGTGGCACCGGAGACCCCCCCCCCATAGTCCTGGGGGGGGGGGGTGGGACCCCCCCATGGTTTTGGGGACATCCCCCCCCCCACAAAATCTCTCTGTGTCCCAGATACCAGCTGAAGCCCTCGGCGCCCGCTTCCCCTGCAAGCTCTGCGGCAAGTATGCGGGGAGGGGAGGTGGAGAGGGATTTGGGGGGGGTCTGGGGGGGGGGGCACAGTGGGGGCGGGGGGGGCACAGGGGGTTCTGCCCTCCCCCAGCCCCCCTCCCCCCCCATTTTTCTCCCAGGATCTTCCTCAAAATCAAGAGCCGCAATGCCCACATGAAGATCCACCGGCAATCAGAGGCCTGGGGGGGGGCGACCCCGCTCCTGCCCCCCCCGTGGCCCCCTGGCCCCTCTATCGTGGGGGGGTACACGCAGCAGCCCCCGGCGTGAGGACACCCCCTCGAAATGAGTGTGTCCCCCCCCCCTCCAGGACACGGATGAGGATGAAACGGGAGAGTTTATTGCAGAGATGATGCTTGGGCCCACGGAAAAGGGGTAGGGCCCCCCCCCCAGGGGAAAAAAAGGGGGGTCCCCATCAATAAATAAAGTCCAAGTGTCCCCCAGGGGGGTCCCTGCGGTGCTGGGGGGGGGGGGGGCGGGGGGGTCCTTCACACCTCGATGTGGGGGTCGGAGCCCCGGCCCTCGCGCTGCAGCTGCTCCTCCTGCCGCAGCTTCGGCTTCTCCGTCCTCGTGTGCCACACCAGAACCTGGGGCGGGGGGGGGGGGGGGCAAAAATGGTGGTGGGGGGGGGGCATCATCAGGACCCCCTCAGTGACCCCCCCCAGCCCAGCCTGGGCCCCCCCAGCCCGGCCTGTGACCCCTTGGTGAGGCCCAGGCCCCCAGCGAACCCCTCCAGCACTGCAGGGACCCCCACGGGGTCCCTGTCACCCAACACCCCCAAGGGACCCCAGGCCCCCCCCCCAAAACCCATCGAGGGCCCCCCCCAATCTCTGAGGGACCAGCCAGAACCCCCCTGGGAGCCCCCCCATCCCCTACCTGGGTGCAGTTGTCAGCCTTGGGCCCCCTCAAGACCCCACTAGGGAGCCCCCAGAGCCCCTGAGGGACCCCAAAATCCCCCAAAGGACCCCCCGGAACCCCCCCCCCCCCATCCCCTACCTGGGTGCAGTTGTCAGCCTTGGGCCCCCCCAGGACCCCCCGAGGGACCCCAAAATCCCACCAAACCCCCCCGAGGCCCCCCCCCAAGTCCCCTACCTGGGTGCAGTTGTCAGCCTTAGGCCCCCCCAGGACCCCCCAAGGGACCCCCCAGAGCACCTGAGGGACCCCAAAATCCCTCAAAGGACCCCCCGGAACCCCCCCCCCCCCCCCCATCCCCTACCTGGGTGCAGTTGTCGGCCTTGGGCTCCAGCTCGGCGGGGGACACGAGCCCCCCCAGCAGGCTGCTCTCCAGGTAGCCCCGCTCGGCTTGGGGGTCGAAGCGGGCTGCGGGGTGGGCTAGCAAGAGGGGCAACCCCACGGCGAAGCCGGCCATGTCCAGAGGGAAGGGGCGCTCGGGTTTCCAGGCGGTGTGGAAGCCCACCACCCGCCCCCCCGCCACCAGCGGCCGCTCGAAACGCAGCCCCCCCACCAGCCCCACTGGCCAGACGGCCACGCCATGGGTGCTGCGCATCTGGGGGGGGGGGGGGGGGGGGGGGGAGAAAGAGACTGTTAGCAGGGGGGGGGAAAAATGGGGGGCTGGGGAATTTGGGGAGGTAGGAGGGAAGAGTTGGGGGGCTAGGGGAGTTTGGGAAAGGATTGGGGGCGTTAGGGGGGGACTTAGGGGTTCTAGGAGGGATTAGAGGAGTTTGGGGGGGGATTAGGGGGGCTCTGGGAAGGGTTAGGGGAGAATTGGGGGGCTCAGGGGGGAATTTGGGGGGCTCAGGGGGGAATTGGGGGGCTTGAGGGGGGAATTTTGGGGGCTCTGGGGGGGAATTGGAGGGCTCTGGGGGGGAATTGGAGGGCTCTGGGAAGGGTTAGGGGAGAATTGGGGGGCTCAGGGGGGAATTTGGGGGGCTCAGGGGGGAATTGGGGGGCTCAGAGGGGAATTTTGGGGGCTCTGGGGGGGAATTGGGGGGCTCTGGGGGGGATTAGAGGAGTTTGGGGGGGATTGGGGGGCTCTGGGAAGGGTTAGGGGAGAATTGGGGGGCTCAGGGGGAATTTGGGGGGCTCAGGGGGGAATTTTGGGGGCTCTGGGGGGGAATTGGGGGGCTCTGGGGGGGGATTAGAGGAGTTTGGGGGGGATTGGGGGGCTCTGGGAAGGGTTAGGGGAGAATTGGGGGGCTCAGGGGGGAATTTGGGGGGCTCAGGGGGGGAATTGGGGGGGCTCAGGGGGGGATGAGAGGAGTTTGGGGGGGATTGGGGGGCTCTGGGAAGGGTTAGGGGAGAATTGGGGGGCTCAGGGGGGAATTTGAGGGGCTCAGGGGGGAATTGGGGGGCTCGAGGGGGGAATTTTGGGGGCTCTGGGTGGGAATTGGGGGGCTCTGGGAGGGATTAGAGGAGTTTGGGGGGGAACTGGGGGGCTCTGGGAAGGGTTAGGGGAGAATTGGGGGGCTCAGGGGGGAATTTTGGGGGGGAACTACAGGGCTCGGGGGTGAATTGGGGGGGCTCTGGGGGGAATTAGAGGAGTTTGGGGGGGAAATGGGGGGCTTAAGGGAGTTTGGGGAGAATTGGGGGGTAGTGGAGTTTAGGGGGGAAAGTCGGGGGCTCTAGGAGGGGTTGGGGGTGAATTGGGGGGCTCTGGGAGGCATAACAGGAGTTTGGGGGGGCAATTGGGGGCTCTGGAGGGTAGGGGAGATTGGGGGCTCAGGGGAGTTTGAGGGCAGGGGGCAATTGGGGGGCTCGAGGGGGGATTTTAGGGGCTTGGGGGGGCAATTGGGGGGCTCTGGGAGGGATTAGAGGAGTTTGGGGGGAATTGGGGGCTCTGGGAAGGGTTAGGGGAGATTGGGGCTCAGGGGGGCATTTAGGGGGGACTACGGGTCTGGGGGGCAATTGGGGGGGCTCTAGGGGGCATTAGAGGAGTTTGGGGGGGCAATGGGGGGCTCTAAGGAGGCATTAGGGGAGTTTGGGGGGGCAATTAGGGGGGCTCTAGGGGGGCTTAGGGGAGTTTGGGGGGCAATTGGGGGGCTCTAGGGGGCATTACGGGAGTTTGGGGGGCAATTGGGGGGCTCTAGGGGGGCATTAGGGGAGTTTGGGGGGGCAATTAGGGGGCTCTAGGGGGGCATTAGGGGAGTTTGGGGGGCAATTGGGGGGGCTCTAGGGGGGCATTAGGGGAGTTTGGGGGGCAATTGGGGGGGCTCTAGGGGGGCATTAGGGGAGTTTGGGGGGCAATTAGGGGGGCTCTAGGGGGGATTAGGGAGTTTGGGGGGCAATTGGGGGGCTCTAGGGGGGCATTAGGGGAGTTTGGGGGGCAATTGGGGGGCTCTAGGGGGGCATTAGGGGAGTTTGGGGGGCAATTGGGGGGCTCTAGGGGGGCATTAGGGGAGTTTGGGGGGCAATTGGGGGGCTCTGGGAAGGGTTGGGGGGAAATGGGGGGAGTTTTGGAAGGGAATTACAGGACTCTAGCGGGGGTTAGGGGAGTTTGGGGGGCATTAGGGGAGCTTGGGGGGGTTTGAGGAGTTTGGGGGGAATTGGGGGGGGGCTGTGGGGGGGTTAGGGGAAGTTTGGGGGGGGGGGAAGTGGGGGGTTCTGGGGGGGGGGGGGGAATTGGAGGAATTTGGGAGGGGTTCCGGGAGGGAACCCCAACACCTCGAAAAGCCACAACTTGGAGGCGTGAAGAGGCAGAAGGGAGGAGCTGGGGGGGGTTGAGGGGGGGGGGGGTTTGAGGGGGGGGTCAGGGGGTTCTTGGGTGGAGGGGGGGGGGGGGTCGAGGGTGTTTTGGGGCCGCGGGGGGGGGGGGGGTCCCCTACCTCTTCGAAGAGCCGCAGGCTGTAGGTGTTGTCGTCGTCGGCGAAGTAAACCACGCCGCCCTCGCCGGGCAGCCGCGTCTCCCGCAGCCACCGCAGCGCCCGGTTGCGTTGCTCCACGCCGCGGGGGCGCAGCCAGGGGGGGTCCCCGGGGCGGCGGCGGATTTCGGGGGGGGTCTCGACGTTCAGGTGGGTGTAAGGGACCCCGCTGGCAGCTAAAAGCCCCCCCACCAGCGTGGTGGGGGCGGGGGCGTCTTCCACCACCACCCAGTGCAGCGCCCGCACGTGGAGCAGCGTCTGCGACAGTCGTACCAGCTCTGCCTTCTGCACCGGCCTGGGGGGGGTAGGGGGGGGGCAAAAAAGGGGTGGGGGGGGGGGGCAAAAAAAAGGGTGAGGGGGGGGGTGGGCGGCTTGGAGGGCTGTGAGGGTCAGGGGGGGCTGTGGGAGCCAAGGAATTTGGGGAGGGGGGAACAGATTGGGCTTGGGGTGGCCCAGGGGAGGCTGCGGGGCGGGGGGGGGGGGGCAGAAATGGGGCTGGGGGGGCAGAAATGGGGCTGGGGGGGGACAGATTCAGGGTGTAGGGGGCAGAGTGGGGGGGGCAAATCAGGCTGTATAGGGCCATGGGGGGGGACATGGGTCTGGAGGGGGGGGAAATGGATTGCGGGGGGGGCAGGTCAGGGTGGGGTGTGGGGAAATGAGTCTTGGGGGGGGGGCAAATCAGGCTGTATAGGGCCATGGGGGGGGACATGGGTCTGGGGGGGGGGGAAATGGATTGCGGGGGGGGCAGGTCAGGGTGGGGTGTGGGGAAATGAGTCTTGGGGGGGGGCAAATCAGGCTGTATAGGGCCACGGGGGGGGCAAATGGATGGGGGGGGGGATTGGTCGGGGGGGGTGCGGGGTGGGGGTGGGCAAATGAGTCTGGAGGGGGACAGGTTAGTTTGTATGGGGGCGGGGGGGGGGGCAAATGGGGCTGGGGGGGGCAGGGGTCTCACCTGGCATAGGTGGGGGTCACCACGTAGATGGTGGGCAGGGTCCGGCCCCCCCCTTGCCCCCGGGGCCCCCCCCGGCCCCCCCCACCCTGCAGCTCCCCCAGCAGCCGCTCCTGGTCCCGGCCCCTCCGCTGCTGGGTGCAGTCACAGGGCTGTCCTGGGGGGGGGGACAAGGACAAAAGAGGGGGGTCAGGGGACAGGGAGCAGCCTGGGGTGGGGGGGGGGTCAGGGACCCCCAAGCTGCCCCCCCCGGCCCCCCCCCCCCCCCCCCCCCCGTGCTCACCGAGCTGCAGGAGGGCGCAGAGCAGCCCCACCAGCGACACCACGAAGTAGATGATGAAGATGTTCTTCAGCTTCACCCTCATGGTGGGGCTGGGGGGGGTCCGGGGGGGGCTCGGGGGGGGCCGGGGTTGTCCAGGGGGGGGGCCTGGAGCCTCCGGGAGGGGTCCAGGGGGATCCTGAGGGGTCTGGGGGGGGGGGGGGGGGGGGGAAGGGGGGTGTCCTAGCTCTCAGGGGTCCTGTGCTGCAGCCCCCCCCCAGCACGCTCTGCCTTGTGTCGTGTCCCCCCCCCCCCCAGCACCAACACTCACCCCAGCATTTCCCAGTACATCCCAGTAGCCCCAATCCCCTCCCAGTATGTATCCTGTATCTCACCCCCAAAGCTCCCAGTCACCCCAACAGTCCCTGCAGCCCCAAGTACATGCCAGCGCCCCCCCCATCGCCTCCAACATCCCCTCCCCCAGTGCTCCCAGTCCCACCAGTCTCCCCCCAGTGCCTCCAACATCCACCCCAGTGCTCCCAGTCCCCCCAGCACCTCCAGCATCCCCCCCCAGTGTTTCCAGTCCCCGCAGAGCCCCTCCAATGCCTCCAACATCCCCCAGTTTCTCCCAGTACCTCCGGTGCTCCCAGTCCCTCTCCCCAGTACCACTAGTGCTTCCCCCAGTACTCCCAGTCCCCTCCCATTCCTTCCAGTCCCGCCCAGTGCTCCCCCCAGTGCTCCCAGTTCCCTCTTATTCCTTCCAGTGCTCCCAGTCCCCCCAGTCCCTCCAACACCCCTCCAGTGCTCCCCCAGTGCCTCCAGTGTTCCCCCCAGTGCCCCCACCACCCCTCAGAGCTTCCAGTTCCCCCCCCAGTGCTCCCAGTCCTCCCCAGTGCCCCCCAACAGCCCCTCCAGTGCTCCCCCCAGTGCCCCCACCACCCCTCAGAGCTCCCCCAGTCCCCCCCCAGTGCTTCCAGCGTCCCCCCCAGTGCTCCCAGTCACCCCAGTGTTCCCCTCAGTGTTCCCCTCATTCCTTCCAGTGCTCCCAGTCCCCCCAGTACCTCCAACACCCCTCCAGTGCTCCCCCAGTGCCTCCAGTGTTCCCCCCAGTGCCCCCACCACCCCTCAGAGCTTCCAGTTCCCCCCCCCAGTGCTCCCAGTCCTCCCCAGTGCCCCCCCAACAGCCCCCCCCAGTGCTCCCAGTCACCCCAGTGTTCCCCTCAGTGTTCCCCCCAGTGCTCCCAGTCCTCCCCAGTACCTCCAACACCCCTCAGAGCTCCCCCAGTCCCCCCAACCCAGTGCTCCCAGTCAGCCCAGTGTTCCTCCCAGTGACTAAAGAAGTGTGGACGTGGCGCCGTTGCCACGGCGACGGGGCCGGGACTCACCTCGGCGGTACCGGGGCTGACGGGGGGGGGGGATGGGGGGTGTGTCAGAGCCGGGCCCGGGCCTCACGGGGTGGGGGGGTCGGAACCGGGTACCGGGAGCGGGGCCGGGGCCGCGCAGCCTCCGCCGGGCCGGGCCGGGCCGGGCCAAGCCGGCACTTCCGGTCCTAGTGGCCACTTCCGGCCCGTCCCCACCACGCTCCCCCTGCAACTTCCGGCGCAGCGGCCCGTGCTCCGGGGGGAAACCCGCGGCCGCGAGGTTCCGGGTTCCGCCCCACCCCCCCCCCCCCCCCCTCCCCGAACCCCCAAAACACCGTTTTTTTTACCTGGTTTTTATTTGTCTTTTATCAAAACTCCGCGCGGGGCCGCCTCCCCCCTACCCCGGCCCCCCCCGCGGCTCTGCCCCCCCCCCCGAAGGCCCCAATGGCAGGGGGGAAAATGGGAGGAAATAGGGGGGGGAAATGGGAGGAAATGGGGGGGGGAAATGGGAGGAAATGGGGGGGGGGAAATGGGAGGAAATGGGGGGGGGGAAATGGGAGGAAATGGGGGGGGGGGAAATGGGAGGAAATGGGGGGGGGGAAATGGGAGGAAATGGGGGGGGGAAATGGGAGGAAATAGGGGGGGGGGAAAGTGGGAGGAAATAGGGGGGGAAATGGGAGGGAATAGGGGGGGGGAAATGGGAGGGGAAAGTAGGGGGGGGAAGTGGGGGGAAGTGGGGGAGAAATGGGGGGGAAGTGGGGGGGGAAATGGAGAAGGGGGGGAATGGAGAAGGGGGGGAATGGAGAAGGGGGGGAATGGAGAAGGGGGGGAATGGAGAAGGGGGGGAATGGAGAAGCCGGGGGGCTCCCCCGAACCCCAGCTGACCCCCCTGGCTGGGGGTAAGGGGGAGAAGAGAGGAAGGGGGGGTCAAGAAGGAAGGAAGGGAGGGGGTACCGGGGGGGGCATGCAGAGCTTTGGTCCCCAGCATCCCCCCCAGCCCCACATTTGAGGGGGAAAAGGGGGGGGGGGTTAGAGGCAGTTCCCCCCCCCCCCCGCCTCTTACAGTCCCCCAAAACCAAGCGAGGGACAACCCCCCGCTATAGCAACCAAGGGGGAGCTCCCTGCCCCCCTGGTTGGGGGGGTCCCAGGGGGCTGTGGGGGGGGGGTCCTAGGGGAAGGGGGGGGGGGGTCAGGGGCAGCCCCCACCCCCCAGCAGCCCCCCCCCCCCTCTGCATTATCGCAGGATGATGGCCCAGTCGGCGCCGATGGGGACCCCTGGCTTGCGCAGGGTGAGGACAGAGGTCTCGGCCTCGTGGTGGAAGTCCAGGCGGGTTTCGGGGCCGTCTGGGGAGAAGAATAGGGTTTGGGGGGGGGGGGGAAAATGGGGTTTGGGGGGGTTACAACCCTCAGGACTTGCCCCCCCCCCGCCAAAGCCCCCCCTACTCACCCGCAGGACGGAGAACGACAGCGGCCGGTTTCCCCGCACCCAGGATCACCACGCGCTCCAGCCAGGCTGGGGTGTCGAAGGAGCCCTTGGGGTCCGCGGAGCTGCAGGCGGGGGGAGGGAAAAAAAAAGGAGAAAAGGAAGGGTTAGGGGGAGTCTGGAAGGGTTTTGGGGGGGTCCCGGGCAGGTTTTTAAGGAGGGGGGGGGGTTACCTGGCCGTCAGCGTGTTGCTAGCGAAGGTGAACTGCCGGTGAAGGTAACGCGCCTTCGTCTGGTAATCAAAGCTCTGCCCGTCGTCCAGGAAGAGATCGCCCTCGGCTGTGCCCTGGGGGAGGGAAATAGGGGGGGTTTAGGGGGGCCTGGGGGGGTCGTGGAAGGGGTTTGAGGGGTTTTCGGAGGGGTTCCGGACTCACCTGGGGGCTGAGGGCGACGTAGAGGGTGAAGGGATCCCCCCGCATGCACTCGGTGGAGCGGCGAACCCGCTCCTGCCGCGGCACCACCGTCCCCCCGCGCTGGTAAACCGGCACCTGTAGGGGGGGGGGGAAGAAGGGGAGGGGGGGTGGAGGTGGGCAAGGGCCCCCCCAAAACCCTCCAGACCCACCCCCCCCCCCCCCCTGCCAAAACCCCCTCCTCGTCGTCACCCACGCTGCTCATGGTCACCGGCACGTAGAGCGTCTGGGGTGCGTGATGCTTCTGGTGGGAGACAACGTCGTACCAGACCTGGGGGGGGGGGAACCAAGAGAGCGGTTTGGGGGGGATGAAAGACCCCCAACAGCCCCCCACCAAAGCCTGAAGCCCCCCCCAGAACCTGTAGACACCCCCCCCCCCCCCAAAAGCTCACCTCTCCCTTGCCGGGCAGGTAGACCTGCACGCCCCGGGCTCCCTGCTCCGTCACGGGGTGCACCAGCAGCGCCCTGTCTGGGGACAAAACGGGGGGGGGGTCCTGGGTCAGTACTGGGGGGTGGGGGTTGGGGGACCCCTCAGTGGGGCTGGGGACACCTCACAGTGGGGGGAAGACCCCGTGGAAACCCCCCCTCACCGATCATGTACTGGTCGTCGATGGCGAAGGTGGTGGTGTCCTCGGGGTACTCCATCCAGAGCGGCCTGGGGAAAGTTGGGGGGGGGGGGGGGGGGCAGGGGGGGGGAGTTAGGGGGGTTTTGGGGTGTTTAGGGGAGACTGGGGAGAGTTGTGGGGCTTTAGGGGGGTCTGCGGGGGAGATTGGGGGGGGAATTGGGGAGCTCTGTAGGGAGGTTAGGGGAGTTTGGGGGGGAACTGGGGGGCAAGAGGAGGAATTGGGGGCGCTGGGGGGAGTTGGGGGCTCTGGCAGGGGCAAGGGAGGGGGAATCAGGGGGCTCTGGGGGGAACTGGGGGAACTGGGGAGCTCTGGGGGGAGGTTAGAGGAATTTGGGGGGGAATTGGGGGGCTCTGGGGGGAGTTAGAGGGGAATTGGGGGGCTCTGGGGGAAACTGGGGGCTCTGCGGGGAGTTAGGGGGGAATTGGGGGGAACTGGGGGGCTCTGGAGGGAACTGGGATCTCGGGGGGGTATTAGGGTGGAATTGGGGGGGTCCTGGGGGTTTTTAGGGGGGAAACCGGGGAGTTTGGGGGGGAACTGGGGGGCCCTGGGAGGTTTTAGGGGGGGAATTGGTGGGTTTTGGGGGGAAATTGGTGAGTTTTAGGTGGGGAACTGGGACTCTGGGCGGGTTCGGAGAATTTGGGTGGGAACTGGGATCTTGGGGGGATTTTAGGGTGGAATTGGGGGGGGGGGGGGGGGGATTTTTTCCCCGCCCCGGGGCTCTGACCTCATGACGGGCATCCCGTGGCGGTGGCTGCGGTAAAACGCGGTGTACCAGAAGGGCAGGAGCGCGTAACGCCGCCGCACGGCCTCGCGGATCAACGCCGCCGTTTCCTCCCCGAAAAGCCAGGGCTCCCGCCGCGCCGTGTCCAGGTGAGCGTGAGCCCGGAAAAAAGGCTGGAAAGCTCCCGCTTGGTACCACCGCACCAACAGCTCCGCTTCGGGGTTCTTAAAGAAGCCCCCCACGTCGGCTACAGGGGGGGGGGGGAAAAACTCAGTGTGACCCCCCCCCCCAGGGATAATAAACCCCCCCCCCGCCGTCCCCGTGTCGCTGGTTTTACGCCTCGCTCACCGCCGCAGAAGGAGAGACCGGCCAGCCCGAAACTCAGGCACATGGGGATGGAAATCTTCAGGTGGTCCCATTCGGCGGCGTTGTCGCCCGTCCATACCGCTCCTGGCGGGGGGGGGAGCGGGGAGGGGGGGGGGAAACAAAAAGGATGGAGCGGGGGGGGAGAATAACATGGGGGGGGAGTGGGGAATGAACATGGAGGGGGGGAAAGGCAGAAGAGGAGGGGAGAAAACTGCAAGAAGGGGGGGGGAAAAAGCAACACGGCGGGGGGAAAAACTATACGGGGGGGTAAGAAATCACAAGGGGGGGGGGAGAAAAGCACACGGGGGGGGGAAAGGCAGAAGAGGAAGGGAGAAAAATCACAGGAAGGGGGCAAAAAAAAACACACAAGGAGGGGGGGAAGCAACATGGAGGGGGGGGGAAGCAACATGGGGGGGGGGGAAGCAACATGGGGGGGGGGGGAAGCAACATGGGGGGGGGGGAAGCAACATGGAGGGGGGGGAAGCAACATGGAGGGGGGGGGAAAGCAATGGAGGGGGGGGAAAGCAATGGAGGGGGGGGGAAGCAATGGAGGGGGGGGGGAAGCAATGGAGGGGGGGGGGGAAGCAATGGAGGGGGGGGGGAAGCAATGGAGGGGGGGGGGAAGCAATGGAGGGGGGGGAAAGCAATGGAGGGGGGGGGAAAGCAATGGAGGGGGGGGGAAAGCAATGGAGGGGGGGGGAAAGCAATGGAGGGGGGGGGAAAGCAATGGGGGGGGGGGAAGCAATGGAGGGGGGGGAAAGCAATGGAGGGGGGGGAAGCAATGGGGGGGGGGAAGCAATGGAGGGGGGGGGAAGCAATGGGGGGGGGGAAGCAATGGAGGGGGGGGGAAGCAATGGAGGGGGGGGAAGCAATGGAGGGGGGGGAAGCAATGGAGGGGGGGGGAAGCAATGGAGGGGGGGGGAAAGCAACATGGAGGGGGGGGGAAGCAACATGGAGGGGGGGGGAAGCAACATGGAGGGGGGGGGAAGCAACATGGAGGGGGGGGAAGCAATGGAGGGGGGGGGAAGCAATGGAGGGGGGGGGAAGCAACATGGAGGGGGGGGAAGCAACATGGAGGGGGGGGGAAGCAATGGAGGGGGGGGGGGAAGCAACGGAGGGGGGGGGAAGCAACGGGGGTGGGGGAAGCAACGGGGGGGGGAAGCAACGGGGGAGGGGAAGCAACGGGGGGGGGGAAGCAACGGAGGGGGGGAAGCAACGGAGGGGGGGGGAAGCAACGGGGGGGGGGGGAAGCAACGGGGGGGGGGGAAGCAACGGGGGGGGGGGAAGCAACGGGGGGGGGGGGAAGCAACGGAGGGGGGGGAAGCAACGGAGGGGGGGGAAGCAATGGAGGGGGGGAAGCAATGGAGGGGGGGGAAGCAACGGAGGGGGGGGAAAGCAACATGGGGGGGGGAAGCAATGGAGGGGGGGGAAGCAATGGAGGGGGGGGGAAGCAATGGAGGGGGGGGGAAGCAATGGAGGGGGGGAAGCAACATGGGGGGGGGGAAGCAATGGAGGGGGGGGGAAGCAACGGAGGGGGGGGGGAAGCAACGGAGGGGGGGGGGAAGCAACGGAGGGGGGGTCCCCAGGGTGCCCCCCCCCCCTCACCGTAGCGTTGGGAGCCGGCAAAGAAAGCCCGGCTCAGGACGAAGGGTCGGCGCTGCCCCCCCGAGCGCTGGATCTGCCCCTCGGCTGTCGCCATTTGCTGCGGGGAAGGGGAAAAAGGAGGGGGGGGGGTGTGTGGAAAAAAGCCCTAAGGGACCCCCCCCCTCCCGCCCAGAGGTGGTGGGGGGATCAAAGGGGGGGGGGGGGGGAGCCCCCCAACGCTCACCACGTAGAGGCCGTAGAGGTTGTGGAGGTCGCGGTGCTCCCAGCCCCCGTGGTGAACCGCGTCCTTGTGCATCGTCACCTCGGGGCCGCTGAAGACCGAGGGCTCGTTCATGTCGTTCCAGGTGAAGAGGTTCTCTGTCGAGCCCTGGGGGGGGGGGCGCGCACCCCACGGTGAGGGGGGGGGCGGCGGGAATTGGGGGGCTGAAGGGTGAGGGGGGGACACGAGGAATAGGGGGCGCCGGCGATTCGGGACCAGAAGGGCAATGGTGGGGGGGGCAATGGCTTGGGAGGGGCTGATGGTGACTCTGGGGGGGGCCACATGCCTTCTGGGGGGGCTGAGAGCGATGTGGGGGGGGAACTGGGGGGCTGAGGGGGGGGACACGAGGAATAGGGGGCGCCGGCGATTTGGGACCAGAAGGGCAATGGTGGGGGGGCAATGGCTTGGGAGGGGCTGATGGTGACTTTGGGGGGGGGCACAGGTCTTCTGGGGGGGCTGAGAGCGATGTGGGGGGCTGAGAGCGATGGTGGGGGGGAACTGGGGGGCTGAGGGGGGGACACGAGGAATAGAGGACGATGGCGATTCGGGAGCAGAAGGGCAATGGTGGGGGGGGCAATGGCTTGGGAGGGGCTGATGGTGACTTTGGGGGGGGCCACATGCCTTCTGGGGGGGCTGAGAGCGATGTGGGGGGGGCTGAGAGCGATGTGGGGGGGGAACTGGGGGGCTGAGGGGGGGACACGAGGAATAGGGGACGATGGCGATTTGGGACCAGAAGGGCAATGGTGGAGGGGCAATGGCTTGGGAGGGGCTGATGGTGACTTTGGGGGGGGCCACAGGTCTTCTGGGGGGGCTGAGAGCGATGTGGGGGGGCTGAGAGCGATGTGGGGGGGGAACTGGGGGGCTGAGGGGGGGACACGAGGAATAGGGGACGATGGCGATTCGGGAGCAGAAGGGCAATGGTGGGGGGGCAATGGCTTGGGAGGGGCTGATGGTGACTTTGGGGGGGGGGCCACACGTCTTGTGGGGGGGGCTGAGAACGATGTGGGGGGGCTGAGAGCGATGGTGGGGGGGAACTGGGGGGCTGAGGGGGGGACGCGAGGGATAGAGGACGATGGCGATTCGGGAGCAGAAGGGCAATGGTGGGGGGGCAATGGCTTGGGAGGGGCTGATGGTGACTTTGGGGGGGGGCCACATGCCTTCTGGGGGGGGCTGAGAGCGATGTGGGGGGGGCTGAGAGCGATGTGGGGGGGGGTCTCCTCACCTCGTACTGGTCGTAGGCAAACATGGAAGCCCACCAGGCGCGCATCTCGGGGTTGGTGAAGTCAGGGTACGCCGCAGAGCCTAGGGACAACACGGGGAGGGAGGGGAGGGGGGGGCGTTGTGTCAGTGTGACCCCCCCCCGCGAAAAGACCCCCCCCCCCCCCCCCCAACAACTTACCAGGCCAACACCAGCCCTCGTAGTCGTTCCCGTCCTTCGTCTTGACGTAGAAACCGCGGGAGCGCAGCTCGTTGTGGACGCGATACCCGCTGTCCACCTTGATGTGGGGGTCCACGATGCTGACCATCTATTGGGGGGGGGGGGACACACACGCCTCAGCACCTGGCCCCCCCCCCCCCCAAACCTCTTAGGGGTTGTCGGGGGGGGGGGTGGGGGTGGGTGTGCGTCCCCCCCGCGGCCTTTACCTTGCGTTTTTTGGCGGCCAGGCGTTCCAGCATGGCGCGGGGCTGGGGGAACTTGCTGGGATCCCAGGTGAAGTAGCGTTTGCCGTCGGCGTGTTCGATGTCCAGCCAAAGGACGTCGCAGGGGACGGCGTGGTCCTCGAAACCCCGCTCCACCGCCGCCACGTCCTCCTCGTCGTTGTAATTCCAGCGGCTCTGGTGGTAACCCAAAGCGAAAAGGGGGGGCAAGGCTTGGGTGCCTGGGAAAAGAAGGGAAAAAGCGTCAGGAACGGCCTGCAAAAAAAAAAAAAAAAAAAAAATGAATTCCCCCGAAAGAAATAGGAAGGGACGAGGGTGGGAAAAAGCCCCCCCCCCCAAAAAAAAAAGCTTTAACGAAGGGGCTCAAACCCTCGCGATAACGAATGAGGCGCGGAGGAAAGCGGAGGCGCCGCCGCCGCCCCGGAGAAATCCACGTTCAGTGGGGCGGGATGTGGCAATTACGCAGTTTTCCCCTTTTATCCCCAAAGATAAAAGGGGGAAATAAAAGGCAGGAAATAAAGAAGGTGGTGCCTGGGAAGATTCTCCCCCAGGAAAGACGGTTGGGCTCTGGAAGATTTTTCCGCAAGAACAAAGATTTTTCCCCAAGAACGAAGATTTTTCCTAAGAAAGATCGCTCCCGGGAAAGTTTTCCCCAATAGCGAAGATTTTTCCCAAAGAAAGATGGTGCCTGGGAAGGTTTTCCCCAAAACCAATGATTTTTCCTAAGAAAAGAGATCGCTCCCAGGAATGTTTTCCCCAAGAAAGAAGGTTTTTCCCAAGAAAGGTTTTTTTTCTCCTAAGAAAGAAGGTTTTTCCCCAAGAACGAAGATTTTTTCCCCAAGAATGAAGATTTTTTTTTTTTTTTTTTCCTAAGAAAGATTTTTTTTCCCAAAAAAAAGAAGATTCTTCCTAAGAAAAGAAGATCGCTCCCAGGAAGATTCTCCCTGAGAAAGAAGGTTTTTCACAAGAATGAAAATGATGCCTGGGAAGATTTTCCCCCAAAAAAGATGATTTTTCCCCCAAAAAAGATGATTTTTCCCCCAAAAAAGATGATTTTTCCCCAAAGAACGAAGATTCTTTTCCCCAAGAACGAAGATCTTTTTCCAAAAAAGAAGATTTTCCCCAAGAAAGAAGATTGCTCCTGGGAAGATTTTCCCTGAGAAAGAAGGTTTTTCCCCCAAAAAGGACTATTTTCCCCCAAAAAGGACTATTTCCCCAAGAAAAAGGTAGATCCTGGGATGATTTTTTTCCCATGGAAGAAGAATCTGGGAAAACGCCCTAAAAAAGACGCTGAATTCGGGACCGGCGACCCCTTTATCCGTGTTTTTCCCCCCCCCTCTTTCCCTTTCTCTATGCCTTGGTCTCTTTTTTCCTCTCAGATTGGCTAATTAAGGGCTCGAGTCGTCAAGTAACGACCTTAAGTACCGCTCGCCGTAATCCGTTACGTGCCTAATGAATAATCCCGCCCTTAATTACTAATAAATCATACACGCACCGCGAGGTTTGCCTCACCGCAGTCCGCGCCCCTGGGGATTTAGGGATCTTATCCCTTTTCTTTCCGAAGAGCGGGACTAAAAGGGATTAAAGCGGGGTGTCCCCCCCTCCCAACCCTTCCATCCGACCCCCCCCCCAGGTCCCCGCGGCGCGTCGTACCGGTGAGGGCGGCGTATTGCCCGGCCACGGCTTGTGGGGAAGGACCCAGCAGCAAAAAAACATCGATTATCCCGCTTTCCGACATCCAACGCACGTCGGTTTGCGGCGTCTCCCCTCCGCCCTGCATATAATCCAGCAGCTTCCCGAAAAGAGTCTGCAGGGTAAGAAGCAAAAGGTGAGAATTCCCCCCCAAAATACCACCCCCCCCCCGGCTCCCCACCCAAAAATCCCGCCCCGCACCTTGCCGGCGGTGTTGGAGCTGATGTCCACCCACGTCTCGGCGGCGTTGAGCCAGAAGATGCCGAGGGTGCGGCGGGCGCCGTGGGCCAGGAGGAGCGGGACGGAGCCGTAAAGAGCCATGGGGTTGTAAAGCTCGTACTGGAAGACGTCCAGGTTGTAGAGACGATAGGGGTCCCCCCCCCTGCCAAAAGCCAGGGGGGGTCAGCGTGTCATCCCCACCCCCCCCCCGCGGCCGTTGCGTGGTTTTTTTGGCCACTCACTCGGTGGTGCGGAGCCGCAGGTGGTCGGCGTGTTCGGGGATGCCGTAGACGTGCTCGAAGCCGGGCAGGGAAAAATCCAGCCCCACCGAGGTGGGTCCTGCAGCGGGATGGAGTCGGGGGGTGGTGGGGGGGTGTGTGGGGGAGGGTGTGAAATTTAGGAGCCCCCACCCCTACGGCGACCCCCCTGGCGGCCACCAGGGAGGGGTCTCACCGTTGGGTTTGGTGTCCGTGTGCGTCTTAAATGTCTCCTCCCAGGAGCCCGGCTCCTCCGTCGCCTCGGCCGTGGGCTCCGTGGGCTGCGGGGCCGGATGCCGTTAGGGTGGGGAGAGGGGTTGTGTCCCCCCCTCCCCAACCTTGACAAAAAAAAGGGGGGGCCCCATGTCTCTGCTGGCCCCCGGAGCCCCCCCTCCCCATAATACCTTCTCGCTCTGGTTGCCGGCGTCCTCCGTCCCGCCGGTGGCTTCCTCCTGCCCCTCGGTAGCCGCCCCCTCCTCCGCCGTGGGGTCCTTGGGGGGGTCCCTAAAGAGGGGGCGGGAATGGTTATGGGGTGCTGAGATGCCCCACAGAGCAGTCACACACGCAGCAGCCGGGAAGGGGGGGGGGGGACGGACACAGGACACCCCGGTAAACGCTCACTGGGGTCCCCGAGATGGGGCGAGCACCCCAACCGCCCCCCCCCAGCTCGCTCGGGGTTGGGGCGGGGGGGGGCAGCTCCTCGCTACTGGTGGGGACTGGGATGGCCCTGGCCGCTCCTGTCCCCTCCTCCCGCCCTCCAGGACCTGCCTGGCTGTAAGGTGGGGGGGGACACGGGGGGGACGGGGCTCCCTTTGGGGGCCCCGGGCGGGGCAGGGGGGGGGGGTTGTGCGTGTGGGGTGGGGGCAAAGACAGCAGCAGAAGCCACGGATTTACCTATGGAAAAGGGTCTTGATCTTATCCCACAAGCTACCGACCGAGCTACTAACTTTATCCGAGAAACTTGGGGGCGCGGGCAGGGGGGGAAGCGCAGCCAGAAACAGAAACACAGCCAAGAGTCAGTGCGAGGAGCCGCCGGACGGACAGACGGACGCAGCCCAGCCCCCTCCCCACCTCCCCCTTCCCCACCCCCCACAAAAAAACCTCTCCCTTTTTAAAGGGAACCCCTCTAAGCGCTGCCATTCCCCCCCCCCCCCCCATCCCAGCCCATCTTTCCCCAAGGGTTTACCTTCAGCAGTGGGGAACGGGGACGGCCGCGCACCCCGATATCCCCGGGGAGGTGGGGGGGTGTGCGTGTGGGTGTGTGTTTCTGGGTGCTGTAGGTGGGTTTGGAGGGGGGGGGAGGAGTGTGGAAATTTGGGGGAGAGGGGGCCGGTTGAACCCATCCGGCCGTACTCACGAGTCCCGGCGGCGTCGGAGGTGTTCGAAGAAGAGGAGGCCGCGGGCGTTGACGCTGCAGAGCAGCTCCCGGCCCTGCAGCAGATCCATGCGGAATGGCTTCTCCGTCACCAGCAACCGGTGGCCCGCCGGACCCAGCGACAGCTCCAGGCTCCCCTCATCCCGGCCCGTCACCGCCAGCCTGCCGTGGAAAAAGGAGCGGGAGGTGGAGGGGGGGCGGGTCTAAAGGTGGTTGTGTCCCCCCCACCCTGGGTTTCCCCCCCCGCCTCTCCCCCGTGTCCCCACGCTCACCGCTCCACTGGTGGCTCGCCCACCAGCACATCCGGCACCTCGAAGCGCGGCCGCAGCGGGTTCAGCTCCTTGATTCGGATCCGGGTCATGTTGCCCTGAAGCCCCCACAGCTCCAGCAGCAGCGGGACCTTTTTTTTTTTTTCGGATGGGGTGGGGCACAACACACAGCGTCAAGGACAATGCCAGCGCTCCCCGTGTCCCCCTTCCCTGTCCCCACACCGATTTTGGAGGGGCTGGGATGGCTTTGGCCACTCCTGTCCCCTCCTTGCTCCCTCCAGGACCTGCCTGGCCCAGGGTGGGGGACACTGACCCCTGGTCAGGGCTCACACTGGGAGCCAGGGCCCCCCCATGTCCCCCTTTCCCCGTCCCCACGCCGACCTTGGTGGCCTCGTTGATGAGCTGTAGCCTGGCGGCATCGGGGCCGAGCTGTAAGGACTCCAGGAGGGCTCGGTACGGCGATTCCCCGGGCTGCAGCCCCCGCTGGCGCCTGCGGTGACGAGGAGGGGAGGGGGCAGAGCCTGAGCACCGGCCCCAGGCCCGGTAACCTCCCCCCCCCCGCCCCGGTGACCCCCCCAATCCCGCTCCCCACCTGCAGAAACCGCTTTGTTCACAGGTTTTGAAGTTGCTGCGGTCCACGGCCAGGGCGGCCCCGAGGCAAAGGGTTGCCCAAAGCAGCTCCGCCGGTCGCCGCCGCCTGCGGGAAGGGGAGCGGGGGGGGGGGGAAGGGGGGGGAACGGGGGGGGGGGGGCGAAGGGTAGGGTTGAAGCGGCCCCTCCCTCCGCCACGGCAGGGAGAGGGGGGGGGGGGCACACGGCGGGACCGAGCGGGGTGGGGGGAACGGGGATAGGGACACTCGGACCGATCGGGGAGGGGAAGGGACACCGGGAGCGACCGGGGAGGGGGGACAGGGGGGGGACAGCGGGAGCCACCGGGAAGGGGGAACGTGGACCCCTGGGAGCCACCGGGGAGGGGGAATGGGGATCCACTGGGGAAAGGGACAAGGGGATCCCGCGACCGAGAGGGGAGGGGGGACGGGGACCCCAGGACCCACCGGGAAGAGGGACGAGGCGGGGGAGGGGGGGTGACACGACACCGGATTCACCTGGGGAGGGGGACGGGAACACCGGGACGCACCGGGGAGGAAGGACGGGGACGAGGGGGGCTGGAGTGGGCCGGCGTTTGGGCCCTGGGGGGGGCGGTCCCGGGGAGGGGGGGGGGGTCCAGGGGGGTGGGCTGGGCCCCGGGGTCCCAACGTGGTGGGGGGAACCGGGGGTGTGGGGGGACGGTTGGGGGGGGGGGGGCGTAACGTGGGCCCGGGGGGTCCTGAGGTGGGGAGGACCCGGTGGGGGGTTCCCAGGACGTGGGGTCCCACCGGTGGATGGTGGGAGGGGTGGTCGGGGGGGGGGGGGGGGGGGGCCCTGGCCGCAGAATCCCCCCGGCGCACGCTCACCTCCCCGGCGCCGCCGCCATCTTGGATGGGACCTGACCCTTCACCCCGCCCCTGGCCCCACGCCGCCGCGCCCCCATTGGCTGACGTGAGCCACGCCCCCTAGGCCACGCCCCTTCACGCACCGCGGGGCGGAGCTGGGGGGGGCTCGCCGCCCCGCCCCTCCGCACCTGGTTGCCGGGGAGACCGTAGCCCCGCTCCCTCTCCGCCCCGTGATTTGCGGGCGAGGGGGTGAGAGATGGGAGCTTGCGCCAATCAGGGTGCGAATTCGGGAAGAGGCGGGCGCGCACCCGCGTAGAGGCGGACCAATGACAGCGCGGGAAAGCTGAGTGACACATCAGGGCGCCCAATCAGAACACCCACCCGGGGTTACCCCGGCAACGCCCCGCCCCCGCGGCCATGGCAACCACGGCCATGGCGACCGCGGCCCGCCTCTTCCCGGGGCGGGCGTCAGCCGACGCCAATCATCAGCCCGCCTCGCTGAGTGGCGGGAGGCAGCAGCCAATCAGCGTGCTCGGCTGCCCGGCCCCCGTTGAGCGGCAGGCGACCGGACCAATAGAGGCGGCGGCGACCGGCCGGCAGAGCTGCCAATCAGCGCGGGGTGGAGGCGGGACGTCGCCGGGCCGCTGCTTTGTGGTGAGCGGGGACGGGGGAGGCGCGGGGCTGCGGCCGAACGGGCCTCAACGGGGCTCACCGGGGGTGAACGGGCCCCAACGGGCCTCAGTGGTGCTGAATGGGCCTGTCCGGGCCTGACTGACTGGGCCCCAACGGGGTTGAACGGGGCTGACTGGGCCTGACCAGGCCCCAGCGGGGCTGAACGGGCCCCAGCGGGCCTGAATGGGGATGAACAGGCCTGACCGGGTCCGAACATGCCTTGACGGGGCTGCCCAGGGCTGAATGGGGTCCCAGTGAGGCTGACTGGGCACAAATGGGCCTGGCTGGATCCTAATGGGGCTGAACAGGGCTGACAGGGGCTGATTGGGCCTGATCAGGCCTGAATGGGGCTGACTGGGGGATGAGTGGGTGTGACTGGGCTTGAGTGGGACTGACTGGGACCCAATGGGGCTGAGCGGGTCTGACTAAACAGGCCCTAGCAGGGCTGACTGGGCCCAAATAGGCCCCAACGGGGCTCACTGGGGCCCCAATGAGGCTGACTGGGGCCTCAATGGGGCTGACTGGGGCCCCAACGGGGCTAAAATGGTCCCAGTGGGGCTGACTGGGGTCCCAGTGGGGCTGAATAGGGCTGACGAGGGTCCCAGTAAGGCTGAATGGGGTCCCGGTGGGGCTGAATGGGGCTGACTGGGGTCCCCAGAGGGGCTGAATAGGGCTGAACGAGGGGCCCCGCAATGGGGCTGACTGGGGTCCCCGGTGGGGCTGAATGGGTGCTGGACGAGGGCCCAGAGGGGCTTGAATAGGCGACAAGGGCCTCCAGTGGGGCCTGACAGGGTGGTCCCAGTGGGGCGGAATGGGGCTGACCAGGGGCCCCAGATGGGGCTGACCATGGGCCAGGCGGGGCATGACTGAATGGGCATGACTGGGGTCCCAGTGGGGACTGCATAGGGCTGACGAGGGCACACCAGTTAAGGCTGAATGGGCCCACCCGGTCCGGTGGGGCACTGAAATGACATGGGCTGTACTGGGGTCCCCAGTGGGCTGAATAGGGCTGACGAGTGGTCCCAGTAAGGCCGAATGGGGTCCCAGTGGGGGCTGAACGGGGCTGACTGGGCGCCCCAGAGGGGCGGACCGAGGGCCGCCCAGTGGGGCTGCACTGTGGGGTCGCAGTGGAGGCTGAATAGGGCTGACGAAGGGCCCCAGTAAGGCTGAATGGGATCCCGGTGGGGCTGATAATGGGGCTGACGGGGGTCCCAGTGGGGGCTGAATAGGGCTTGACTGAGGGTCCCAGTAAGGCTGAATGGGGTCCCCAAGTGGGGCTGACTGGGGCTGACTGGGGCCCCAGAGGGCTGACCAGGGCCCCAATGGGGCTGATGGGGTCCCAGTGGGGCTGAATAGGGCTGACAAGGGCCCCAGTAAGGCTGAATGGGGTCCCAGTGGGGCTGAATAGGGCTGACTGGGGCCCAGGGGGGCGACAGGGCCCAGTGGGGGCTGACTGGGGTCCCAGTGGGGCTGAATAGGGCTGAACGAGGGCCCCACCCCAGTAAGGCTGAATGGGGTCCCGGTTGGGTGCGGAAATGGAGGCTGATCTGGGGACCACAGTGGGGCTTGACTAGGGGCTGACGAGGGTCCAGTAAGGCTGAATGGGGTCCGGTGGGGCCCCCCCCATTCAATCCCCCTGAATGGGGCATTGACTGTTTACATGCGCCCGCATCACCCCGTGCGCGAGCTGGCATATCCTAGGGCACGCACGAGCGGCACAGTAAGCTGAAGGTTTTCTTGTCCGGTGGGGCTTCCCGGCAACTATGGGGTCTGACTGGTGGTTCCCTCGTGGGGCTGAAATATGGCTGACGAGGGCCCCAGTAAGGCTGAATGGGGTGCCCAGTGGGGCTGCATGGGGCTGACTGGGGTCCCGGGGCTGAATGGGCACGAGGGCCCAGTAAGCGAATGGGGCCCGTGGGCGAATGGGCTGCGGGGCCCAGTTGGGGCTGAATAGGGCTGACGAGGGCCCCAGTAAGGCTGAATGGGGTCCCGGTGGGGCTGAATGGGGCTGACTGGGGTCCCAGTGGGGCTGAACAGGGCTGACGAGGGTCCCAGTAAGGCTGAATGGGGTCCCAGTGGGATGCTGACTGGGGCTGACATGGGGGTCCCCAGTGGGCTGAATAGGGCTGACGAGGGTCCCAGTAAGGCTGAATGGGGTCCCGGTGGGGCTGAATGGGGCTGACTGGGGCCCCAGAGGGGCTGACCAGGGCCCCAGTGGGGCTGACTGGGGTCCCAGTGGGGCTGAATAGGGCTGACAAGGGCCCCAGTAAGGCTGAATGGGGTCCCGGTGGGGCTGAATGGGGCTGACTGGGGCCCCAGAGAGGCTGACCAGGGCCCCAATGGGGCTGACTGGGGTCCCAGTGGGGCTGAATAGGGCTGACTGGGGTCCCAGTGGGGCTGAATAGGGCTGACGAGGGTCCCAGTAAGGCTGAATGGGGTCCCAGTGGGGCTGAATGGGGCTGACTGGGGTCCCAGTGGGGCTGAATAGGGCTGACGAGGGCCCCAGTAAGGCTGAATGGGGTCCCAGTGGGGCTGAATGGGGCTGCTGGGGTCCCAGTGGGGCTGAATAGGGCTGACGAGGGCCCCAGTAAGGCTGAATGGGGTCCCGGTGGGGCTGAATGGGGCTGACTGGGGCCCCAGAGGGGCTGACCAGGGCCCCAGTGGGGCTGACTGGGGTCCCAGTGGGGCTGAATAGGGCTGACGAGGGTCCCAGTAAGGCTGAATGGGGTCCCAGTGGGGCTGAATGGGGCTGACTGGGGCCCCAGAGAGGCTGACCAGGGCCCCAATGGGGCTGACTGGGGCCCACCACACTGGCCCTGCCACCTCCCTGCTTGGTCTGTGCTGTCCCCATTATCCCGCCACCCTGTCACCACTCAGCCCCGCCTGAACCCCCCCCCATTTGTCACCCCCCCCCCCCCCCCACCTCCAGGAGCCTCACGCCATGGAGTTCCCTGAGCACAGCCGGCAGCTGCTGCGGGGGCTGCGGGAGCAACGGGCCCAAGGTTTCCTCTGCGACTGCACCGTCCTGGTGGGCAGCTCCCCGTTCCCGGCCCATCGCGCCGTCCTGGCCGCCTGCAGCGCCTTCTTCCACATGTGTTACGCCGAACGTTTGGACAAAGGCGACTTGGTTTGTCTCAACAGCGAGATCGTCACCCCGCCGGCCTTCGGCCTCCTGCTGGAATTCATGTACGAGGGGCGGCTGGCGCTGGCGGCCACCCCCTTGGAGGACGTTTTGGCGGCCGCCAGTTACCTGCACATGAACGACGTCGTTAAACTCTGCAAGAAGAAGCTGCAGGCGCGAGTGCCAGCCGAAGCCGACAGCACCAAACGCGAGGAAGAAGAGGAGGAGGAGGAAGAAGACACCCCTGCTACCCCCCCAGCCGCCCCGCAGCAGCCTCCCCCCACCCCCCGGCCACCCCTTTTAGCCCTCCCTGGCCCGACCCCCCAAGTTGGGGGTGGCGAGGAGCAGGGTGTCCCCCTCCCCGAGCCGCCGGTGGCCCGCGGGGATGTCGCCGACACCACGCAACCCGGCATGGAGGGCGACTGGCCCCGTGCCGCCCCCCCGGAGCTCCCCCACCCCAGCCCCAGCAGCTCAACAGAGGTGACCCCCCGCATCCCCTTCCCCGGGGGTACCGAGCTGCCAGCTCCAGGGGGGCTCTGCGCTAGCCCCTGGGCTACCGCCGCCCCCGGGGGGCTGCTCCCCGCTGCCGTCAAGGTGGAAGCCATCGTTATCTCCGACGAGGAACCCGAAGCCAGCGCTCGCCGCCCCACCGGCCTCTTCCCCGGGCCAGCCCGTGGCCCGCAGCCAGCGGCAGGGGAGTCGTTGCCCTTTGGGCTACCAGCGCTGCGGGAGCCGTTGTTCCTTCCACCGCTGGAAGGGCGCGGGGGCTTCGGGATTTTCACCGAGGAAGCCCCCACTTGCCCCACCTGCGGCAAAACCTTCTCTTGCTCCTACACCCTGCGCCGCCATGCCACCGTCCACACGCGGGAGCGTCCTTACGAGTGTCGCCACTGCCTGCGCAGCTACACGCAGTCCGGGGACCTCTATCGCCACATCCGTAAGGCTCATAGCCACGGGCCACCCACCCGCGGCGGGGCCCAGGGCGACCACGATCGGGATTGCGACAACCCGCCCTGAGCCGCCGGCGGGCGGCAGGACCCGGGGACCGCGGGGGCGTGGCTACGCGGCGAGGGGCGTGGCTACGCGGCGAGGGGGCGTGGCTACGCGGCGAGGGGGCGTGGCTACGCGGCGAGGGGGCGTGGCTACGCGGCGAGGGGGCGTGGCGGGTGTACGGCGGTCTCGTGGGGGGAATAAAGCGCCGCTGGTGACGGGCAGGGGTGATCCCTAAAAGGAAAGGGGCGTGGCTTAGGGCCACGCCCACTCGCGCTCCCATTGGCTCTCGCTGCGTCCCATAGAAGGGCGGCGCCCCCTGGCGGTGGGGAGGAGCTCGGGCACCCCCAGTCCTGGCCCAGTCCGAACGGGGCTGAATCCCAGTTCAACCCAGTCCGGGCCCCAGCCCAACGCCCCTTCAGCCCAGTCCCAGTCCTGGCAGGTCCCTGGGCCCTTCCCAGTCCATCCCACTCCCTCCCAGTCCTGTCCCAGTCCCTCCCGCACCCTCCCAGTCTGGCCCCAGTTCCTCCCACTCTGTCCCAGTCCCATCCCAGTGCCTCCCAGTCCCAGTCCAGTCTGTCCCGCTCCTGTCCCAGTACCTTCCCAGTCTCACACCTTCCTCATCCCATCCCAGTGCCCTCCCAGTCCCATCCCACTCTCTCCCCCTGTCCCAGTCCATCCCACTCACTCCCAGTCCCATCCCGTGCCCTCCCAGTCTGTCCCACTCACTCCCAGTCTTGCCCAGTCCCATCCCACACTCTGCCACTCCATCCCAGTCCCTTCCAGTGTTGCCCAGTCCCGTCCCATGCCATCCCAGTCTTGCCCAGTTGCACCCCGTGCCCTCCCAGTCCCTTCCAGTGCTCCCCAGTCCCCTCCCATTCCATCCCAGTCCCTCCCCGCACCCTCCCAGTCTTGCCCAGTCCTGTCGCACACCCTCCCAGTCCATCCCAGTTCTCTCCCACTCCCTTCTAGTGTTGCCCAGTCCCGTCCCATACCTTCCCACTCCATCCCAGTCCTGTCCCACTCCCTCCTGGTCCCACCCCAGTCTGTCCCACTCACTCCCAGTCCCATCCCAGTCTTGCCCCCTCCCTCCCAGTCCCTCCCAGTGCACTCCCACCAAGGCTTAAAGCACTTTAATCACAAAAATAGAGCTCTGTGCAGCGGCACCTATAAAAACTGGGGGGGGGGAATTGGGGAGGGGGGGGGGGGGGGGTATCCGGGGCCAGGGCCCCGCACCCGGGTCAGGAGCAGGCGGGGGGGGCTCCGGGCTGGGGGGGGAGGCGTTGGGCGCAGGTTGGGACCCCCCCAAAGAAGGTGGGTTCGGTGAGAGGGTGAAGGAGGAGGAGGAAGAGGAAGACGCCCAGGAGGTAACAGGGCAGCAGCGCCCGGCGCCGGGGGTGCTCCAGGGCCGCCCCCACCGCCGGGAAGCCCATGGAGTTACAGAAGGAATGACAGAGCACCGGCCCCGCCAGGTGACCTGGGGACAAAGAGGGGGGGGGGCGGGGGGGGGGGGGGGGGGGCATCAGTACGGCTGAGACACCCCCTCCTCCCCCCCAACCCCCCCCTTCGCTGCACCCCACCTGTCCTGAGGAAGATGAAGGCCGTGTAGGCGCCGAAGACGGCCGTGTAGGAGAACTGGAACGCTGCGGGAGACAAGGAGGGGGGGGATTTAGGGAGGGAGGGGGGGGGATTTAGGGGGGGGGGCAGCCCATATACCCCCCCCCCAAACTCTGTGTCCCCCTCCCAGGGTCCCCGCACCGCCCCAGCACCCCAACGTCCCCCCAGCAACCCAAATCTCCCCCCCCACCATAGCCCAAATGGCCCCTGAGCACCCCAAAATCCACCCCCCCCAGCACCCAAAATCCTCCCCCGGGCACCCCAAGTGTCGTCCCCCCCCCCACCATGGCCAAAATGGCCCCTGAGCACCCCAAAATCCACCCCCCCAGCACCCAAAATCCTCCCCCGGGCACCCCAAGTGTGTCCCCCCCCCCACCATGGCCCAAATGGCCCCTGAGCACCCCAAAATCCACCCCCCCAGCACCCAAAATCCTCCCCCGGGCACCCCAAGTGTCCCCTGAGCACCCTACACAGCCCCTCCCCACCCTGTATCTCCCCTGGGCACCCCACCCTGCCCCCCAAGCACCCCATACCCCCCCCCCCCCCCCCCCGAAGCACCCCCGAGACCCCCCCAGGGCACCCTGTGTCGTGTCGTCCCCCCCCCCCCCCGGTACCTGCTGACATGAAGATGCTGCCGACGGATCCCTGCCGGAACCGGAGCTGCTCGATAACGTGATGGAAATGGGCTGGGGGGGGGGGGGGGGGGGGGGGGAATATTGAAAAAAACAGGGGGATGTGAGGGTTTGGGGGAGGCCGGGGGGGGGCGGTCACGGGGTGCTGGGGGGGGGAATATGGGGTGCTGGGGGGGGGGCAGGGTGAGATACAGGGTGCCCAAGGGGGTGTGGGGTACCCAAAGCGGGGTGCTTAGGGGACACACAGAGTGTCTGGGGGGGGGGGGGTTTGGGGTGCTCGGGGGTGGGGGGGGATCCAGGGTTCCCGGGGGGGCCACAGGGTGCCCTGGGGGGGGGATACGGAGTGCCTGGGGGGCAGTGTGGGGTGCCAGGGGGGATCCAGGGTTCCTGGGGGGGGTCTCAGGGTGCTGGGGGGGGACACGGGGTGCGTGGGGTGCAATGTGGGGTGCTCAGGGGGGATACAGGGTTCCTGGGGGGGGGTGGTCTCAAGGTGCTGGGGGGGGGCATACGGGGTGCGTGGGGTGCAATGTGGGGTGCTCAGGGGGGATACAGGGTTCCTGGGGGGGGGGGGGGTCTCAAGGTGCTGGGGGGGGGCATACGGGGTGCGTGGGGTGCAATGTGGGGTGCTCAGGGGGGATCCAGGGTTCCTGGGGGGGGTCTCAGGGTGCTGGGGGGGGGGGCACGGGGTGCGTGGGGTGCAATGTGGGGTGCTCAGGGGGGATCCAGGGTTCCGGGGGGGGGGATGGGGATGACAGTATGCCCGGGGGGGGGGGGTGTCTTGGGGTGCTGGGGGGCAGCGTGGGGTGCCCGGGGGGGATCCAGGGTTCCTGGGGGGGGGTCTCAGGGTGCTGGGGGGGGGGACAATCGGGGTGCTGGGGGTGGCAATGTGGGGTGCTCAGGGGGGATCCAGGGTTCCGGGGGGGCTCTTGAGGTGCTGGGGGGCAGCATGGGGTGTCCGGGGGGGATACAGGGTTCCTGGGGGGGGGGGACACACAGTGTGCCCTGGGGGGGGGGGGGGGGGGGTGTCTTGGGGTGCTGGGGAGCAGCGTGGGGTGCCGGGGGGGGGGGGGACACAGGCACCCTGAAGCAGGGATCTACGGAGTACCGGGGGGAGACTGGGGGTGCTCGGGGCAATTTGGGGTGTCCGTGGGGGGGGGGCCCGGGGAATATGGTCGTGTCCCATCCCCCCCCCGTCCCCCCCCAACTCACCCACGCCGAAGAAGAGGGGGCAGGCGAGGACGGCGGGGCCGGGGCCGGTGCAGGGCACCAGGATGGGCATCATGCAGGCGCGGAAAACCAGCTCCTCCGTCAGCGGAGCCACCACCTGGTTCCGCAGCCAGCGCACGTCCCCCAGGCACAGCGCCCACCAACGGGGGTCTGGGGGGGGGGGCGGGACCCCCGCTTCAGGGTGCCGGTATCCCCCCCCCGGGCACCCCACGCTGCCCACCAGCACCCCAAAAGCCTCCCCCCCCCCACGGCCACACTGTCGTTCGTTCGTCCATCCGTGTCCCCCCCCCCCGCCCCGGAACCCTGGATCCCCCCTGAGCACCCCACACTGCACCCCACGCACCCCATGTCCCCCCCCCAGCACCCTGAGACCCCCCCCCCAGGAACCTGTATCCCCCCCGAGCACCCACATGCCACCCCCGTCCCCCCCCCAGCACCCTGAGACCCCCCCCCCCAGGAACCCTGTATCCCCCCCGGACACCCCACGCTGCCCCCCAGCACCTCAAGAGCCCCCCCAGAACCCTGTATCCCCCCTGAGCACCCCACATTGCACCCCACACACCCCGTGTCCCCCCCCCCCAGCACCCTGAGACCCCCCCCCCCCCAGGAACCCTGTATCCCCCCTGAGCACCCCACATTGCACCCCACACACCCCGTGTCCCCCCCCCAGGAACCCTGGATCCCCCCTGGGCACCCCACGCTGCCCCCCAGCACCCCAAAAGCCCCCCCCCCCCCGGAACCCTGTATCCCCCCCCGGGCACCCCACGCTGCCCCCCAGCACCTCAAGAGCCCCCCCAGAACCCTGTATCCCCCCTAAGCACCCCACATTGCACCCCACACACCCCGTGTCCCCCCCCCCAGCACCCTGAGACCCCCCCCCAGGAACCCTGTATCCCCCCTGAGCACCCCACATTGCACCCCACGCACCCCGTGTCCCCCCCCCAGGAACCCTGGATCCCCCCTGGGCACCCCACATTGCACCCCGTGTCCCCCCCCAGGGCACACTGTGTCGTCCCCCCCCGGAACCCTATATCCCCCCCGGGCACCCCACGCTGCCCCCCAGCACCTCAAGAGCCCCCCCAGAACCCTGTATCCCCCCTGAGCACCCCACATTGCACCCCACACACCCCATGTCCCCCCCCCAGCACCCTGAGACCCCCCCCCAGGAACCCTGGATCCCCCCTGAGCACCCCACATTGCACCCCACGCAGCCCATGTCCCCCCCCCCAGCACCCTGAGACCCCCCCCCAGGAACCCTGGATCCCCCCCGGGCACCCCACGCTGCCCCCCAGCACCTCAAGAGCCCCCCCAGAACCCTGGATCCCCCCTGAGCACCCCACATTGCACCCCACACACCCCGTGTCCCCCCCCCAGCACCCTGAGACCCCCCCCCCCAGGAACCCTGTATCCCCCCTGAGCACCCCACATTGCACCCCACGCACCCCGTGTCCCCCCCCAGGAACCCTGGATCCCCCCCGGGCACCCCACGCTGCCCCCCAGCACCTCAAGAGCCCCCCCAGAACCCTGGATCCCCCCTGAGCACCCACATTGCACCCCACGCACCCATGTCCCCCCCCCAGGAACCCTGGATCCCCCCGGGCACCCCACGCTGCCCCCCAGCACCCCCCGCACCCCAACATCAGCAGCACTCAGCTCTGGGTTGGGGGGGGGGGGGGAAGTGATGGAAAGCCACCCACCCCCCCCAAAAAAAAAAACCCCCCCCCCCCGATTCTGGCAGCCCCCAAAGTCAGCGCAGGGGATTAAAGTCACCAAAACCTATCGCTGTGTGTCGTCCCCCCCCCCAAAACCCCCACCCTGTCACCCCCCCCCCCGCTTGGGACCCCATAACCCCCCCCAAAACCCCCCTGTCATCACCCCCCCCGGTCTGGACCCCATAACCCCCCCCCCAAAACCGCCTAAATGCTCCACCCCCAACCCCCCCCCCCCCCCCCGAAAACCCACCTCTGCCCCCCCCAAAGCCCCCCCCCCCACCCTGGGATCCTTCCCCTCCCCAAAAACCCATCTCTGCCCCCCCAAAGCCCCCCCCCATCACCCCCCCCCCCACTCGGAGCCCCTCCCCCCCCCCTTTAAATCCCACCCCAGACCCCCCCAAAGCCCCTTTCTTCTTGGGACCCCATTACCCCCCCACCAAAAGGCCCCACTGCCCCCCAACCCCCCCCCCGTTACCCCCCCCTCCAATAAAATCCCCACCCCCCCCTCCCCATACATCTGCCCCCCTGAAGCCCCCACCCTGTCACCCCCCCCCCCTTGCTTGGCACCTCATACCCCCCCCCAAAACCCCCCTGTCATCACCCCCCCCCGGTCTGGGACCCCATAACCCCCCCCCAAAACCACGTAAATGCTCCACCCCCAACCCCCCCCCCCCCCAAAAACCCACCTCTGCCCCCCCCAAAGCCCCCCCCCCATTATCTCCCACTCCGCCTGGGGCACACAAACCCCCCAAACCCCCCATTGCCCCCCCACAACCCCCCCCTTGCCACCCCCCACCCCGCCTGGGACCCCTCCCCCCAGCCCCTCACCCCCCCAAATTGTCCGTGACCCCCCCCCCCCAGCCCCCCGAGTCGTCATCGTACCCCCTTACCCAAAGCCACCCTGATGCCATCCAGCCACCGCCAGGGACAATCCATGAAGAGCTGGATGAGGGGCCCCCAAAAAGAGGATCTGGGGGGACATCCGGGGGGGGGGGGGGGGGGGTCAGGGGGGGCATCGGGGTGACTGTGCCCCCCCCCCCCCCACATTTGCGGTCCCCCCCCCCTCACCATAGTGAGCAGCAGCGGCAGCAGCGTGGCCGGCACCAGCCCCTCCAAACGCAGCCCCAGCAGCGCCGGCAGCGGGGTGTCCAGCTGCGGACAGCAAAAAAAAAGGGGGGGGGGGTGTCAGCACCCCTTGGGGTGCCCCCCCCCCCCCCAAATTTGCCCCCCCCCCCCCCCGCCCCGAACCTCACCTTGATGCCCGACAGCTCCTTCCAGAGCCAGACGAAGGCCGGGGAGAGCCCCGAGACCACCAGGACGCTGGTGAAACGCCGCTTGATGACGGAGGGGTGGTCCCTGTGGACCGGGGGGGGGTGGGAGGGGGAGAAAAATCAGTGGGGGGGGGGGGGCCCTGACAGTGCCCCCCCACCCCCCAGATACTGAGGAACCCTCCCAGCGCACCGCAACCCCTTTTGTACTCCATAACCCCCTGAAACCCCCTCCCAGAGCACCCTAAAACCCTGCCAGGACCCCCTGTACTGCCCCCAGGGACCCTATAGGCCCCCCCCAGGCCACTCGACCCCCCCCCAGCCACCCTTTAGACCGCCCCCAAGCACCCCCAGCCCCCCCAGATCCGCTATAGACACCCCCAGGCCACTCCAGCCCCCCCCTCCCCAGCACCCTTACAGACTCCCTCCAAGCACCCCCAGACCCCCTATAGACCCCCCCCAAGACCACTCCAGCCCCCCCCCAAGTATCCTATAGACCTCCAAGCGCTCTCATACCTCCCCAGCCCCCCAACAGACCCCCCCCCAGGCCACTCCGCCCCCCCGACACCTATAGACCCCAGCCCCCCCCCCATCCCTATAGATCCCCCCAAGCACCCTCAGATCCCCTATAGACCTCCCAGCCCCCCCCCAGGTACCCTATAGACCCCCCAGCACCCCCCCCAGATCCCCTATAGACCCCCCCAAGCACCCCCAGATCCCCTATAGACCTCCGAGCCCCCCCAGGTACCCTATAGACCCCCCCAGCCCCCCCCCAGATCCCCTATAGACCCCCCCAAGCACCCCGAGATCCCCTATAGACCTCCCAGCCCCCCCAGGTACCCTATAGACCCCCCCAGCACCCTCCCAGATCCCCTATAGAGCCCCCCTACAGACCCCCCCCAAGCACCCCCAGACCCCTTATAGACACCCCCAAATCCCCTACAGACCCCCCCAACCCCCCACAGACCGCCCCAGATCCCCTATAGAGCCCCCCAGCCCCCCCCCAGATCCCCTATAGACCCCCCCAAGCACCCCCAGATCCTCTATAGACCTCCCAGCCCCCCCAGGTACCCTATAGACCCCCCAGCACCCTCCCAGATCCCCTATAGAGCCCCCCAGCCCCCCCCCAGATCCCCTATAGACCCCCCAAGCACCCCGAGATCCCCTATAGACCTCCCAGCCCCCCCAGGTACCCTATAGACCCCCCAGCACCCTCCCAGATCCCCTATAGAGCCCCCCAGCCCCCCTACAGACCCCCCCAAGCACCCCCAGACCCCTTATAGACACCCCCAAATCCCCTACAGACCCCCCCAACCCCCCACAGACCGCCCCAGATCCCCTATAGAGCCCCCCAGCCCCCCCCCCAGATCCCCTATAGACCCCCCCCCAAGCACCCCCAGATCCCCTATAGACCTCCCAGCCCCCCCCAGGTACCCTATAGACCCCCCAGCACCCCCCCAGATCCCCTATAGACCCCCCAGCCCCCCTACAGACCCCCCCAGCACCCCCAGACCGCCCCAGATCCCCTATAGACCCCCCCAGCCCCCCCCCCCAGATCCCCTATAGACCTCCCAGCCCCCCCAGGTACCCTATAGACCCCCCAGCACCCCCCCAGATCCCCTATAGAGCCCCCCAGCCCCCCTACAGACCCCCCCAGCACCCCCAGACCGCCCCAGATCCCCTATAGACCCCCCCAGCCCCCCCCCAGATCCCCTATAGACCTCCCAGCCCCCCCAGGTACCCTATAGACCCCCCAGCACCCCCCCAGATCCCCTATAGAGCCCCCCAGCCCCCCCTACAGACCCTCCCAAGCACCCCCAGACCCCTTATAGACCCCCCAGACCCCCCAGACACCCTACAGGACCCCCCCCCCCGCCCTCCCCGTCCCCGTACCGCGGCAAGGGGCTGCCCCACACGTAGAGGCTTCCCACGTAGGAGCAGGCCAGGCTGAGGCAGGCCAGCACGGCGGCCCAGCAGGGCCCGGGCCCGGCGGCGGTGTGGGAGGCCGGGCCCCCCCCTCCCGGAGCGGCTCCCGGGGCCCCTCCAGGCCCCGGCCCGGCCCGACCCGGCCCGGCCGCGGCCCAGGACGAACCGCCCGCCGCCTCCGACACCGCCATGGCGCCCGGAGGGGGGGGGGGGGGGGGAGGGGCGGAGCGTGGGGCGGGGCAACGCGCGATTGGACGGAGTCTGGGGCGTGGCCAGGCGCGATTGGGGCGGGGGCTGGCGGCGGGGGCGGAGTCGAGGGCGCGGCCATACGTGATTGGGCGGAGTCTGGGGCAGGGGCGGAGCTTTGGGGGCGAGGGTGGTGCCGGGGGCGGGGCTCGGATGGGGGCAGAGCCACGAGCTATTGGTCGGTCGGGGGCGGGGCCAGGCGCTGATGGGCGGGGCCAGTGATAGGAGGCGTGGTCATTCGTAGAGGGGCGTGGCCAAAGTACAGGGGGCGGGGCGATGGGGAGGGGGCGTGGCCAGGGAACTGGGTGGGAAACTGTTGGGAGCCGGTGGGGGACTGGGATTGACTGGGAGAACTGGGACCAACTGGAGGAACTGGGACTGACTGGGGGAATTGGGACTGACTGGGAGAACCACAACAGACTGGAGGAACTGGGACCAACTGGGGAGGACTGGGACAGACTGGGGGGACTGGGACCAACTGGGAGAACCGGGAACAACCTGGGGGGGGACTGGGACCAACTGGGGGGACTGGGACCAACTGGAGGGACTGGGACTAACTGGGGGCACTGGGACAGACGGGGGGGACTGGGACCAACCTGGGGGGGACTGGGACCAACTGGGGGGACTGGGACCGACTGGAGGGACTGGGACTAACTGGGGGCACTGGGACAGACTGGGGGGACTGGGACCAACCTGGGGGGGACTGGGACCGACTGGAGGGACTGGGACTAACTGGGGGCACTGGGACAGACGGGGGGGACTGGGACCAACCTGGGGGGGACTGGGACCAACTGGGAGAACCGGGAACAACCTGGGGGGGACTCGGACCAACTGGGAGAACCGGGAACAACCTGGGGGGGACTGGGACTGACTGGAGGGACTGGGACCAACTGGGGGGACTGGGACTGACTGGGGGGATTGGGACCAACTGGGGGGACTGGGACTGACTGGGAGAACCACAACAGACTGGGGAACTGGGACTGACTGGGACTGACTGGGGGAACCGGGACCAACTGGGGGAACTGGGACTGACTGGGGGGATTGGGACCAACTGGGGGGACTGGGACTGACTGGGAGAACCACAACAGACTGGGGAACTGGGACTGACTGGGACTGACTGGGGGAACCGGGACCAACTGGGGGAACTGGGCCTGACTGGGAGAAACGGGACCAACTGTGAGAACTGGGTCCAACGAGGCAAACTGGGGCCGACTGGGAAAACTGGGACCAACAGGGCGTAACTGGGATCAACTGGGGGAACTGGGCCGGGGCTGCCAGTCCCCGGGGGCGGGGCGGGGGGGGCTGCCAGGACCAGCCATGAACAATTAAACTGGGTGAACTGGGTGAACTGGGCTGTCCCCCTCCCTCAGGCCATCCACTCGTTGGCCACCTCCTGCCACCACGCCTGTGGGACAAAGGGGGGGTGGGGGTCAGGGTGGGTGGTGGTGGGGGGGGGGGGGACAGGACACCCTTGGGGACCCCCCCGGTGCCACCCCACCTGCCCCTCGCTGCTCTGGGGACACGCGTCCTCCTCCTCCTCCTCCTCCTCCTCCTCCTCTTCCCGACGTCCCCTCCGCGCTCGGGGACCCTCCATCGGGCACCCTGGGGGGGGGGGGGGGGGGGGGGGAGGACAGAGGGGGGGTTAAGAGGGGGGGTGGGGGGACGGTGGGTGCCCCCCACCCCATCCCTCACCCCGCCGGGTGTCGCAGGGGACCAGGCGCCCGTGGGTGACATCGGCCAAGCTCCGCCGGGTGGCCGCCACCAGCGCCAGGGTGTCCTCGACCTGGGGGGGGGGGGACACACACACGACAACACGGGAAGGAATTTGGGGGGTGGGGGGGGGTTGAGACACCCCCACACACACTTTTAGGGTGTGTGTCCCCCCCCCCCCCCCCGTCACCTGCATGGCACCCAGACAGGCTCGGCGAAAGCGGGCGCTGGTGCTGGCGGCCACCACGGTTGTCACGGCGGCCACCACCACGGGCAAGGAGCGGGCCACCCTCTGCTGGCCCTGGAAAGGAGGCGGGGGGGGGGGGGGGGTCAGGGTGGGCTGGTAGCCCCCCCCCCCCACCCCAATTTTGCCCTCCCCGGCACCCACCTGGTGGCGGCGGCGCAGCTCCTGCAGCACGGGGCGGACCAGGGCGCGGAGGCCACTGGCCAGCGCCTGGCGGTTGCCCAGCAGCGTCTGGGCCAGGTGGGCCAGCAGCAGGCGGCGGGTGGCTGGGGACAAGGCCCGGGGGGGGGGGGGGGGGGGGGGGCTGTCACCGCCGGGGACACACACACAGGGGACAGATGGGGACAACCCTGGAGCTCGGGGACCCCCCCCCGAATCATGGGGACAGCCCTGAACTGTGGGGACACCCCCCCCCACGGGGACACCCCTGTGGGACCCCCCCCAGACCCAGGGTCGGCCCCCCCCCCCCCCCCCAGGCCATGGGGACACCCCCAGACCTCGAGGACCCCTCGGACCATGGGGACCCCTCACCACAGGGACCCCCCCCCCAGACCATGGGGACCCCCCCAGACCCTGGAGACCCCCCCCAGATCCACGGTGTGTCCCCCCCCCCAGGACCATGGGGACCCCCCTTGACCCATGGGGACCCCCCCCCCTCCCCAGATGATGGGGACCCCCCCAGACCTTGGGGACACCCCCTGATCCACGGTTGTCCCCCCCCCAGACCTTGGGGACCCCTTGGACCACAGGGACCCCCCCCAGACCATGGGGACCCCCCCAGACCCTGGAGACCCCCCAGATCCACCGTGTGTCCCCCCCCCAGACCATGGGCACCCCCCTTGACCATGGGGACCCCCCTTGCCCATGGGGACCCCCCCAGACCCTGGAGACCCCCCCCCCTCCCCAGATGATGGGGACCCCCCCAGACCTTGGGGACACCCCCTGATCCACGGTGTCCCCCCCCCCAGACCTTGGAGACCCCTTGGACCACAGGGACCCCCCCCAGACCACGGGGACCCCCCTTGGCCCATGGGGACCCCCCCAGACCCTGGAGACCCCCCCCCCTCCCCAGATGATGGGGACCCCCCCAGACCCAGGGTCGTGTGTCCCCCCCCCCCCAGGCCATGGGGACACCCCCAGACCTCGAGGACCCCTTGGACCATGGGGACCCCCCCACCACAGGGCCACCCCTGTGGGACCCCCCCCAGACCCAGAGCCCCCCCCCGCCTGCGGCCCCCCCCCCCCCCCCCCCCCGCACCGGCGTCGTAGCCCTGGAAGGGGTCGCGGTGGCGGAGGAAGAGGAAGAGCAGGAGGGTCTGGGGGTAACAGTCCCCCCCCGGGGACCCCCCCCGCCCCCCTGCCCCACCGCATAGGTGACGTCGGGGACCGCCAGCTCCGTCAGCGGGACGTCCCCCGCTGTCACCCCCCCCGGGACGAGGCCGGGGACCCCCCAGTCCCCGAGGCTGGAGGGGTCCCGCAGGAGGCCGGGGGGGGGCGCGGCCGGGAGCCCCGCGGGGTCGTAGAGGAACAAGTGGGGCAAGGTCAAGGTCAATGCACTGGCCACGGCCACCCCCGCCCTGTCCCTGTCCCCAACCCTGTGCCACTGACCTTGGGACCCCTAAACTTGTCCCCATCCCTGTCCCCAGCCCTGTCCCACTGACCTTGGGACCCCAAACTTGTCGCCAGCCCTGTCCCACTGACCTTGGGACCCCCAAACTTGTCCCCAGCCCTGTCCCCGTCCCTATCCCTGTCCCACTGACCTTGGGACCCCCAAACTTGTCCCCATCCCTGTCCCCGTCCCTATCCCTGTCCCACTGACCTTGGGACCCCCATCCCTGTCCCCATCCCTGTCCCCAGCCCTGTCCCTGTCCCCATCCTTGTCCCTCTCCCTGTCCCACTGACCTTGGGACCCCCAAACTTGTCCCCAGCCCTGTCCCACTGACCTTGGGACCCCCATCCCTGTCCCCATCCCTGTTCCTGTCCCCAGCCCTGTCCCACTGATCCTGGGCCACCCCATTCCTGTCCCCATTCCTGTCCCCAGCCCTGTCCCTGTCCCCATCCCTGTCCCACTGACCTTGGGACCCCCATCCCTGTCCCCAGCCCTGTCCCCATCCCTGTCCCTGTCCCCATCCCTGTCCCACTGACCTTGGGACCCCCATCCCTGTCCCCATCCCTGTCCCTGTCCCCATCCCTGTCCCACTGACCTTGGGACCCCCATCCCTGTCCCCAGCCCTGTCCCCAGCCCTGTCCCACTGACCTTGGGACCCCCAAACTTGTCCCCAGCCCTGTCCCCATCCCTGTCCCTGTCCCCATCCCTGTCCCACTGACCTTGGGACCCCCAAATCTGTCCCCCCCGGCTCTGTCCCACTGACCCCCAGGTACCCTGTCCCCGTCCCCGTCCCTGTCCCCGGGATATGGCGACGGTGACGAGGCGGCTGGGCCGGTTGGGGAGGGGGCGCAGGCAGGGACAGAGCGCGGCGGCGGGGACAAGGCTGATGTCCCCCCCCAGCCCCGCGGCGGCGGCCGGGGGGGGGACGCGCAGGGGGACGGGGACCCCCACCGTGGGGTGGATCCTGCTGCAGGGGGGGGGACCCCCGGAGGGCGCCAGCCTGTGGGGGGGGGACACGAGACACAGGGGGGTGGGGACAGAACCCCGGGGACAGCGGGGACACGCTGACCCTGGGATCCACGGCCCCAGCCCTGGCCCTGTCCCCAGCCCTGGCCCCTTCCCGTCCCATCCCTGTCCCCATCCCATCCCTGTCCCTGTCCCCTTCCCGTCCCATCCCTGTCCCCATCCCATCCCTGTCCCTGTCCCCTTCCCGTCCCATCCCTGTCCCCATCCCATCCCTGTCCCTGTCCCCTTCCCATCCCATCCCTGTCCCCATCCCATCCCTGTCCCTGTCCCCTTCCCGTCCCATCCCTGTCCCCATCCCTGTCCCCATCCCATCCTTGTCCCTGTCCCCATCCTGTCCCATCCCTGTCCCCATCCCATCCCTGTCCCCATCCCATCCCTGTCCCCATTCCTGTCCCTATCCCTGTCCCCGTCCCATCCCTGTCCCCATCCTGTCCCTGTCCCCATCCCATCCCTGTCCCCATCCCATCCCTGTCCCATCCCTGTCCCCATCCCATCCCTGTCCCCATCCCTGTCCCTGTCCCCATCCCTGTTTTGTTCCCCTCCCGTCCCATCCCCATCCCTGTCCCCATCCTGTCCCTGTCCCCATCCTGTCCCATCCCTGTCCCCATTCCCATCCCTGTCTCCATCCCTGTTTTGTCCCTCTCCCGTCCCATCCCCATCCCGTCCCATCCCCGTCCCTGTCCCCATCCCTGTCCCCATCCCCGTCCTACGGTGTGAAGTGCCAGCTCTGGACCCTCAGCCCGGCTCCCGCCGCCCCCCCCGGCGCTCTCCTGCCTGCGGGGACAGGGACGGGGATGGGGACAGGGATGGGGACAAGGACAGGGATGGGGATGGGGACAGGGATGGGGACAGGGATGGGGACAGGGATGGGGATGGGGACAGGGATGGGGACAGGGATGGGGACAGGGATGGGGATGGGGACAAGGACAGGGATGGGGATGGGGACAGGGATGGGGACAAGGACAGGGACGGGGATGGGGACAGGGTTGGGGATGGGGACGGGGATGGGGATGGGGACAAGGACAGGGATGGGGATGGGGACAGGGACGGGGATGGGGACGGGGATGGGGACAAGGACAGGGATGGGGATGGGGACGGGGATGGGGACAGGGACAGGGACGGGGATGGGGACAAGGACAAGGCTGGCACGGGGTTGGGACCCCCCCGGGTCCATGTCCCCGTCCCTGTCCCTTCTGCCCATCCCCCAGGAGGGATGAGCCACCAGGTGGGGGGTGTCCCCAGGGTGGGGTCAGGGCGGGGGGGGGTCCCCTGGGGGGTGTCCCCAGGGTGGGGTCAGGGGCAGGGGGGGTCCCCTGGGGGGTGTCCCCAGGGTGGGGTCAGGGTGGGGAGGGTCCCCTGGGGGGTGTCCCCAGGGTGGGGTCAGGGCGGGGGGGGGGGTCCCCTGGGGGGTGTCCCCAGGGTGGGGTCAGGGTGGGGAGGGTCCCCTGGGGGGTGTCCCCAGGGTGGGGTCAGGGGCAGGGGGGGTCCCCTGGGGGGTGTCCCCAGGGTGGGGTCAGGGCGGGGGGGGGTCCCCTGGGGGGTGTCCCCAGGGTGGGGTCAGGGGCAGGGGGGGTCCCCTGGGGGGCGTCCCCAGGGGGGGGTCAGGGCGGGGGTGTCCCCTGGGGGGTGTCCCCAGGGTGGGGTCAGGGCGGGGGTGTCCCTGTCCCGGGGGCGGGGGGTGTCCTTGGGGTGGGGGTGTCCCCGGGGGCTCACCCGTAGGTGCAGGAGGTGACATCGCCATCGACGCTGATGCAGAAATGAAACTCCACCTGGGGGGGGGGGGTGGGGGGGGGGGGGGCGAGGGTGGGCGCAGGGTCTTCCCCCCCCCCCCCGCCATCAGGGGTGTCCCCAAGTGTGTCCCCCCCCCCTGCGGTGACGTACCTGGGGGTGCACCAGGCTGGTCCTGTGGAGGAACTGGCGCAGGGGGACACAGTCGGGGGGCAGCGAGCCGGGGGGGGGACACAGCTGGGGGGGGCACAAAGAGGGATGGGGGGGGGGCACACACAGGCCAGGGACCCCCCCCAAACCGGGCCCCGGAGGGGGACAGAATGGGGGGGGGGCGCTGCTTGGTCACACTGGTTTGGGGGAGAAGTCCAGTCCTGCCAATGGACTGGGACCAGTTTGGGGAGACAAACCCAGCCCCACAAATGAACTGGGACCAGTCTGGGGGGACAAACCCAGCCCCACAAATGAACTGGGACCAGTCTGGGGGGACAAACCCAGCCCCATCAAGGGACTGGGACCAGTTTGGGGGGCCAAACCCAGCCCCATCAAGAGACTGGGACCAGTTTGGGGCACCGTTCCAACCCCACCGGGGACTGGGACCAGTTTGGGGGACAAATCCAGCCACACAAACGAACTGGGACCAGTTTGGGGGCCAAACCCAGCCCCACAAACAAACTGGGACCAGTTTGGGGGGACAAACCCAGCCCCATCAAGGGACTGGGACCAGTTTGGGGGGACAAACCCAGCCCCACAAACAAACTGGGACCAGTTTGGGGGACAAACCCAGCCCCACAAACGAACTGGGACCAGTTTGGGGGGACAAACCCAGCCCCACCAAGGGACTGGGACCAGTTTGGGGCACCATTCCAACCCCACCGGGGACTGGGACCAGTTTGGGGGACAAACCCACCCCCACAAACGAACTGGGACCAGTCTGGGGGGACAAACCCATCCCCATCAAGGGACTGGGACCAGTTTGGGGGGACAAACCCAGCCCCATCAAGAGACTGGGACCAGTTTGGGGCACCATTCCAACCCCACCGGGGACTGGGACCAGTTTGGGGGACAAATCCAGCCACACAAACAAACTGGGACCAGTTTGGGGGCCAAACCCAGCCCCACAAACGAACTGGGACCAGTTTGGGGGGACAAACCCAGCCCCACAAACAAACTCGGCCCAGTTTGGGGGGACAAACCCAGCCCCACAAACGAACTGGGACCAGTTTGGGGGGACAAACCCAGCCCCATCAAGGGACTGGGACCAGTTTGGGGGGACAAACCCAGTCCCACAAACAAACTGGGACCAGTTTGGGGGACAAACCCAGCCCCACAAACGAACTGGGACCAGTTTGGGGGGACAAACCCAGCCCCACCAAGGGACTGGGACCAGTTTGGGGCACCATTCCAACCCCACCGGGGACTGGGACCAGTTTGGGGGACAAACCCAGCCCCACAAACGAACTGGGACCAGTCTGGGGGGACAAACCCATCCCCACAAACGAACTGGGACCAGTTTGGGGGGACAAACCCAGCCCCATCAAGAGACTGGGACCAGTTTGGGGCACCATTCCAATCCCACCGGGGACTGGGACCTGTTTGGGGGGACAAACCCAGCCCCACAAACGAACTGGGACCAGTCTGGGGGGACAAACCCATCCCCATCAAGAGACTGGGACCAGTTTGGGGGGACAAACCCAGCCCCATCAAGAGACTGGGACCAGTTTGGGGCACCATTCCAACCCCACCGGGGACTGGGACCAGTTTGGGGGACAAATCCAGCCACACAAACGAACTGGGACCAGTCTGGGGGGACAAACCCATCCCCATCAAGGGACTGGGACCAGTTTGGGGGGACAACCCAGCCCACCAAGGGACTGGGACCAGTTTGGGGGCACCATTCCAACCCCACCGGGGACTGGGACCAGTTTTGGGGGACAAACCCAGCCCCACAAACGAACTGGGACCAGTCTGGGGGGAACAAACCCATCCCATCAAGGGACTGGGACCAGTTTGGGGGGGACAAACTCAGCCCCATCAAGAGACTGGGACCAGTTTGGGGCACCATTCCAATCCCACCGGGGACTGGGACCAGTCTGGGGGGACAAACCCAGCCCCACAAACGAACTGGGACCAGTTTGGGCGGACAAACCCAGCCCCACAAATGAACTGGGACCAGTCTGGGGGGACAATCCAGCCCCCACCAAGGGACTGGGACCAGTTTGGGGCACCATTCCAACCCCACCGGGGACTGGGACCAGTTTGGGGGGACAAACCCAGCCCCACAAACGAACTGGGACCAGTCTGGGGGGACAAACCCATCCCCATCAAGGGACTGGGACCAGTTTGGGGGGACAAACCCAGCCCCACCAAGGGACTGGGACCAGTTTGGGGCACCATTCCAACCCCACCGGGGACTGGGACCAGTTTGGGGGACAAACCCAGCCCCACAAAACGAACTGGGGACCAGTCTGGGGGGACAAAACCCATCCCCATCAGGGACTGGGACCAGTTTGGGGGGACAAACTCAGCCCCATCAAGAGACTGGGACCAGTTTGGGGCACCATTCCAATCCCACCGGGGACTGGGACCAGTCTGGGGGGACAAACCCAGCCCCACAAACGAACTGGGACCAGTTTGGGCGGACAAACCCAGCCCCACAAATGAACTGGGACCAGTCTGGGGGGACAAACCCAGCCCCACCAAGGGACTGGGACCAGTTTGGGGCACCATTCCAACCCCACCGGGGACTGGGACCAGTTTGGGGGGACAAACCCAGCCCCACAAACGAACTGGGACCAGTTTGGGGGCCAAATCCAGCCCCACAAATGAACTGGGACCAGTCTGGGGGGCCAAACCCAGCCCCACCAAGGGACTGGGACCAGTTTGGGGGACCTTCCCCCCCGCCAGTGACCCCATTTTCCTGGTCCCCCCCCCTCCAAAATCCAGGCCGTCCCAGCTATATTTATCCTCCCGCCCTACTTGCGGTGGGGGCCGGTGCTCCCGGGGGGGGCCCCGTCCCCGATTCCTGCCCCCCCCCCCAAGGTCAAGGGGAAGGAGGGCGATGGGGGGAAGGGTTTTGGCGGGGGGGGGCTTTGCGGGGGGGGGGGGGGGGGGGGGAGCCCCCCATCCTCACCTGAAACGCCCCCCGCAGCCGGGCTCGCTGCAGGATGCGGCCGCAGCAGGGTCTGGGGGGGTCGGGGACCCCTGGCAGCTCCAGCACCCCCGGAACGGCTGGGGGGGGGTGTGCACAAAAAATGGGGGGGGGGGGGGGGGGGTGTGTCACATTGAGACCCCCCCCCAAGGTGGTGGTGGGGGTGGGGGGGGGGGGGGTGACACGGTGACATGTCCTACCTCCCCGCAGCACCTCGGCGTGGAGGGGGTGGCTCAGCTCCCCGGCGGCCGCCACTGGGGGGGGGGGACACACACGGGGGGTGTCGGGGTCCCCTCGTCCCTGTGTGTCCCCCCCCTTCGTGTGTCCCCCCCCCCCCCCCCCCCCAACTCACCGGTGAGGGTGCAGGGGGCCCGGTCGCCGTCCCCCCCCCCCACCGCCGTCAGGGCCACCAGCAGGGACCCCCGCCTCGGCACCCCGCTTTCGGGGGGGGGCAGGGCCAGGAAAAGCCGCTCCAGCACCTGCGGGGGGGGGAGGGGGGGGGAATGGAGGGGACCCCCCCCCAAAAGGCTCCCCAGGGACACCCCCCGCCCCCCCCATCCTCCCCTGAGCTCCCCATCCAGCCCTGGGACCCCCCCCCCCCCCCGATCCTGGCTGGGGACCCCTGAGCCCCCCAAGTCCCCCCCCACATTCACTAGGGACCCCGACCCCCCCCAGGGCCCCCCCCAGGGACACACACCCCCCCCCAATGACCCCTGACCCCCCCAAACACTCCCCCAATCCTTCCTAGTGACCCCTGAGCCCCCAGGGACACCCCCCCCCATGACCTCTGACCCCCCCAAAGGACACCCCCAAAGACCCCTGACCCCCCCAGAGACCCCCCCCTCGACATCCTCACCCCCCCTAATGCCCCCTAATGACACCTGACCCCCCCAGGGACCCCCCAGAGACCCCCCCCACCCCCCTTAATGACCCCTGACCCCCCCAGGGACCCCCCTAATGCCCCCTGACCCCCTAAAGGGACACCCCTAATGACCCCTGGCCCCCCAGGGCCCCCCCCAGAGACCCCCCCCTCGACCCCCTCACCCCCCCTAATGCCCCTTGACCCCCCAGAAGACCCCCCCCTCGACCCCCTCACCCCCCCAATGCCCCTTGACCCCCCCCAGAGACCCCCCCTCGACCCCCTCACCCCCCCTAATGCCCCTTGACCCCCCCAGAGCCCCCCCCTCGACCCCCTCACCCCCCCTAATGCCCCTTGACCCCCCCAGAGACCCCCCCTCGACCCCCTCACCCCCCAATGCCCCTTGACCCCCCCAGAGACCCCCCCCTCGCCCCCTCACCCCCCCCTAATGCCCCTTGACCCCCCCAGAGAACCCCCCCCTCGACCCCCTCACCCCCCCTAATGCCCCTTGACCCCCCCAGAGACCCCCCTCGACCCCCGCACCCCCCCCTAATGCCCCTTGACCCCCCCAGAGGCCCCCCCCCCTCGACCCCCTCACCCCCGTAAATGCCCCTTGACCCCCCAGAGACCCCCCCTCGACCCCCTCACCCCCCCTAATGCCCCTTGACCCCCCCAGAGACCCCCCCCTCGACCCCCTCACCCCCCCTAATGCCCCTTGACCCCCCCAGAGACCCCCCCCCGACCCCCTCACCCCCCCTAATGCCCCTTGACCCCCCCAGAGACCCCTCCGTCGACCCCCTCACCCCCCCTAATGCCCCTTGACCCCCCCAGAGACCCCCCCGTCGACCCCCGCACCCCCCCAATGCCCCTTGACCCCCCCGAGACCCCCCTCGACCCCCTCACCCCCCTAATGCCCCTTGACCCCCCCAGAGACCCCCCCGTCGACCCCCTCACCCCCCCTAATGCCCCTTGACCCCCCCAGAGACCCCCCCCTCGACCCCCTCACCCCCCCTAATGCCCCTTGACCCCCCCCAGAGACCCCCCCGTCGCCCCCCTCCCCCCCCCTAATGCCCCTTGACCCCCCCAGAGCCCCCCCCTCGACCCCCTCACCCCCCCCTAATGCCCCTTGACCCCCCCCAGAGCCCCCCCCGTCGACCCCCTCACCCCCCCTAATGCCCCCTGACCCCCCCCAGAGACCCCCCCAGGGACACCCCCCACCCCATCCTCCCCCCCCCCCCCCCCAGACCCCCCCTCACCGCACGCACGGCCTGGTCCGCCATCTTTCTCCTCCCCCCCCCCAAAACCCCTTTCCCCGACAGCGCCCCCTGGCGGCGCGGAGGAGAAGGGGGGGGGGGGGGGTAAGCGCCATGGCAACGGGGAGAGGAGGCGGGGCCAGGCTGCGCCGTCGCCACGGCAACCGGGGGGCCCCCCCCGCCGCGGGTTTCCCCCGCGGCGGGGGGCCCCCCGGTTGCCGTGGCGACGGGAGAAAAAGGGAGGGGGCGTGGCTACGTTTGGCCACGCCCCCAAACCCCCACGTGGCTCCGCCCCCCCTCCGCCCGGCCGCGCCGCCGCGGGTGTGATGAGCTGCCGCGGCCTCAGCCGGCTCCGCCGCAGCGCGCAGGTAGGACCGGGCCGGTGGCGGCGGGGGGGGGGGGACGGGACACGGACACACACAAACACCGGGAGGGACACCCCACCCACCCCCCCCCAACCCCGCACCGTAACGGACCCCCGCATCCCCCCCCTTCTTTTCCCCCCGGTCCCGCATCCCTCCGCTTCTTCCCGGCCCCCCCCCCCCCCCCGCCCCGGTTCTTCCCGGTCCCCGCCGGTCCCGCATCCCCCCCCCCCCCCCCCCGGTCCCGTATTTCCCCCCCCCCCGCCTCCCCCAAGTCCTATTTCTCCCCCCGGTCCCGCATCTTTTCCCCCGCTTCCCGCACCCCCCCCACCTCAGTTCCTCCCGGTCCCCTCCGGTCCCGCATCCCCCCCCCCCCGCCTTCCCCGGTCCCTCTCGGTCCCCCCCACCCCCCCCGCTCGGTTCCTCCCGGTCCCCTCCGGTCCCGCATCCCCCCCCCGGTGACCCCCGGTCCCGTATCTCCCCCCTCCCCCCAGGTTCTCTTTCTCCCCCCGGTCCCGCACCCCCCCCCGCTTCCCTCCGCTCCGCTCCCCCCCCACCTCCCGCATCCCCCCCCCCCCCCCCGGTCCCGCACCCTCCCCTGGTCCCCCCCCGGTCCCCACCCCCCCCCCCGCCACTGCGGCAGCCGCTCCGCACCCCGCAGCACCGGCCAGGGGCCCCCCCCCCATCTTTCCCCCCCCCCACGCTTTGTCCCGGGGTCCCGGCCCTTCTGGGGACACCCCCCCCCCCCCCGCCGTGTCCCCGCAGATGCGAGTGCCCAACCCCCCCCCCATCCCGGCGCGGGGGGGTCCCGGGGGGGGGGCGGCCGCTGATCCCCGCACTAAGAGCATTAACTGCCGGCCGGCGGCCCGGGGCGGGGGGGGAAGGGGGGGCCCGGGACACGCCGGGGGGGGGTGGGGGGGGGCGGGGATAGGGACCACCTCGGCGACGGGACCCCCCCCGCAAAAGGACAGCACCCCCCCGGGATGAGGATGGGGACCTCCATAGGGATGGGACACCCCCCCCCCCCCCCCCCCGGGGACAGGACACCCCCCCCCCCCCCCAGGGTCGGTTCCCCCCCCCCGGGATGAGGATGGGGACCCCCTCCCGGGGTCGGGACCCCCCCCAGGGGACTATTAGGGACCCCCGTAGGGATGGGGGCCCCCCCCGGGATGAGGATGGGGCCCCCCATAGGGATAGGGGGACCCCCGGGGACGGGCCCCCCCCCCGATCAGGGACAGGACCCCCCCCCCCCAGGACGAGGATGGGGACCCCCCCCCGGGGATGGGACCCCCCAGGAATGGGAGGATGGTGGAGGGGGGGGGGTGTCTTGGGGGGTCCCGTGGGGGGTCATGGGTCCCAGAGAGGTTTGGGGGGGGGGGGGTGTCCCTGGGGGGGTCAGGGGTCCCCAGGCAGGATGGGGGGGTCCCTCTTTAGTTGGGGGGGGGGGATCCCTCAGGTTGGGGGGGGTCCCTAGGGAGGATTGGGGGGGGGGTCCCTCCTTATTTGGGGGGGGTCCTTCCTGGCTTCAGGGGGTCCCTCTTTAGTTGGAGGGGGCCCTCTTAAATTGGGGGGGGGGTCCCTCGTACCTTGTGGGGGGGGTCCCTCCTTATTTGGGGGGGTCCCCCCACAACCTCTCTGTGTGTGTGGCGTCCCCGTATGGGGGGGGGATCCCCATGGGGGGGGGGTGTGTGTGTGTGACATTTTGGGGGGGGGGCAGCTCCTTCCTCCCCTCTGCCCCCCCCCCACCCTGTGTGTGTGTGTGTGTGTGTCCCCCAGGGTGCCACCAGGACGCCCCAAAGGTGACAGACCCCCAGCAAAAGTGACAGAACACCCCCCCCCCCCACCCCCCCCCCCCACCCCCCCCCCCCCGGGAGGTGTCGTGTCGCGCCCCCCCCCCCCCCCCCCCCCCGGGGCCACCATGTTGTCCCCCCCCGCCTACGACAGCCTGGAGCTGCAGCGACAATACGGCGACGTCAACAACCGCTGGGACGGGGGCGAGGAGGAGGAGGAGGAGGAGGAAGGGGGCGACCGCGAAGGCAGCTCCGCTCGCCGCTTCGAGCGCTCCCGCATCAAGGCTCTGGCCGGTACGGACTTGGGGGGGGGGGGGGGGCCCCCCCAAAATGGGAGGTGGGGGGGGGGGACTGACACACCCCTAAAGTCAGGGGGAATCGCCCAAAATAGAGGGCGGGGGGGGGGGGGAAGCCCCCAAATGGGAGGGGGGGGGACTGACACACCCCTAAAGTCAGGGGGAATGGCCCAAAATAGAGGGGGGGGACCCCCAAAATGGGAGGGGGGGGGACAACGACACACCCCTAAAGTGAGGGGGAATCGCCCAAAATAGAGGGGGGGGCACCCCCAAAATGGGAGGGGGGGGGACAACACACCCCTAAAGTGAGGGGGAATCGCCCAAAATAGAGGGGGGGGGCACCCCCAAAATGGGGGGGGGGGGAAACGACACACCCCTAAAGTGAGGGGGAATCGCCCAAAATAGAGGGCGGGGGGGGGGGGGGGGGGCAGCCCCCAAATGGGGGGGGGGGGACGACACACCCCTAAAGTGAGGGGGAATCGCCCAAAATAGAGGGGGGGCACCCCCAAAATGGGAGGGGGGGGGACAACACACCCCTAAAGTGAGGGGGAATCGCCCAAAATAGAGGGGGGGGGGGGGGGAAGCCCCCAAATGGGAGGGGGGGGGGACAATGACACACCCCTAAAGTCAGGGGGAATTGCTGAAAATAGAGGGGGGGCACCTCCAAAATGGGGGGGGGGACAACACACCCCTAAAGTGAGGGGGAATTGCTGAAAATAGAGGGGGGGCACCCCCAAAATGGGGGGGGGGACAACACACCCCTAAAGTGAGGGGGAATCGCCCAAAATAGAGGGGGAGGACGCCCAAAATGGGAGGGGGGGGGACAACACACCCCTAAAGTGAGGGGGAATCGCCCAAAATGGGGGGGGGGGGGGGGAAGCCCCCAAATGGGAGGGAAATCGCCCCAAAATGGGGATGAGATCCCGCCAAAAATGGGGACGGGACATCTAAAAAGGGGGGGGGGGGGCTGAAAAGGGGGGGGGGGCACCCCAAAAATGGTGGGGAATCACCCCCGAAACGAAGAGACCTTAAAAAAAGGTGCTAAAACCAGGGGGGAAAAGACACACCCCCCCCCCCCCAAAAAATGGGGACGGGCCCCTAAAAAACAGGGATAAGGGTCAAAAAAAGGGGGATGGGACCCCCAAAAACGGGGGGGGGACACACCCCCAGCCTAAAAAATGGGGATAAAACCCAAAAAATGGGGATCACATGCGAAAAATGGGGATGAGACCCTAAAAAATAGGGATAAGACCCAATAAATGGGGGGGGGGGGCAGCCCCAAAAATGGGGATGGGACCCCCCCAAAATAGGAGTGGGACCCTAAAAAATAGGGATTTGACCCCAAAAAATGGGGATGAGACCCCCCTAAAAATGGGGATAAGACCCAAAAATGGGGCTGGGACCCTAAAAACCGGGGATAAGGCCCAAAAAAAGGGGGATGAGGCCACAAAAAGGGGGGGATGGGACCCCCCCAAAAATGGGGCCGGAAGCTCAAAAAACGGGGCTAAGACCCAAAAAATGGGGTCGGGACCCCAAAAATGGGGATGGGACCCCCCCAAAATAGGGGTGGGACCCTAAAAAATAGGGATTTGACCCCAAAAATGGGGATGGGACCCCCCAAAATAGGGGTGGGACCCTAAAAAATAGGGATTTGACCCCAAAAAATGGGGATGGGACCCCCCAAAATAGGGGTGGGACCCTAAAAAATAGGGATTTGACCCCAAAAATGGGGATGGGACCCCCCAAAATAGGAGTGGGACCCTAAAAAATAGGGATCTGACCCCAAAAAATGGGGATGGGACCCCCCAAAATAGGGGTGGGACCCTAAAAAATAGGGATTTGACCCCAAAAAATGGGGATGGGACCCCCAAAATAGGAGTGGGACCCTAAAAAATAGGGATCTGACCCCCAAAAAATGGGGATGGGACCCCCCAAAATAGGAGTGGGACCCTAAAAAATAGGGATTTGACCCCAAAAATGGGGATGGGACCCCCCAAAATAGGAGTGGGACCCTAAAAAATAGGGATTTGACCCCAAAAAATGGGGATGGGACCCCCCAAAATAGGAGTGGGACCCTAAAAAATAGGGATTTGACCCCAAAAAATGGGGATGGGACCCCCCAAAATAGGGGTGGGACCCTAAAAAAATAGGGATTTGACCCCAAAAATGGGGATGGGACCCCCCAAAATAGGAGTGGGACCCTAAAAAATAGGGATCTGACCCCAAAAAATGGGGATGGGACCCCCCAAAATAGGAGTGGGACCCTAAAAAATAGGGATCTGACCCCAAAAAATGGGGATGGGACCCCCCAAAATAGGAGTGGGACCCTAAAAAATAGGGATCTGACCCCAAAAATGGGGATGGGACCCCCCAAAATAGGAGTGGGACCCTAAAAAATAGGGATCTGACCCCAAAAATGGGGATGGGACCCCCCAAAATAGGGGTGGGACCCTAAAAAATAGGGATTTGACCCCCAAAAATGGGGATGGGACCCCCAAAAATAGGGATAAAACCTGTAAAAAATGGGGGGGGGGGCGGCCCAAAACACGCACACGTATGTGAGCACGCGCGCACACGCGGCCACACGCACATGCGGGCACACACACGCGTGTGCGTGGAAGCACACGCACAGAGGGGTGGGCGCACACGCGTGTGTACGCGGGCACAGGGGTGCGTAGAGCCACACGCAGCCACCAGTGCCCACGTAAACACGCGTGTCAGCGCGTGCACACGCGTGTCAGCATGCACACGGACGTGTATACACACATAGAGCCACCAGTGCACACGTATAGGCACGTAAAGGCACACGCATGTGCGCACACACGTGTGTCAGCGTGCACGTGGGTGCATACACACATGTAGAGCCACCACTGCACACGTATGCACATGTAAACGCACACGTATGTGCACACACACGCGTGTAAGCGTGCACATGGACATACATGCAGATATACATCCCCCAGCGCACACATATGCACGTGTAAGCATGCACATATGTGTGTAAGCGTGTACATGGACATACACACGTGCATATACAGCCACCAGCGCACACGTATGCACATGTAAACACGCACACATGTGCACACACACGCGTGTAAGCGTGCACATGGACATACATGCACATATACAGCCACCAGCGCACACGTATGCACGCGTAAACACGCACATACGTGTGTGAGCATGTACATAGACATACACACACGCATGTAGAGCCATCAGTGCACACGTATGCACGTGTAAATGCACATGTATGTGCACACACGTGCGTGTAAGCGTGCACGTGGATGTATACATGCATTTACAGGCACCCGCGCACACGTATGCACATGTAAATGCACACGTATGTGCACAGATGCACACATAAATGTGCACATGGACATACACACACGCATGTAGAGCCATCAGTGCACACGTATGCACATGTAAACGCACATGTATGTGCACACACACGCGTGTAAGCGTGCACATGGACATACATGCACATATACATCCCCCAGCGCACATGTACGCACGTGTGAACACGCACACGTGTGCACACACACGCGTGTAAGCGTGCACGTGGACGTATACATGCCTATACAGGCACACGCACACATGTATGCACACGTAAACGCACACGTATGTGCACACACACGCGTGTAAGCGCGCACACGGACACACCCCCCCCAGCGCACACGCGTGTCGGTGCCACCGCACACGTATGTGCACGCCCCCGCGGCTCCCCCCCCCCCCCCCGGGCCCCGCGCACACGCCTGTCCCCCTACGGCCACACGCGTGTTCCTCCACCGCGCCCCCCCCCCCCCCCCCGGCACCGCACACGCCTGCACACGCGTGTCGGCGCACGCCCGGCCCCCCCCCGGCCTGTTCTCCCCCCCGTTCCCACGCCGCCTTTGCCCGCCCCGGCCCCACGGAGCCCCCCCCCCTTCCCCCCCCCCCCACCCCCACCCCGACATGTTCCCCCCCCCCAACGCCGCCCCCCCCCTCGAGGGACGCTTCAAGCAGCTCCAAGGTGAGACTGGACCCCCCCGTGCCCCCCCCCCCCCCCCCGGACAGCGGGACCCCGGTTCCCTCTGTGCCCCCCCAAGTCCTTCTGTGTGTCTGTCCCCCCCCCCCCCCGGTCCCTCTGTGCCCCCCCGATCCCTCTGTGCCCCCCTCCCGGGTCCCTCTGGCCCCCCAGGCCCTATAGACCCCCCCCGGGCCCACGGCAACCCCCCCCATGTCCCTATAGACACCCCCCCCCCCCCCCCCCGGTCCCTATAGACCCCCCCGTGTCCCTATAGATCCCCCCAGTCCCCAGAGATCCCCCCCTGGTCCCTATAGACCCCCCCCCCCGGACCCTAGAGACCCCCCCGGTCCCTATAGACCCCCCCCCCGGACCCTAGAGACCCCCCCGGTCCCTATAGACCCCCCCAGTCCCCATAGATCCCCCCCCGGTCCCTACAGACCCCCCCCGGACCCTAGAGGCCCCCCCGGTCCCTATAGACACCCCCCCGGACCCTAGAGACCCCCCCTGGTCCCTATAGACCCCCCCCTCCGGGGTCCTATAGACCCCCCCGGACTCTATAGACCCCCCCGGTCCCTATAGACCCCCCCCCCGGACCCTAGAGACCCCCCCGGTCCCTATAGACCCCCCCCTATAGGTGGTCCTTGAGGCTCTATAGGTGCCCCCCCCCTCCCCCGCCCCAGACCCTATAGGTGCCTCCAGGTTCCCACGACCCTCCCTGAAACCACCGCCCCCCCCCCGCCCCCCCCCCCCCCCCCCCCCCGCACCCCGAAACCGCCGCACCCGCGCCCCGCCCGGCGCCGCCCCACGCCCCCGCGCGCCCGGGGCCCCTCGGGGGGGTCCCCCAACCCCCCCCGAGCCCCCCAATCCCCATCCGAGACCCCCCAAACCCCCCCGAGACCCCCCAACCCCCACCTGAGACCCCCCCCGACACCCTAAAACCCCCCAAACCCCCTCAATATCCCCCCAAACCCCCTCCAACCCCCCCCCAACCCCTCCCCAATCCCCCCAGACCCTCAATCCCCCCCCCCGAGACCCCCCCGAGACCCCTCCCAGGACCCCCTAAAACCCCCCCATCCCCCTCAATATCCCCCACGACCCCCCTAAGACCCCCCCAACCCCCCCAGACCCCCCCCAGACCCCCAATCCCCCCCCCCCAAACCCCCCCGAGACCCCCTAAAAACCCCCAATCCCCACCTGAGACACCCCGCCCCCCCCCCCCAGACCCCCCCAGGACCCCCTAAAACGCCCCGATCCCCCTCAATATCGCCCCAGACCCCCCCAACCCCCCCTCCCCAAGACCCCTCAACCCCCCCCTCAAGACACTCCCCCCCCCCCCAAACCCCCCTGGAGCCCCCCCCCCGGCCCCCCACGATCCGGCCCCAAATCCTCTTACCCTTAATCCGGGGCCGGCGCCGGGCACGGCTGGCGCGGGGGGCTGCCCCCCCCCCCCCCCCCCCCATCAAGGGGGCCCGGACACCTCGGGTTGGGGGGCAGCAGAGGGGGGGGGACACTCCCTGGACCCCCCCCCCCACCGTTGCGGGGTCCCACCGGTGCTGCCCCATGATGGGGGTCCCAGCCCCATAGCAGGGTTCTGGGGGGGGGGTCTCTGGGGTTGTGGGGGGGTCCCAGGGGGTATGGGGGGGTCCCAGAGGATATAGGGGGGTCCCAGGGGGTGCGGGGGGGTCTCGGGGGGGGGTTCGGGGGGGTCTCAGACCCCCTGTGCCCTCCCCAGACGAGCGGGAGGCGGTGCAGAAGACCCAGGGGGGGATGTGTGGGGTCTCAGTGGGCGGGTGGGGGGTCCCAGGGGGTGTGTGGGGGTTTTGGGGGGAATGTGTGGGTCCCAGGGGGTATGGGGGGGTCCCGGGGGTACATCAGGGTCTCGGGGGGGTTCGGGGGGGTCTCTGACCCCCTGTGCCCCCCCCAGACGAGCGGGAGGCGGTGCAGAAGACCCAGGGGGGGATGTGTCGGGTCTCAGTGGGGATCTGGGGGTCTCAGGGGGTCTGTGTGGGTCCCAGGGGGTCTGGGGGGGTCCCAGGGGGTACGTCAGGGTCTCGGGGGGGTTCGGGGGGGTCTCAGACCCCCTGTGCCCCCCCCCAGACGAGCGGGAGGCGGTGCAGAAGACCCAGGGGGGGAAGTGTGGGGTCTCAGTGGGCGGGTGGGGGGTCCCAGGGGGGTCTGGGGGGGTCTCAGGGGGTCTGTGTGGGTCCCAGGGGGTGTGGGGGGGTCCCGAGGGTACATCAGGGTCTCGGGGGGGTTCGGGGGGGTCTCTGACCCCCTGTGCCCCCCCCAGACGAGCAGGAGGCGGTGCAGAAGAAGACCCAGGGGGGGATGTGTGGGGTCTCAGTGGGCGGGTGGGGGGTCCCAGGGGGTGTGTGGGGGTCCAGGGGGTATAGGGGGGTCTCGGGGGGGTTTGGGGGGGTCTCTGACCCCCTGTGCCCCCCCCCAGACGAGCGGGAGGCGGTGCAGAAGAAGACCTTCACCAAGTGGGTGAACTCGCACCTGGCGCGGGGGACGTGCCGCCTGGGGGACCTGTACAGCGACCTGCGGGACGGGCGGATGCTGCTGCGGCTGCTGGAGGTGCTCTCGGGGGAGCAGCTGGTGAGCGGGGACCCCCCCGGGGGCGGGCACCCCCCCGCGGCCACCCCCTGGCACCCCCATGGGTGGGCACCCTACTGAGACCCCCCCGCAGGCGCCCCCTGGGACCCCCATGGGTGGGCACCCTACCGAGACCCCCCCCCCCCCACGGGCACCCCCTGGGACCCCCATGGGTGGGCACCCTACCGAGACCCCCCCCACGGGCACCCCCTGGGACCCCCATGGGTGGGCACCCTACCGAGACACCCCCCCCACGGGCACCCCCTGGGACCCCCATGGGTGGGCACCCTACCGAGACCCCCCCCCCGGGCGCCCCCTGGGACCCCCATGGGTGGGCACCCTACCGAGACACCCCCCCCACGGGCACCCCCTGGGACCCCCCTGGGTGGGCACCCTACCGAGACCCCCCCCACGGGCACCCTACCGAGACACCCCCCCCCACGGCCACCCCTGGGACCCCCATGGGTGGGCACCCTACTGAGACCCCCCCGCGGGCGCCCCCTGGGACCCCCATGGGTGGGCACCCTACCGAGACCCCCCCCACGGGCACCCTACCGAGACACCCCCCCCCCACGGCCACCCCTGGGACCCCCATGGGTGGGCACCCTACCGAGACCCCCCCCCCACGGCCACCCCGTGGGACCCCCATGGGTGGGCACCCTACCGAGACCCCCCCCACCCGCGGGCGCCCCCTGGGACCCCCATGGGTGGGCACCCTACCGAGACCCCCCCCCCCCAGGGCACCCCCTGGGACCCCCATGGGTGGGCACCCTACTGAGACACCCCCCCCCGCGGCCACCCCCTGGGACCCCCATGGGTGGGCACCCTACCGAGACACCCCCCCCACGGGCACCCTACCGAGACACCCCCCCCCACGGCTACCCCCTGGGACCCCCATGGGTGGGCACCCTACCGAGACACCCCCCCCACGGCTACCCCCTGGGACCCCCATGGGTGGGCACCCCCTTCCCTGGGCCACCCAGCCCCTGAGACCCCCCAGGACCCCCCTTCCCCAGGTCCCCCAGCCCCTGGGGACCCCCAGGACCCCCTTCCCAAGGACCCCCAGTCCCTGAGACCCCCCAGGACCCCCCTTCCCCAGGACCCCCAGCCCCTGGGGACCCCCAGGACCCCCCTTCCCTGGGACCACCAGGCCCTGAGACCCCCCAGGACCCCCAGCACCCACTGACCCTCCCTGGGACCCCCAGGACCCCCTTCCCTGGGACTCCAACCCCCAGGATCTGCTTCCCTGGGGACCCCCAAACCCCCCTTCCCCGGGACCCCCAGCCCCTGGGGACCCCCAGGACCCCCCTTCCCCAGGACCCCCAGGCCCTGAGACCCCCCAGGACTCCCCTTCCCCGGGACCCCCAGCCCCTGGGGACCCCCAGGACCCCCATTTCCCCAGGACCCCCCTTCCCTAGGACCCCCAAACCCCTCTTCCCCGGGACCCCCAGCCCCTGGGGACCCCCAGGACCCCCCTTCCCCAGGTCCCCCAGCCCCTGAGACCCCCCAGGACCCCCCTTCCCCAGGGACCCCCAGCCCCTGGGACCCCCCAGGACCCCCCTTCCCCGGGACCCCCAGCCCCTGGGGACCCCCTCCCCACTCCCCGTGGAGGCCGGTGGGGGGTGGGGGGGGTGGTGTTGGTTGGTCCCTGACCCTGTGTCCCCGTCCCCTGTGCCCCCCCCCCCCTGTCGTCCCCCCCCCCCCCAAGCCGAAGCCCACCAAGGGCCGGATGCGGATCCACTGCCTGGAGAACGTGGACAAGGCGCTGCAGTTCCTGAAGGAGCAGCGGGTGCACCTGGAGAACGTGGGCTCCCACGACATCGTGGACGGCAACCACCGCCTCACCCTGGGCCTCGTCTGGACCATCATCCTGCGCTTCCAGGTGCCGGGGGGCAACGTCTGCGATGGGGGGCTGGGGGGGGGGGGTGTCCCGGGATCTGCCATGGGGGTCCTGCGTCTTCTATGGGGGTCCTGCACCTTCCACAGGGGTCCCTGCACCCATCGGGGGGGTCTCACACCCACCATGGGGGTCCCGGGATCTGCCATGGGGGTCCTGCGTCTTCTATGGGGGTCCTGCACCTTCCACGGGGGTCCCGCACCCACCACGGGGGTCCCTGGCACCCATCAGGGGGGTCTTGTACCCACCATGGGGGTCCCTGAACCCATCAGGGGGGTCCCTGGCACCCATCAGGGGGGTCTTGCACCCACCACGGGGGTCCCTGAACCCATCAGGGGGGTCCCTGGCACCTATCAGGGGGGTCTTGCACCCACTGTGGGGGTCCCTAAACCCACCACGGGGGTCCCTGCACTCATCAGGGGGGTCTTGCACCCACCGTGGGGGTCCCTGAACCCACCACGGGGGTCTCTGAACCCATCAAGGGGGTCTTGCACCCACCGTGGGGGTCCCTGAACCCACCACGGGGGTCCGTGGCACCCACCACAGGGGTCCCTGGCACCCACCAGGGGGGGTCTTGCACCCACCGTGGGGGTCCTGCGTCTTCCATGGGGGTCTTGCACCCACCATGGGGGTCCCTGAACCCACCACGGGGGTCCCTGAACCCATCAGGGGGGTCTTGCACCCACCATGGGGGTCCTGGGATCTGCCATGGGGGTCCTGCGTCTTCTATGGGGGTCCTGCACCTTCCACGGGGGTCCCGCACCCACCACGGGGGTCCCTGGCACCCATCAGGGGGGTCTTGCACCCACCACGGGGGTCCCTGAACCCATCAGGGGGGTCTTGCACCCACTGTGGGGGTCCCTAAACCCACCACGGGGGTCCCTGCACTCATCAGGGGGGTCTTGCACCCACCATGGGGGTCCCTGAACCCACCACGGGGGTCCCTGAACCCATCAGGGGGGTCTTGCATCCACCATGGGGGTCCTGGGATCTGCCATGGGGGTCCTGCGTCTTCTATGGGGGTCCTGCACCTTCCACGGGGGTCCCGCACCCACCACGGGGGTCCCTGGCACCCATCAGGGGGGTCTTGCACCCACCATGGGGGTCCCTGAACCCACCACGGGGGTCCCTGAACCCATCAAGGGGGTCTTGCACCCACCGTGGGGGTCCCTGAACCCACCACGGGGGTCCATGGCACCCACCACAGGGGTCCCTGGCACCCACCAGGGGGGTCTTGCACCCACCGTGGGGGTCCTGCATCTTCCATGGGGGTCTTGCACCCACCATGGGGGTCCCTGAACCCACCACGGGTGTCCCTGGCACCCACCACGGGGGTCCCTGAACCCATCAGGGGGGTCTTGCACCCACCATGGGGGTCCTGGGATCTGCCATGGGGGTCCTGCGTCTTCTATGGGGGTCCTGCACCTTCCACGGGGGTCCCGCACCCACCACGGGGGTCCCTGGCACCCATCAGGGGGGTCTTGCACCCACCACGGGGGTCCCTGAACCCATCAGGGGGGTCCCTGGCACCTATCAGGGGGGTCTTGCACCCACTGTGGGGGTCCCTGAACCCACCACGGGGGTCCCTGCACTCATCAGGGGGGTCTTGCACCCACCGTGGGGGTCCCTAAACCCACCATGGGGGTCCCTGAACCCACCACGGGGGTCCCTGGCACCCACCACAGGGGTCCCTGGCACCCACCAGGGGGGTCTTGCACCCACCGTGGGGGTCCTGTGTCTTCCATGGGGGTCTTGCACCCACCATGGGGGTCCCTGAACCCACCACGGGGGTCCCTGGCACCCACCACGGGGGTCCCTGAACCCATCAGGGGGGTCTTGCACCCACCATGGGGGTCCTGGGATCTGCCATGGGGGTCCTGCGTCTTCTATGGGGGTCCTGCACCTTCCACGGGGGTCCCGCACCCACCACAGGGGTCCCTGCACCCATCAGGGGGGTCTTGCACCCACTGTGGGCGTCCCTGCACCCATCAGGGGGGTCTTGCACCCACCATGAGGGTCCCTAAACCCACCCTGGGAGCCCCTGAACCCACCACAGGGGTCCCTGCACCCATCAGGGGGGTCTTGCACCCACCGTGGGGGTCCCTGTGTCTCTTTTGGGGGTCTTGCACCCACCATGGGGGTCCCTGCACCCATCGGGGGGGTCCTGGAATATTCCATGGGGTCCCTGCGCCCCCCCCCCGGAGCGCCCCCCAGGACCCCCCCCCACCCCTCGCTGCCCCCCAACCGCCGCCCCCCGCCCCAGATCCAGGACATCAGCGTGGAGACGGAGGACAACAAGGAGAAGAAGTCGGCCAAGGACGCGCTGCTGCTCTGGTGCCAGATGAAGACGGCGGGGTACGTGTGGGGCAGGGGGTCCCGGGGGGTCCCGGGGGTCCCTGGGGGGGGGGACCTGGGGGGTCCCGGGGGTCCCTGGGGATCCCAGGCTGAGCCCTGGCCCCGTGGCAGGTACCCGAATGTCAACGTGCACAACTTCACCACGAGCTGGCGGGACGGGCTGGCCTTCAACGCCATCATCCACAAGCACAGGTGGGGCAGGGGCTGTGGGGCAGGGGCTGTGGGGCAGGGGCTGTGGGGCAGGGGACGTGGGGCACACGGTGACGTCCGTGTGGGATGCGGGACACGGGATGCGGGACGCGTGCCATGGGGCACAGCGTATGGGGTGTGGGATGGGGATGTGGGGCAGGCTGTGGGGTGGGCTGTGGGGCAGGGGATGTGGGGCACAGGGCAGGGGATGTGGGGCAGGGGACGTGGGGCACATGGTGACGCCCGTGTGGGATGCGGGACACGGGATGCGGGATGTGTGCTCTGAGGCGCAGCACGTGGGGTGCGGGATGGGGATAGGGGTTGTGGGGCAGGCTGTGGGGTGGGCTGTGGGGCAGGGGATGTGGGGCAGGGGATGTGGGGCACAGGGCAGAGGATGTGGGGCAGGGGATGTGGGGCACACGGTGACGTCCGTGTGGGATGTGGGACATGGGATGCGGGACGCGTGCCATGGGGCACAGCGTATGGCGTGTGGGATGGGGATGTGGGGCAGGCTGTGGGGTGGGCTGTGGGGCAGAGGATGTGGGGCACACGGCAGAGGATGTGGGGCAGGGGATGTGGGGCAGAGGATGTGGGGCAGGGGACGTGGGGCACATGGTGACATCCGTGTGGGATGCAGGATACGGGATGCGGGATGTGCGCTCTGAGGCGCAGCACGTGGGGTGCGAGACGGTGATGTGAGGCGTGGGGTGGGCTGTGGGGCAGGGATGTGGGGCAGGGGACGTGGGGCACATGGTGACATCCGTGTGGGATGCAGGATACGGGATGTGGGATGGGCGCTCTGAGGCGCAGCACGTGGGGTGCGGGACGGTGATGTGAGGCGTGGGGCGGGCTGTGGGGCAGGCCGTGGGGCAGGCCGTGGGGCAGGGGGGTGTGGGGCTGAGCCTCTCCCGCTGCCCAGGCCGGACCTGGTGGACATGGAGAACCTGCGACGCTGCAACGCCCACTACAACCTGCAAAGCGCCTTCAACCTGGCCGAGCGCGAGCTGGGCCTGACCAAGCTGCTGGACCCCGAGGGTGAGGAGCAACCAAGTGGGGCGGATGTGGGGCAGGGGGGGGGATGTGGGGTGGATGTGGGGCAGGGGGAGGACGTGGGGTGGATGTGGGGGGCCGTGGACTCACCCCATGGTGGCTCCGTTGCCCGCAGACGTCAACGTGGACCAGCCGGATGAGAAGTCCATCATCACCTACGTGGCCACCTTCTACCACTACTTCTCCAAGATGAAGGCGCTGGCGGTGGAGGGGAAGCGCGTGGGGAAGGTGTGGGGGGGAGGGAGGGATGGAGGGATGGAGGGATGGATGGAGGGAGGGATGGAGGGATGGAGGGATGGAGGGAGGGATGGATGGAGGGATGGAGGGATGGATGGAGGGATGGAGGGATGGAGGGAGGGAGGGATGGAGGGATGGAGGGATGGAGGGAGGGATGGAGGGATGGAGGGAGGGATGGAGGGATGGAGGGATGGAGGGAGGGATGGATGGAGGGATGGAGGGATGGATGGAGGGATGGAGGGATGGAGGGAGGGATGGATGGATGGAGGGATGGAGGGAGGGATGGAGGGAGGGATGGAGGGAGGAACGGATGGATGGAGGGATGGAGGGAGGAACGGATGGATGGAGGGATGGAGGGAGGGATGGAGGGATGGAGGGAGGGATGGATGGAGGGATGGAGGGAGGGATGGATGGAGGGAGGGATGGATGGAGGGATGGAGGGATGGAGGGAGGGATGGATGGATGGAGGGATGGAGGGATGGAGGGAGGGATGGAGGGATGGAGGGATGGAGGGAGGGATGGAGGGATGGAGGGATGGATGGAGGGATGGATGGAGGGATGGAGGGATGGGGGGAGGAGACGGAGGACAAAGGGATGGACAGACGGACAGCTGGAGATGGGGATGGGCTGATAGATGGAGGAGCACCCCATGGACGGACAGACGGACAGACGGCCGGGCAGGGACGCGGCAGGAGGGAGCGCGGGCAGACGGTGGTCGGGCCGAGGCGGGGGCGGGACGGGAGATGGACAGAGGGGTGGACGGACGGACGGACGGACGGACGGTGCCGTAGGTGCTGGACGCGGCGCGGGAGGCGGAGGAGCTGGTGGGGAAGTACGAGGAGCTGGCGGGGGAGCTGCTGGGCTGGATCGAACAGACCATCCTCACCCTCAACGACCGGCACTTGGCCAACGCCCTGCCCGGCGTCCAGAACCAGCTCCAGGCCTTCAACACCTACCGCACCGTGGAGAAACCCCCCAAGTGAGTCCCCACCCCAGCCCCACAGCCCCACGGCAGGGTTGGGGGGCGGCGTGGGGCTCAGCAAAGGCGGGGGGTGTGTCCCCAGGTTCATGGAGAAGGGCAACCTGGAGGTGCTGCTCTTCACCGTCCAGAGCCGCATGAGGGCCAACAACCAGAAGGTCTACGTGCCGCGGGAGGGGAAGCTCATCTCCGACATCAACAAGGTGGGACGGGGACCGGGACGGGGACGACGGTGCTGGTGATGATGGTGATGGAGTTGGTTGATGATGGTGATGATGGTGATGGAGTTGGTTGATGATGGTGATGATGGTTGGTGATGGTGATGATGGTTGATGATGGTGGTGGGGATGGGGATGGTTGATGATGGTGATGATGGTGATGGAGTTGGTTGATGATGGTGATGATGGTTGGTGATGGTTGATGATGGTGATGATGGTGATGGGGATGATGGTTGATGATGGTGGCAGGGATGGTTGATGATGGTTGATGATGGTTGATGATGGTGATGATGGTTGATGACAGTGGTGGGGATGGGGATGGTTGATGACGGTGATGATGGTGATGGGGATGATGGTTGATGATGGTTGATGATGGTGGCGGGGATGGGGATGGTTGATGGTGATGATGGTTGATGATGGTTGATGATGGTGATGATGGTTGATGATGGTTGATGATGGTGATGGGGATGGAGATGGTTGATGATGGTGATGATGGTGATGGAGATGATAGTTGATGATGGTGATGATGGTTGATGATGGTTGATGATGGTGGCGGGGATGGGGATGGTTGATGATGGTGGTGGGGGTGGTTGATGATGGTTGATGATGGTTGATGATGGTTGATGATGGTGGTGGGGATGGCTGGGGATGGTGATGGTGACGGTGATGACAGTGATGGCGATGATGGTGATGGCAATGGTGGCGGTGACAATGATGGTGATGATGGCTGATGATGGTTGATGATGGTGATGGTGACAGTGATGGTGATGACGTTGATGACGATGGCAATGGTGATGATGGTGGTGATGGCGATGATGGTGATGATGATGGTGATGGTGCTGGTGATGATGATGGCGACAGTGATGGTGATGACGTTGATGCCGATGGCAATGGTGATGACGGTGGTGATGGCGCTGTTGATGGTGAGGTTCATGACGATGGTGACGGTGCCGATGATGATGATGACGATGACGGTGGTGCCGTCTGGCAGGCGTGGGAGCGGCTGGAGAAGGCGGAGCACGAGCGGGAGCTGGCGCTGCGCACGGAGCTCATCCGGCAGGAGAAGCTGGAGCAGTTGGCCGCGCGCTTCGACCGAAAGGCCGCCATGAGGGAGACCTGGCTGAGCGAGAACCAGCGCCTCGTCGCACAGGTGCCAGCAGGGACATGGGGGTCCCGCTCCCCACTGCCACCACCCTGGGGACATGGGGGTCCCGCTCCCCACTGCAACGACCCCTGGGGACATGGTGGTCCCGCTCCCCACTGCCACCACCGTGGGGACATGGGGGGACAGGGGTCCCGCTCCCCACTGCCACCACCATGGGGACATGGGGGTCCTGCTCCCCACTGCCACCACCATGGGGACATCAAGGTGTCTGGGGGTCCCGCTCCCCACTGCCACCACCATGGGGACATGGGGGTCCCGCTCCCCACTGCCACCACCATGGGGACATCAAGGTGTCTGGGGGTCCCGCTCCCCACTGCCACCACCATGGGGACATCAAGGTGTCTGGGGGTCCCGCTCCCCACTGCCACCACCCTGGGGACATGGGGGTCCCGCTCCCCACTGCCACCACCATGGGGACATCAAGGTGTCTGGGGGTCCCGCTCCCCACTGCCACCACCATGGGGACATGGGGGTCCCGCTCCCCACTGCCACCACCATGGGGACATCAAGGTGTCTGGGGGTCCCGCTCCCCACTGCCACCACCATGGGGACATGGGGGTCCCGCTCCCCACTGCCACCACCATGGGGACATCAAGGTGTCTGGGGGTCCCGCTCCCCACTGCCACCACCCTGGGGACATGGGGGTCCTGCTCCCCACTGCCACCACCGCTGGGGCATCCGGGGGTCCCCGTGGACGTAGTGACCGTCCCCTTTCCCCACCTTCTCCCACCTCACCGCCGGCCTTTTCCCTCAGGACAATTTCGGGACGGACATGTCCGGGGTGGAGGCGGCGGTGCGGAAGCACGAGGCCATCGAGACGGACATCGTGGCCTACAGCGAGCGGGTGCAGGCGGTGAGCGCGGTGGCGGCCGAGCTGGAGACCGAGCGTTACCACGACATCCGCCGCGTCCTCGCCCGGCGCGACAACGTGGGACGCCTCTGGGATTTCCTGCGGAAGCTGGTGGCCGCCCGGCGCGAGCGGCTGCTGCTCCACCTGGAGCTCCAGAAGATGCTGCAGGACCTGGGGCACCTCACGGATTGGATGGAGGAGATGAAGGTGAGGATGGCGGCGGGGAGGGGACACGCACCACGGGGACGACACACGGGGAGCGGGGGCGTCTCCTCGCCGCCCCGTCCCCGACCCTGGGTGGCACACGGCAGGGCCGGCTGCGGTCGCAGGATCTGGGGAAGCACCTGCGGGAGGTGGACGACCTCCTGCAGCTCCACGCCCTGGTGGAAGCCGACGTGGCGGCGCAGGCCGAGCGGGTGCGGGCGGTGGGCGCCGCCGCCCAGAGGTTTGCCGGGGACGGCCAGGGTGAGTGAGGGCAGGGGGGGACGCCGGGGACACCCCCGCCGACACACCCCGGGGTGGCCACTGGACCCCCAACTCCCAGAGCCTGGGGTGGCCTCTGGACCACCAAAGCCCAGAGCCTGGGGTGGCCTCTGGACCACCAAACCCCGGGGTAGCCCCTGGACCCCCAAAGCCCAGAGCCTGGGGTGGCCCCTGGACCACCAAAGCCCAGAGCCTGGGGTGGCCTCTGGACCACCAAACCCCGGGGTGGCCACTGGACCCCCAAAGCCCAGAGCCTGGGGTGGCCTCTGGACCCCCAAACCCTGGGATGGCCCCTGGACCCCCAAAGCCCAGAGCCTGGGGTGGCCTCTGGACCACCAAAGCCCAGAGCCTGGGGTGGCCTCTGGACCACCAAACCCCGGGGTGGTGGCCCCTGGACCCCCAAAGCCCAGAGCCTGGGGTGGCCTCTGGACCCCCAAACCCTGGAGTGGCCCCTGGACCCCCAAAGCCCAGAGCCTGGGGCGGCCTCTGGACCCCCAAACCCCGGGGTGGCCACTGGACCCCCAAACCCTGGAGTGGCCCCTGGACCCCCAAAGCCCAGAGTCTGGAGTGGCCTCTGGACCCCCAAACCCTGGGATGGCCCCTGGACCCCCAAAGCCCAGAGCCTGGGGTGGCCCCTGGACCACCAAACCCCGGGGTGGCCACTGGACCCCCAACTCCCAGAGCCTGGGGTGGCCCCTGGACCCCCAAAGCCCAGAGCCTGGGGTGGCCTCTGGACCCCCAAACCCCGGGGTGGCCCCTGGACCCCCAAAGCCCAGAGCCTGGGGTGGCCTCTGGACCACCAAACCCCGGGGTGGCTACTGGACCCCCAAAGCCCAGAGTCTGGAGTGGCCTCTGGACCCCCAAACCCTGGGATGGCCCCTGGACCCCCAAAGCCCAGAGCCTGGGGTGGCCCCTGGACCACCAAACCCCGGGGTGGCCACTGGACCCCCAGCTCCCAGAGCCTGGGGTGGCCCCTGGACCCCCAAAGCCCAGAGTCTGGAGTGGCCTCTGGACCCCCAAACCCTGGGATGGCCCCTGGACCCCCAAAGCCCAGAGCCTGGGGTGGCCCCTGGACCACCAAACCCCGGGGTGGCCACTGGACCCCCCAGCTCCCAGAGCCTGGGGTGGCCCCTGGACCCCCAAAGCCCAGAGCCTGGGGTGGCCTCTGGACCCCCAAACCCCGGGGTGGCCCCTGGACCCCCAACTCCCAGAGCCTGGGGTGGCCTCTGGACCCCCAAACCCTGGGATGGCCCCTGGACCCCCAAAGCCCAGAGCCTGGGGTGGCCCCTGGACCCCCAAAGCCCAGAGCCTGGGGTGGCCTCTGGACCCCCAAACCCCGGGGTGGCCCCTGGACCCCCAAAGCCCAGAGCCTGGGGTGGCCTCTGGACCACCAAACCCCGGGGTGGCCCCTGGACCCCCAACTCCCAGAGCCCACGGTGGCCCCTGGACCACCAAACCCCAGGACAAGCCCTGACCTTGGTCCCCAGACCCCCATGGTGGCCCCTGGACCCCCAAACCTCGGAGGCCAGGGTGGCCCCAGGACCACCAACTCCCAGAGCCTGGGCTGGCCCCTGGACCCCCAACCCCTGGATGTCCCCAAGACCCCCAAGGTGGCCGGTGCCCCCCTGGACCCCCAACCCCTGGATGTCCCCAAGACCCCCTGGGGTGGCCGGTGCCCCCCTGGACCCCCAACTCCTGGGATGTCCCCAAGACCCCCAAGGTGGCCACTGTCCCCTGGACCCCCAACCCCTGGGATGTCCCCAAGACCCCCTGGGGTGGCCAGTGCCCCCTTGGACCCCTCAGGGACCAGCAGGGGGGTCCCCGCAGGCTACCAGCCCTGTGAGCCGGCCGCCGTGCGGGAACGGGTGGCCACCTTGGAGTTACATTACCGGGAACTGGTGGAACTGGCGGGACAACGTCGGGCTCGGCTGGAGGAATCCCGGAGGCTCTGGAAATTTTTCTGGGATACGGGGGAGGAGGAAGCTTGGATGCGGGAGCAGGAACGGCTCCTCTCCTCCGAGGACGTGGGCCGGGATCTCACCAGCTCCCTGCGGTTGCTGAGCCAACACGCCGCCTTCCGCGGGGAGCTGAGCGGGAGAGCGGGACCGCTGGAACAAGCGCTAGCCCGGGGTCGGGATTTGGTAGCCGAAGGCCGTTTGGGGGCAACCGAAGTGGCCGAAAGGGTGCGGGAGATGGAAGGCCGTTGGCGGGCGCTGGGTGAGCTGGCGGCCGAACGGGAGCGACGCCTGCGGGAAGCCGCCGGCTTCTTCCAGTTCCAAGCGGAGGCGGCGGATATGGAGACGTGGCTCGAGGACGCCTTACGTTTGGCTTCCAGCCCCGAACTTGGCCACGACGAATATTCCACCCGTAGCCTGGCCCGGCAGCACCGGGAGGTGCAGGAGGAGGTGCGGAACCACCGTCCCGCCATCGACGCCTTGCAGGAACAGGCTGGCGCTCTTCCGCCCGCCTTCGCCGACGCTCCCGGCGTGGCCGGCCGGTTGCCGGAGCTGGAAAGGCGTTATCAGGAATTGGCTTCCCGAGCGGAACGCCGGCGGCAGGACTTGCAGGACGCCCTGAGTTTTTACACCATGCGGAGCGAAGCGGATGCCTGCGGGCTGTGGGTGGGCGAGAAGGAGCAGTGGCTCCACGCCATGGACGTCCCCGAGAAGCTGGAGGACCTGGAGGTGGTGCAGCAGCGGTGAGAGGTGGCACCGGACACCCCCCCGTCACCGCGGTGTGTCCCGTCCCCCCCCCCCCCTCCACCGACGGCGGCGGGCGCTGAGGGTTTTTCCCCTCCTTCTTCCTGGCCGGCAGGTTCGAGACGTTGGAGCCGGAGATGAACAACCTGGCGTCCCGCGTGGCCGCCGTCAACCGCATCGCCCACCAGTTGCTGGCCACCGACCAGCGCAACCAGGAGAGCATCCGGGCCACCCGCGAGCAGCTCAACGCCAGGTGGGGGGATGCCGGAGGGAGGGATGCTCCAGGCAGGGAGGGATGGTCGAGGCTGGGATGGGGTCTCCAGGCAGGGATGGGGTCTCCAGGCTGGGATGGGGTCTCCAGGCAGGGATGGGGTCTCCAGGCTGGGATGGGGTCTCCAGGCAGGATAATGCTCCAGGCAGGGATGGGGTCTCCAGGCTGGGATGGGGTCTCCAGGCAGGAGGATGCTCCAGGCTGGGATGGGGTCTCCAGGCTGGGATGGGGTCTCCAGGCAGGAAGATGCTCCAGGCAGGGATGGGGTCTCCAGGCTGGGATGGGGTCTCCAGGCAGGACAATGCTCCAGGCTGGGATGGGGTCTCCAGGCTGGGATGGGGTCTCCAGGCAGGAGGATGCTCCAGGCAGGGATGGGGTCTCCAGGCTGGGATGGGGTCTCCAGGCAGGACAATGCTCCAGGCTGGGATGGGGTCTCCAGGCAGGGATGGGATCTCCAGGCTGGGATGGGGGTCTCCAGGCAGGAGGATGCTCCAGGCAGGGATGGGGTCTCCAGGCTGGGATGGGGTCTCCAGGCTGGGATGGGGTCTCCAGGCAGGAAGATGCTCCAGGCTGGGATGGGGTCTCCAGGCAGGGATGGGGTCTCCAGGCTGGGATGGGGTCTCCAGGCTGGAGGATGCTCCAGGCTGGGATGGGGTCTCCAGGCAGGGATGGGGTCTCCAGGTTGGGATGGGGTCTCCAGGCAGGAGGATGCTCCAGGCAGGGATGGGGTCTCCAGGTTGGGATGGGGTCTCCAGGCAGGAGGATGCTCCAGGCTGGGATGGGGTCTCCAGGCTGGGATGGGGTCTCCAGGCAGGACAATGCTCCAGGCTGGGATGGGATCTCCAGGCAGGGATGGGGTCTCCAGGCTGGGATGGGGTCTCCAGGCAGGACAATGCTCCAGGCTGGGATGGGGTCTCCAGGCAGGGATGGGGTCTCCAGGCTGGGATGGGGTCTCCAGGCAGGAAGATGCTCCAGGCAGGGATGGGGTCTCCAGGCTGGGATGGGGTCTCCAGGCAGGAGGATGCTCCAGGCAGGGATGGGGTCTCCAGGCTGGGATGGGGTCTCCAGGCAGGAGGATGCTCCAGGCTGGGATGGGGTCTCCAGGCTGGGATGGGGTCTCCAGGCTGGAGGATGCTCCAGGCTGGGATGGGGTCTCCAGGCTGGGATGGGGTCTCCAGGCAGGGATGGGGTCTCCAGGCTGGGATGGGGTCTCCAGGTTGGGATGGGGTCTCCAGGCAGGAGGATGCTCCAGGCAGGGATGGGGTCTCCAGGCTGGGATGGGGTCTCCAGGCAGGGATGGGGTCTCCAGGCTGGGATGGGGTCTCCAGGCAGGGATGGGGTCTCCAGGCAGGAAGATGCTCCAGGCTGGGATGGGGTCTCCAGGCTGGGATGGGGTCTCCAGGCTGGGATGGGGTCTCCAGGCAGGAAGATGCTCCAGGCAGGGATGGGGTCTCCAGGCTGGGATGGGGTCTCCAGGCTGGGATGGGGTCTCAAGGCAGGGATGGGGTCTCCAGGCAGGAAGATGCTCCAGGCTGGGATGGGGTCTCCAGGCTGGGATGGGGTCTCCAGGCTGGAGGATGCTCCAGGCTGGGATGGGGTCTCCAGGCTGGGATGGGGTCTCCAGGCAGGGATGGGGTCTCCAGGCTGGGATGGGGTCTCCAGGCAGGGATGGGGTCTCCAGGTTGGGATGGGGTCTCCAGGCAGGAGGATGCTCCAGGCAGGGATGGGGTCTCCAGGCTGGGATGGGATCTCCAGGCTGGAGGATGCTCCAGGCAGGACAATGCTCCAGGCAGGGATGGGGTCTCCAGGCTGGGATGGGGTCTCCAGGCTGGGATGGGGTCTCCAGGCAGGAAGATGCTCCAGGCAGGGATGGGGTCTCCAGGCTGGGATGGGGTCTCCAGGCAGGGATGGGGTCTCCAGGCAGGAGGATGCTCCAGGCAGGGATGGGGTCTCCAGGCTGGGATGGGGTCTCCAGGCAGGAGGATGCTCCAGGCTGGGATGGGGTCTCCAGGCTGGAGGATGCTCCGGGCAGGATGGCCGGGCAGGGTGGGCACCTCGGTGCCGGCAGCCACGTGCCCTGATCCCGCTTTTGGCGCAGGTGGGATCGGTTCCGGGCACTGGCCGACCAGAAGAAGGAAGCCCTGACCTCGGCCCTGAACATCCAAAACTTCCACCTGGAATGCAACGAAACCACCTCCTGGATGCGGGAGAAGACCAAGGTGATCGAGTCCACGCAGGGCTTGGGCAACGACCTGGCCGGCGTCATGGCCCTGCAGCGCAAGCTCTCGGGCATGGAACGCGACCTGGAAGCCATCCAGGGGAAAGTACGGGATTTACGAGCCGAGGGGGAAAAATTAGCGGCCGAACACCCGGAACAGGCGCCCGCCATCCCGGCCCGGCTCTCGGCCGTCGAGGCGGTGTGGGATGAGTTGAGGAGCAGCTTGCGGCGTCGCGAGGAATCCCTGGGGGAAGCCAGCAAGCTGCAGGGCTTCCTGCGGGATCTGGCGGCTTTCCAGGCGTGGCTATCCCGTACCCAGACGGCCGTAGCCTCCGAGGACGTGCCGGCCACCTTGGCGGAAGCCGAAAGGTTGCTGAGCCAACACGAGAGCATCCGGAAAGAGATCGCTCACTACGGGGACGATTACCGCAACACGCGAGCCGTGGGGCGGGAGGTGACGCAGGGACAGACGGACGCCCAGCACGTCTTCCTGCACCAGCGGCTGGAAGCTCTGGATACGGGCTGGGAAGAACTGGGAAGGATGTGGGAGAACCGCCATCACCTCCTCTCCCAAGCCTTCGCCTTCCAGCTCTTCCTCCGCGACTCCAAGCAGGTGGAAGGTGTCCTCAGCACCCAGGTGAGCGCGTGGGGAGGCGACGGCGGCAGCGCCCGGCGGTGGGGAGGGGACGGGACCGGAGGACGGCGGTGACACCGGCTCCGGTGCGCAGGAATACGCTTTGTCGCACACGGAGATGCCCGGCACGCTGCCGGCGGCCGAAGCTTCCGTCAAGAAGCACGAGGATTTCATGGCCACCATGGAGGCCAACGGGGAACGCGTCCAAGGGCTGGTAGCCACCGGCCGCAAGTTGGTGGCCGAGGGAAGCCTCCATGCCGAGAAGGTGAAGGAGACGGTGGATTCGGTGGAGAGCAGGTGAGGGGATCCCCCAGCCGGGGGGGGGACGGGGGCCCCGGCACAGCCCTCACCCCCCCGCCCTCGCCGCAGGCACCGGAGGAACCGGGAGACAGCCCAGGAGCTGCTGGGGAGGCTGCGGGATAACTGGGAGCTGCAGCGGTTCCTGCAGGATGGGCAGGAGGTGAGGGGTGGGATGGGGATGGGATTGGGATGGGATGGGGATGGATGGGATGGGGATGGGGATGGGATGGGGATGGGATGGGGATGGGGAGGGATGGGATGGGATGTGGATGGGATGGGGATGGATGGGATGGGATGGGATGGGATGGGGATGGGATGGGGATGGATGGGATGGGATGGGATGGGATGGGGATGGGATGGGGATGGATGGGATGGGATGGGATGGGATGGGAGGGGATGGGGATGGGATGGGATGGATGGGATGGGGATGGGGATGGATGGGATGGGATGGAATGGGGATGGATGGGATGGGATGGGGATGGGATGGGATGGGGAGGGATGGGATGGGGATGGGGATGGGATGGGGATGGATGGGATGGGATGGGATGGGATGGGATGGGATGGGATGGGGACGGGGATGGGATGGGGATGGATGGGATGGGATGGGATGGGATGGGATGGGGATGGATGGGGATGGGATGGGATGGGATGGGATGGGATGGGATGGGATGGGATGGGATGGGATGGGGACGGGGATGGGATGGGGATGGATGGGATGGGATGGGATGGGATGGGATGGGGAGGGATGGGGATGGGATGGGATGGGATGGGATGGGATGGGGATGGGATGGGGATGGATGGGATGGGATGGGATGGGATGGGATGGGATAGGGATGGATGGGGATGGGATGGGGATGGATGGGATGGGGATGGATGGGATGGGATGGGATGGAATGGGGATGGATGGGATGGGATGGGGATGGGATGGGGATGGGGAGGGATGGGATGGGGATGGGGATGGATGGGGATGGATGGGATGGGATGGGATGGGGAAGGATGGGATGGGATGGGATGGGATGGATGGGGATGGATGGGATGGGGATGGAGATGGGGATGGATGGAGATGGGATGGGATGGAGATGGGATGGGGATGGGATGGGGATGGGGAGGGATGGGGATGGGATGGGGATGGATGGGATGGGATGGGATGGGGATGGGGATGGGGATGGATGGGATGGGATGGGATGGGGATGGGATGGGGATGGATGGGATGGGATGGGATGGGATGGGGAAGGATGGGATGGGATGGGGAAGGATGGGGATGGATGGGATGGGGATGGGGATGGATGGGATGGGGAGGGATGGGATGGGATGGGATGGGGATGGGGATGGGGATGGATGGGATGGGATGGGATGGGGATGGGATGGGGATGGATGGGATGGGATGGGATGGGATGGGGAAGGATGGGATGGGATGGGATGGGGATGGATGGGGATGGGGTGGGTGGGACATTGGTGACGGTCCCTGCCCTCCCCCCCAGCTCACGCTCTGGATCAACGAGAAGATGCTGACGGCGCAGGACGTGTCCTACGAGGAAGCCCGTAACCTGCACACCAAGTGGCAGAAGCACCAGGCCTTCGCCGCCGAGCTGGCGGCCAACAAGGGCTGGCTGGAGAAGATGGAGAAGGTGACGCCGGGGCGACACCGGAGCCGGGGGGGGACACGACAGCGGGACCCCCCCCCCCCCCCCCGCTGACGTTGGGGTCTTCCCCAGGAGGGTCAGCAGCTGGCGTCGGCGAAGCCGGAGCTGGGGACGGTGGTGACGGAGAAGCTGGCGGCGCTGCGGGGGTTGTGGGAGGAACTGGAATCCACCACCCGGACCAAAGCGCGGCGGCTTTTCGACGCCAACCGGGCCGAGCTGTGCGCCCAGTCCTGCGCCGCCATGGGGGGGTGGCTGGCGGGCGTCAGCGCCCAGCTGCGCTCCGACGACTACGGCAAGGACCTCACCAGCGTCAACATCCTCCTCAAGAAACAGCAGGTCCGGCCCCGGCGCGGGGACGGGGGTCTGCGGGGGACGGGGGTCCGTGGGGGGCAGGGCGATGGGGGTCTGCAGGGACAGGGGACGGGGGTCTGCGGGGACAGGGGTCTGCAGGGGACGGGGGACAAGGATCTGTGGGGGACAGGGGTCTGTGGGGATGGGGGTGCAGGGGGATGGGGGTCTGTGGGGACGGGGGTCTGTGGGGGATGGGGGTCTGCAGGGACAGGGGACAGGGGTCTGCGGGGACAGGGGTCTGCGGGAGATGGGGGACAGGGGTTGGGGGTCTGTGGGGATGGGGGTCTGTGGGGATGGGGGTCTGCAGGGACAGGGGGTGGGGGTCTCGGGGGGCCAGGGGTCTGTGGGGATGGGGGTCTGTGGGGACGGGGGTCTGTGGGGATGGGGGTCTGCAGGGGACGGGGGACAAGGATCTGTGGGGGACAGGGGTCTGTGGGGATGGGGGTCTGTGGGGACAGGGGTCTGTGGGGGATGGGGGTCTGCAGGGACAGGGGATGGGGGTCTCGGGGGGCCAGGGGTCTGTGGGGGACGGGGGACAGGGGTCTGTGGGGACGGGGGTCTGTGGGGGATGGGGGACAGGGGTCTGTGGGGATGGGGGTCTGCAGGGACGGGGGACAAGGATCTGTGGGGGACAGGGGTCTGTGGGGACGGGGGACGGGGGACAGGGGTCTGTGGGGACGGGGGCGCAGGGGGACGGGGGTCTGTGGGGATGGGGGCTGCACGGGGACAGGGTGCAGAGTTTGGGGCGCAGAGGGATGGGTGCCTGGCACAGGGGGGTACCCGTGGTGGGGGGGGTCCCTCACCCCGCATCCCCCCCCACCCCCCCCCCAAGATGCTGGAGACGCAGACGGCGGGTGCGGGAGATGGGGCGCAGGGGACAGGGGGCTGCGGGGGACAGGGATGCAGGGGACAAGAGCGCAGAGGGACGGATACCTGGCACAGGGGGGTGCCCGTTGAGGGGGGGGGGGGGGGGGGGGTGTCCCTCACTCCCCACCCCCCCAACACCCCCCCCCCCCCAAGATGCTGGAGACGCAGACGGCGGTGCGGGAGAAGGAGGTGGAGGCCATGCGGGCGCAGGCGCAGGCGCTCAGCCCGGGGGACGGGGGGGCGGCCGAGGTGCGGGGCCGGGTGCGGGCGGTGGAGCAGCAGTTCCTGGGGCTGCGGGAGCCGCTGCGGGAGCGGCGCCGGAGGCTGGTGGCGTCCAAGGAGGAGCATCAGTTCCACCGCGACCTGGAGGACGAGATCGTGAGTGGGCGCCCCCCCCCCCCCCCCCCCCCCGCGGGAGGGGACCCCGGGGATCCCCGCTGTCCCTGAACCCCCGTGTCCCCGTCCCCACGCTGTCCCTGAACCCGTGTCCCCATCCCCATGTTGTCCCCAAACCCCCGTGTCCCCGTCCCCACGCTGTCCCTGACCCCCATCATCCCTGAACCCCCGTGTCCCCATCCCCACGCTGTCCCTGACCCCCATCCTGTCCCCAAACCCCTGTGTCCCCATCCCCACGCTGTCCCTGAACCCCATCGTCCCTGAACCCCCGTGTCCCCGTCCCCACGCTGTCCCTGACCCCCATCGTCCCTGAACCCCCGTGTCCCCGTCCCCACGCTGTCCCTGACCCCCATCGTCCCTGAACCCCCGTGTCCCCATCCCCACGCTGTCCCTGACCCCCATCATCCCTGAACCCCCGTGTCCCCGTCCCCACGCTGTCCCTGACCCCCATCCTGTCCCTGAACCCCCGTGTCCCCATCCCCACGCTGTCCCTGAACCCCCGTGTCCCCGTCCCCACGCTGTCCCTGAACCCCATCATCCCTGAACCCCCGTGTCCCCGTCCCCACGCTGTCCCTGAGCCCCCGTGTCCCCATCCCCACGCTGTCCCTGACCCCCCGTGTCCCCGTCCCCACGCTGTCCCTGACCCCCATCGTCCCTGACCCCCAGTGTCCTTAACCCCCAGTGTCCCTGACCCGCAGTGTCCCTGTCTCCCAGTGTCCCTGTCCCCCAGTGTCCCTGTCCCCCGCCGCCCCTGACCCCCCGTGTCCCCCCAGCTGTGGGTGCAGGAGCGCCGAGCCCTGGCTGTGTCCACGGACCACGGCAAGGACCTGCCCTCGGTCCAGCTGCTCATCAAGAAGAACCAGGTGGGTCGGGGGGGGCCAGGGGCCACTGATGTCCCCCTGGGAGGGCGTCCCACCACCCCAGGGGTCACCTCTGTCCCCTGTGGGGGGGTCCCACGACCCTAGGGGTCACCAATGTCCCCCATGTTGGGGTCTCACCATCCTGAGGGCCACCACAGTCCCCCTGGGGGGGCATCCCACTGCCCCGGTGGCCACTTCTGTCCCCCGTGGGTGGGTCCCACCACCCTGGTGGCCACTTCTGTCCCCTGTCGGGGGGTCCCATCACCCTGGTGGCCACCCCTGTCCCCTGTGGGGGGGGTCCCACCACCCCAGGGGTCACCTCTGTCCCCTGTGAGGGGGTCCCACCACCCCAGGGGTCACCTCTGTCCCCTGTGGGGGGGTCCCACCACCCCAGAGGTCACCGATATCCCCTGTGGGGGGGTCCCACCACCCCAGTGGCCACCACTGTCCCCTGTGGGGGCATCCCACCACCCCAGTGGCCACCACTGTCCCCTGTGGGGGGGTCTCACCACCCCAGGGGTCACCGATATCCCCTGTGGGGGGGTCCCACCACCCCAGTGGCCACCACTGTCCCCTGTGGGGGCATCCCACCACCCCAGTGGCCACCACTGTCCCCTGTGGGGGGGGTCCCACCACCCCAGGGGTCACCGATATCCCCTGTGGGGGGGGGTCCCACCACCCCGGGGGACCGCGTCCGCTCACCCCGCGTCCTCCATCCCCCCCCCCTTTGCCAGACGCTGCAGAAGGAGCTGCAGGGCCACGAGCGGCGGGTGGAAGAGCTGCTGGGGCGCGGAGGGGGGGGGCGCGGGGGGGCTGGCGGAGCGGGTGCAGGAGCTGCGGGAAGCCTGGCGGGAACTGCGGCGGCAGACGGAGCTGCGGCACTGGCGCCTGGAGCTGGCCCAGGCCGCCCAGCAGTTCTACTGCGACGCCGCCGAGGCCGAAGCCTGGATGGGGGAGCAGGAGCTGCACATGATGGCGCAGGAGAAAGCCAAGGTTTGGTCACCCCCTCCCCCCAAAAATAAGCATGTCACCCCCTCCCCGGCTGTTGTCACCCCCCCCGCCCTGAGCCGCTGTCACCCCCCCCGGCAGGACGAGCTGAGCGCCCAAGCCATGGTGAGCAAGCATTTGGTGCTGGAGCAGGCGCTGCGGGATTACGCCCACACCATCCAGCAGCTCTCGGCCCAGAGCCGCGACATGGTGGCCGGCGGCCACCCCGAGAGGTGGGTGACGAGCCGCGGGGGGACGCCGGCAGCGTCCCACGGGGGGATGGGTGTCCCCCTGCCACCTCCCGTCCCCAGGGTCGGCGTCCCACGGGGATCGCGTCCCTCCCTGCCACCTCCGGCCCCCGTGAGCGTCATCCCATGGGGATCGTGCCCCCCCCCGCCACCTCCTGTCCCCACGTCCATCACCCCGTGAGGAGCCAGTCCCCCCCTGTCACCTCCTGTCCCCGCATCCATCACCCCACGAGCCCCCTGTGTCCCTCCCTGCCACCTCCCAGCCCCACGTCCATCATCACATGGGGACCTTTTGTGTCCCCCTCTGCCACCTCCTGTCCCCGCATCCATCACCCCATGAGGGCCGTGTGTCCCCTGTCACCTCCTGTCCCCGCATCCATCACCCCATGAGGACCGTGTGTCCCCTGTCACCTCCCGTCCCCGCATCCATCACCCCATGAGGGCCGTGTGTCCCCTGTCACCTCCTGTCCCCGCATCCATCACCCCATGAGGACCGTGTGTCCCCTGTCACCTCCTGTCCCCACGTCCATCACCCCATGAGGGCCGTGTGTCCCCTGTCACCTCCTGTCCCCGCATCCATCACCCCACGAGGACCGTGTGTCCCCTGTCACCTCCTGTCCCCGCATCCATCACCCCATGAGGACCGTGTGTCCCCTGTCACCTCCTGTCCCCGCATCCATCACCCCATGAGGACCGTGTGTCCCCCTGTCACCTCCCGTCCCCGCATCCATCACCCCATGAGGGCCGTGTGTCCCCTGTCACCTCCTGTCCCCGCATCCATCACCCCATGAGGACCGTGTGTCCCCTGTCACCTCCTGTCCCCACGTCCATCACCCCATGAGGGCCGTGTGTCCCCTGTCACCTCCTGTCCCCGCATCCGTCACCCCACGAGGACCGTGTGTCCCCTGACACCTCCTGTCCCCGCATCCATCACCCCATGAGGGCCGTGTGTCCCCTGTCACCTCCCGTCCCCGCATCCATCACCCCACGAGGACCGTGTGTCCCCTGTCACCTCCCGTCCCCGCATCCATCACCCCATGAGGGCCGTGTGTCCCCTGCCACCTCCCACCCCCCACCCTCCGCCCCCCCCCCCGGCCACGGCTGCCCGGTGGCAACCCGGCTGAGGGTGGTGGTGGCCGCAGCGAGCGGCTGGGGCTGCGGCAGGCGCAGGTGGACAAGCTGTACGCGGGGCTGAAGGAGCTGGCGCAGGAGCGGCGGGCGGCGCTGCAGGAGCACCAGCGGCTCTGCCAGCTCCGGCGCGACCTGGACGACCTGGAGCAGTGGGTGTCCGAGAGGGAGGTGGTGGCCGCGTCCCACGAGCTGGGGCAGGACTACGAGCATGTCACGGTAAGGGGGGGACACGGGAAGGGGACGGGGTGGCCCCTGGGTCCCTAGAGCGCCATCCCTGACACAGGGAGTGTCCCCTCCATCCCTAAAGTGCCATCCCCGACACATGGGGTGTCCCCTGTGTCCCTAAAGTGCCATCCCTGACACAGGGAGTGTCCCCTGTGTCCCTAAAGTGCCATCCCTGACACGTGGGGTGTCCCCTGTGTCCCTAAAGTGTCGTCCCCAACACAGCAAGTGTCCCCTGTGTCCCTAAAGTGCCATCCCTGACACGTGGGGTGTCCCCTGTGTCCCTAAAGTGCCATCCCTGACACGTGGGGTGTCCCCTGTGTCCCTAAAGTGTCGTCCCCAACACAGCAAGTGTCCCCTGTGTCCCTAAAGTGCCATCCCTGACACGTGGGGTGTCCCCTCTGTCCCTAAAGTGCCATCCCTTACACAGGGAGTGTCCCCTCTGTCCCTAAGTGCCATCCCTGACACGTGGGGTGTCCCCTGTGTCCCTAAAGTGCCATCCCTGACACGTGGGGTGTCCCCTCTGTCCCTAAAGTGCCATCCCCAACACGTGGGGTGTCCCCTCTGTCCCTAAAGTGCCATCCCTGACACGTAGGGTGTCCCCTCTGTCCCTAAAGTGCCATCCCTGACAGGTGGGGTGTCCCCTGTGTCCCCAGTGTGCCAGCTCTGTTAGGGCTTGGCTCCCTCCCGGCAGATGCTGCAGGATAAATTTTGGAATTCTCACGGGACAGGGTGTCCCTGTGTCCCTAAAGTGCCATCCCCGACACGTCTCGCGTAAATTCCGGGAATTCTCGCGGGACGGGGTGTCCCCTGGGTCCCTAAAATGCCATCCCCGCCGCCTCTCTCCTCTCTCCCGGCAGATGCTGCGGGATAAATTCCGGGAATTCTCGCGGGACACCAGCAGCATCGGTCAGGAGCGAGTGGACGCCGTCAACGGCTTGGCGGACGCCCTGATCGCCGCCGGCCACTCGGAGAACGCCACGGTGGCGGAGTGGAAGGACGGCTTGAACGAGGCCTGGGCCGACCTGCTGGAGCTGATGGACACGCGGTCGCAGATGCTGGCGGCCTCCTACGAGCTGCACCGCTTCTTCCACGACGCCCGGGAGACGCTGGCGCAGGTGCAGCACAAGCAGCAGCAGCTGCCGGAGGAGGTGGGCCGGGACCTGAACACGGCGGAGGCCATGCAGCGCATGCACAGCGCCTACGAGCACGACATCCAGGCGCTCAGCGCCCAGGTGAGGCCCCGCGGGGAGGCGGCGCGGGGACGTGGCACGGCGCGGGGACACGGTACGGCACGGGGACGCGGCAGGGTGCGGGGACACAGTACGGCACGGGGACGCAGCACGGTGCGGGGACATGGCACGGGGACATGGCACAGCGTGGGGACACGGTACGGCACGGGGACGCGGCAGGGTGCGGGGACACAGTACGGCATGGGGACGCAGCACGGTGTGGGGACATGGCATGGGGACATGGCACAGCGCGGGGACACGGTACGGCACGGGGACGCGGCAGGGTGCAGGGACGTGGCATGGCACAGGGACACGGCGCAGTAGGGGACATGGCACAGAACGGGGACGTGGCAGGGTACGGGGACACGGCACAGTAGGGGACACGGTACGGCACGGGGACGCGGCAGGGTGCGGGGACGTGGCATGGCACGGGGACACGGCACAGTAGGGGACACGGTACGGCACGGGGACGCGGCAGGGTGCAGGGACGTGGCATGGCACAGGGACACGGCGCAGTAGGGGACATGGCACAGAACGGGGACGTGGCAGGGTACGGGGACACGGCACAGTAGGGGACACGGTACGGCACGGGGACGTGGCACGGCACAGGGATGTGGCATGGCACGGGGACATGCCACAGTAGGGGACATGGTACAGCATGGGGACGCGGCAGGGTGCGGGGACGTGGCACGGGGATGCAGCACAGTGCAGGGACACGGTACAGCACGGGGATGTGCCATGGTGTGGGGACACAGCGCGGCACAGGGACACAGCATGGTGCGGGGACATGGCACAGCGCGGGGACACGGTACGGCACGGGGACGCGGCACAGTAGGGGACACGGTATGGCACGGGGACGCGGCACAGCACGGGGACGTGGCATGGCATGGGGACATGGCACAGTAGGGGACATGGTACAGCACGGGGACACGGCAGGGTGCGGGGACGTGGCATGGCACAGGGACGTGGCATGGCACGGGGACACGGCACAGTAGGGGACACGGTACGGCACGGGGACGTGGCAGGGTGCGGGGACGTGGCATGGCATGGGGACACGGCACAGTAGGGGACACGGTACGGCACAGGGACGCAGCAGGGTGCGGGAACATGGTACGGCACGGGGACATGGCATGGCATGGCATGGGGACATCCCTGGCACAGCCCTCGTGGCACAGCCTGGTGCATCGCGGTCCAACCTGCCACGTCACGGTCCAGCCCGGTGCATGACGGTACATCCCGGCACACCACGGCACATCCCAGCACACCACAGCCCAATCCCGGCATGCCGCGGTACACCCTGGCACGCTGCAGCACATCCCGGCACGCTGCGGCACATCCCAGCACACCACAGCCCAATCCCGGCATGCCGCAGTACACCCCGGCACACCGCGGCACATCCCGGCACGCCACGGTACACCCCGGCATGCTGCGGCACATCCCGGCACGCCGCGGTACATCCCGGCACACCACGGCACATCCCAGCGCACCACAGCCCAATCCCGGCATGCCGCAGTACACCCCAGCACACCGCGGCACATCCCGGCATGCCACGGTACACCCTGGCACGCTGCGGTACACCCTGGCACGCTGCGGCACATCCCGGCACGCCGCGGTACACCCCGGCACGCTGCGGCACATCCCAGCACACCACAGCCCAATCCCGGCATGCCGCAGTACACCCTGGCACGCCGCGGCACATCCCGGCACGCCGCGGTACACCCTGGCACGCCACGGCACATCCCAGCATGCTGCGGCACATCCCGTTGCGTGGCGGTACATCCCGGCACGCCGCGGTACACCCCGGCACACCACAGCACATCCCAGCACAGCACAGCCCAATCCCGGCACGCCGCGGCACATCCCGGCACACCGTGGCACATCCCGTCACACCGCAGCACGCCCACAGCACGCCGCGGTACATCCCGGCAGGCTGCGGTGCGTCCCGTCGCGTGGCGGTACATCCCGGCGCGCCACAGCGCATGCCGTCACGCCGCAGCACAGCCCCGGCGCATCGCGGCACAGCCCCGGCACGACGCGGCGCCTTCCTCACCTGGATTGTCCCCCGCAGGTGCGGCAAGTGCAGGAGGACGCGGGGCGGCTGGCGAAGGCCTACGCCGGCGAGAAGGCGGCCGACATCCGGCGGCAACGAGCAGGCGGTGAGCCAGGCCTGGGCCGAGCTGCGCGGCAGCAGCCAGGGCCGGCGTCGGCTCCTCCTCGACACCGTCGACAAGTTCCGCTTCCTGCGGGCGGTGCGGGACCTGCTGCTCTGGATGGACGGCGTCCGCCTGCAGATCGAGGGGCAGGAGCGCCCGCGGTGAGGGGCCCCGGCCGCTGCCACCTCCCGGCCCCGCGTCACCCTCCCACGAGGACCGTGTGTCCCCTGCCACCTCCTGTCCCCACATCCATCATTCCGTGGGGACCGTGTGTCCCCTGCCACCTCCTGTCCCCACATCCATCATTCCGTGGGGACCGTGTGTCCCCTGTCACCTCCTGTCCCCACATCCATCGTCCCACGAGGACCAAGTCCCCCCTGGGACCCTCCATCCCCACGTCCATCATCCCATGAGGACCGTGTGTCCCCCTGTCACCTCCCGTCCCCGCATCCATCACCCCATGAGGACCGTGTGTCCCCTGTCACCTCCCGTCCCCGCATCCATCACCCCATGAGGGCCGTGTGTCCCCTGTCACCTCCTGTCCCCGCATCCATCACCCCATGAGGACCGTGTGTCCCCTGTCACCTCCCGTCCCTGCGTCCACCACCCCATGAGGGCCATGTGTCCCCTGTCACCTCCTGTCCCCACATCCATCACCCCACGAGGACCGTGTGTCCCCTGTCACCTCTCGTCCCCGCATCCATCACCCCATGAGGGCCGTGTGTCCCCTGTCACCTCCTGTCCCCACATCCATCACCCCATGAGGGCCGTGTGTCCCCTGTCACCTCCTGTCCCCATGTCCATCACCCCATGAGGACCGTGTGTCCCCTGTCACCTCCTGTCCCCACATCCATCACCCCATGAGGGCCGTGTGTCCCCTGTCACCTCCTGTCCCCACATCCATCACCCCATGAGGACCGTGTGTCCCCTGTCACCTCCTGTCCCCGCATCCATCACCCCACGAGGACCGTGTGTCCCCTGTCACCTCCTGTCCCCATGATCATCACCCCATGAGGACCATGTGTCCCTCTGCCACCTCCCATCCCACGTCCATCATCCCACGAGGACCATGTCCCCCCCTGCCACCTCCTGTCCCCGCATCCATCCCCCCGGTCGTGTCCCCGGACACCCACCGTGGGGCAGGGTGGCCCTGTGGGGACGCTGACGGCGTGTCCCCGGCGCAGGGACGTGTCCTCGGCCGACCTGGTGATCAAGAACCACCAGAGCATCAAGGCGGAGGTGGAGGCCCGGGCCGACAGCTTCGAGGCCTGCGTGGCCATGGGCACCGCGCTGCTCCACAAGGGCCACTACGCGGCCGACAAGGTGGGGCTGCCCCCGTGGCCCCTCGTCCCCTGTCCCCGTGTCCCCATCCCCTCACCCCATCTCTACGCCCCTGTTCTCGTCCCCATCCCCGTGTCCCTGTCTCTGCCCCCACGTCTCTGTCCCCATCCCTGTATCCCTGTCCCCAGCCCCGTGTCCCCAGCCCTTGTCCCCCAACCCTGTCCCCGTCCCTTTATCCCTGTCCCTATCCCTGTCCCTATCCCTGTGTCCCCATCCCTGTCCCCATCCCCATGTCCCCAACCCTGTCCTCATCCTGTCCCCATCCCCGTGTCCCTATCCCTGTCCCTATTCCTGTGTCCCCATTCCTGTCCCCATCCCTTTATCCCTGTCCCTATATGCCTGTCCCTATCCCTGTGTCCCCATCCCTGTCCCCATCCCCATGTCCCCAACCCTGTCCTCATCCTGTCCCCATCCCCGTGTCCCCATCCCCGTGTCCCTATCCCTGTCCCTATTCCTGTGTCCCCATCCCTGTCCCCATCCCCATGTCCCCAACCCTGTCCTCATCCTGTCCCCATCCCCGTGTCCCTATCCCTGTCCCTATCCCTGTCCCTATCCCTGTGTCCCATTCCTGTCCCCCAATCCCTGTCCCCATCCCCATGTCCCCAACCCTGTCCTCATCCTGTCCCCATCCCCGTGTCCCCATCCCCGTGTCCCTATCCCTGTCCCTATTCCTGTGTCCCCATCCCTGTCCCCATCCCCATGTCCCCAACCCTGTCCTCATCCTGTCCCCATCCCCGTGTCCCTATCCCTGTCCCTATCCCTGTCCCTATCCCTGTGTCCCCATTCCTGTCCCCCAATCCCTGTCCCCATCCCATGTCCCCATCTCCCTGTCCCCATGTCCCCAGCCTTGTCCCTATCCCTGTGTCCCCAGCCCCATGTCCCTGTCCCCATGTCCCTGTCCCAATGCCCCATCCCTGTCCCCATCCCTGTGTCCCCATCCCCATGTCTCTTTCCCTGTCCCCAGCCCTGTGTCCCCAGCCCCATGTCACCATCCCTGTGCCCATCTCCCTGTCCCCATGTCCCTGTCCCCATATCCCCATCCCCATGTCCCCATCCCCATGTCCCCATCCCCATGTCCCTGTCCCCATGTCCCCAGCCTTGTCCCCAGCCCCATGTCCCCAGCCCTGTCCCCATCTCCCTGTCCCCATGTCCCCAGCCCCATGTCCCCAGCCCCATGTCCCTGTCCCCATGTCCCCAGCCTTGTCCCCATCCCCATGTCCCCATCCCCCATGTCCCTGTCCCCATGTCCCTGTCCCCATGTCCCCAGCCTTGTCCCCATCCCCATGTCCCTGTCCCCATGTCCCCAGTCCCATGTCCCCATCCCCATGTCCCTGTCCCCATGTCCCCAGCCTTGTCCCCAGCCCCATGTCCCCAGCCCTGTCCCCATCTCCCTGTCCCCATGTCCCCATCCCCATCTCCCTGTCCCCATGTCCCTGTCCCCATGTCCCTGTCCCCATGTCCCCAGCCTTGTCCCCATCCCCATGTCCCCATCCCCATGTCCCTGTCCCCATGTGCCCAGCCTTGTCCCCATCCCCATGTCCCCATCCCCATGTCCCTGTCCCCATGTGCCCAGCCTTGTCCCCATCCCCATGTCCCCAGCCCCATGTCCCTGTCCCCGTGTCCCCAGCCTTGTCCCCATCCCCATACCCCCATCCCCATGTCCCCAGCCTTGTCCCCATCCCCATGTCCCCATCCCCATGTCCCTGTCCCCATGTCCCTGTCCCCATGTCCCCGTCCCCATGTCCCCAGCCCCATGTCCCTGTCCCCATGTCCCCAGCCTTGTCCCCAGCCCCATGTCCCCATCCCCATGTCCCCATCCCCATGTCCCTGTCCCCATGTGCCCAGCCTTGTCCCCATCCCCATACCCCCATCCCCATGTCCCTGTCCCCATGTCCCCAGCCCCATGTCCCCAGCCCTGTGCCCATCTCCCTGTGCCCCCCCCGGGTGCGGCGCACTCACTCCCACCGCTCCCAGATCTCGGAGAAGCTCTCGCAGCTGCAGGAACGTCGCCGGGACATCGGGGACCGCTGGAAGGAGAAGATGGACTGGCTGCAGATCGGTGAGCGAAGCGGGGGGGGGGGGGGTTGGGGGGGTGTGGGGGGAGTTCGGGGGTCTGCCCGCACGCCTGTGTCCCCATTGTGTCCCCATTGTGTCCCCATTGTGGTCCGTCCCCCCCCGGCAGTGCTGGAGGTGCTGATGTTCGGGCGGGACGCCAGCATGGCGGAGGCCTGGCTCTCCAGCCAGGAGCCGCTGGTGCGCTCGGCGGAGCTGGGCAGCAGCGTGGCCGAGGTGGAGAATCTCATCAAGCGCCACCAGGGCTTCCAGAAAGCGGCCGCCGCCTGGGAGGAGCGATTCGCCGCCCTGGAGAGGCTCACCACGGTGAGGGGGGGGGGGGGGGGGGGGGGGGCACACCGCCTGCTGAGGCCTGGCACGCTCGGTGCATGGACTGACCCCTTCTCATGTCCCGGTGCTGAGGCCTGGCACGCTCGGTGCATGGACTGACCCCCCCTGTGTCCCAGTGCTGAGGCCTGGCACGCTCGATGCATGTACTGACCCCTTCTGATGTCCTGGTGCTGAGGCCTGGCACGCTCGGTGCATATATTGACACCACACACCACCCCCCCACCCCCCCCCGTGTCCCGGTGCTGAGCCCCAGCACACTCGGTGCACATGTGACACCCCCCCCCAATGCTGAGCCCTGTCGCACTCGGTGCACGTGTGACCCCCCCCCCCAGTGCTGAGCCCCGTCGCACTCGGTGCACGTGTGACCCCCCCCAGTGCTGAGCCCCGTCGCACTCGGTGCACGTGTGACCCCCCCCCCAGTGCTGAGCCCCGTCGCACTCGGTGCACGTGTGACCCCCCCCCCCCCAGTGCTGAGCCCCGTCGCACTCGGTGCACGTGTGACCCCCCCAGTGCTGAGCCCCGTCGTACTCGGTGCACGTGTGACCCCCCCCCCCAGTGCTGAGCCCCGTCGCACTCAGTGCACGTGTGACCCCCCCCCCCCAGTGCTGAGCCCCGTCGCACTCGGTGCACGTGTGACCCCCCCCCAGTGCTGAGCCCCGTCGCACTCGGTGCACGTGTGACCCCCCCCCCCCAGTGCTGAGCCCCGTCACACTCGGTGCACGTGTGACCCCCCCAAGTGCTGAGCCCCATCGCACTCGGTGCACGTGTGACCCCCCCCAGTGCTGCGCCCCGTCGCACTCGGTGCACGTGTGACCCCCCCCAGTGCTGAGCCCCGTCGCACTCGGTGCACGTGTGACCCCCCCCCAGTGCTGAGCCCCGTCGCACTCGGTGCACGTGTGACCCCCCCCCCCCCGTGCTGAGCCCCGTCGCACTCGGTGCACGTGTGACCCCCCCCCCCCCCAGTGCTGAGCCCCGTCACACTCGGTGCACGTGTGACCCCCCCCAGTGCTGAGCCCCATCGCACTCGGTGCACGTGTGACCCCCCCCCCCCAGTGCTGAGCCCCGTCGCACTCAGTGCACGTGTGACCCCCCCCCAGTGCTGAGCCCCGTCCGCACTCAGTGCACGTGTGCCCCCCCCCCCCCCCAGTGCTGAGCCCCGTCACACTCGGTGCACGTGTGACCCCCCCCCCAGTGCTGAGCCCCATCGCACTCGGTGCACGTGTGACCCCCCCCCCAGTGCTGAGCCCCGTCGCACTCGGTGCACGTGTGACCCCCCCCCCCCAGTGCTGAGCCCCGTCGCACTCGGTGCACGTGTGACTCCCCCCCCCCAGTGCTGAGCCCCGTCGCACTCGGTGCACGTGTGACCCCCCCCAGTGCTGAGCCCCATCGCACTCGGTGCACGTGTGACCCCCCCCCCCCAGTGCTGAGCCCCATCGCACTCGGTGCACGTGTGACCCCCCCCCCAGTGCTGAGCCCCGTCGCACTCGGTGCACGTGTGACCCCCCCCAGTGCTGAGCCCCGTCGCACTCGGTGCACGTGTGCCCCCCCCCAGTGCTGAGCCCCATCGCACTCGGTGCACGTGTGACCCCCCCCAGTGCTGAGCCCCGTCGCACTCGGTGCACGTGTGACCCCCCCCAGTTGCTGAGCCCCGTCGCACTCGGTGCACGTGTGAACCCCCCCCCCCCCAGTGCTGAGCCCCGTCGCACGCGGTGCACGTGTGACCCCCCCCCCCCCAGTGCTGAGCCCCATCGCACTCGGTGCACGTGTGACCCCCCCCCCCCAGTGCTGAGCCCCATCGCACTCGGTGCACGTGTGACCCCCCCCCCCCAGTGCTGAGCCCCGTCGCACTCGGTGCACGTGTGACCCCCCCCAGTGCTGGAGGCCCCGTCGCACTGTCGGTGCACGTGTGACCCCCCCCAGTGCTGAGCCCCATCGCCCTCGGTGCACGTGTGACCCCCCCCAGTGCTGAGCCCCGTCGCACTCGGTGCACGTGTGACCCCCCCCCAGTGCTGAGGCCCCGTCGTACTCGGTGCACGTGTGACCCCCCCCCCCAGTGCTGAGCCCCGTCGCACTCGGTGCACGTGTGACCCCCCCCCCAGTGCTGAGCCCCGTCGCACTCGGTGCACGTGTGACCCCCCCCCCCCAGTGCTGAGCCCCGTCGCACTCGGTGCACGTGTGACCCCCCCCCCCCAGTGCTGAGCCCCGTCGCACTCGGTGCACGTGTGACCCCCCCCAGTGCTGAGCCCCGTCGCACTCGGTGCACGTGTGACCCCCCCCAGTGCTGAGCCACCGTCGCACTCAGTGCACGTGTGACCCCCCCCCCCCCAGTGCTGAGCCCCGTCGCACTCGGTGCACGTGTGACCCCCCCCCCCCCAGTGCTGAGCCCCATCGCACTCGGGTGCAGCGTGTGACCCCCCCCCCAGTGCTGAGGCCCCGTCGCACTCGGTGCACGTGTGACCCCCCCCCCCCCAGTGCTGAGGCCCCGTCGCACTCGGTGCACGTGTGACCCCCCCCCCCAGTGCTGAGCCCCGTCGCACTCGGTGCACGTGTGACCCCCCCCAGTGCTGAGCCCCATCGCACTCGGTGCACGTGTGACCCCCCCCCCCCAGTGCTGAGCCCCATCGCACTCGGTGCACGTGTGACCCCCCCCCCAGTGCTGAGCCCCGTCGCACTCGGTGCACGTGTGACCCCCCCCAGTGCTGAGCCCCGTCGCACTCGGTGCACGTGTGACCCCCCCCAGTGCTGAGCCCCATCGCACTCGGTGCACGTGTGACCCCCCCCAGTGCTGAGCCCCGTCGCACTCGGTGCACGTGTGACCCCCCCCAGTGCTGAGCCCCGTCGTACTCGGTGCACGTGTGACCCCCCCCCAGTGCTGAGCCCCGTCGCACTCGGTGCACGTGTGACCCCCCCCCCCCCAGTGCTGAGCCCCGTCGCACTCGGTGCACGTGTGACCCCCCCCCCCCAGTGCTGAGCCCCGTCGCACTCGGTGCACGTGTGACCCCCCCCAGTGCTGAGCCCCGTCGCACCCGGTGCACGTGTGACCCCCCCCCCCCAGTGCTGAGCCCCGTCGCACTCAGTGCACGTGTGACCCCCCCCAGTGCTGAGCCCCGTCGCACTCGGTGCACGTGTGACCCCCCCCCAGTGCTGAGCCCCGTCGCACTCGGTGCACGTGTGACCCCCCCCGTCCCGAGCCCCAGCAAACTCAGTGCACGTGTGACCCCCCCCGCCCCATGCTGAGCCCCGGCGCACTCAGTTCACTTGTGACACCCCCCCCCGCCCCGTGCCCCCTGCCCCCCCCCCCAGCTGGAGGAGAAGGAGCGGCGCCGGCGGGAGGAAGAGGAGGCGAGGAAGAGGCGCCCCCCCACGCCCCCCCCCTCCACCGCCCAGGCCCAACCCGGGGGGGGGCCCCCCAACACCGCTGCCCCCCGAGAGCCAGAACGGCGGCGGGAGCGGGGGGGAGACGCAGAGGTGAGGGGGGGGCACGGGTCGAGGGGGGGGGGGGGGGGTACGTGGGGGTCTGGGGGGGGGGGGAACGCGGGAGGGACATTCCAGTCTGGGCGGATGTGGGGGGACATGGGGGGGACCCGGGGGGGGCATTCAGGTCTGGGTGGGTTTTGGGGGGGGACACGGGGGGGATACGGAGGTGCGGGGGGGCCGTGGGGGGGCACCTGGGGGACATTGGGGACCGGGGATAAAGGGGGGGGGCGGGACATGGGGGACACGGGGGGGGGACAGTGGGGACTTTGAGGGGGGGCACAGGGAACGTGGGAGGGAAGAGGGGATGCGGGGGGGGGACGACAAGGGGGGGGCGCGTGGGGGGGTCACACAGGTGTGTGTCCTCATCCCCCCCCCACACCCCCGTGCCCCCCCCCAGGGCCCTCCCCCTGCAGAGCCGCCCCCCCGAGCCCCCGGCCGTCAACGGCATCGGCCCCGACAGCGCCAACGCCCAGGTGACACCCCCGACCCCCCAAAATTAGGGACCCCCCCCCAGGCAAAGGGACGGGGGGAGGGGGGGGGGGGGATGGTGACACCCCCCCCCCCCATCTCTGTGTCCTGTCCCCCCCTAAAACCCCTGTGTCCCCCCCCCCCCCCCCAGGTGCTGAGCAATGGGGCACGGCGCAGCCCGGGGGGGTCCCCGCGGGGGGGGGCCGGGGGGAGGAGGAGGAGGAGGAGGGGGGGGCCGCCCCCTGACCCCGCCCACGCAGGCCACGCTGCCCCCCCCCCGCGGCCCCCCCGCCCCCCCCGAGAGCCTGGAGGGGGGGCTGTGCCGCAAGCACGAGATGGAGGCCCAGGGCAAGAAGGCCCCCAACAGGTGAGGACACGCCCACCCCGGCCACACCCACTGGCCACACCCACGCAGGCCACACCCCCCAGGACACACCCATATAGTCCACGCCCCCTTGGATCCACACATAAAGGCCACGCCCCCATGGGACACCACCCTGACCCCACCCGCAGGGACACACCCACACAGGCCATGCCCCTTGGCCACACCCATTCAGGCCACACCCCATTGGACACACCCCCATAGGCCACACCCCCCTTGGACACACCTATAAAAGGCCACGCCCCCTCAGACACACCCATAAGGGCCACACCCCCCACGGGACACCACCCTGACCCTGCCCATGGGGACACACCCACCCAGGCCACGCCCCCTCGGACACGCCCACACAGGCCGCATCCCATTGGCTACGCCCACACAGCCCACACCCCCTTTGGACACGCCCCCTTCCTTCAGGCCACGCCCTTAAATGGGCACTGCCCCCGCTCCATGTGGGTCCCCCCCCCGGAGCCGTATTCCCCCCCCAGATCCATGTCCCCCCCCCGGAGCTGTGCCCCCCATATGGAGCCGTGCCCCCCCCACATCCATGTACCCCCCCCACATCCATGTACCCCCCCATATGGAGCCGTGCCCCCCCCACATCCATGTACCCCCCCATATGGAGCCGTGCCCCCCCCCACATCCATGTACCCCCCCATATGGAGCCGTGCCCCCCCCCCATCCATGTACCCCCCCATATGGAGCCGTGCCCCCCCCCATCCATGTACCCCCCCCACATCCATGTACCCCCCCATATGGAGCCGTGCCCCCCCCACATCCATGTACCCCCCCCACATCCATGTACCCCCCCATATGGAGCCGTGCCCCCCCCCATCCATGTACCCCCCCCATATGGAGCCGTGCCCCCCCATCCATGTACCCCCCCCACATCCATGTACCCCCCCATATGTAGCCGTGCCCCCCCCCATCCATGTACCCCCCCATATGGAGCCGTGCCCCCCCCACATCCATGTACCCCCCCATATGGAGCCGTGCCCCCCCCACATCCATGTACCCCCCCATATGTAGCCGTGCCCCCCCCCATCCATGTACCCCCCCCACATCCATGTACCCCCCCATATGGAGCCGTGCCCCCCCCCATCCATGTACCCCCCCCCACATCCATGTACCCCCCATATGGAGCCGTGCCCCCCCCCATCCATGTACCCCCCCCACATCCATGTACCCCCCCATATGGAGCCGTGCCCCCCCCCATCCATGTACCCCCCCCACATCCATGTACCCCCCCCATATGGAGTCGTGCCCCCCCCACATCCATGTACCCCCCCATATGTAGCCGTGCCCCCCCCCATCCATGTACCCCCCCCACATCCATGTACCCCCCCATATGGAGTCGTGCCCCCCCCCATCCATGTACCCCCCCCACATCCATGTACCCCCCCCATATGGAGCCGTGCCCCCCCCCCATCCATGTACCCCCCCCACATCCATGTACCCCCCCATATGTAGCCGTGCCCCCCCCCCATCCATGTACCCCCCCCACATCCATGTACCCCCCCATATGGAGTCGTGCCCCCCCCCATCCATGTACCCCCCCCACATCCATGTACCCCCCCATATGGAGCCGTGCCCCCCCCCCCATCCATGTACCCCCCCCACATCCATGTACCCCCCCCATATGGAGCCGTGCCCCCCCCCCCCCATCCATGTACCCCCCCCTTGGTGCCGTGCCCCCCCCCCCAGAGCCATGTCCCCTCATATAGAGCTGTGCCCCCCCCCCCCATCCATGTACACCCCCCCCCCCGGGGGCTGTGCCCCCCCCCCAGAGGCTTTCCCCCCCCCCAGATCCATGTGCCCCCCGCCACTGCCTTCCCCCCCCCGCCCCAGATCCATGTTTCCCCCCCGGAGCCGCGTTCCCCCCCCCCCCCCCCCCAACCAGAGCCACGTCCCCGCCTCACCCCGTGCCCCCCCCCCCGTGCCCCCCCGCAGGTCGTGGCAGAGCGTGTACGTGGTGCTGCGGGGGGGCAGCCTCAGCTTCTACAAGGACGCCAAGAGCGCGGGGGCGGGGGCCCCCCCCTACCACGGGGAGCCCCCCGCCCCCCTGCGCGGCGCCCGCTGCCACCCCGCCCTGCACTACAAGAAGCGCAAACACGTCTTCAAGCTGGGGTAGGGGCGGGGGGGGGCGCGGGGGGGGCATGGGGGGACAGGGGGGGCACGGGGGGGGGACATACACGGGGGACATGGGGGGACACGGGGGGGCACAGGGGGGGATATGGGGGGACATGGGGGACACGGGGGGGGACATACATGGGGGACATGGGGGGGACACGGGGGAGGCACGGGGGGGGCATGGGGGGCACGGGGGGGGACATACATGGGGGACATGGGGGGCACGGGGGGGGATATGGGGGGACATGGGGGGGACACATGGGGGGGTTGGGGAGGGACACGGGGAGACACTGGGGGACATGGGGGGCACGGGAGGGGGACATGGGCAGGGGACATGGGGGGCACGGGGGTGGATATGGGGGGACATGGGGGGCACGGGGGGGGACATACATGGGGGACGTGGGGGGACACATGGGGGGGGTTGGGGAGGGACACGGGGGGGGGCACAGGGGGGGCATGGGGGACATGGGGGGGGACATACATGGGGGACATGGGGGGGACACATGGGGGGGTTGGGGAGGGACACAGGGAGACACTGGGGGACATGGGGGGCACGGGGGGGGACATGGGCAGGGGACATGGGGGGCACGGGGGTGGATATGGGGGGACATGGGGGGCACGGGGGGGGGACATACATGGGGGACATGGGGGACACACGGGGGGGTTGGGGTGGGACATGGGGAGACACTGGGGGACATGGGGGGCACAGGGGGGGATATGGGGGGACATGGGGGACACGGGGGGGGACATACATGGGGGACATGGGGGGCACGGGGGGGGATATGGGGGGACATGGGGGGCACGGGGGGGGACATCCACGGGGGACATGGGGGGGACACGGGGGAGGCACGGGGGGGGCATGGGGGGCACGGGGGGGGACATACACGGGGGACATGGGGGGCACGGGGGGGGATATGGGGGACATGGGGGGGACACACGGGGGGGTCATGGGGAACATGGGGAGGACACGAGGGAGACACTGCGGGGACACAGGGGATGGGGGGGGGACATGGGTGGGGGGACAGGGACATGGAGGACACACGGGGTACATGGGAGGGACACGAGGGACGTGGGGGACACAGGGGACATGGGGGGACACGGGGGGGGACACGGGGGGGGACACGGGGGGGGACACGGGTCTGAGCCGTGTCCCCGCCCCCAGGCTGAGTGACGGGAAGGAGTATCTGTTCCAGGCCAAGGACGAGGTGAGATGGGGGGGGGGGGGGGGGGGGGGGCACCCGCACGCGGGAACACGGAGCCACACGCGTGTGCGGCCGTGTAAACACCACTGCACGGGCAGCCCCCCTGGGGCCCGGGCGCCCACGGGAACACGCCCCCCCACGCCCATTCATGCCCATTCACGCCCTCTCACTCCCACCCATTCACACCCACTCCAGATGCTCCCACGCCCATTCATGCCCATTCACGCCCTCTCACTCCCACTCCCACCCATTCACACCCACCCCAGACGCTCCCACGCCCATTCGTGCCCATTCACTCCCTCTCACTCCCACTCCCACCCATTCACACCCACTCCAGACGCTCCCACGCCCCCCCCATGCCCATTCACGCCCTCTCACTCCCACTCCCACCCATTCACACCCACTCCAGACGCTCCCACGCCCCCCCACGCCCATTCACGCCCTCTCACTCCCACTCCCACCCATTCACACCCACTCCAGACGCTCCCACGCCCCCCCACGCCCATTCACGCCCTCTCACTCCCACTCCCACCCATTCACACCCACTCCAGACGCTCCCACGCCCCCCCACGCCCATTCACGCCCTCTCACTCCCACTCCCACCCATTCACACCCACTCCAGACACTCCCACGCCCATTCACGCCCATTCACGCCCTCTCACCCACACCCATTCACACCCACTGCAGACGCTCCCACGCCCCCCCACGCCCATTCACGCCCTCTCACTCCCACTCCCACCCATTCACACTCCCCCCACGCCCACCCACCCCCATTCCAGACTCTCCCACACCCGTTCATGCTCTCACTCCCACTCCCACCCACTCCAGACCTCCCCACGCCCATTCATGCCCTCTCACACCCACTCCAGTGCCCCCACGCCCCCCCACGCCCATTCCAGGCCTCCACTTACACCAACTCCAGCCCCGCCTCGTCCACTCCAGACCCTCCCACGCCCCCCACCCCCACTCCAGCCCCCCCCACCCCCCCCCATTCCCTCTCACACCCCCCCCCGCCCCGCTGACCGCCCCCCCCCGCTCCCGCAGGCGGAGATGAGCACTTGGCTGCGGGTGATCCAGGCGGCGGCCGCCCCGGGGCCGGTGGGGCCGCGGGAGAGCGCGGGAGGGGTCCCGGGAGGGGGGGGCGGAAAAGGGATGACCCGGGCCATGAGCATGCCCCCCGTGCCCCCCCCCGCCGAGGGGGCCCCCGGCTCCCGCCCCCGCGAAGGGAAGGAGAAGGAGCGGGAGAAACGCTTCAGCTTCTTCAAGAAGAACAAGTAGAGACGGGGGGGCCCCCAGCAACGGGGGGGCCCCCCAAAATCGGTGGGGATCCCCATAAACCCGGAGGGGTCCCCCAAAACCGGGGGGTCCTCCAGAAACGGGGGGGGGCCCATAACGGGTGGGGGTCCCCATGAATTGGGTGGGTCCCCCAGAAACGGGGTGGGGGGTCCCCCCAAAACCAGGGGGTTCCGCACAAACGGGAGGGGTCCCCACAAAAAGGGGTGCCCTGAGAAAGGGGGGGGTGTCCGAGGAACTGGGGAGGGGTCCGGCGGAGCTGATGGAGGGACGCAGCGGGGGCAGCACGGGGGGGGGCAGTGGGGGGCGCGGACCCCCCCGCACCGTCGTGCCTTCCCGCCCCGGGGTCCCCGTGTCCCCCCGCGTCCCGGTGATGTCCCCGCAGCCCCAATAAAGAGTGTAGAGAGCGGCGGGTCCCAGTGTGCTGGGGGGGACGGGGGGAATGGGAATGGGAATGGGATAGGGATAGGCTGGGGATGGGAATGGGATGGGATGGGGATGGGGATAGGGTGAGGAGGGGATGGGGATGGGGATGGAATGGGGATGGGGATAGGGTGAGGATGGGATGGGATGGGATGGGGTGGGGATGGGGATGGGGATGGAATGGGGATGGGGATAGGGTGAGGATGGGATGGGATGGGGTGGGGATGGGGATGGGGATGGAATAGGGATGGGGTTAGGGATGGGAAGGGTATGGGATGGGACGGGATGGGGATGCGGATGGGGATGGGATGGAATGGGATGGGGACGGGGATGGAATGGGATGGGGAGGGGATGAGGATGGGACGGAATGGGGATGGGACGGAATGGGGATGGGGATGGGATGGAATGGGACGGGGAGGGGATGAGGATGGGACGGGGATGGGGATAGGGATGGAAAGGGTATGGGATGGGACAGAATGGGGATGGGGACGGGATGGGATAGGGATGGGATGGGGATGAGGATGGGGATGGGAATGGGGATAGGGATGGGAAGGGTATGGGATGGGACGGAATGGGGATGGGGACGGGATGGGATGGGGATGAGGATGGGGATGGGAATGGGGATGGGATGAGGGTGGGGTGGGGATGGGGCCGGCGACAGGTCGGTTCGGGTGCCCTGTATCACCCCAGTGCCCCCAGTACGCGGCACCAGTTCCCTGCGCGCTCTCCATCAACGGACCGCCCCCCCCCCCCCCCGCCCCGAGCAAAACCCTCAATGGACGCGCCGGCCCCGCCCCTCCCCGCGGAGCCCTCAATGGACCGCCCCGCCTTCCCCCGCTCGCCCCGCCCACTCCCCCTTCTCTCATTGGCTGCTCTGCCTCCGTGGGGGCGTTCCCTCCCTTTCTGCCGGCCGCGGAGATATGGGAGGGACGGACCGGCTTGACGGACAGCGCCGCCGCCCAATCGGAAGGCGGCGGGGGGGAAGGGTTTGACTGACAGCGCCCCCACCCAATGGGAAGGCGGGAGGCGGGAGGTCCGGGCCGGTGAAGCGCCGCCGCCATTTTGTGAGGACCGCGCGGCCGACGGGGCACAGGTGGGGGGGCGCCGGTACCGGGGGGGGGGGGAAAATAGGGTTTTTGGGGTGTTTTGTGGGGTTTCGTGGGGTTGTGGGGTGTTTGGGGGCACGGCCCTGCCGGGGGGGTCGGGGAAGGACACACAGGCCGGGGGGGGGGGGGGGGGGGTGGGGCCTGCTGGGGGGGGGGGGGGGGGGGGGGGGGCGCGCAGGGTTTTGGGGTATTTTGAGGAGATTTGGGGTGGTTTTGGGGGGACACAGCCCGGGGGACACACAGAGATTTGGGGTGTTTTGGGGGTGTTTTGGGTCTTTAGGGGCACAGCCCAAGGGGGGGGACATATAGATTTGGGGGGATTTGGGGGCACAGCTCTGCTGGGGGGGGGGGGGCAGGCAGAGTTTTGGGGCGTTTCGTGCGGATTTGGGGTCTTTAGGGGCACAGGCCGGGGGGGGGGGGGCGGGGGGTTTTGGGGTGTTTCAGGGGGATTTGGGGTCTTTAAGGGCACAGCCCGGGGGCGGGAACGACACAGATTTGGGGTGTTTTGGGGAGATTTGGGGTGTTTTCTGGGGGGCACAGCTCTGATGGGGGGGGCAGGCAGGGTTTTGGGGTGTTTTGTGGGGATTTAGGGTCTTTAGGAGCACGGCCCTGGAGGGGGGGGGTGGCACAGGTTTGGGGTGATTTGGGGTATTTTGGGGCAGAGCCCAGGGGGGGACACACAGATTTGGGGTGTTTTGGGTCTTTAGGGGCACAGACCAGGGGGGGACATACAGATTTGGGGGGATTTGGGGACACAGCTCTGCTGGGGGGGGGGCAGGCGGAGTTTTGGGGTGTTTTGTGTGGATTCAGGGTCTTTAGGGGCACAGCCCGGGGGACCCACACACAGATTTGGGGTGTTTTGGGGGATTTGGGGCACAGCTCTGCTGGAGGGGGGGCATAGCAGAGTTTTGGGGTGTTTTGGGGGGATTTGGGGTGTTTAGGGGCCCAGCCCTGGGGGGGGACAGAGTTTTGGGGTGTTTTGGGGGTGTTTTGGGTCTTTGGGGGCACAGACCAGGGGGGGACATAGAGATTTGGGGGGATTTGAGGGCACAGCTCTGCTGGGGGGGGGCAGGCAGAGTTCTGGGGTGTTTTGGGGGGGATTTGGGGTCTTTAGGGGCCCAGCCCTGGGGGGGGGGGGACAGAGTTTTGGGGTGTTTTGGGTCTTTACGGGCAGAGCCCAGGGAGGGACATATAGATTTGGGGGCACAGTTCTGCCGGGGGGGGGGGGGGCAGGCAGAGTTTTGGGGCATTTCGTGGGGATTTGGGATGTTTAGGGGCCCAGCTCTGGGGGGGGTGGGTGGGCAGAGTTTTGGGGTGCTTTTTTGGGGGGGGGGGGGGGGGGGGATTTGGGGTTGTGGGCCCGGAGTGGGGGGACACGGTTGTGGGTCTCTGTAGGGGGGGGGACGCGGCTGTGGGTTTTCCTCACCGGGAAGCCAAGGGGGGGAGGGGGGGGGGGGGGGGCGGGGGGGTGTCTCTCGGCCTTGGTGGGTCTCCGAAACCGGGCCTGGGGGACACCGGGACCAGGAAGGGGCTCTGGGGCCTGGGGGGGGCTCCGGGACTGGACCAGGGTCCTGGGGGACACCGCGATGGGGCTCTGAGGTCTGTGGGGGTCCGAGACCGGGGCCCGGCGGCCTCGGGGGGGCCTCCAGGACCGGATCTGGGGGGGGGGGGGAGCGGGAGCAGGGCCTGGGCCTAGGCCTGAGGAGGGGACTGGGGCCCTGTGGTCTTGGGGGGGGTCTCTGAGGCTGGGCCTGGGGGACGCCAGGACGGGGCTCTGGGGCCTGTGGGGGTCTGAGACCGGGGCCCTGCGGCTTTGGGGAGCAGCTGGGACCCGGGACGGGGCCTGGGGGGGGGGGTTCTGGGTCTGAACCGGGGCCCTGCGGCCTTGGGGGGGCTCCAGGACCAGGTCTGGGGGGGGGGACCGGGACCAGACCAGGGTCCTGGGGGACACCGGGATGGGGCTCTGGGGTCTGTGGGGGTCCGAGACCGGGGCCCTGCGGCCTTGGGGGGGAGCTGGGACCCGGGACGGGGCCTGGGGGGGGGCGGTTCCTGGACCGGGGCCCTGCGGCTTTGGGGGGGCTCCAGGACCAGGTCTGGGGGGGGGGGGGACCGGGACCAGGATGGGGCCTTGCAGCCTCGGGGGGGGGGGGGGGGGCTGGGCCTAGGCCTTGGGGGGGAAACCGGCTGAAATGCTGTCCCCCATCGTCCCCCCCCCGCCCCGGGTGTTTGTCGCAGGCTGGGCGAGATGGTGAAGCTGTTCATCGGGAACCTGCCGCGGGAGGCGACGGAGCAGGAGATCCGTTCCCTCTTCGAGCAGTACGGGAAGGTGCTGGAGTGCGACATCATCAAGAACTACGGCTTCGTCCACATCGAGGACAAGACGGCGGCCGAGGACGCCATCCGCAACCTGCACCACCACAAGCTGCACGGCGTCTGCATCAACGTGGAGGCCAGCAAGAACAAGAGCAAGGCTTCCACCAAGCTGCACGTGGGCAACATCAGCCCGGCTTGCACCAACCTGGAGCTGCGGGCCAAATTCGAGGAGTACGGGCCCGTCATCGAATGCGACATCGTGAAGGATTACGCCTTCGTTCACATGGAGAGGGCGGAGGACGCGGTGGAGGCCATCCGCGGGCTGGACAACACCGAGTTTCAAGGTGATCCGCGCCGGGAACGCCGGGGTTGAGGGGTGGTGGTGGGGGGGGGGGGACACGGATAACTGGATTGGGGTCGGGGGCTGGGGAGGGGGTGCGTGTGTGGTTTTCCCGATGTTCCGATTAGATCTTTTCCGGTCTTTTCCAGCTTGGGTTGTGCAGGTTGGGGGGGGGATCTTCAGCGAGGCGGGCGGCATCCTGCCGGCACCGCGCTCGCCTCTGCGGCACCACCGGCCTCCCCCCCCGCCCCGCGCTGGAATTCAGTTCAAAAAGGGGTTTTGTGCTTGGTTTTTTACCGTTCCAGTTCAACCAGTGCCACTGTGGTTGGGCTTTTTACCATTCCAGTTCAACCGGTGCCATTTTCGTTGGGTTTTTTCCCATTCCAGCCCAACCGGTGCCGTTGAGGTTGGGTTTTTCACCATTCCAGCCCAACCGGTGCCCTTGTGGTTGGGTGTTTTACCATTCCGACTCAACCGGTGCCGTTGGGGTTGGGTCTTTTTAAGATTCCAGCTCAACCAGTGCCATTTTAGTTGGGTTTTTCACCATTCCAGCTCAACCGGCGCCATTCTAGTTGGGTTTTCTCCCATTCCAGCCCAACCGGTGCCATTTTGGTTGGGTTTTTTCCCATTCCAGCCCAACCGGTGCCATTTTGGTTGGGTTTTTTCCCATTCCAGCCCAACCGGTGCCATTTTGGTTGGGTTTTTCACCATTCCAGTCCAACCGGTGCCATTTTCATTGGGTTTTTTCCCATTCCAGCCCAACCGGTGCCGTTGAGGTTGGGTTTTTCACTATTCCAGCCCAACTGGTGCCCTTGTGGTTGGGTGTTTCACCATTCCAGCTCAACCGGTGCCATTTTGGTTGGGTTTTTCACCATTCCGACTCAATCGGTGCCATTTTCGTTGGGTTTTTTCCCATTCCAGCCCAACCGGTGCTGCTGAGGTTGGGTTTTTCACCATTCCAGCCCAACCGGTGCCATTTTGGTTGGGTTTTTCACCATTCCAGCCCAACCAGTGCCCTTGTGGTTGGGTGTTTCACTATTCCAGCCCAACCGGTGCCATTTTCTTTGGATTTTTTCCCATTCCAGCCCAACCGGTGCCCTTGTGGTTGGGTGTTTCACCATTCCAGCCCAACCGGTGCCATTTTGGTTGGGTTTTTCACCATTCCAGCCCAACCGGTGCCATTGAGGTTGGGTTTTTCACCATTCCAGCCCAACCGGTGCCATTTTGGTTGGTTTTTTTCCCATTCCAGCTCAACTGGTGCCATTTTGGTTGGGTTTTTTACCATTCCAGCTCAACCGGTGCCGTTGAGGTTGGTTTTTTTCCCATTCCAGCCCAACCGGTGCCATTTTCATTGGGTTTTTTACCATTCCAGCCCAACCGGTGCCGTTGAGGTTGGGTTTTTCACCATTCCAGCCCAACGGGTGCCCTTGTGGTTGGGTGTTTCACCATTCCAGCTCAACCGGTGCCATTGAGGTTGGGTTTTTTCCCATTCCAGCTCAACCGGTGCCATTTTAGTTGGGTTTTTCACCATTCCAGCCCAACCGGTGCCGCTGAGGTTGGGTTTTTCACCATTCCAGCTCAAATCGTTGCCATTTTTGTTGAGTTTTTTACCTTTCCAGCTCAACCAGTATCATTGTGGTTAGGTTTTTTTTACCATTTCAGCTCAACCAGTGCCGTGCCAGCGCAGCCGCTTCCCGGCGAGCCCATTTTGCCGGTTACCGGTGCGAGTGCAGAGAGAGAGGGGGTATTTTGGGGCTGGGGGAGGATGGGACTGATCCATCTCTGACTTAACCCAGCAACGGCCGCCCCCGCAGGAGGATCCCGACGGCGAAGTCCCAACTCTTGTGCCGAAAGCCGCTGCCGGGCTGCCGCCGGCGCGGCGTGAAGCCAGGCTGCCTCCTGCCTGGTAAGAGGGTGAGCGGAGGCGCCCGATCCCGCGCCGGCCGCGTCCCCGCTGCCGGTGGCACGCGGCGTCGCTCGCTCGGGCTCTCTCGACGTGCCGCTTTCCCGGACGAGAACGCGGCGCGGGCGCTTTTCCCTCTCATCGCCGCGGATTCCAGCTCGCGGCCGAGCCTCGGCGTTTTCCCCCCCTCGCCCCATCTGGAATTGGTGCCGGATCATCTGGTGCTTCACCCCAAAGCCCTTCCCGGTTTCCTGCTGGGGTTTCGGCAAACCCCACCACCCCCATTCCCGGCGTTTCCCCCCAAAACTCTTCCTCCAAGCGGGACGGCGCATCCGGAGCTGCGCTTGGCTTGCCGCGGGCGGTTAATCCGGCGTCGCATCCCTCTCTGCCGCCGCTGCGGCAGCGTTTTCCGGCGGGAAGCTTGCCGTTGAGAAACGGGGCCAGCGGTGTTGCTGGCCGATGGCCGGGGCTACCGGTTGCCGGTGTAGTTGCCGGCGGGCTGGGTTGCCGGCATCCAGCCCGGCACAGGTAGCGCTCGGCGTTGCCGGCGGCACCGTCCTGGTAAGTCGGATGGCCGCCGGCCGGGCTCCCGGCGCCGTCGGAGGCCGCGCGGCCGCGGGGAGGGGGTCCTAGCCGGTCCCGGCGGTGGTGGCCACGCCGTGGGCGCGGCGGCGTCACTGACGGGCTCCCTCTCGCGTCTCTCTTCCTCAAGGCAAGCGGATGCGCGTGCAGTTGTCCACCAGCCGGCTGCGGACGGCGCCCGGGATGGGAGACAAGAGCGGCTGCTACCGCTGCGGGAAGGAAGGGCACTGGTCTAAAGAGTGCCCGGTAGATCGCCCGGGGCAAGTGGCGGACTTTGCCGAGGCCTATAACGAGCAGTACGGAGCCGTGCGCACCCCCTACACCGCGGGCTATGGGGAGACGGTCTATTACGATGAGGCCTACGGCGGGATGGCCGACTACTACAAGCGCTACCGCGTCCGCTCCTACGCCACGGCCTCCGCGTACGACGCCTACGCGGAGCAGACCATGGCCCAGTACTCCCAGTACGCCCAGTACTCCCAGGTCCAGTCCTCGGCCATGGCCGCCACCACAGCCATGGCCAGTCGCATCCCCACCACCTTAGACGCGTACGATAGAGCTCTGCTGCCGACCCCCGGCGCGGCGGCCGCCGTTGCCGCCGCCGCCACCCGCCGCCGCGGCGGCCGCCTCCTCCACCTATTACACCCGGGATAGAAGCCCCCTGCGCCGCACGGCCGCCGCGGCCACCACCGTCGGAGAGGCCTACACGTACGAGCGGGGGCAACTGTCGCCGGTCTCCTCGGTGGCCCGGGCGTCCCTCTACGACATGCAGCGGTTCGGGCGGGACCCGTACGCGGACCGGGCGCGGTACTCGGCATTTTGAGCCGGAGGTGAGCGTTGGCGGCAGATCCGGCGTTGCCGGCAGGAGCCGTGTCGGTGGGAGGGGGTTTCTTTTCCAAGCCCCTGGTTGTGCCACGCTGGCGTCTCGCCGGGAGGAAGGGTCGCGGTGAAGCCGCCGGCGTTAAAGCCCGGGTGCCGGCATGGCGAGGACGTGCCGTGGCGATCGGTGCTGGTGGTTTGCTCTCCTTTGGGCCGAGCTTTTAATTACTGCTGCTTTTAATTACCGCAGCTGGGGCCGAGCCCTCGTGCCGTCGTCCACCACCGTCCCGATTGGTGCCAGTGGGTCGCTCTCCTTTGGGGGGAGCATTTAATTACCGCTGCTTTTAATTACTACAGCCAGGGCCAAGCCCTCGTGCCGTCCTGGCACTGGCACGATCGGTGTGGGTGCCAGCGGGTCGCTCTCCTTCAGGGTGAGCTCTTAATTACCGCTGCTTTTAATTACCACGGCTGGCGCTGTCCCGGCACTGTCACATCGGTGCTGGTGGTTCGCTCTCCTTTGGGGCGAGCAATTACCACTGCTTTTAATTACCACGGCTGGTGGCGTCCCGGCACGCACGATCGGTGCTGGTGCCAGCAGATGGCTCTCCTTCAGGGTGAGCTCTTAATTACCGCTGCTTTTAATTACCACGGCTGGTGCTGTCCCGGCACCATTGAATCGGTGCTGGTGGGTCACTCTCCTTTGGGGCGAGCAATTAATTACCGCTGCTTTTAATTACCGCAGCCAGCGCCGAGCCCTTGTGCCGTCCTGGCACCGTGGCACTCGATGCTGGTGGGTCGCTCTCCTTCGGGGCAGGCTTTTAATTACCGCTGCTTTTAATTACCGCAGCCATCCCGTCACCGCAGAGCCCCGTGTGCCGCGGCTGCCGGTAGCACCTCCCCTTCGGGGATGGCTCTGCCCGGTAAAAGCCGCCACCGGCCCCGGCACGGGATGGCCACAGAGCCCCCTGCTGTGGCCACCACCTCAGGATTTTGGTTGCCATTGGCTCCTGCGGGCGCCGGGGCTGGGCCCGGTTCCCCAGCCTGGTGCCGGTTGTGCCGGCGGCGACGGCGGGACGTTTCGCTTTTGCGCCAAACTCTTGCTTTTCTCTTTTCAGGTAAGATATTTGCGGCTGGACGTCGGGTTCCCGTCGCTCACCGAATTCGGCGCCGCGCGGCCCGGGCTGCGCTCTGCTAACGAGCCGGTTCCTAACGGACGCTCGGCTTCTCCCCAGCCCGGGCTCAAAATCCTCCCCCCCCCCCTCTTCCCCCCCCCCCCCCCCACCCTTCAGCTTTTTGTTCTTAGAATGGCAGGATTTGGCTTTTTCAGGTAGTTTTGGGGCCCCCGTCGTCCCCCCCTAGCTGGTCTAGGCTCAGGTCGTGAGCAAACGTAGCCGTAGCCGTAGCCGCAGCGCCAGCTTCGCTTCGCTTTCCCAGCGCCGATCCTTTTATTTCTTATTGAGTTTTGTTTTCGTTTTTGGGTTTTTTTTAAAAGGGTGAATAATTCACTCATAGCTTTTTTTTTTAACCCCAAACCAGGTCGCTGACTCCAGGCCCGGCGCGTTTAGTGCGTGACCCCTTCCCCTTCTCCCCCCGATCCCACTTTTCCGGTAAAATAAACTCAAAATTTTTAACAAATCCCGCTGGCTCCGGCACCGCTTATTTCTCTGGACTTAATTATTAGCCTTAAAATAATTAATTTTTCCCCTCCCTCGACTCTGAAACTCCTGGACTCACCGGTGCCGCCGCTGCCCTGTCACTGCCCTGCCTGCTGCCGCGCCGCCGGCCAGATCCGCGCTGCAAACGAAGGGGCACGTGAGTGGGGGGGGGGGGGGCAGCAGCACCCCCAAAAAGGGCCCTTTTCACCCCAGAAGTGGCCCCCTGCACCCCCCAAAAGGGCCACGGCTAACGAGGGAGGCCAGGTGTTAACGAAGTGCCCCCCCACCTTCCCTGGGGTTCCTCCTCTGGGGTGGCCCCCTTGAAACCCTCTGCTAATTAACCTGCCCAGGGCTGGCTCGTTAGTCCCCAAATTGGCTCATCAGCCCCCAGACGGGCTCGTTTGTCCCCAAAGGGCTTGTGTTACTCCCCTCCTGCCTCTCGGTGCTCGTTAATTAATGACATTAGGCCTCAGGACCGTGCCTTGGTCGCCGTCCCAGCCCCGGTTTGGCAGCCAGAGCCTCCAGCTCCTCGTCAACGGGCGACTCCACCTCCGCTAATTGCCTCCAGCTCATCAAGCCGCTAATTGCCTCCGTGCAGTCACCGCGGGCTCCTCCGTCACCAGGGTGGGCTCGGGGATGGTCCCGGCCCCCCCGAGGGTGCGCGTCCCCTGGCGCCTGCCCTGGAAAACGAGGGGGGAGAAACGTTAGACCATTCAACCCGGCTAATTAGCGCGGCGGTTAACGAGGTGGCGTTAATCAGTTACACTGCGGGAGAGATGACGGGACAGGAAGTGCTTTGGGCAACTTTAATGGCGGCCGGTTCTGCAAACACCAAACAACACTCGTGGTTTCTCCTCTCAAAATTGGCTTTTTTCACCCCAAAATGAAGTCGCCGCCTCGGTGGTGCCGGGCTGGGAAAGAACCAGACGGGAGACGGTTGGGAAACGGTGAAGAGCCCAGCGTTTATTTACAGTCGTACAAAACCTCGCTGCTCCCTGACGCCGGAAAACGGGGGGAAACCAACCCAAAATAGGGGAAAAAAACCCCCAAAAACGTCGGTAGAAAAAAAAGAGCGCGGGTTCGGCTCGGGTTGTACCGAGCACCGGCGGCGCTGGCAGCCGCGAGAGAGACGGTGCCACGACGCTACGGCGACAGGGGCCCGTGAACCGCGCGCCCATCACCCATTTCCCCCCCTCCCCGTAACCGCGGCTCCTTCTAAAAACTCCAAAAAAAAAAAAAAAAGAAAGAATAAAAGAAAAAGCAGCTAAAAAAATAACCGTCGGCGACGGCCGGAGGAGGATTCACCGCCCCGGGCACGGCGGTGGGCGACGCAAGTGGTCAAACCGTCCCGCCCCCCCCCCCCGCCAGCCCTGGTGGTGGCCGGCTCAGAGGCGGCGCTGGTAGCCCGAGTGGACGCGGGCGGCCGGCAGGTAGTCGCCGTAGCCCCCCGAGTACCGGCCGTAATCGGCATGGGCTTCTGGCAGGCGACGGTAATCCATCGGGGACTTAGTCGGCGAGCGACGGTACGCGAGTGGCGAGTCCGTTAAGCGGCGGTAATCAGAGAGGTCGGAGAGACGGCGCTCGGAGCCGTACCTGGGCAAGAGAAGAGACAGGAGGTGAATTTGCCGCTGGGCAACCACCAAATCCGCCGCTGGCGGCCACCGCGTCCCGCCGGGGGATGCACCGCGGCACCGTGACGCCGCCGGACTTGGCAGGACGGGGAATCGCAGCTCGGCACCCGCCCCGAAGCCACCGTCCCACCCGGTTGGCGAGCGGCGCCAGCACATGGCACCCGGCCGGCGTTACCGAGCCGAGCCCGAGCCCCGAGTCTGGCGTTACCAAGCCAAGACCAACCCCCAAGTCCGGCGTTACCGAACCAAGACTGAACCCCGAGCCCGGCGTTGCCAAGCTGAGACTAAGCCCTAAGTCCGGTGTTACCGAGCTGTGCCAGAACCGGAACTAGGCCCCGAGTCCGGTGTTACCGAGCCAAGACTGAGCTCCAAGTCCGGTGTTACGGAGCCCCGAGTCCAGCGTTACCGAGCCGTGCCAGAGCCGAGATTAAGCCCTGAGTCTGGCGTTACCGAGCCCAGACCAAGCCCTAAGTCTGGCGTTACTGAGCCAAGACCGAGTCCCGAGTCCGGCACTGCCAAGCTGAGACCGAGACAAAACTAAGCCCCGAATCTGGCATTTCCGAGCTGAGACCAAGCCCCGAGTCCGGCGTTGCCGAGCTGTGCCGGAGCCAAAACTAAGCCCCGAGTCCAGCAAAACCAAGCCCCAAGTCCGGCATTACCGAGCCGAGACCAAGCCCCGAGTCTGGCGTTACCGAGCCGCGCTGGAGCCAAAACTAAGCCCCGGCAGGCACCGGCGCGGCGCGGAGTGAGTCGCGTGTCCGTCTGTCCGTCCCGGCGCCGTACCTTTTTGCCAAAGCGGATGATTTTTTGTACGGGTCGTCGTAGGCGGCGCTGCGTGGCGGCGAGAGGCGGGTGCGCTCGTACGGCGGTGCGACAGCGGCAGCGGCGGCCTGCGACAGGCCCAGGTAGGAAGCCGCCTGTTGGCCCAGTTGGCTCGGCCCGTCGTAGCCGCTGGCCGGTTGGGCTCGGTAAGCGGCCGCCAGCGACGCGGTGGAGGCCTGTTGCGCCGGGTAGGACGCCGCCATCGAGCCGGAGGCCTGGGCCCGGTAAGCGGCGGTCAGCGGGGCGGAAGCCTGCGCCTTGTAGGAGGCCGCGGCAGCCGCCTGGTTGCCGTAGGAGGCGGCTAGCGAAGAGGCCGCCTGGGCACCATAGGTAGCCGAGAGGGCGGCGGCGGACTGGCTACCGTAGGAAGCGGGCAAGTTGGTGGCGGGCTGAGCGCCGTAGGAGGCGGAATGGCCGGCAGCAGCGGCGGGCTGGGCGCCGTAGGGGCAGAGAGAGCGGCCGCCGGTTGGGCGCCGTAGGTGGCCGAGTGGCCGGCTACGGGCTGGTAGGCGGCGGTGTGACCGGCCACCACCTGGGCGCTGTAGGAGGTGGCGTGAACGGCCACGGCTTGGGCGCCGTAGGAAGCGGAGAGCGCGGCACCGGGCTGGGCACCGTAGGAGGCAGCGGCGTGGCCATCTACAGGCTGGGCACCGTAGCCGGTGGCCTGGGCACCATAAGCCACATGCGTGGCCACCGTTTGGGCGCTGTAGGAGGCGACGGGGCCGGTGGCGGCCTGGGCACCGTAAGCAGCGGCAGCCTGGGCGCCATAGGAGGCGGAATAGCCGGAGGCGGCTTGCGCCCCGTAGGAGGAGGCCAGCGCAGCGGACTGGACGCTGTAGCCAGAAAGCTGGGAAGCGGCCGGCTGGGCGCCGTAGGATGCGGCATTTTGGGTGCCGTAGGCGCCGAGGGAGTTGGCGGCGGGCTGGGCGCCGGCGGCGCCGAGGGAAACGGAGGGCTGGGAGCGGTAGGCGGCCCCCAGCGAGGCAGAGGGCTGGGCACGGTACGAGGCGGCCTGGCCGGTGGTGGGCTGCGGGCGATAGGCAACGCCGAGGGAGGCGGAGGGCTGGGCACGGTAGCTGGCCCCCAGCGAGGCGGAGGGCTGGGCACGGTACGCCGCCGGCTGCGCCGTCATGGGGAGCGTCACCGCCGCGTAGCCGGCGCGGCTCGGGGAACGCCGGAGGGGGCTGCGGTCCCTCCCAAAGTAGGAGGGGGAAGCGGGCCTGGCTTGCGCCTCGAAGGCGTCGTATTTGCCGGCGGTGCCGCCGGCGGTGCCGAAACGCTGCTGGTAATCGTACAGGGAGGAGGCGGCGGCGTAGCCTGAGGGAAAGGCAGCGTCGGCCGCCCGGCACTGCTGGTTGAAGCCCTCGATCTTGGGCTGGAACTTCTCCCGGTATTCCAGGCCGATGCGTTTGGTCTTGTCGAGGCCGAGGGCGGGCGGCAGGGCCTGGCCCGCGCCCTTCTTCTGGACGTTGGTGGAGAGCTCCACGTTCACTCTGCGCCCCTTCACCTCCTTCCCGTTAAGGTTTTCGATGGCAACTTTTGCATCTGCTTCGTTCTCCATGTGAACAAATGCATAGTCTGATAAAGCAGCAGACAGAGGGTTATCAGTGGGGGGAGAAAAGACAAATTCGTTACAGGAGCGAGCGGTTAACGAGCCTCGCCGGCAGCGCGGCGGCGTGAGGCTCGGCACGGGACAGGCTCTGCCGGCCCCGCTCCGGCAGCGAAGAGACACAACCACCTTCGTTTGCTTCCGCCCCACAATTAATTTGGCCGGAGCTTAACGAGCCTGGCCACCCACCCAGTGTCCCCCGGCTCGGGAACACCCCCCCACGGCGTTTTTGCTCTGTTTTCCCCCCATTTTTCTTCCTCCCTTCATCCGTGCCCACCACGGTCGCCTCTCCCTGCGCCAGGGGAGCTTGTGGCACAGTGGCCTTTCGCCCTGGCAACTCCGGCACTCGGGGGGGATGAAGAGCCCCAGGGGGGGCGGCGTGGGCTGAGCTGGGGCATCCCGCCGGTGAGCGGAGCAAAGCCAGAGACACCCAGTCGTACCGAGGGGGGGGGAGAGCCAGCGGGAGAGGGGAGGAAGGAAGAGGAGGAGGAGGAAGAGAGAAGGAAGGGGGGGAGAAGGGAGAGAAGAGGAAGGAGAATGGGGGGAGGGAAGGAAGAGGAGGAAGAAGGGAGGGAGAAGGAAAAGGGGGAGAGAAGGTGGGGGGGGAAGAGAAGGAAGAGGAGGGACAATGGGGGGCAGGGAGAAAACAGGTGAGGGAAAAGAGGGGGAGGAAGGGGGAGAATGGGGAGAAGGAAAAGGAAGGAGAATGTGGGGGGGAAGAGGAGGGAGAAGGAAGGAAGGGGGGAGGAGGAAGAGGAAGGGGCAGAGAGAAGGCAGAGGAGGGAAGGGGGGAGGAAGAGGATGGATAATGGGGGGGAGGGAAAAGAGGGAAGAAGGAAGAGGAGGGAAAAGGGGAGAGAAGGAAGAGCAGGGAAAAGGGGGGGAAGAAGGAGGGGAAGAGAAAGAAGAAACCTGCGGCCCCAGCCGAGCCCCGGGCCGAGGTGAGGAGCCGGGCGAGCACGGAGGCGGCACCGAAGCAGAGAAGCGTCGGAAAGGAGCTGGAGAGCGAGGCGGGGAGCGGGTCACCCTCCCCCGGGCACGGCTCCCCCCACTCCCCCCAAAACCCCCCCCACACCCCATGGCACGACGGGTCCGGGACGGGCTCCTCTCGTCGTCCCCCCTGCAGTCACCGAGCTGGGACCACCATTACCAGCCCCGAGCGAACCCCATCCCGGTGCCTCAGTGTCCCCATGTGCCCCCCCCACATCCACGTATCCTGCTCTGGCAGCCCAAGGAGGGGACATCTGCCCCCCCCCCCGACCCCATCCACCCCCCACCCCTCTTGGGGACCCCCCCAAAATCGCCAGAAACTTTTAAGTGTGATTTTGGGGCAATTTCTGAAGGGCTGCGTTGGGAAACTGTGTCCTGCGACCTGAAACAACATGAAGGCGGAGGAGCCGTGAAAAGGGAAGGTTTTGGGGGGGGGTGGGGTGGGGGGGGGAAAGCTGCTCGGGGACGTTGCACCCCCCACCCCTCTTGGGGACACCCCCCCAAAATCGCCAGAAGCTTTTAAGCGTGATTTTGGGGCAATTTCTGAGGGCTTGCGTTGGGAAACTGCATCCTGCGACCTGAAACTATGTGAAGACGGAGGAGCTGTGAAAGGGGTGGAAGGTTTTGGGGGGCAAAAACCTGCTCTGGGACGTTGAACAGCACCCCCCCCCCCCCGGGACACGCCCCCCAGAATCGCCAGAAACTTTTAAGTGTGATTTTCGTGCGATTTCTGAAGGGCTGCGTTGGGAAACGGCATCCTGCGACCTGAAACGTGAAGGTGGACGAGCTGTGAAAGGGGGGGGAAAGTCTTTTCTGGGGGGAAACCTGCTCGGGGACGTTACACCCCCCACCTCTCTTGGGAACACCCCCCAAAATCGCCGGAAAATTTTAAGCGAAGGGTTTGGCGCGATTTCTGAGGGGTTGCGTTGGGAAACTGCATCCTGTGACCTGAAACAATGTGAAGACGGAGGAGCTGTGAAAAGGGGGGGAAGGTTTTTTTTGGGGGAAAAAACCTCCTCGGGGATGTCCTGCTCCCCCACCCCTCTTTGGGAACCCCCCGAAAATCGCCAGAAACTTCTAAGTGTGGGTTTTGGGGCAATTTCTGAGGGGTTGCGTTGGGAAACTGCGTCGTGCTACCTGAAACAACGTGAAGGCAGAAGAGCCGTGAAAAGGGAAGGTTTTTTGGGGGGAAAAACCTGCTCGGGGACATCCTATTCCCCCACCCCTCTTGGGAGCCCCCCCCCCCAAAATCGCCAGAAACTTTTAAGCATGGTTTTGGGGCTATTTCTGAAGGGTTGCGTTGGGAAACTGCGTCCTGAAACAACGTGAAGGCGGAGGAGCTGTGAAAGGGGGGGAAGGTTTTTTGGGAGGAAAAAGCCTCCTCGGGGACATTGAGCCCCCCCGCCCCCCCCACTTGGGGACACCCCCCAAAATCGCCAGAAATTCTTAAGCGTGGGTTTTGGGGCGATTTCTGAGGGGCTGCGCGTTAGGAAACTGCCTCCTGCGACCTGAAACAACGTGAAGGCGGAGGAGCCGTGAAAAGGGAAGGGTTTTTTTTGGCGGGGGGGTGGAATCCGCACTTTTTGGGGGCAAAACCTGCTCCGTGTGCGCCGCCAGATCGGGCCGGGGCTCGATGAGGGTCGTGGAGGGGACAGAAGCCGCCGGCAGCCGGACGGAACACGGGTCCGAGGACGGAGGGGAGCGAAGGGCCGGACCGAGCCCGGTCCCGGGGGGGGGTTAAAGGGGGTGGGGTGGGAGGCGAGCGGGTTTGTCGGGCGGCGGGTCCGGTACCTTTCACCACGTCGCATTCGACCACGGTGCCGTACTGCTGGAAAAGCGACCGCAGCTCGCCGCTGGTACAGGCGGCCGAGACGTTCCCGACGAAAATCTTGCAGGTGTTGGTGGGCCGAGGCCGGGAGGGCTCCACCACGATGCGGCGGCCGTGCAGCTGGTGGCCGTTGAGCTGGCTGATGGCTCGGGCCGCCGCCGCCTCATCCCGCAGGTGCACGAAAGCGAACTGTTTCATGAGGGCGATACCCAGCACCGGCCCGGCGGCGCCGGCGAACAGTTCGCTCAGCTCCTCCGCCGTCGCCTCCTCGGGGACGTTGCCCACGAAGAGTTTGATACCGGGACGCATGGCGGCGGCGGGGAAAGGGGAGGAAAAGGGAGGAGAAGGGCGAAGGGAGCGGGCGCTCGGCGCGGCGGCCTCACAAAATGGCGGCGTCCCCTCAGCGCCGGGCGGGAGCGGTGGCGGCGCGGGGCGGTGCGCGCGCTCAGCACTGCGCATGCGCAACGCCCGCCGCGTACGCAATCTGCGCATGCGTCCCGCCTACTGTATGCGCGAGCCCTCCGCACTGCGCATGCGCAGCACCCGCCGCGTACGCAATCTGCGCACCGCTCACTGTACGCGCGCCCTCCGCACTGCGCAGCGCCCGCCGCGTGCGCAATCTGCACACTGCGCATGCGTACCGCCCACCCTATGCGCGCCCTCCGCATGCGTAATTTGGGCACTGCGCATGCGCCCCCCCCGTCCTCCCTCTACGCAATCTGCGCCCCGCTCACTGTACGCGCGCCCTCCGCATGCGCAGTTTGGGCACTGCGCATGCGCTACGCCCACCCGCCGTCTCTACGGCGCCTGCACTGCCAGGGCAAGCCCCGCCCACCGCTTCTTAGGACACGCCTCCATTGGTTGGCCACGCCCCTCGCCCCCTACTGGCCACGCCCCCCCTTAAAGGGCCCGCCGCCGGCGCGGCGAGCACGGCGGAGACCGGCAGCGCCCGGGGCCGGTTGCCGATGACCCGCGGTGGCCGCAGGGCGAGTTACGCTTTATTGCTGAACCCCTTAGAGGTGGGGGGCCGGGGTGGCCATGGGGCAGGGAGCCCCTGTGGGGCCGGGGGCCGCCGTGGGGCTGGTGGTCGCCGTGGGGCTGGTGGCCACCGTGGGGCCGGTGGTGGCCACGGCCCGCTCCCGTTCCTCCCAGAGGGTCCGGCCGTCGCAGGAACAAACCCGCTTGGGGTTCTGGAAGAGCCCGGCTGCCCGGGCCACCACCCCCCACGCCAGCCTGGGGGGGGGGAGACAGGACATGGGGGGTGAGAAGGGGGTCAGCCCCCCAAATTCCGCCCCCCCCCCGGGCCACCCCGGACCCTCCCCGGGCAACTCACCCCGGCCCCGAGTTGCCAGTGACCCGGGAGAGGGGGTGGCAGCCCTGGCCCAGGTCATCCTCCCCCGCCGCCACCACCAGCGAGCGCCCGACGATGTCCTCGACCTGGGGGGGGGGGGACACGGAAAATGGGGGTGAGATGGGGGTCACAGCCCCCCCTGGCTGTGGGGCAGGGGATGGACCCCCCCCCCCCCCGAGATGTGGGGCAGGGGCTGGACCCTACCCATGGATGTGGGGCCACAGGGGGACACCCCACCCCCCCCCACTCCCAGTCATAGAACCAGGGTAAGAGCCCCCCCCATGGCTGTGGGGCAGAGTCTGGACCCCCCCCAAGCCGTGGGACCAGAGCTAGAGCCCCCCCCAGCCATGGGGCACAGCCCGGACCCCCCCACAGCCACAGGGCCGGGATAAGAGCTCCCCCCCCCCAGCCATGGGGCACAGCCTGGACCCCCCCCCTTTAGCTGTGGGGTGAGGGTCAGACCCCCCCCCCAGCCATGGGGTGAGGCCAGGACCCCCCCCCCCAGCTACAGACCTGGGTCAGACCCCCCCCCCCCAGGCCATGGGGTGAGGCCAGGACCCCCCCCCTCAGCTACAGACCTGGGTCAGACCCCCCCCCCCAGCCATGGGGTGAGGCCAGGACCCCCCCCCCTGCCCCCAGCATGGGGTGAGGCCAGGACCCCCCCCCCCAGCTACAGGACCTGGGTCAGACCCCCCCCCCGCCCCCAGCCATGGGGTGAGGCCAGGACCCCCCCCCCCCCAGCTACAGACCTGGGTCAGACCCCCCCCCCCCAGCCATGGGGTGAGGCCAGACCCCCCCCCTCAGCTACAGACCTGGGTCAGAACCCCCCCCCCAGCCATGGGGTGAGGCCAGGACCCCCCCCCCCGCCCCCAGCCATGGGGTGAGGCCAGGGACCCCCCCCCCCCCACCTACAGACCTGGGTCAGACCCCCCCCCCCCCAGCCATGGGGCACAGCCAGCATCCTGCCCCCCCAAAAACTGGTGCCAGACCCCCCTTTCCCAGGCATGGGACCCCCCCCAAAACTATGGGGCCACCCCCCAGCCATGGGGCTGGAGTCAGCCCCACACACCCCCCCCCCCCCCCGGCCCCCCCCCCCTCACCTTCAGCCCCTCAATCTCCATGCGGAAGCTGGCCCTGCCCCGGCCGTCGACCCACACATTCCCCAGGTCCCCCAGGTGCTGCCGTGGGGCGGGAGGGCGGGGGTCAGGGGGGGGGGCCCCACAGAACCCCCCCCAAATCCCCCCCGGCCCCCCGGCGCCGCTGACGGGCCCCCCCCTCACCCGCCGCTGGTCCTGGGGTCCCCCGTGGCACTCGCCCTCGGGGTTGAAGTGGCCCCCGCAGCTGGAAAGGGGGGGGGGGATGTGGGGTGAGAGGGGGGGCCCTGGGGGTGGGGGGGGGGACGGGGGACTACTTGGGGGGGGCAGGGTAAGAGCAGGGCCCTTGTGGGGGGGAAATGGGGTGAGATGGGGGTCCCTGGGGGGGGGAACGACACATGGTGAGATGGGGGGGGCACCTTGGGGGGGGGGGGTGGACAGGGTGAGGGGGGGGTCCCTGGGGGGGGCACAGGGTGAGACAGGGGGTCCCTGGGGGAGGGATGTGGGGTGAGAAGGGAGTTCCTTGGGGGGGGACAGGGGGAGACAGGGGGTCCCTTGGGGGGGGACACAGGGGGAGATGGGGGTCTCTGGGGGGGGGGGGACACACAGGGGGAGATGGGGGTCTCTGGGGGGGGGGGACACAGGGGAGATGGGAGTCTCTGGGGAGGGGGACACACAGGGGGAGATGGGGGTCTCTGGGGAGGGGGACACACAGGGGGAGATGGGGGTCTCTGGGGGGGGGGGGACACAGGGGGAGATGGGGGTCTCTGGAGGGGGGGGGACACAGGGGGAGATGGGGGTCTCTGGGGGGGGGGACACACACAGGGGGAGATGGGGGTCTCTGGGGGGGGGGGACACACACAGGGGGAGATGGGGGTCTCTGGGGGGGGGGACACACACAGGGGGAGATGGGGGTCTCTGGGGGGGGGGGACACACACAGGGGGAGATGGGGGTCTCTGGGGGGGGGACGACACACACAGGGGGAGATGGGGGGGACGACAGGGTGAGATAGGGGTCCGTGGGGGGGGGGGAAACGGGGAGATGGGGGTCCCTTGAGGGGGAGACGGGGGGAGACTGGGATCCCTGGGGGGGGGGCATGGGGTGAGATGGGGTGTCCCTGCCCCCCCCCCCCAGCGGTACCTGTCGGGGGGGTTCGAGAGGTCCCCGAACTCGTGGAGGTGGAGGCCGTGGGGGCCCGGGGGGAGCCCCCCCACCCCCCCCCTCCACCAGGCAGCGGCGGGGGGAGACCTGCAGGAACCGCACCAGCCCCCCCCCGGCGCCCGGGCCCCACAGCGATGCCACCGCCGCCCCCCCACACGCTGGGGTGGGGGGGGGGGGGGAGGGGGTCACATCGGCACCCCACAGCTCCAATCTGCCCCCCTGGCACCCCAAATTCCCCCCCCCAGCCCCACAAATCTCCCCCCAGTACCCCAAATCCCCCCCCCCCCGCCACCCAAAGACCCCCCATCTCACCCTGCCCCCCTCCCCCGGCACCCAATCCCCTCCCCCCAGCACCCCAAATGCCTCCCCTGCCCCCCCCCAAATCCTACTGAGACCCCAAATCCCCCCCCTACACCCCCAAATCCCCCCTAATACCCCAAATCTGCCCCCCCCAGCACTCCAAATCCCCCCCTGGACACCCCAAATGCCCCCCCGGACCCCCCCAAACCCCACTGACACCCCCAATCTGTCCCTCTACACCCCAAATCTGCCCCCCCCCAAATCCCCCCCCGACACCCCAAATCTGCCACCCCAGCACCCCAAATCCCCCCCCCGACACCTCAAATCTGCCACCCCAGCACCCCAAATCCCCCCCCCGGACCCCCCAAATGCCCCCCCGGACCCCCCCAAATCCCACTGACACCCCCAATCTGCCCCTCTACACCCCAAATCTGCCCCCCTGCACCCCAAATCCCCCCCCCGGACCCCCCCAAACCCCACTGACACCCCCAATCTGCCCCTCTACACCCCAAATCTGCCCCCCTGCACCCCAAATCCCCCCCCCGGACCCCCCCAAACCCCACTGACACCCCCAATCTGCCCCTCTACACCCCAAATCTGCCCCCCTGCACCCCAAATCCCCCCCCCGGACCCCCCCAAACCCCACTGACACCCCCAATCTGCCCCTCTACACCCCAAATCTGCCCCCCTGCACCCCAAATCCCCCCCCGGACCCCCCAAATGCCCCCCCCAGACCCCCCCCGGGTCCCCCCCAAATCCCACTCACCCACATCGGGGCCCCCCATCCCCTTCAGCACCGCCCGACGCCCCGATTTCTCCAGCAGCTCCTGCACCCCCCCGGCCCCCCCCGTGGTCTCCACCAGCACCGTCTGCTCCTCCAGCCGCAGCTCCAGCAGCCGCACGCCTGCGGGGGGGAGGGGGGAGGGGGTGTGTCAGGGGGGGTCCCCCAAGTTGGGGGGGGGGGGTCCCCAAGTTTGGGGTGGGGGGGCGGACACGGCGGGGGGGGGGGTCACCTGGGGCTCCCTGGAGCGACGCCCGCACGGCATCAGCGCAGCTCTGGCACCGCATCTGCACGGCGAACTCCAGCTGGGGGGGGGGAAGGCGGGGGGGGGGGCTCAGCATCCCAAAATTTGGGGGTCCTGAACCCCCCAAAACCTGGGGGTCCTGCACCCTAAAAACCAGGCTTCCTGCACCCCAAAAACTGTGGGTCCTGCACCCCGAAACCCAGGGCTCAGCACCCTAAAACTCCTGTGACCATGGCGCTGCACCCCCAAAACTGCCGTAACCTGGGCCCTGCACCCCCACACCCCCCACATAAGGGTCTCTGCACCCCCAAAACTGCCATAACCTGGGCCCTGCACCCCCACACCCCCCACATAAGGGTCTCTGCACCCCCAAAACTCCTGTGACCAGGACCCTGCACCCCCACACCCCCCACATAAGGGTCTCTGCACCCCCAAAACTCCTGTGACCAGGACCCTGCACCCCCACACCCCCCACATAAGGGTCTCTGCACCCCCAAAACTGCCGTAACCTGGGCCCTGCACCCCCACACCCCCCACATAAGGGTCTCTGCACCCCCAAAACTGCCGTAACCTGGGCCCTGCACCCCCACACCCCCCACATAAGGGTCTCTGCACCCCCAAAACTGCCGTAACCTGGGCCCTGCACCCCCACACCCCCCACATAAGGGTCTCTGCACCCCCAAAACTCCTGTGACCAGGACCCTGCACCCCCAAACCCCCCACATAAGGGTCTCTGCACCCCCAAAACTGCCGTAACCTGGGCCCCTGCACCCCCACACCCCCCACATAAGGGTCTCTGCACCCCCAAAACTGCCGTAACCTGGGCCCTGCACCCCCACACCCCCCACATAAGGGTCTCTGCACCCCCAAAACTCCCTTAACCTGGGCCCTGCACCCCCACACCCCCCACATAAGGGTCTCTGCACCCCCAAAACTCCTGTGACCAGGACCCTGCACCCCCACACCCCCCACATAAGGGTCTCTGCACCCCCAAAACTCCCTTAACCTGGGCCCTGCACCCCCCAAACCCCCCACATAAGGGTCTCTGCACCCCCAAAACTCCTGTGACCAGGACCCTGCACCCCCACACCCCCCACATAAGGGTCTCTGCACCCCCAAAACTGCCGTAACCTGGGCCCTGCACCCCCAAACCCCCCACATAAGGGTCTCTGCACCCCCAAAACTGCCGTAACCTGGGCCCTGCACCCCCAAACCCCCCACATAAGGGTCTCTGCACCCCCAAAACTGCCGTAACCTGGGCCCTGCACCCCCACACCCCCCACATAAGGGTCTCTGCACCCCCAAAACTGCCGTAACCTGGGCCCTGCACCCCCAAACCCCCCACATAAGGGTCTCTGCACCCCCAAAACTCCTGTGACCAGGACCCTGCACCCCCAAACCCCCCACATAAGGGTCTCTGCACCCCCAAAACTCCTGTGACCAGGACCCTGCACCCCCACACCCCCCACATAAGGCTCTCTGCACCCCCAAAACTGCCGTAACCTGGGCCCTGCACCCCCACACCCCCCACATAAGGGTCTCTGCACCCCCAAAACTCCCTTAACCTGGGCCCTGCACCCCCCAAACCCCCCCCGGGCCTGACCGTGCAGCTGCTCCCGCTGGGCCCCGCCGCCGCCATGTCCGCGGGCTCCGACCCCGGAACCACCCGCGGGGTCAACCAGGGGGAGGGGGAGACACGGAACACTCCGGCGACGGACCGGAAGCGGATGTGACACTCTCGCGGAGGGAGGGATTTGGCGGTAGGACCACTTCCGGCGTGCCGTCGCCATGGCAACCGCGCGGTAGGCCGCGGGGTCCCGCCGGGCCTGGGGGATGTCCCGGGGGGGGCCGGAGAGGGGGGATTGGGGTTCCCTAAGGGGGTTTCGGGACCCGGGGGGGCCTTTGTGGGGGTGCAGGGGGGATTTGGGGTTCCCCAGGGGGATTTGGGCGTCCTCCAGGGGGTTTGAGGCTCCTGTGGGGTCCCCGGAGGGGTTTAGGGGGGGGCCTGGAGGGGTAGAGGGTGGTTTGGGGGTCCGTAAGGGGGTTTCAGGGCCACGGGGGGGGGCTTTGGGGGGATGGGTGGGGGATTTGGGGGTCCCCAGGGGGATTTGGGCGTCCTCCAGGGGGCTTGAGGGTCCTGTGGGGTCCCCGGGGGGTTTAGGGGGGGCCTGGAGGGGTGGAGCAGAGGGTTTGGGGTCCCTAAGTGGGTTTCAGGGCCCCGGGGGGGCTCGGTGGGGTGCAGTGGGGAGTTTGGGGGTCCCCAGGGGGAGTTTGTGGGGGGCGCTTGGAGGGGCCTCCCCATGGGGGGATCTGGGGGGGCTCCAGGGTGCTCAAGGTGGGGGGGCTGATCTGCACCCCCTCATCCTCCCCCGAGATCTCCCGGACCCCCCCACCCGGACCCCCCCATCCCCGAGAACCGCCCAGGCACGACCCGGCTGCGCCGAACCCGCTCGCTACCGGGGGCGTTGGGGGTCCCGGTGCCCCCCGAGGACCCACCGCCCCCCACCATCCCCCCGCCCGCCCTGGCAGCGCTGGCGGATCTGCGGCGCCTGACGCGGCGAGCGGCTGGGGAGGCACCGGGGGGGCTGCCACCGCTCCTGGCCTCCCTCCCCCGCCGCTCCCCGAACCCCCCCCCGCCGCCAACCCCAAACCGGGGGGCCCCAGCGCCGCCGCCCCCCGCCCCGCGCCCGTGGGTGCCCCCGCGCCGCGGCGACGCCGAGGGGGTGACGCTTCGCCCGCACCCAGCGATTTGCCGCGACGCCGGGGAGGCCGCGCCAAATCCTTTGGGCCTGCGGGAGCTTTACCGGGAGCTGGGCAGGACCCTCCCCCCCGAACGGCTGCGCTTTCACCACAACCCCCCCGTTGAACCGGCCGCCGATGATGACCTGCTCCCCGCCGGTCAACGGCGACGCCGAAACGCCGGCCAGCCGCCGTGCCGGCAAAGCGCTCACCTGGGGGATGACTACCTGGAGTTCGTGGCAGCCACCGGCTCTGATTTCCTCGGTGCCGTTTTCCACCGCGACGGCGGCGACGAGGAACTGGTGGGAGCCCCGTGGGTGCACCGGGAGCCGGTATGAGCTTTGTGGGTGCACCGGGAGCCAGTACTGGAACCAGTGGGAGCCCCGTGGGTGCACCGAGAGCCGGCACCGGCACCGGTGGGAGCTCCGTGGGTGCACCGAGAGCCGGCACCGGCACCGGTGGGAGCCCCGTGGGTGCACCGAGAGCCGGCACCGGCACCGGTGGGAGCCCCGTGGGTGCACCGAGAGCTGGCACCGGCACCAGTGGGAGCTCTGTGGGTGCACCAAGAGCCAGCACCGGTGGGAGCCCCGTGGGTGCACCAAGAGCCGGCACCGGCACCGGTGGGAGCCCCATGGGTGCACCAAGAGCTGGCACCGGCACCGGTGGGAGCTCTGTGGGTGCACCAAGAGCCGGCACCGGTGGGAGCCCCGTGGGTGCACCAAGAGCCGGCACCGGCACCGGTGGGAGCTCCGTGGGTGCACCGAGAGCTGGCACCGGCACCGGTGGGAGCTCTGTGGGTGCACCAAGAGCCGGCACCGGCACCGGTGGGAGCTCTGTGGGTGCACCGAGAGCCGGCACCGGCACCGGTGGGAGCCCCATGGGTGCACCAAGAGCCAACACCGGTGGGAGTCCCGTGGGTGCACCGAGAGCTGGCACCGGCACCGGTGGGAGCTCCATGGGTGCACCAAGAGCCGGCACCGGCACCGCTGGGAGCCCCGTGGGTGCACCGAGAGCCGGCACCGGCACCGGTGGGAGCCCCGTGGGTGCACCGAGAGCCGGCACCGGCACCGGTGGGAGCCCCATGGGTGCACCAAGAGCCGGCACCGGCACCGGTGGGAGCCCCATGGGTGCACCAAGAGCTGGCACCGGCACCGGTGGGAGCTCTGTGGGTGCACCAAGAGCCGGCACCGGTGGGAGCCCCGTGGGTGCACCAAGAGCCGGCACCGGCACCGGTGGGAGCTCCGTGGGTGCACCGAGAGCTGGCACCGGCACCGGTGGGAGCTCTGTGGGTGCACCGAGAGCCGGCACCGGCACCGGTGGGAGCTCTGTGGGTGCACCGAGAGCCGGCACCGGCACCGGTGGGAGCCCCATGGGTGCACCAAGAGCCAACACCGGTGGGAGTCCCGTGGGTGCACCGAGAGCTGGCACCGGCACCGGTGGGAGCTCCATGGGTGCACCAAGAGCCGGCACCGGCACCGCTGGGAGCCCCGTGGGTGCACCGAGAGCTGGCACCGGCACCGGTGGGAGCCCCGTGGGTGCCCCGGGAGCCGGCACCGGTGGGAGCCCCGTGGGTGCACCGAGAGCCGGCACCGGCACCAGTGGGAGCCCCGTGGGTTCACCGAGAGCCGGCACCGGCACCGGTGGGAGCCCCGTGGGTGCACCGAGAGCCGGCACCGGCACCGGTGGGAGCCCCATGGGTTCACCGAGAGCCGGCACCGGCACCGGTATGAGCCCCGTGGGTGCCCCGGGAGCGGGCACCGGCACCGGTGGAGCTGTATGAGGTGGGGGGTCATGTCACCGAACGCCCCCGGTGACAATAAAGCCGGCGGCGCGGCGTTGGGGGGTGTCCCTGTGTCGTCCCCCCAGCTTCCCGCAAGCACCGCTGCTGGAAAAATACCTTTATTCACCCCGAAACGAGCATGGACCGGGGGGGGGGATGGAAACGGGGGACGCAGCAGCTCCCGGGGGGGGCGAACAGGGACACAGGGATGCAGACCCCCCCCCCTTTTTGTCCTTGTCGGGGCGGGGACCCCCCTGTCTTGTAGGGAATGGGGAGCCCCCCTCACAGATGGGGGACAGAGCCCCCCCCAAGGGTGACAGAGACCCCCCCAAAAGGAACAGGGCCCCCCCATAAGAGGGACAGAGCCCCCCCCCCGTGGGACAGAGACTCCTATGATAGTGTCAGAACCCCCTCCGGGAGACAGAGCCCCCCTATAATAGGGATAGAGCCCCCCCCCCGAGGGACAGAGCCCCCCCCAAGGGTGACAGAGACCCCCAAAAGGAACAGGGCCCCCCTATAATAGGGATAGAGCCCCCCCCCGAGGGACAGAGCCCCCCCCAAGGGTGACAGAGACCCCCAAAAGGAACAGGGCCCCCCTATAATAGGGGTAGAGCCCCCCCCCGAGGGACAGAGCCCCCCCCAAGGGTGACAGAGACCCCCAAAAGGAACAGGGCCCCCCTATAATAGGGGTAGAGCCCCCCCCCGAGGGACAGAGCCCCCCCCAAGGGTGACAGAGACCCCCAAACGGAACAGGGCCCCCCTATAATAGGGATAGAGCCCCCCCCCGAGGGACAGAGCCCCCCCCAAGGGTGACAGAGACCCCCAAACGGAACAGGGCCCCCCTATAATAGGGGTAGAGCCCCCCCCCCGAAGGACACAACCCCCCTATAATAGTGTCAGAGCCCCCCCCCCGGAGGGGACAGAGACCCCTATAATAATACCAGAGCCCCCCCCAAGTGTCAGATTCCCCCCCAGAATGCCAGACACCCCCTCCCCAAAATGGTGTTTGGGGGGGCGGGGGGGGGGGGGAGGGTCTCACCCCATCCCATCCCGGACCTGCTGAACGATTCGCGCCCGGACGGCTCGTCCCTCGCTGCAGCCCTGCCCGGGGGGGGCCGGCGGCGTGGGGGGGTCTTGTTGGCCGTCGGCGTCTTCGGAGGGGGGGTTAACCCCGCCGAACCCCCCCCCCATCTCCTCGGGCAGCTCGAGGGGCATGCGGCGGCGGAGGGCGATGTTGTGGAGGATGCAACAGGCTAAAAAAATCTGGCAGACTTTTTGGGGGGCATATTGCAGGGGCCCCCCCCGGTTTTTATCCAGGCAGCGGAAGCGCAGGCGCAGCAGGGCCAGCGTCCGGCGCAGCGCGGCCAGGGCCCGGGCGTGCAGCGCGTTGTAACGCTCCTCCGCCGGCCCTCGCGGCCCCGCGATGGGCGTCATCAGCCACGGCTTCAGCGGGTAGCTGCCGTCACCTGGGGGGGGGTTAGAAAGGGGGGGGGGACACCCCCAGACCCACAGGTGACCCCTGAGACCCCTGAGGCACCCCCAGAGCCTCAGGTTGCACCCAGACCCCCCCAGACCCCCAGGTCACTACCTGACCCCCGGGTAGCTGCCGTCACCTGGGGGGGGGTTAGAAAGGGGGGGGGTTAGAAAGGGGGGGGGGGACACCCCCAGACCCACAGGTGACCCCTGAGACCCCTGAGGCACCCCCAGAGCCTCAGGTTGTACCCAGACCCCCCCAGACCCCCAGGTCACTACCTGACCCCCGGGTAGCTGCCGTCACCTGGGGGGGGGTTAGAAAGGGGGGGGGTTAGAAAGGGGGGGGGGACACCCCCAGACCCACAGGTGACCCCTGAGACCCCTGAGGCACCCCCAGAGCCTCAGGTTGTACCCAGACCCCCCCAGACCCCCAGGTCACTACCTGACCCCCAGGTAGCTGCCGTCACCTGGGGGGGGGTTAGAAAGGGGGGGGGGGTTAGAAAGGGGGGGGGGACATCCCCAGACCCACAGGTGACCCCTGAGACCCCTGGGTCACCCCCAGAGCAAAGGACTCTCTCAGACCCCCAAGCCACTATTAGAGCCCTGCGTAGCTGCCGTCACCTGGGGGGGGGCGGGGGGGGCGCAAAGGGGGGGGTTAGGGAGGGGGGGGGGACACCCCCAGACCCACAGGTGACCCCTGAGACCCCTGAGGCACCCCCAGAGCCTCAGGTTGCACCCAGACCCCTGTGTCACCCCCAGAGCAAAGGGCTCCCTCTGACCCCCAAGTCACTACCAGACCCCCGGGTAGCTGCCGTCACCTCAGGGGGGGGACAAGGGGGGGTGATGAGGGGGTTATGGGGGGGGGGGCACCCCTGAGACCCCCAAGTCACCCCCAGACCCACAGGTCACCCATAGGATCCCCCAGAGCAAAGGGCTCCCCCAGACCCCCAGGTCACTACCAGACCCCCGGGTAGCTGCCGTCACCTGGGGGGGGACAGGGGGGGTGATGTGGGGGTGATGGGGGGGTTAGGGAGGGGGGGGGACACCCCCAGACCCCAAGGTGACCCCTGAGACCCCCAAGTCACCCCCAGAGCCTCAGGTTGCACCCAGACCCCTGTGTCAGCCCCAGACCCCCAGGTCACTACCTGACCCCCGGGTAGCTGCTGTCACCCGGGGGGGGAGACGGGGGGGGGTGATGAGGGGGTTATAGAGGGGGGGGGGACACCCCCAGGGCACCCCTGAGACCCCCAAGTCACCCCCAGACCCACAGGTCACCCATAGGGTCCCCCAGAGCAAAGGGCTCCCCCAGACCCCCAGGTCACTACCAGACCCCCGGGTAGCTGCCGTCACCGGGGGGGGGGGGCAAGGGGGGGTGATGGAGGGGTGAGGGACGGGGGGGACACCCACAGGGCGCCCCCAGACCCACAGGTGACCCCTGAGACCCCCAAGTCACCCCCAGAGACTCACTTCAACCCCAGACCCCTGGGTAGCTGCGGTCACCTGGGGGGGGGGACGGGAGGACGACAGGGGGCTTATAGAGGGGGGGACACCCCCAGACCCCCCTGAGACCCACAAGTCACCCCTAAATCACCCCCAGACCCCTAAGTCACCCCCCAAGTCCCCGACCCTCCCCCTGCCCCACACCCTCCCCGCTGCCGTGGGGCTGCAACACCCCACTCCCCCCCCCCCCACCAAAAAAGACATCCCCCCCCCCCCACACCCCCCCCCCCCCCTTCCTCTGCCCCCCAACTCACCCAGCAGCCAGGCGCCGTGGGGCCGGGCCCCCTCCAGCAGACGAGCCAGGGCCGAATTCTCCAAGACGGCGGCGTTGGGGCAAGAGCCGGGGAATTTGGCCACCACGTTGGTGATGGCGCCGGCGGCGTCGCACACCACCTGCATGTTCATGGAGTGGTAGTTGCCGGCGTTGCGGTAGGCCGGCTCGTTCTCCGAGGGGGCCCTCAGCGCCACGTGCATCCCCCCCACCAAACCCAACACCCCGGGGAAAACCCCCCCGGCGGGGGCCATACTGGTGGCGCTGGGAGGCGGGAAGGCGATGTAACGTCCCGCCCGGCGCTGTAAAGCTTCCAGGAATTGCGCCAAGCAGTTGGACATGGCCGACTGGCTGATGCCGGTGGTGTGGCGGGTGGCCGTTTGGAAAGAGCCGGAAGCCAAAAAGGTGAGGGCGGAGGTGACTTTGACGGCCACCGGGAGAGCGTGGCTACGACCCGTCAGGCTCTCCAGGTCGGCTCCCAGCTCCCGGCACAGCCCGGCGATGGCGGCCTTGTCCAGGCGGTAGCGGCGCAGCACCTGCTCCTCGCTCAGGTCCAGGAAGGAGCAGCGGGCGCGGTAGACGCGGTGCTGGGGGTAGAAACGGCGGCGACGGTGGTGGTGGTGGTGGTGGTGGTGGTGGGGGGGGGGGGGGGGGCGCGTTTGCGGCGGGGGGGGGAGGGCAGGGAGCCCCCGGCGGGGAGGGAGGAGGAGGAGGAGGAGGAGGAGGAGGCGGCGGGGGGGGGGGCAGCCCACCCTCCTCAGGGGGATCCGGGTCCCGATCCCGATCCCAGTCCTCATCCCGCTCCCGCTCCCGCAGCCGGCGCAGCAGCAGCAGCGGGTCCGACATGGCCCGGGGGCGGGGCTAAAGGCCAAAGGGGCGGGGCTAAAGGGAGAAGGGGTGGGGCTAAAGGGAGAAAGGGGCGGGGTTAAGGAGGGGGTGGGGCTAAGGCCAGAAGGGGGCTAAAGGGCAAAGGGGCGGGGCTAAAGGCCAAAGGGGTGGGGCTAAAGGCCGAAGGGGCGGGGCTAAAGGGTGAAGGGGCGGGGCTAAAGGGAGAAAGGGGCGGGGTTAAGGAGGGGGTGGGGCTAAGGCCAGAAGGGGGCTAAAGGGCAAAGGGGCGGGGCTAAAGGGAGAAGGGGCGGGGCTAAAGGGAGAAGGGGCGGGGCTAAATGGAGAAGGGGCAGGGCTAAAGAGAAAAGGGGCGGGGCTAAAGGGAGAAGGGGCGGGGCTAAAGGTGGGAAGGGAGGGGCTAAATGAGGGGGGAGGGGATAAAGGCCAATGGGGCGAGGTTAAGGAGAAATGGGTGGGGCTAAGACGGGGGCGGGGCTAAAGGGAGAAGGGGCGGGGTTAAGGGGGGGGCTAAGGCCAGAAGGGGGCTAAAGGGCAAAGGGGCGGGGCTAAAGGTGGGAGGGGCGGGGCTAAATGAGGGGGGAGGGGATAAAGGCCAATGGGGTGAGGTTAAGGAGAAATGGGTGGGGCTAAGGCAGGGGGCGGGGCTAAAGGATGAATGGGCGAGGCTAAAGGGAGAAGGGGCGGGGCTAAAGGTGGGAGGGGAGGGGCTAAAGGGCAAAGGGGATGGGCCAAAGGAGGGAGGGGCGGGGCTAAATGAGGGGGGAGGGGATAAAGGCCAATGGGGCGAGGTTAAGGAGAAATGGGTGGGGCTAAGGTGGGGGGCGGGGCTAAAGGATGAAGGGGCGGGGCTAAAGGCCAAAGGAGTGGTGTTAAGGAGAGGGGGCGGGGCTAAGCCCTGGGGGGCAGGGCTAAAGGGTGAAGGGGTGGAGCTAAAGGAGGGAGGGGCGGGGCTAAGAGGGGAGGGGGTGGGCTGCCCACAGAGGAGTAATAGGAGAGAAGGGGCGTGGCTAAAGGAGAGATGGGCGGGGCTAAAGCGGGAAGGGCGTGGCTAAGGCGAGAGGGGAGTGGCTAATGCGCCAGGGGCGTGGGTACATCGAGGGGGCGTGGCTCGGGGGAGATGGGCGGGGTCTGAAGGAGGGGCGGGGCTATGAGGCAGCAGCAGAGCTCCAGGGAAAGGGCGGGGCTACGCGGAGGAGGCGGGGTCCTGAGGGGGCGTGGCCTCTGGAAGGGGGCGGAGCTACGCGTGGCGAAGGGGCGGTGCCAACCCCGCTGGGGCCCGGTCCCGCTCCCGGGCAGGCCCCGGTTCGAGTCCCGCCGATGCCGGCGCCGGTGGGGGCGGTTCCCCCCCCCCCCTCCCCCCCGCTCTCTCCCGGCCACGATCGTTCCCCGGTTCCGCTCCCGGTTCCGCCTCCGGCCCCGCTTCACCACGGCCCCGGCCGACCCCGCTCCGCCGCTCCCGCCGCTCCGACCCCGCCGGGCTCCGCCGTGCCACGCCCCTCCTCCCCGCTCCATTGGCCGCCGCCGGCATCATGCGGCCGGAAAGAACCGCCTCCTCCCGCGCTAGGCCCCGCCCTCCCACTTCCGGCGCGCTGCAAAAGGCCATTGGTTACGTGGAAGGCGGGAAAAACGTCGTCTTTTCGCGGGAAAAGTCGCCTCTTGGCGCCAAAATCTTCTCTTCGCGGGGGAAAAAAGTCCCCATTGGCGGAAAAATCTCCGTGTTTTGGCGGGAAAAAACCACCCCATTCATTGGGAGTAAAATCTCCCGCTTTTGGCGGGGGAAAAAAATCTTTTTTGGGAGAAAATCTCATTGTTTTTTGGGGGAAAATTCTTCTTTTTGGGGAAAAAATTCCCAGTCGGGGAAAAATCTCATTGTTTTTGGGGAAAAAATCTTCCCCTTGGGGGAAAATTTCCCCATCAGCAGAAAATCTCCTCCTTTTTGGAGAAAAAAAACCCTTCCTCGAAGGGAAAACTTCCCCCTTGGAGGAATATCTCCTCATTTTGGGGTAAAAAATCTCCCCATTGGTAGAAAACGTCCTTCTCGTTAGAGAAACGTCTCCCCATTGAATGAAAATCTTGTTTTTGGCGAAAAACCTCCTCATCAAGACAAAAAAATCTTCTTCTTTTGAGGGAAAAAACACCTCATCGATGGAAAACCCTGGTTTTGGGGAAAAAGCTGCTGACTTTTGGGTAAAAATCTGCCCATGGGGAGAAAATCTCCTTCTCTTTGGGGGAAAAATCCTCATCAGGGCAAAAATCTCCCCCTTGGGGGAAAATCTCCTTCTTTTTGGGGAAAAATCCCCCCCTCGGAGGAAGATCTTCCTGTTATAGGGGAAAAATCTGCCCATTGGCGGAAAAATCTCCTCCTCTTTGGGGGAAAATTCTCCTTGTTGGAAGAAAACTCTCCTTATTTTGGGGGAAAAATCTCATTGGCGGAAAGTCTCCATATTGGAGGAAAAATCTCCTTGGTTTTGGGGAAAAAATCTCCTCTTCCGGGGGCACTTCGTTTAGCGGGAGCTCCATAATCTTCATTAGCGTACGTGGGGGGGGGGGGGGGGGGGTCAACTTTACCATGCAAACAAGGCAGAGAGCAACCCGGGGGAGGGTCCCAGCGTCCCGGGATGGAGGGGGGGTGTCATTCCCCCCCCTCCCCACCCCGAAAAACGGGACAAACGGACGCAAAGGGTCGGTGAAAACCTTTATTTTGCTGGAAAATTGGGGGGGGGGGGTGAGAAGGGGGGGGGGGAGAAAAGACCCCAAGGTGGGGGGGGGGTGGGGGGGCTGGGGAGGGTCCCAAAGGGGGGGGGGTTGTGGGGGGAAGCTCTGTACAAAAAAAAGGGGGGTAGGGGGGGTGCAGGCGGCGGGGGGGGGCTCCATCCGAGGCCGCCGGACCTGGAAGAGAGCAGAGAGGTGAGGGGGGGGACACACACAAAGGGACAGAGGGGGACGCAGCGGTGCCGGTGGCAGCGACGGTGAGGGGGTGGGGGGGTCCGCCTTCCCCTCCCACCCCCAGTTTCCCCCCCCCCCGCGGCGGTGCCGGTGGTGGGGGAGGGAGCGCGGCGGTGACGACCCGGGGTGCGTCTGACCTGACATGGCGGCGTCCAGGGTTTTGGAGGGGGGGAGGAAGGCGGAAAAAAAGGGTCCCCCGCTGCTCCGCGGCATCACCTCCTGCCAGTGGGGGGGGGGAAGCCCGGCGTCACCCCCGGTGTCACCCCCGGCGTCCCCCGTCGCCGTGGAGCCTCGGCGCCGCTCACCTGGGGGGGGGGGGGGGGCTCAAAACGCCGAGTACCGCGCTCGCTCCCCGTAGGGATCCCGCTCGAACCGCTGCATGTCGTAGAGGGACGCCCGGGCCACCGAGGAGACCGGCGACAGTTGCCCCCGCTCGTACGTGTAGGCCTCTCCGACGGTGGTGGCCGCGGCGGCCGTGCGGCGCAGGGGGCTTCTATCCCGGGTGTAATAGGTGGAGGAGGCGGCCGCCGCGGCGGCGGGTGGCGGCGGCGGCAACGGCGGCCGCCGCGCCGGGGGTCGGCAGCAGAGCTCTATCGTACGCGTCTAAGGTGGTGGGGATGCGACTGGCCATGGCTGTGGTGGCGGCCATGGCCGAGGACTGGACCTGGGAGTACTGGGCGTACTGGGAGTACTGGGCCATGGTCTGCTCCGCGTAGGCGTCGTACGCGGAGGCCGTGGCGTAGGAGCGGACGCGGTAGCGCTTGTAGTAGTCGGCCATCCCGCCGTAGGCCTCATCGTAATAGACCGTCTCCCCATAGCCCGCGGTGTAGGGGGTGCGCACGGCTCCGTACTGCTCGTTATAGGCCTCGGCAAAGTCCGCCACTTGCCCCGGGCGATCTACCGGGCACTCTTTAGACCAGTGCCCTTCCTTCCCGCAGCGGGTAGCAGCCGCTCTTGTCTCCCATCCCGGGCGCCGTCCGCAGCCGGCTGGTGGACAACTGCACGCGCATCCGCTTGCCTTGAGGAAGAGAGACGCGAGAGGGAGCCCGTCAGTGACGCCGCCGCGCCCACGGCGTGGCCACCACCGCCGGGACCGGCTAGGACCCCCTCCCCGCGGCCCGCGCGGCCTCCGACGGCGCCGGGAGCCCGGCCGGCGGCCATCCGACTTACCAGGACGGTGCCGCCGGCAACGCCGAGCGCTACCTGTGCCGGGCGGGATGCCGGCAACCCAGCCCGCCGGCAACTACACCGGCAACCGGTAGCCCCGGCCATCGGCCAGCAACACCGCTGGCCCCGTTTCTCAACGGCAAGCTTCCCGCCGGAAAACGCTGCCGCAGCGGCGGCAGAGAGGGATGCGACGCCGGATTAACCGCCCGCGGCAAGCCAAGCGCAGCTCCGGATGCGCCGTCCCGCTTGGAGGAAGAGTTTTGGGGGGAAACGCCGGGAATGGGGGTGGTGGGGTTTGCCGAAACCCCAGCAGGAAACCGGGAAGGGCTTTGGGGTGAAGCACCGGATGATCCGGCACCGATTCCGGATGGGGGAAAACGCCGAGGCTCGGCCGTGAGCTGGAATCCGCGGCGATGAGAGGGAAGGAAACGAAACAACCTCCACCTGCGCCAGCCAGACCCTCCACCCCACAGCACTGGGGGGAAATCGCCACATTTCGGGGCAGCACCGCACACCGGAGCAACGGAAAAGCCGCCCCGGCACCACCAGGATGCACCAACACAGCTCCCTGGCTCCGCTTTTCCCTTTCTCACCCCATTTTCCCCCCAAAATCGCAGTCCACGGGCGGCACAGAGCGGAGCAGGGTCACCCCGTGGGTGCCGGCTCCACCGAGGAGAGACCCCAAAGGCGCCAAACCTGCCATTTTTAGGCCCAATCTCCCTTTTTCCCTACAAAAACCACCACTCTCCGCCCCGAGACAAAGCCACGGCAGCGACCCTGACCCCGCGGATGTCTCCGCTTATGGAAAAGCTGGACGCAGCGCTGCCGTCAGCGGGATACGGCTCTCTCCGAAACCTCTCACCAAGACGGGGCAGGGGGAAAAAGGCACCGAACGCCCGGAACGCGGTTGTTGCTGCGTCAGTTGCCCCTGGCGGGCACCAGGCGATCGACGGCGGCGCAGATCCGGCCCCGTAGCGGCGGAAAAAGCTCCCGGCACGGCACCGGGATGCCCCCGCACCCTCCTCCTACCTGACCTGCTTCCTCCGGGCCCAGCCCAGCGCTACCTATCCCAGCCCAGGGCCGCGGCCCCGGCGCGGATCACCTTGAAACTCGGTGTTGTCCAGCCCGCGGATGGCCTCCACCGCGTCCTCCGCCCTCTCCATGTGAACGAAGGCGTAATCCTTCACGATGTCGCATTCGATGACGGGCCCGTACTCCTCGAATTTGGCCCGCAGCTCCAGGTTGGTGCAAGCCGGGCTGATGTTGCCCACGTGCAGCTTGGTGGAAGCCTTGCTCTTGTTCTTGCTGGCCTCCACGTTGATGCAGACGCCGTGCAGCTTGTGGTGGTGCAGGTTGCGGATGGCGTCCTCGGCCGCCGTCTTGTCCTCGATGTGGACGAAGCCGTAGTTCTTGATGATGTCGCACTCCAGCACCTTCCCGTACTGCTCGAAGAGGGAACGGATCTCCTGCTCCGTCGCCTCCCGCGGCAGGTTCCCGATGAACAGCTTCACCATCTCGCCCAGCCTGCGACAAACACCCGGGGCGGGGGGGGGGACGATGGGGGACAGCATTTCAGCCGGTTTCCCCCCCAAGGCCTAGGCCCCGCCCCCCCCCCCCCCCCCCCCCGAGGCTGCAAGGCCCCATCCTGGTCCCGGTCCCCCCCCCCCCAGACCTGGTCCTGGAGCCCCCCCAAAGCCGCAGGGCCCCGGTCCAGGAACCGCCCCCCCCCAGGTCCCGTCCCGGGTCCCAGCTGCCCCCCAAGGCCGCAGGGCCCCGGTTTCAGACCCAGAACCCCCCCCCCCAGGCCCCGTCCCAGGTCCAGCTCCCCCCCAAAGCCGCAGGGCCCCGGTTCAGACCCAGAACCCCCCCCCCAGGCCCGTCCCGGGTCCCAGCTGCCCCCCAAAGCCGCAGAGCCCCGGTCTCGGACCCCCACAGGCCCCAGAGCCCCGTCCTGGCGTCCCCCAGGCCCAGCCTCAGAGACCCCCCCCAAGACCACAGGGCCCCAGTCCCCTCCTCAGGCCTAGGCCCAGGCCCTGCTCCCGCTCCCCCCCCCCCCAGATCCGGTCCTGGAGGCCCCCCCGAGGCCGCCGGGCCCCGGTCTCGGACCCCCACAGACCCCAGAGCTCCATCGCGGTGTCCCCCAGGACCCTGGTCCGGTCCCGTGAGCCCCCCCCCAGGCCCCGCTCTGGAGCCCCTCCCAGGCCCCAGAGCCCCTTCCCGGTCCCGGTGTCCCCCAGGCCCAGTTTCGGAGACCCACCAAGGCCACAGGGCCCCGTTTCCCCCCCCCCCCCCCCAAAGCCTAGGCCTGGGCCCCGGTCCCAGCGCCGCCCCCCCCCCCACCCGAAGCCGCAGGGCCCCGTCCTGGTCCCAGTTCCCCACAGGCACGTTCCCGGAGCGCCCCCAAAGCCGCAGGGGCCCGGTCGGTACCCGCTTTCCCCTCCCGAGCCCAGTCCCAGCCGCTCTCACCGCGCTCCCTCTCACCGGGTCGGTGACGGCGACAAAATGGCGGCGGCGGGGGCTCCACCCCCCCCAGCGGCCGCCCAACTTCCGGCCCGAGGCCCCGCCCACCGCGCGCGCTGATTGGACGGGGCCAGGGGGAGGCGCGACGCGATTGGACGAGCCGCCGCGGGGCCCCGCCCACCGCCCCCCCAAAAAAGAGTTCTTTCTCAAAAGAAGAGTTTTTTTCTCTCAAAAAAGGAATTTTTCCCCCAAAAAAAAGGCTTTTCCGCGAAGGCGTTTTCCGCAAACAAACCATCGTGCGTCTGGTATTATTTGCTCCTCGCTTTAATTTGCCGTATATCCGTTGCTAAGCAACGCAAGGCCTACCTTCCTGCTTGCTCTAACGTACTTTATGCCTCACTAATACCACGCACCTAATTAAAACACATATTAACTATTTAGGAAACCTAATTAATGCTTGAAAACAGATTTTAGGGGGGATGGGGGGTGACGGACCCTTTTTCTTTTGGCACCCGGAACCTTTGTTTCCCGTCGCCCTTGTTTCCGCCCGGACCCTTTTGTTTACATCCGGGGAACCGCCTCCACCCCCTCCCACAGTCGTCGCCCCTGCAGTGACGTCAGTTCCGGCGCGACGCCGTCGCCGCGGCGACCATGGCGCTGAACGCGGGTGCGGTGCGAGCGGCGGGACACCCATCCCCCCGCCCGAAACCCCCCCCAAAAACCCCAAAACCGCCCCTGGGACCCCCCCCAAAACCCCCCTGCCCCCCCCAAAACCTTCCCCGGGCCTCCCCCCGGCCTTTCCCCCCCCTCCTGGTGACCGGCCCCGCCGTGTCGCGTTCCCCGGGACCCCCCCGGCCTCCCCTGGTGACCGGTTTCCCCCCCGGGACCCCCCTTTAACACTCCCCTCCCCGCCGGTGACTGTGCCCCCCCCCCGCCCCCCCCGGACCCGTTTCCCCTCACCTTCGTTCTCCGGTCCCACTTCCCCGGTAACCACCCCCCCACACCCCCCCCCCGGTGATTGGGCTCCCCCCGGATCGTTTAACCCCCTTGTTCCCCGGTGGCCTGTCCCCCCCCCGGTGACCCCCCCCCGTGTCCCGACCCCCCTGGAACCCACCATTCCGTGTCCTGGTCCCCCCTCGTTCCCCGGGCCCCTCTGTTACCCCCCCCCCAAGTAACCGTCGTCGTGTCCCGTCCCCCCCCGTCCCCCCCGCGGTGTCCCGTTTCTCCCCCCCGGTGATTCCTCCCATGTCCGGGTCCCCCCCCGCCCCTTTTCCCCCTCCCCGTTAATCCCCCGGTTATTGGAGCTCCCGGTGTTACCCCCCCCCTCCCCGGTGACCGCCCCCCCCCCCCGGTGTCCCGCAGGGGCGGAGGCGGCGCGGGGGCGGCAGGACCGGGTCAGCCAGGCCATGGGGGAGCTGCTGCTGCGGGGGTACCGCATGCTGGGGAGCTGCTGCCCCCGCTGTGGGGTGCGAGCCGGGGGGGGCACGGGGGGGCTGGGAGCGGGGATGTGGGGCTGGGAGGGCTGGGAGAGGGCTGGGGGGGACATAGGGGGGAATGGGGGTGCGGTAATGGGGGGGCTGGGAGAGGGGAGGGGATGTGGGGCTGGGGGGGAACTGGGGGGGCTGGGAGAGGGGAAGGGATGTGGGGCTGGGGGGGGAATGGGGGGGGCTGGGAATGGGGATGTGGGGCTGGGGGGGGAATGGGGGTGCGGTAATTGGGGGGGCTGGGAGAGGGGAGGGGATGTGGGGCTGGGGGGGGAATGGGGGGATTGGAAATGGGGCTGGGGGCGGATTGGGGGTCTGGGAATGGGAGGGATGGAAATGGGGAACTGGGGGGACTGGGAGCGGGGATGTGGGGCTGGGGGGGGTGGGAGAGGGGAGGGGATGTGGGGCTGGGGGGGGGAATGGGGGGATTGGAAATGGGGCTGGGGGGGGAACGGGGATCTGGGAATGGGAGCGTTGGAAATGGGGAACTGGGGGGACTGGGAGCGGGGATGTGGGGCTGGGGGGGGTGGGAGAGGGGAGGGGATGTGGGGCTGGGGGGGGTGGGAGAGGGGAGGGGATGTGGGGCTGGGGGGGAACAGGGGGATTGGAAATGGGGCTGGGGGCGGATTGGGGGTCTGGGAATGGGAGGGTTGGAAATGGGGGGCTGGGGGGGAACTGGGGGGGTTGGGAGTGGGGATGTGGGGTTGGGGGGGGAATGGGGGGATTGGAAATGGGGCTGGGGGGGGAACGGGGGTCTGGGAATGGGAGGGTTGGAAATGGGGGGCTGGGAGGAACTGGGGGGGCTGGGGGCCATAGGGGGGAATAGGGGGGTGGCAAATGGGGGAGCTGGGAGCAGGGATGTGGGGCTGGGTGCAGGGTGGGGGGGGCTGCAGTGGGGCAGAGGGCAGGGCTGGGGGGCAGTGCTGGGGGGCCGGGGCCGTGCTGACACGCCCCCCCCCCCCGTGTCCCCCCCCCCAGACCATCCTGCTGCAGGACAAACAGCAGCAGCTGCTCTGCGTCACCTGCCAGGACCCCGAGGGCGACGGGGACGGGGGCGGCCCTGGTACGGCGGGGGGGGAGCTGGGGGCAGGTTGTGGGGCTGGGGGCAAGGTTGGGGAGCTGGGGGTTTGGGGACAGATGTGGGGCTGAGGACAAGGTTGGGGGGCTGGGGACGGGGGCTTGGGGACAGATGTGGGGCTGGGGATAACGTTAGGGGGCTGGGAATGGGGCTGGAGACAGGTGGTGGGGCTGGTGACGAGGTTGGGGGGCTGGGAATGGGGCTGGGGGTTTGGGGACAGATGTGGGGCTGGGGACAAGGTTGGGGGGCTGGGGACGGGGGCTTGGGGACAGATGTGGGGCTGGGGATAACGTTAGGGGGCTGGGAATGGGGCTGGAGACAGGTGGTGGGGCTGGTGACGAGGTTGGGGGGCTGGGAATGGGGCTGGGGGTTTGGGGACAGATGTGGGGCTGAGGACAAGGTTGGGGGGCTGGGGACGGGGGCTTGGGGACAGATGTGGGGCTGGGGATAACGTTAGGGGGCTGGGAATGGGGCTGGTGACGAGGTTGGGGGGCTGGGAATGGGGCTGGGGGTTTGGGGACAGATGTGGGGCTGGGGACAAGGTTGGGGGGCTGGGGGCAGGTGGGGGGACTGGGGACAAGGTTGGGGGGCTGGGAATGGGGCTGGCAGCAGGATGGGGGGCTGGGGACAGGGACAGGGGGGTGGGACTGGGGGTTTGGGGACAGATGTGGGGCTGAGGACAAGGTTGGGGGGCTGGGGACAAGAGTGGGGGGGCGGGGGGGGCTGGGGATAAGGTTGGGGGGCTGGGAATGGGGCTGGGGGTTTGGGGACAGATGTGGGGCTGGGGACAAGGTTGGGGGGCTGGGGGCAGGTGGGGGGGCTGGGGACAAGGTTGGGGGGCTGGGGGCGGGGGGGGGCTGGGGACAAGGTTGGGGGGCTGAGAATGGGTCTGGGGGCAGGTTGGGGGGCTGGGAATGGGTCTGGGGACAAGGTTGGGGGGCTGGGGACGTGGTGTGGGGCTGGCTGGGGGGGGGGGGTGGGGGGATCCAAGCTGGTTCCGGGGGGTCCCACACAGGAATTGTGGGGCCAGATTTGGGGACGGGGGGGGGGGGGGTGGGGGGCTGGGGACAAAACTTGGGGGTCTGACCCCCACCCCCCCCCCCCCCACCCCACAGCGCCGGACCCCCCCGTCGGCCCCCTCCCCGCCCCCCCACCCGGCCGCCCCCGCCCCGAACACTGCGAAGGAGCCGCCGCCGCTTTACGGGGTGGGGGGGGGAATCCCTGCCCCCACCAACCAGCCCCATGGCGGCGGGCGGGGGGGGGGGGCGCCCCCCCCGGGGTTGTGTGGGGAGGGGGCGGTGGTGGGTAGGGGCGGCGCGGGCGGCCGTGCTGGAGAAACTGGGGTGGGCGGCGCGGGAGCTGCCCCGAACCGCCTCGGCCGAGGCCCAGCGCCCAGCTCTGCGCCCTGGTGCGAGCCTGCGCCGAGGCCCTGGGGGGGCTGCAGGCCCTGGGCCCCCCCCCACGCACCCCCATAAACGAGCCCCTTTGGCGGCTCTGACCCACCTCGGGGGCCTTTTTGTCCTTTCTGGGGGGGGGGGGGGGGGGGGGGAGGGCTGTGGGGTGTGATTCGGGAGCTGGGGGGTGGGTTTGGGGGGCTACGGGGGGGGGCTGGGGGGGCAGTTTAGGGGCTGTGGGGCAGGTTTGGGGGGTCTATGGGGGGCTGTGGGGTGTGATTCGGGAGCTGGGGGGCAGGTTTGGGGGCTGGGGGTGGGTTTGGGGGGCTACGGGGGGGGCTGGGGGGGCAGTAGGGGCTGGGGGCAGGTTGGGGGGCTTGGGGGGTGGGGGTATGGGGGCTGGGGGGCAGTTTAGGGGGCTTGGGGGGCAGGTTTGGGGGGTCTATGGGGGGGGTGGGGGGAGTTTAGGGGCTTGGGGGGCAGGTTTGGGGGGTCTATGGGGGGGCTGGGGGCAGTTTAGGGGTTGGGGGGCAGGTTGGGGGTCTAGGGGGGGTGGGGGGCAGTTTAGGGGTTGGGGGGTGCAGGTTTGGGGGGCGGGGGGGGGCTGGGGGGCAGTTTAGGGGCTGTGGGGCAGGTTTGGGGGGTCTATGGGGGGCTGTGGGGTGTGATTCGGGAGCTGGGGGGCAGGTTTGGGGGCTGGGGGTGGGTTTGGGGAGCTACGGGGGGGGCTGGGGGGGCAGTTTAGGGGCTGTGGGGCAGGTTTGGGGGGTCTATGGGGGGCTGTGGGGTGTGATTCGGGAGCTGGGGGGCAGGTTTGGGGGCTGGGGGTGGGTTTGGGGGGCTACGGGGGGGGCTGGGGGGCAGTTTGGGGTGTGGGCGGTTGGGGGGTCTGGGGGGGGGGGGCAGTTTAGGGGTGGGGGGAGTTTGGGGGGATGGGGGGCTGGGGGGCAGGTTTGGGGGTTGGGGGGCAGGTTTGGGGGGTCTATGGGGGGGGCTGGGGGGGCAGGTTTAGGGGGTGTGGGGGCAGGTTTGGGGGTCTATGGGGGGGCTGGGGGCAGTTTAGGGGGTGGGGGGCAGGTTTGGGGGTCTATGGGGGGGCTGGGGGGCAGGTTTGGGGGTTGGGGGGCAGGTTTGGGGGTCTATGGGGGGCTGGGGGGCAGTTTAGGGGGCTGGGGGGCAGGTTTGGGGGTCTATGGGGGGGCTGGGGGGCAGTTTAGGGGTTGGGGGGCAGGTTTGGGGGTCTATGGGGGGGCTGGGGGGCAGTTTAGGGGTTGGGGGGCAGGTTTGGGGGTCTATGGGGGGGCTGGGGGGGCAGTTTAGGGGCTGTGGGGCAGGTTTGGGGGTCTATGGGGGGGCTGGGGGGCAGTTTAGGGGCTGGGGGGCAGGTTTGGGGGGCCGGGGGGGGCTGGGGGGCAGGTTTGGGGGTCTATGGGGGGCTGGGGGGCAGTTTAGGGGGCTGTGGGGCAGGTTTGGGGGTCTATGGGGGGCTGGGGGGCAGTTTAGGGGGTTGGGGGGCAGGTTTGGGGGTCTATGGGGGGCTGGGGGGCAGTTTAGGGGGCTGGGGGGGCAGGTTTGGGGGTCTATGGGGGGCTGGGGGGCAGTTTAGGGGGCTGTGGGGCAGGTTTGGGGGTCTATGGGGGGGCTGGGGGGCAGTTTAGGGGGCTGGGGGGCAGGTTTTGGGGGGCCGGGGGGGGGCTGGGGGGGCAGTTTAGGGGCTGTGGGGCAGGTTTGGGGGGCCGGGGGGGGCTGGGGGGCAGGTTTGGGGGTCTATGGGGGGGGCTGGGGGGCAGTTTAGGGGTTGGGGGGCAGGTTTGGGGGGTCTATGGGGGGGCTGGGGGGCAGTTTAGGGGCTGGGGGGCAGGTTTGGGGGGCCGGGGGGGGGGCTGGGGGGCAGTTTAGGGGGCTGTGGGGCAGGTTGGGGGGTCCTGGGGGGGCTGGGGGGCAGTTTAGGGGCTGTGGGGCAGGTTTGGGGGGTCTATGGGGGGGCTGGGGGGGCAGTTTAGGGGCTGGGGGGCAGGTTGGGGGGCCGGGGGGGGCTGGGGGGCAGGGTTGGGGGCTGGCAGTGGGTATATTGCCGGGGGGGGGGGGAACGGCCCGGGGGGGGGTTTATATATCGGGGGGGGGCTGTATATCCCCGGGGGGTCAGTTATTTATCCGGGGGGGGGCAGTTCTATACCCCGGGGGGGGGGCAGAGGCTCCTCCCCGCTGCCGTTTCCTGCCCGGGGCGGGGCCGCGGGGGGGGGGGGGGGGGGGGGGGGGGGGGGGGGGGGGGGGGGGAGGGGGGGCCCGATCCCGGCGACGGCGACGGCGGCGGCGGCGGCGGGTCCCGCTCCCGGGGGGCGGGGGGGGGGGTGGGGGGGGTGAGGGGGGGGTCGGTGGGGGCCGGGGGGGGGGGGGGAGGGGTCGCGGGGGGGGGCGTCCCTGGGGGGGGGGCGATGGGGTCGGTGTGGAAGCGGCTGCAGCGCGCGGGGAAACGGGCGGCCAAGGTGCGCTTCAGGGCGGAGCTGCAGGAGCTGGTGGTGGAGGGGGGGGAGAACTGGTGAGTGACACCCCCCCCCGGACCACGGGACCCCCCCCCCCCCCCCCCCCCCCGGGATCTCCCACCCCCCCAGGACCCCCCAAACTCATCAAACCCCAGACACACCCCCCCCCCCCCCCCCCCCCCCCCCCCACCCAGGGACCCCCCCCCAAAACTCCTCAAACCCCAGGGAAACCCCCCCCCCCCAAAACTCCCCCGAACCCCTCGGATGCCCCCAGACCCCCCCCGGGAAACCCCCCAAACCCTCAAACCCCAGACCCCACCCCCCCCCCCCTCCCCCCCCCCCCAGGGACCCCCCCAAACTCCTCCAAACCCCAGACACACACACCCCCCCCCGGACCCAGACCCCCCCCCCCCCCCAGGGACCCCCCCAAAACTCCTCAAACCCTGGGAACCCCCCCCCCCCCCCCAAAACTCCCCCCGAACCCCTCGGATGCCCCCAGACCCCCCCCGGGACCCCCCCAAACTCCTCAAACCCCAGACACACACCCACCCCCCCCCCCCCGCGACCCCCCCGGACCCACCCACCCCCCCCGGGATCTCCCCCCCCCCCCCCCAGGGACCCCCCAAAACTCCTCAAACCCCGGGACCCCCCCCCAAAACTCCCCCAAACCCCTCGGACGCCCCAGACCCCCCAAAACCCCCCCCCCGGGAAACACCCCCCCCAAAATCTCTCAGGACCCCCCCGGGGCCCCCCCAAAACTCCTTAAACCCTGGGAACCACCCAGACACCCCCCCCCCCGCGACCCCCCCAGACCCACCCCCCCCCCCCCCAGGGACCCCCAAAACCCCCGGGACCCCCCCAAAATCCTAACCCCTGGAACCCCCAGACACCCCCCCCCTGCGACCCCACGGACACCCCCCCCCCCCCCCCCCCACCGGGACCCCCCCCCAAAATCTCTCAAACCCCTCGGGGACCAACCCCCCCCACGGACCTCCAAACCCCCCCCGGGACCCCCAAAACTCCTCAAACCTGGAACCCCCCAGACACCCCCCCGGGACCCCCCCGGACCCACCCCCCGGGAACCCCCCCCAAAACTCCCCCAAACGCCTCGGACACTCCCAGACCCCCTAAACCCCCCCCCCCGGGGAACACCCCCCCCCCCCCAAAATCCCTCAGGACCCCCCCGGGACCCCCCCGAACCCTCAACACCCCCCCGGGACCCCACAAAAAACCCTCGGGACCCCCCCGGGACCCCCCCCAACCCCCCCCCCCCCCAAAACTCCGGGACCCCCTAAACCCTCGGGACCCCCCCGCGACCCCCCCCCTTTGGGACCCCCCCGTGCTTTCTATGGGGGGGGGGGGGGGGGGCGTGTGTCCTTATAGGAATTTCCCCCCCCCCCCCCCCGGTGCCCCCCCCCCCCGCGTCCTGCCTCGCTTTCGTTTTGAGTGAAAAATGCCCTTAAATGGGGGCGCAAAAAGGGCGACTCCGAGGGCTAAAAATAGACTTTTTTGGGGGGGGGGGGGGCGGTGAAAAGGACGGGCCCCCCCCTCCCCTCCCCCACCCCGGGGGTGTCCGATTTCGTTCCCCCCCCCCCCGGCCCCAAATTTAGCCCCCCCCCCCCCCCCCCTTCCCCGAGGGTTCGCACCTGCCCCGGGGGGGGGATGGGAAGGGGGGGATGGGGGGGGGAAGGGTCTCCTGCCCCATAGGGTGCCCCCCCCCCCCCCCCCCCCCCCGCTGTGGGGCGCGGCCCCGGCGGCGCTTGAGCAACGTGGGGTGACTCATGGTGGGGGGGGGGGGGGGGAAGGGCTGTGGGGCGGGGGGGGTGTGGGGCAGCTATGGGGCAGAGATGGGGGGTGGTATAGGGGGTGCTATGGGGCAGAGATAGGGGCTGCTATGGGGGGGGCGATATGGGGTGCTATGGGGCAGATATAGGGGTCGGTGTAGGGGCGCTATGGGGCGGCTATAGGGGTCAAAATAGGGGTGCTATGGGGCAGGTATGGGGGCTGCTATGGGGTGCTATAGGGCAGATATAGGGGTCGGTGTAGGGGCGCTATGGGGCAACTAAGGGGGCCAAAATGGGGGTCCTATGGGGCACTTATGGGGCTGCTATAGGGGCTGCTATAGGGTGCTATGGGGCAGCTGTAGGGGTGCTATGGGGCTGCTATAGGGGTGCTATGGGGCAGCTGTAGGGGTGCTATGGGGTGCTATGGGGCTGCTATAGGGGTGCTATGGGGTAGCTATAGGGGTGCTATGGGGTAGCTATAGGGTGCTATGGGGCAGCTGTAGGGGTGCTATAGGGCCCAGAGCCGTTATGGGGCCCTGGGCAGTGCCGCCGTTATCTGTGGGGCAGCCCCACAGCCCCACCCTGTGCCCGGGGGTTGGGGGGCAAGAGGAGCTGCCCCATGGGGCGGGGGTCCCTGTGGGTCTGGGGGGTCACTGGGGGGCTGCTGTGGGGCCTGACCCCCCCCCCCCCCCCCCCCCCCCCCCAGGCAGCCCAACAAACTGACCGTGGTCTGGACCAGGCGCAACCGACGGGTCTGCTCCAAGGTGGGGCAGGGGGGCTCTATGGGGCAGGGGAGGCTCTGTGGGGCAGGGGGAGCTCTATGGGGCAGGGGCGCCTCTATGGGGCTGGGGGGGTCCAAGGTACTGGGGTCCTGTGGGGCTGGGGGGGCTCTATGGGGCTGGGGGGGTCCAAGGGACTGGGGTCCTGTGGGGCTGGAGGAGTCTGTGGGGCAAGGGGGTGTCTGTGGGGGCTGAGGGGGTCCAAGGGGACGGGGGTGTTTCCTGGGGGTCTGGAGGAGTCTGTGGGGCAAGGGGGTGTTTCCATGGGGGTCTATGGGGTGTCCGTGGGGCCGGGGGTGTTTCCATGGGGGTCTATGGGGGTTCCATGGGGCAGGAGGTGTCCATGGGGGTCTATGGGGTGTCCGTGGGGCAGGGGCTGTGGGGTGACGGGGGGTGTCCGTGGGGCGGGGGGTGTCCGTGGGGGGGTTTATGGTGCTCTATGGGGTGTCTGTGGGGCAGGGCACGTCGTCTATGGGGTGTCCCTGGGGCTCTATGGGGTGTCTATGGGGTGTCTATGGGGCTGGACGCTGTCTATGGGGCAGCCCCACAGCTGGCAGCCCGGCATCGAGAACCCCTATCGGGGGATGGTCGTCTGGGTGGTCCCCGAGAGCCTCCAGGTCCTTGTCACTCTCTACCGGGTGGGTCTCGTGTCCCCCCCCCGTGTGTCCCCCCCCCGTGTGTCCCCCCCGTGTCCCCTCCCACGGGGTCCCCATTCACGTCCCCCCCCCTCGTGTCCCCTCCCACGGGGTCCCCATTCACGTCCCCCCCCCTCGTGTCCCCTCCCACGGGGTCCCCATTCACGCCCCCCCCTCGTGTCCCCTCCCACGGGGTCCCCATTCACGTCCCCCCCCCCTCGTGTCCCCTCCCACGGGGTCCCCATTCATGTCCCCCCCCCATCGTGTCCCCTCCCACGGGGTCCCCATTCACGCCCCCCCCCCCACTGTGTCCCCTCCCACGGGGTCCCCATTCACGCCCCCCCCCCCCTCGTGTCCCCTCCCACGGGGTCCCCATTCACGTCCCCCCCCCTCGTGTCCCCTCCCACGGGGTCCCCATTCACGTCCCCCCCCCCTCATGTCCCCCCCCCGGGGGTCCCCATTTGTGTGTCCCCCCTCCTGTCCCCTCCCCGGAGTCCCCCCGTGTCGCCCCCCCCCCCCCCCCGTGCTGACCCCCCCGTGCCCCCCCAGGACCCCCACGCTGCCACCTACGATGACAAGGAGTGGACCTTCCTCATCGAGAACGTGGGTGGGGGGCGCCCGGCGCCGGGGGGGGGGTCGGGGGGGGTCGGGGGGGTGGGGGGGGTCCTCTTGGGGGTGTCCCTGGGGGTTTGGGGGTCCTGCTGGCGGGGGGTCATGTGGGGGTTTGGTGGCCCCTTGTGGGGACATGGGGGGCTCCTGGGGGTCCCCTGGGGTTTGGGGGTCCCCTGGGGGGGTTGGGGGGGGGGTGTCCTTCTGGGGGGGGGTCCCTTGAGGGTTTGGGATCCCCATGGGGGTCCCGGGGGGGGGGGGTGTCCTTCTGGGGGGGGTCCCCTGGGGACATGGGGGGGTCCCCTGAGGGTTTGGGGGTCCCCTGGGGGTTTGGGGACCCTGCTGGGGGGGGGGTCCCCTGGGGGTTCAGGGGTCCCATGGGGGGGGGGGGGGTCTGGGGTCCTTCTGGGGGGGGTGGGGGTCCCCTGGGGGGGTTGGGGGCCTGTTGGGGGGACATGGGGGTCCCCTGGGGGGACATGGGGGTCCCCGGGGTGCTGGGGGTCCCGGTTCGGGGGTGTCTGACCCCAATTTGTGTCGTTGTCCCCCCCCCAGGAGTCGCGGGGGCGGCGCTCGGTGGTGGCGGGGGCCCCCCTGGACCTGGGGCGGGTGGCGGGGGGGGCGGGGGGGGGCCACGGAGACGTCCCTGTCCCTCTCCCTGTCCCTGCGCCCCAGGAGCCGCCGGGTGGTGGCCGCCAGCCTGCGCCTGCGCCTCAGCGCCAGCGTCCTGCAGGAGGGACACCCCACGTGAGGGGACGCGGGGGGGGACACGGGGGGGCTTGGGGACATTGGGGGGACACGGGGGGGCTTGGGGACACGGGGGGCTTGGGGACATTGGGGGGACACGGGGGGGCTTGGGGACACGGGGGCTTGGGGACATTGGGGGGACACGGGGGGGCTTGGGGACACGGGGGGCTTGGGAACATTGGGGGGACACGGGGGGGGCTTGGGGACACTTGAGGGGCTTGGGGACATTGGGGGGACACGGGGGGGCTTGGGGACACTTGAGGGGCTTGGGGACATTGGGGGGACACAGGGGGGCTTGGGGACATTGGGGGGACATGGGGGGGCTTGGGGACACGGGGGGCTTGGGGACACTTGAGGGACATTGGGGGGACATTGGGGGGACATGGAGGAGTTTGGGGACACTTGAGGGGCTTGGGGACATTGGGGGGACACGGGGGGGCTTGGGGACACTTGAGGGGCTTGGGGACATTGGGGGGACACAGGGGGGCTTGGGGACACGGGGGCTTGGCGACACTTGAGGGACATTGGGGGGACATTGGGGGGACATGGAGGAGTTTGGGGACACAGGGGCTTGGGGACACTTGAGGGACATTGGGGGGACATTGGGGGGCTTGGGGACACGGGGGGGCTTGGGGACACTTGAGGGACATTGGGGGGGACATTGGGGGGACACGGGGGGGCTTGGGGACACGGGGGGCTTGGGGACACTGGGGACTGTTGGGGGCTTGGGGACACTGAGGGGACACGGGGGGCTTGGGGACATTGGGGGGACACAAGGGGACTTGGTGGCATGAGGGGCTTGGGGACACTGGGGGACATGGGGGGGCTTGGGGACACGGGGGGGGTTTGGGGACATTGTGGGGGGACATTGGGGACATCAGGGACCCCCTTGGGGACACTGGGGAGGACACCGGGGACCCTTTGGGGCCGTTGGGGAGCTCTTGGGGCCGTTGTGGGGGGCACCGGGGGGGGATGTTGGGGACGGGGACGGGGGGGGGGGGGGGACACACATTGGGGACCGGGGACTTTGGGGACCCCTTGGGTGGGGGGGGGGGTGGGGGGCGTTGGGGACACGTTGGTGACAGGCGTGTCCCCAGGGAGGAGGACCTGCGCAGCGTGGCCAGTCTGCTGAGCCGCCCGGGGGACGTGGCCGACCTGGGGGACTTCGAGAGCGACCCCGAGGAGGAGGAGGAGGAGGGGGGGGGGCCGGGGGGGGGCCACCCCCCCTGTCCCCCGAGGTGGGTCCCCGACTGTCCCCGAATTCCCCTGGTCCTCGTCACCTCACTGTCCCCAACCCCCCCACCACCACCGGGTCCCCAACCCCCCCCCCCCCCAGTGTCCCCAACCCCCCCACTGTCCCCAAACCCCTCCCAATGTCCCCAAAGTGCCCCCCCACCGTGTCCCCAAACCCCCCCCCAGTGCCCCCAACCCCCCCCACTGTCCCCCAAGACCCCTCCAGTGTTCCCAAAGTACCCCCCCCAGTGTCCCCAATCCCCCCCCACTGTCCCCAAACCCCCCCCAATGTCCCCAAAGAGCCCCCCCCATTGTGTCCCCCAACCCCCCCAGTCCCTGTGACCCCCCCCCACAGTGTCCGCAACCCCCCCACTGTCCCCAAACCCCCCTCACTGTCCCCCAAGACCCCCCAGTGTCCCCAAAGTGCCCCCCAGTGTCCCCAACCCCCCCCAGTCCCTGTGACCCCCCCTATGTCCCCAAAGTGCCCCCCCACCGTGTCCCCAACCCCCCCCCAGTCCCTGTGACCCCCCCCACAGTGTCCCCAACCCCCCCCACTGTCCCCCAAGACCCCCCCAGTGTCCCCAAACCCCCTCACTGTCCCCAAGACCACCCCCCTCGCACTGTCCCCAAACCCCCCCCCGGTCCCTGTGACCCCCCCCAATGCCATGGGGGTCCCGGGGGGGGACACGCACACACAGCCCTGACCCGCCCCCCCCCTGTTCCCCAGAGCCCCCCCGGAAGCTGCAGGCGCTGGAGGAGGAGCCGGGGGGGCCCCCCCCGGGCACAGGTGGGTCTTTTTGGGGGGGGGGGACACGACACAAGGGGGGGGGACCCCCAGATCCCCCCCAGTCCCTGACCCGTGTCCCGTCCCCCTCCCCCCCCCCCCCCCAGGGCCCCCCCCGGGGAAGGAGGGTGACAGGGGGCCCCCCCCCATAGTGGAGGCACAACGGGACCCCCCCGGGCCTGGGGGGGGCCCTGAAGACCCCCCAGAAGGAGCGACGGTGAGTGGGGGCGGGGGGGGGGCCCGTATAGGCTGTGGGGGGGCTGTGGGGGGGCTGTGGGGACCCCATTAATGGACTGGGGGGGGGGCCCATATGGCCTGGGGGGGGGGTCCCAAATGGACTTGGGGGGGGTCCCATATGGGCTGGGGGGGGGCTCTGGGGTCCCTATTACTGGGTGGGGGGGTCCCATAAGGACTGGGGGGGTCCCAAATGGACTTGGGGGGGGCTCTGGGGACCCCATTAATGGGTGGGGGGGGTCCCATATGGGCTGGGGGGGGCTCTGGGGACCCTATTACTGGGTGGGGGGGTCCCATAAGGACTTGGGGGGGCCCAAATGGATTGGGGGGGGGGGTCCCATATGGGCTGGGGGGGGCTCTGGGGTCCCTATTACTGAGTGGGGGGGTCCCATAAGGACTTGGGGGGGCCCAAATGGATTGGGGGGGGGCTCTGGGGAGCCCATTAATGGGTGGGGGGGGGTCCCATATGGGCTGGGGGGGGCTCTGGGGACCCTATTACTGGGTGGGGGGGTCCCATAAGGACTGGGGGGGGTCCCAAACGGACTTGGGGGGGGCTCTGGGGACCCCATTAATGGGTGGGGGGGGGGTCCCATATGGGCTGGGGGGGGCTCTGGGGACCCTATTACTGGGTGGGGGTGTCCCATAAGGACTTGGGGGGGGCCAAATGGATTGGGGGGGGGGTCCCATATGGGCTGGGGGGGGCTCTGGGGACCCTATTACTGGGTGGGGGGGTCCCATAAGGACTGGGGGGGGCCCAAATGGATTGGGGGGGGGGCCCATATGGGCTGGGGGGGTCCCAAACGGACTTGTTGGGGGGCTCTGGGGAGCCCATTAATGGGTGGGGGGGGTCCCATATGGGCTGGGGGGGTCCCAAATGGACTTGGGGGGGGCTCTGGGGACCCCATTAATGGGTGGGGGGGGGTCCCATATGGGCTGGGGTGGGTCCTATATAGATTAGGGGGATCCCATATAGACTAAGGGGGTCCCATATGGCCTGGGGGGGGGGTATCTCTCTCCGGGGGGGGGGGGGAGGTTGTTTCTGACGGTGCCCCCCCCCAGCCCCCCCCCGGGGCCAGCGGGGCCCTGCTGGCCTGGTGCCAGGCGGCCACGGCCGGCTACCGCGGGGTGCGGGTCACCAACTTCAGCACGTCCTGGCGCAGCGGCCTGGCCTTCTGCGCCCTCCTGCACCGCCACCACCCCCGCCTGCTGTGAGCCGGGGGGGGGCACGGGGGGGGGGGGGGGACACCCCGGGGGGGGGGGGGCGTGGGGACACAGGGGGGGGGACATGGGGACGCGGGATGGGGGGTTCTGGGGATGGGGGGGCATCGTAGGAGGGGGGAAACGGGGACATTGTGGGGATGGGGGGGCGTCCTGGGGGGGAAAAAGGGGGGGGGACATGGGGGGGGGACATGGGGGGGGACATGGGGACAGCCGGGGGGATGTGGGGACGTGGGGGGGGGGACATGGGGGGGACATGGGGATGCGGGATGGGGGGTTCTGGGGATGGGGGGGCATCGTAGGAGGGGGGAAACGGGGACATTGTGGGGATGGGGGGGCGTCCTGGGGGGGGAAAACGGGGGGGGACATGGGGGGGGTCATGGGGACATGGGGGGGGGACATGGGGACATGGGGGGGGGGGCATGGGGGGGACACTGGGGACAGGGGATGGGGGGTTCTGGGGATGGGGGGGCATCGTAGGAGGGGGAAAACGGGGACATTGTGGGGATGGGGGGGGTGACCTGGGGGGGGAAAACAGGGGGGGGACATGGGGACATTTGGGGGGGTCGTGGGGACACGGGGGGGGGACATGGGGACGCGGGATGGGGGGTTCTGGGGATGGGGGGGACATGGCAGGAGGGGGGAAACGGGGACATTGTGGGGATGGGGGGGCGTCCTGGGGGGGAAAAATGGGGGGGGGACATGGGGGGGGTCATGGGGGGGGGACATGGGGACAGCCGGGGGGATGTGGGGACGTGGGGGGGGGACATGGGGGGACACTGGGGACGCGGGATGGGGGGTTCTGGGGATGGGGGGGGCATCGTAGGAGGGGGAAAATGGGGACATTGTGGGGATGGGGGGGTGACCTGGGGGGGAAAAACGGGGGGGGGACATGGGGGGGGTCATGGGGACATGGGGGGGGGGACATGGGGACATGGGGGGGGGGCATGGGGACATGGGGGGGGGTGCATGGGGACGCGGGATGGGGGGTTCTGGGGATGGGGGGGACATGGCAGGAGGGGGGAAACGGGGACATTGTGGGGATGGGGGGGTGACCTGGGGGGGAAAAATGGGGGGGGGACATGGGGGGGTCATGGGGACATTTGGGGGGGGTCATGGAGACATGGGGGGGGTCATGGGGACATTTGGGGGGGGTCGTGGGGACGTGGGGGGGGGACACCGGGGACGCGGGATGGGGGGTTCTGGGGATGGGGGGGCATCGTAGGAGGGGGGAAACGGGGACATTGTGGGGATGGGGGGGCGTCCTGGGGGGGACAAATGGGGGGGGGACATGGGGGGGGTCATGGGGACATTTGGGGGGGTCGTGGGGACATGGGGGGGGACATGGGGACGCGGGATGGGGGGTTCTGGGGATGGGGGGGCATCGTAGGAGGGGGAAAACGGGGACATGTGGGGATGGGGGGGCGTCCTGGGGGGGACAAATGGGGGGGGGGACATGGGGGGGGTCATGGGGACATTTGGGGGGGGTCGTGGGGACATGGGGGGGGGACATGGGGGGGACACTGGGGACAGGGGATGGGGGGTTCTGGGGATGGGGGGGCATCCTGGGGGGGAAAATTGGGGGGGGGGGCCATGGGGGGGCACCTTGAGGACGTGGGGGGGCCCCCTGAATGCATGGGGGGGGGAATGTCACCTTGGGGACACGCGAAGGGACATTGTGTGTCCCCCCCCCCGTGTCGTGTCCCCCCCCCCCCCCCAGTGACTACGAGGCCCTGGACCCTCTGGACATCAGGGGCAACAACAAGCTGGTGAGTTTGTGGGGGGGGGGTCCTGGGGGGGGGAATGTGGGGACACCGGGACCCCCCCACTCACCGTGTCCCCATGTGTCCCCCCCCCCGTGTCCCCCCCGTCCCCCCCCCCCAGGCTTTCGACGCCTTCTCGGCGCTGGGGGTCCCGCGGCTGCTGGACGCGGCCGACATGGTGCAGCCCCCGGCCCCCGACCGCCTGGGGGTCATGACTTACCTCAGCCAGGTCCGGGCCCGTCTCCAGCCCCCCCCGGGACCCCCCCGGGGACCCCCCCACCCCCCCACGTCGGCTCCGGTCAGGGGGGGCCCCCCCGGAGCTCCCCGGAGCCCCCCAGAGCCCCCGACCCCCGGCTCGGCGCCTTGGACCCCCGGCTTGGCACCATCAAGGGGGGGCTCCCTCCGGACCCCCAGCTTGGCACCACTATGGGGGGGCCCCCCCGGACCGCCCCAGACCCACAGATTGATACCGGACAGGGGGGGCCCCCCCAGACCCCCCCCAACCCCCCTGGACCCCCGGCTCAGCGCCATTGATGGGGGGCCCCCCCCAGACCCACAGATTGACACCATTGAGAGGGGGCCCCCCCGGACCCCCCCAGACCCACAGATTGATACCGGCCAGGGGGGGCCCCCCCAGACCCCCCCAGATCCCTGGAGCCCTCCGGACCCCCAGCTCAGCGCCATTGATGGGGGGCCCCCCCCAGACCCCCAGCTTGGCTCCATTGAGGGGGGGCCCCCCCAGGCCCCCTCGGACCCACAGATTGACACCATTGAGAGGGGGCCCCCTCGGACCCCCCCGGACCCACAGATTGATACCGGCCAGGGGGGGCACCCCCAGACCCCCCCGGACACCCAGCTCAGTGCCTTGGACCCCCAGCTTGGCACCATCAAAGGGGGGCCCCCCCAGACCCCCCCCGGACCCACAGATTGATACTGGCCAGGGGGGGCCCCCCCAGGACCCACAGATCGGCTACAGCCAGGGGGGGCCCCCCCAGACCCCCCCAGACCCCCATCTCGGCTCCACCGAGGGGGGCCCCCCCCCGGACCCCCAACTTGCCAATGGCGGAGGAGGGGCCCCCTCGGACCCCCCCGGGCCCCCCCCCAACCCCCAACCCGACACCGTTGCGGGGGGGCCCCTGTCAGACCCTCAACTTCGCTTTCCCCAAGGGGGGCCCCCCCAAACCCCCCCGGGGGTCCTGGTGCCCCCCCCCGCGGCTGCACCGGCCCGTAGGGGGAGGGGGTCGCCCCCCCCCCGGGCCCCCCCCGGCCCCGCGCCCCCCCCCCGCACCAAGAGCTTCTCCCACCTGCGAGACGCCGACCTGCTGCGGAGACGGCGCCTGGGGCAGCGCGGGGACCCCCCCCCGGTGAGACCCCCCCCGAGACCCCCCCAGAGAGACCCCCCCCCGACAGCCCCCCCGGTGAGACCCCCCCCCCGAGACCCCCCCAGAGACCCCCCCCGACAGCCCCCCCGGTGAAACCCCCCCCGAGACCCCCCTGAGACCCCCCCCGACACCCCCCCCCGGTTGGGAGACCCCCACCGAACCCCACCCCAGAGACCCCTCCCAGAACCCCCCCCCAGGTTTGTGTCGAGACCCCCCCCGAGACCCCCCCCCTGAGACCCCCTCCAGAACCCCCCCCCGGTGAGACCCCCCCCGAGACCCCCCCTGAGACCCACCCCGACACCCTCCCCGGTGAGACCCCCCCCCGAGACCCCCCCAGAGACCCCCTCCAGAACCCCCCCCCCCCCTCCACGGTGAGACCCCCCCCAAGAGACCCCTCCAGAAACCCCCCCCCCCCGGTGAGACCCCCCCCCGAGACCCCCCCCCAGAACCCCCCCCGAACCCCCCCCCGGTGAGAACCCCCCCCCCCGATGACCCCCCCCAGAAGCAGACCCAGCAGAACCCCCCCCGGACACCCCCCCCCGGTGAGACCCCCCCCGAGACCCCCCCCAGAGACCCCCCCCAGACCCCCCCCGGTGAGACCCCTCCCCGAGACCCCCCCCAGAACCCCCCCCGAGACCCCCCGCGGTGAGACCCCCCTCAAGACCCCCCCGCGGTGAGACCCCCCCCCCCGAGACCCCCCGCGGTGAGACCCCCCCTCGAGACCCCCCCGCGGTGAGACCCCCCCAAACCCCCAGAGACCCCCCCGTCGGTGAAACCCCCCCGAGACCCCCCCCATGGTGACACCCCCCCCTCTCCACAGGGTGACAGGGACGTCGAGGGCCCCCCCGTGGCCCCCCCAGCCCAGCCCCCCTCCGGTGAGTGGGGGGGGGGGCACAGACGGGGGGGGGATGACACAAGGGGGGGGGTCACGGCCCCTCCCTGGCTCCCAGGGTTGAACGTGGGGTCCCCCCCCGTGTGTCCCCCCCCCTTGTCGTCCCCCTCCCCCCGCCCCCCCCCCGCAGACCCCCCAGCAGAGCCCGGACCCCCGGAGGAGGAGACGCCGGTAAGGGGACACGGGGGGGGGACATGGGACACGGGGGGGGGCACAAAGGGGGACACAGGGGTGGGATGGGGACATGGGGGGGGACACGGGGGGGGGACACGGGTGGGATGGGGACATGGGGGGGGACACGGGGGGGACATGGGACATGGGGGGGGCACAAAGGGGGACACAGGGGTGGGATGGGGACATGGGGGGGGCACAAAGGGGGACACAGGGGTGGGATGGGGACATGGGGGACATGGGACGGGGGGGACACGGGTGGGATGGGGACATGGGGGGGGACACGGGTGGGATGGGGACATGGGGGGGGGGACACGGGGGGGGGACACGGGTGGGATGGGGACATGGGGGGGGGACACGGGGGGGACATGGGACACGGGGGGGGCACAAAGGGGGACACAGGGGTGGGATGGGGACATGGGGGACATGGGATGGGGGGGACATGGGACAGGGGGGGACACGGGTGGGATGGGGACATGGGGGGGGACACAGGGGTGGGATGGGGACATGGGGGGGACATGGGGGGACACGGGGGACATGGGGGGGGACACAGGGGACAGGGGGGGCACAGATGGGATGGGGACATGGGGGGGACATGGGGGGACACAGAGGACACGGGGGGGGACACAGGGGACAGGGGGGCACGGATGGGATGGGGACATGGGGGGGACATGGGGGGACACAGGGGACACGGGGGGACACAGGGGACAGGGGGGGCACAGATGGGATGGGGACATGGGGGGGACACAGGGGACAGGGGGGGCACGGGTGGGATGGGGACATGGGGACAATGGGGTCATGTCCATGGTGGGTTGGTGGCAGCGGCGGTGGGTCTGTGGGGGGGGGTCGTGGGGACACTTGGGGACATGGGGGACATTGGGGACACTGGGGACACTGGGGACACTGGGGACACGTCCACAGCAGGTTGGTGGCAGCGGCTGGGGGGCCATGGGGGGACACTGGGGACATTGGGGACAGGTCGTTTCCCGCTGGTGGCAGCGGCGGTGGGTCCGCGGCGGGGCGGGGGGGGGGGGGGGGGGTGGTGTCGTGGGGACACTTGGGGACATCGGTGACATTGTGACAGCGGCTGTGTGACGCGGGGCAGTTCGTGGTGGCCGAGCTGGTGGCCCTGGAGCGGGAGCAGGCGCGGGTGGACGCCCGGGCTGTCACCCTGGAGCGGGAGCTGCGCGACCTCATGCGCTCCGGTACGGGGACACGGGGACAGCCAGGGGACACCACCGCGGACGCGGGGACACGGGACACCACCGGGGACACGGAGGGACGTGGGGACACGGGACACCACCGCGGACGCGGGGACACGGGACACCACCGGGGACACGGAGGGACATGGGACACGGGACACCACCGCGGACGCGGGGACACGGGACACCACCGGGGACACGGAGGGACGTGGGGACACGGGACACCACTGGGGACACGGAGGGACGTGGGGACACGGGACACCACCGCGGACGCGGGGACACGGGACACCACCGGGGACACGGAGGGACGTGGGGACACAGGGACACCACCGCGGACGCGGGGACACGGGTCACCCACCGGGGACAACGGAGGGACATGGGGACACGGGACACCACCGCGGACGCGGGGACACGGGACACCACCGGGGACACGGTAGGGACATGGGGACACAGGACACCACCGCGGACGCGGGGACACGGGGACACCACCGGGGACACGGAGGGACGTGGGGACACAGGGACACCACCGCGGACGCGGGGACACGGGACACCACCGGGGACACGGAGGGACATGGGGACACAGGGACACCACCGCGGACGCGGGGACACGGGACACCACCGGGGACACGGAGGGACGTGGGGACACGGGACACCACCGCGGACGCGGGGACACGGGACACCACCGGGGACACGGAGGGACGTGGGGACACGGGACACCACCGCGGACGTGGGGACACGGGACACCACCGGGGACACGGAGGGACGTGGGGACACAGGGACACCACGCGGACGCTGGGGACACGGGACACCACCGGGGACACGGAGGGACATGGGGACACGGGACACCACCGCGGACGCGGGGACACGGGACACCACTGGGGACACGGAGGGACGTGGGGACATGGGACACCACTGGGGACACGGAGGGACGTGGGGACACGGGACACCACCGCGGACGCGGGGACACGGGACACCACCGGGGACACGGAGGGACATGGGGACAGGGGACACCACCGCGGATGCGGGGACACGGGACACCACCGGGGACACGGAGGGACATGGGGACACGGGACACCACCGCGGATGCGGGGACACGGGACACCACCGGGGACACGGAGGGACATGGGGACACGGGACACCACCAGGGACACGGAGGGACGTGGAGAAATGGGGACAAGGGCACACCAGTGGGGACACGGGGACACCACCAGGGACATGGGGACACAGGGGGACATGGGGACGCAGGACACCACTGGGGACATGGGGACACCGAGGGGACACGGGGACACCACCAGGGATGTGGGGACATGGGGGGGCATGGGGACATGGGACACCACTGGGGACAGGGGGACACAGGGGGACATGGGGACGCAGGACACCACTGGGGACACGGGGACACCAAGGGGACATGGGGACATGGGACACCACCGGGGACACGGGGACCCAACTGTGGACACCACTGGGGACACGGGGACACCACCAGGGACATGGGGACACGGGGGGACATGAGGACATGGGACACCACTGGGGACACGGGACATGGAGAAATGGGGACAAGGGGACACCAGTGGGGACAAGGGCACCCAACTGGGGACACGGGGACACCACCAGGGACATGGGGACACAGGGGGACATGGGGACATGGGACACCACCGGGGACACGGGAACATGGAGAAATGGGGACAAGGGGACACCAGTGGGGACAAGGGCACCCAACTGGGGACATGGGGACACCACCGGGGACATGGGGACACCGAGGGGACACGGGGACACCACCAGGGATGTGGGGACATGGGGGGACATGGGACACCACCGGGGACACCACTGGGGACATGGGACACCACCAGGGACATGGGGACACAGGGGGACATGGGGACACCACCAGGGACATGGGGACACAGGGGGACATGGGGACACGGGACACCACTGGGGACACAGGGACATGGAGAAATGGGGACAAGGGGACATGGGGACACCAGTGGGGACAAGGGCACCCAACTGGGGACACCACCGGGGACATGGGGACACGGGGGGACATGGGGACACCACCAGGGATATGGGGACATGGGACACCACCGCGGACATGGGGACACCGAGGGGACACGGGGACATGGAGAAATGGGGACACCAGTGGGGACAGGGGGACACCACCAGGGACATGGGGACACCAAGGGGGACACGGGGGCACTACCAGGGATGTGGGGACACACATCCCCGTGTCCCCCGTGTCACCCTCCATGTCCCCATGTCCCCGTGTCCCTGTGTCCCCCCATGTCCCCCCGTGTCCCCCTGTGTCCCCCCCTGTCCCCTCTGTGTCCCCATGTCCCCGTGTCCCCCCGTGTCCCTGTGTCCCCCCATGTCCCCATGTCCTCTCATGTCCCCATGTCCCCCGTGTCATTACGTCCACCATGTTCTCCATGTCCCCCATGAACCTCAACTCCCCCCCTGTGTCCCCCCGTGTCCCCCCATGTCCCCCATGTCCCCGTGTCCCCCCATGTCCCCCATGTCCCCGTGTCCCCCCATGTCCCCTCACGTTCCCGTGTCCCCTCACATCCCCGTGTCCCCCCATGTCCCCCCGTGTCCCTGTGTCCCCCCATGTCCCCGTGTCCCCCCACATCCCCATGTCCCCCCACATCCCCATGTCCCCCCCGTGTCCCCATGTCCCCCCATGTCCCCTCACATCCCCGTGTCCCCCCGTGTCCCCATGTCCCCCCACGTCCCCTCACGTCCCCGTGTCCCCCCATGTCCCCGTGTCCCCCCGTGTCCCCCCATGTCCCCTCACATCCCTGTGTGCCCCCATGTCCCCGTGTCCCCCCGTGTCCCCCCGTGTCCCCATGTCCCCCCATCTCCCCTCACATCCCTGTGTCCCCCCCATGTCCCCGTGTCCCCCCGTGTCCCCATGTCCCCCCATGTCCCCTCACATCCCTGTGTCCCCCCACGTCCCTGTGTCCCCCCGTGTCCCTCCATGTCCCCGTGTCCCCCCACGTCCCCTCACGTCCCCGTGTCCCCCCACGTCCCCGTGTCCCCCCATGTCCCCGTGTCCCCCCGTGTCCCCCCGTGTCCCCAGGCGCCGACCCCCCCCGGGAGGAGCAGCTCATCCAGGAATGGTTCTCGCTGGTCAACCAGAAGAACGCGCTGCTGCGGCGGCAGGACCAGCTCCAGCTGCTGTGAGGGGACACTGGGGACACCGGGGGGGTCCCTGTGCGTCCCCCTGGGGGGGGGGGGGGGGTGTGTGTGTGTGACATCCCCAGTGACACCCCCGTGTGTGTCCCCCCCCCCCCCCAGGGCAGAGGAGCAGGACCTGGAGCGACGCTTCGAGCTGCTGAGCCGGGAGCTACGGGCCACGTTGGCCACCGAGGGTGGGGGGACAGGGGTTTTTGGGGGGGGGGGGAACAGGGGACATTTTGGGGGGGACGTGGAGGGGGGGACACGGGACTCCGGGGCTGGGGACAGTTGGATTTTGGGGACCCTCCCATGGGTTGGGGGTGGGGGGGGTGGACACGACTCTCCTGGGAATTGGGGACCCCCTGGATTTGGGGACCCCCCCCCGGCTTTGGGGACACCTCTGGATTTGGGGACCCCCCCCCAGCTTGGGGGACACCCCTGGATTTGGGAACCCCCCCCGGCTTTGGGGACCCCTTGGCTTGGGGACATCCTGGTTTGGGGACCCCCCCCCGACTTTGGGGACATCCCTGGATTTGGGGACACCTCCCCCCCCAGGCTTTGGGGACCCCTCGGGCTTTGGGGACCCCCCCTGGCTTTGGGGACACCCCTGGATTTGGGGACCCTGAGGGTTGGGGACCCCCAGCTTTGGGGACCCCCCCCGAGCTTTGGGGACCCCCCCTTGGCTTTGGGGCCCCCCCCCTGGATTTGGGGACCCCCAGCTTTGTGCTTCCCCCCCCCCCCGCCCCGGGTTTTGGGGACCCCTTGGCTTGGGGACATCCTGACTTTGGGGCCCCCCCGGGCTTTGGAGACGCCCCCCCCCCCCCCGGGTTTTGGGGACCCCCCTCCTCACATTTCGCCCCCCCCCCCCCCAGACTGGCTGAAGTCCCCGTCCCAGCGCCAGCGGGAGCAGCTGCTACTGGACGAACTGGTGTCACTGGTGAACCAGCGGGACCAGCTGGTGCGGGACCTGGACTGGCGCGAGAGGACGTGAGTTGGGGGGGGGGGGGCGCCGGGGGGGGTCCCAGGGGGTCTGGGGGGGTCGGAGGGGGGTCCCAAGGGGTCATATGGGGATCTGGGGGGGGTCTCAGTGGGTCTGGGGGGGTCCCAGGGGTCTGAGGGGGGGGTCCCAGGGGGTCATATGGGGGTCTGGGGGGGTCTCAGTGGGGTCCTGGGGGGGTCCCAGGGGGTCATATGGGGGTCTGGGGGGGTCCCGGGGGGGTCCCAGGGGGTCTGGGGGGGCCGAGAGGGGTCCCAAGGGGTCATATGGGGGTCTGGGGGGGTCTCAGTGGGTCTGGGGGAGTCTCAGGGGTCTGGGGGGGGGTCCCAGGGAGTCATATGGGGGTCTGGGGGGGTCCCAGGGGGGTCCCAGGGGGTCTGGGGGGATCGGAGGGGGGGTCCCAAGGGGTCATATGGGGGTCTGGGGGGGGGGGGTCTCAGTGGGGTTCCCGGGGGGGTCTCAGGGGTCTGGGGGGGGGGGGTCCCAGGGGGTCATATGGGGGTCTGGGGGGGTCTCAGTGGGTCTGGGGGGGGGGCCCCAGGGGGTCTGGGGGGATCGGAGGGGGGTCCCAGGGGGTCATATGGGGGTCTGGGGGGGTCTCAGTGGGTCTGGGGGGGGGCCCCAGGGGGTCTGGGGGGGTCGGAGGGGGGTCCCAGGGGGTCATATGGGGGTCTGGGGGGGTCCCAGGGGCCCCGGGGGGGGATTGGGGGGGGTCCCAATGGGGTCCCGGGGGCTCATATGGGGGTCCCGGGGGGGGTGGTGCGGGGATTCCCGGGGGGATCCGTGTGGATCGGGGGGTTCCCGGGGCGGGGGGGGGTGGGGTGTGTCCCCACGGGGGGGGGGGGGGGTGTCCGTGTGTGCGTGTGCCCCCCCCCGACCCCCCCCCGTGCCCCCCCCAGGGCGCAGGAGGAGGACGCCCACCTGGAGCGTGGCCTCCGCCAGCGGCCGCCGCAGCTCGGCCCGGGGGGGGGGCGCCTGTCGCATCGTCTGAGGGACACCCCCCCCCCCCCCGGAACGCCCCCCCCCCGGACCCCCCATCCCCCCCACCCCCGGACCCCCCGGGACCCCCCCCCCCGCGGCTGAAATAAAGGAGGTTTTGCGTGTGGAAGAGAATGGGGGGGCCATGGGGGGGGGGCTATGGGGGGGGGCTATAAGGGATGGGGGGGGCTATAGGGAAGGGGGGGGCTATGGGGGGGGCTATAGGGATGGGGGGGGGCTATAGGGAAGGGGGGGGGGCTCTATGTCCGTGTCCCCCCCCCCCCCCCCAGACAGAGGCTTCTGAGGCCAAAGGCTTTATTGCGGGGGGGGGGGGGCCCAGCCTGTGTGTGACCCCCCCCCCCCCCCCCCCCCCCCACTGCCACCGCGGGGGGGCTCCAGTGTCACACGGGGGGGGGGGACACGGTGGGGGGGGGGCTCCAGTGTCACACGGGGGGGGGACACACGGTGGGGGGGGGGGGCACGGGGGGGGGGGGGGGGGGCTCCAGTGTCACACGGGGGGGGGGGGGGACACGGGGGGGGGGGGGGGGCTCCAGTGTCACACGGGGGGGGGGGACACGGTGGGGGGGGGGCACGGGGGGGTGTCACAGCTTCGGTTTCACAGTTAGTGGGGGGGCGGGCGG
>CANTUZ010000014.1:4697668-4773210 GCA_947846985.1 Fratercula arctica | reverse complement strand
CCTGGTTTATTCACCTCTAAGGGAAACAGAGTTGGAATTTCATTTCTTCCTCCTGAACTGAGTGACTAATTTCTCTCTCCCACTGCCCACCCAGATAACCCAGAGCAGAAGAGCGGAAGAACAGGATCCTTCCCTTTCAGGTAGCCCCTGCCTTGCTGTCCTTCTTGAAAGGTCTCCTCTAGTGATCTGCAGCTGTGAGCAGCCCTGACCCACAGAGAGAGGGGTAAGCAGAGGACACCTGGGTGGTGCCCAGCAGGTCCCTGGGGTGCAGAGCAGCTCTCCCGACTCTGCACTAGGGCACAGAGAGCTCGGCTCTTCTGCGTTGCCCGACACAGCTTGTCCCTCGTGCATCTGATAAAACAATATCAAACTAATAACCTGAACGCAGGGCGATACCTCCATAATACCAAAAGCCTTGTTCCAATTTAGAGATACCAGCTCAGCTCCAACTACAGCCTACCGTTAAAAAACCCACTGAATTTAAGGCCCACACAAAGCACCCTTAACATCTTTGAAACGGGGTCTCCTTCAGTGCTGCTGCACAGCCCCTCCCATGTAGCTCTGCTCTTCCCCGTAAAACATTACCGTAAGTCACGTCCGTACAACGTGCCGATGTCTACTCCACCTGAGGTGACTGTTCCGCCCTGGCCTCAACAGTCTAGGCAGATCCACATACTAACCGTAGACTCTTATCACTGTTTAGCCTACCCCTGACTCTGCATCCCCGGGCAGGGCAGCTCTGAGCCAAACACAAGCAAGCACAGACCAACACTACACTGAATACTACAAACAACGCGCCACAAAGATGAGAGAAAACTCTCTGCAAGAAGAACGACACCAGGGTGGAAGTCACCATCAGGCAAAAAGACCTGCGGGTCCATGATGGTGATGTGAAGAGGCTCTATGGAACTCCCTGAAACCAAGTGTAGAATGTCACGGCCTGTGATAAGAAAAGACTCTCCAAAATGCAAAGATGTGTGCGCAGGAAGCCTCGCTTCAGGACCTAAGAATGTAACGACGCACGGCGGAAATCCCAGAAGTCCCTGAAAATGGACTGCTTAGAAAGCAGAACTGCTCACGCCACCGGGAACAACTCTGCGGAAGACGACCCACTGGAAGCTTCCCAGACTCGAGAGCGATCCATCATTTAAGCTTGTAATGCAACAAGAAAAGCATCGCCCGATTGATGCTCCCTGGAAACGGGCTGCTGGGAAGAACCGCTCGCGCAGCTGGGAACCGGCCGGAGTTTTCCATGGCAGCAGAACCCACCCACGCTTTGACTCAAGAAAACGCGGATGCGCGTGCCGGAGCGTACGGAGCACGGCGAGACCCAAAGGTCTCAGACGCAGAAGACGCGGCACGAACTACACAATGGACACAGGCGAGAACTCACCTGCCCGGCACACCCCCTCCCTTTATCTGGGGGTCCCCGTCGCGATATGGGGGGTCCCCGTCGCAATCTGTGGGGCTCCTCTTGCAGAAAGGGGCCCCTGTCGCAATATGGGGGGGTCCCCGTCGCGATATGGGGGGCTCCCCATTGCGATATGCGGTTCCCTGTTGTGATATGGGGGGTTACCCATCGCGATATAGGGGGCTCCTCTTGAAGAAAGGGGTCCCCGTCGCGATATGGGGGCTCCCCGTCGCAATATGGGGGTCACCATTGCAATATGGGGGGCTCCTCTTGCAGAAAGGGGTCCCTGTCGCAATATGGAGGTTCCCTGTCGCGATATGGGGGTCACCATTGCAATATGGGGGGTCCCTGTTGCAATATGGGGGGCTCCTCTTGCAGAAAGGGGTCCCTGTCGCAATATGGGGGTTCCCCGTCGCAATATGGGGGTCCCCGTTGCAATCTGGGGGGTCCCCATCGCGATATGGGGGGCTCCTCTTGCAGAAAGGGGTCCCTGTTGCAATATGGGGGGTCCCCGTCACGATATGGGGGTCACCATTGCAATATGGGGGGTCCCTGTTGCAATATGGGGGGGTCCCTGTCACGATACGGAGGCGCCTCTTGCAAAAAGGGGTCCCTGTTGCGATATAGGGGGTCCCTGTAGCGATATGATGGCCCCTGTTGCAATATGGGAGGTCCCCGTGGCAATACAGGGGGCTCCTCTTGCAGAAAGGGGTCCCCATCGCGATATGGCGGGCTCCCCGTTGCGATATGCAGTTCCCTGTTGCGATATGGGGGTCCCTGTGGCGATATGGGGGCCGCCTCTTGCAAAAAGGGGTCCCTGTTGCGATATAGGGGGTCCCTGTCACAATATGGGGGGTCGCCTGTCGCGATATGGGGCCCAGGCCAGCAGGGGGCGCCACGGGGGGTCGAACCCCGCCCCGGGGTGGGGGGAAGGTCCCCCCCCAGGGGTGCCACCACCGGCGCCTTTTGCTTTTTTTTTTGTTTTTTGGCCTTTTTGGGTCCGGAGGAGAAAAAGCAAAACCTGAGACAACGGGGGGTTCTCTCAGGAAAAGAAAAAACCTCCCCGAAACGGGGGCAAAAGGGGGCGATTTGGGCAAAAAGCGAATGAAAACCCCACCCCACCCCCAGTTTCGCTGCGGCGGCGTCAGGGAGACGAGCCCCAAACTGCCCGGAAAGCAGGAAACTGCCCCAAAAACCAGCCTCCCCAGGGGGTGTTTAGGGGGGGGAAGGGGGAGGGGGGGAGGGGATTTTTAAGAAATAAAATGGGATTTGGGGTCAGAGGCGCAAAATGGGCTGAGAAAGAGGGATTTTGGGTTGGAGTCGCATCCCGGGCGCAAAATGGGCTCAGAAATCGCAATTTTGGGTTGGAGTCACGTCCCGGGTGCAAAATGGGCTGAGAAAGTGGGATTTTGGGTCGGGCGCGGGGGCCCCGCCAGTACTTACTCCGCTCGCTCACCTTTCCTGCCTCTTATTTTGGGGGGCCTTTCTAGTTTTTAGCCATTTTTTGTAGCCAATTGTCCATTTTGGGGTGGATCGAGGCCGTTTTAGGCTCCCTCGCTGCGACAGGGTGGGGGGGAGAGAAACAACAACAACAAACGAGGAAAAAGAAGTGGAAAAAAGGGAAAAAAAGGAGCGGAACGGCCGAGCTCTTCCCTACCCCCAAAATCCTGCGGCTTCTCCTCAACTCCTATCGTTTTGGGGAAAAAAACCTGGGAAAAAGGTTAACAAAAGCCTCCCCCCCTCCCCCGCCAGGTGACATGCAACGGCGCTGAGCGCTTCCCCCCCCCCCCCCCCCCCCCCCCCCCCCGGAAAAAGCCACGTTTTCCATTAAAAATCCCAGTTCGGGAAGGGGGGGGGCAGGCAATGGCACCCATGGGGCGTTTTGGGGCAGGTTTTAGCCTTTTTTTAGGTTTTGGGGGTTCTTTTGGTTTCCAAATTCGTGGCTCCAGGGGAGAGGAAGCGGAATTTGGGGGAGGGGGGGGGACGGGACCGGCAAAAGGGTGGAACCACCCCCTCCCCCCCCATCGCACCCAAATCCGGCCGGAATTTCCCAGTTTTGGGGTTGAAAGCAGCAAAAATACCCTTTTTTTTTTTTTCACCCGATCCCTACATGTTTCTGCAGACCCTTTTTTGGCTTTTTTTGCCCCAATCTGGCAGTTTAAGGCTACGAATCCTCAGTCGCAGAAGCGGCGAAAGGAAAGGGGGGGTCTGGAAAAAAAACACCTGCGAGACACAGCCCCCCCCCCCCCCAGCCACCTTTTGGGGGAAAACCACCCCTTTTTCCCATTTCTCCATAAAACCGCCCCGTTTCTCGCGTCGCTCCGCGGGGGGGGGGGGGGGGGGGGGGGGGGGGGGGGGTGGGGCCGGAGAAGGGAGTGGGGTGGGGGGGCGCAGACATCCCGCGCGGCGCATTTTGGGGGGGGGGGGGGTTCCCACCGTGCCCCAACAACCCCCACGCCACCCAAAACGACTGGAAAACACCCCAAATTCCGCAGCTCCTTTCCCCCCCCCGCCCCCAAACCGGGTGATTTTGGGGACCTGGGGAGCGGGGGGGACGGGGTGGGGGCAGCTCCCACCATCACCCACAAAGCCATTTTGGGGGGGTTTTGCCTCCAATTTTTTTTTACCTTGCTCACCTCTACACTTACACGGTTTTTTTTTTTTTGGGGGGGGGAAGCCTAAATTTACTCATCCTGCTGCCATTTATGGAAAAAAACCTAAAAAACACAATTATTGCACATCCCCCCCCCGCCTGCCTCCGTCCCCTCCCTCACCCCGAGCCTTTTGGGGCCTTTCACGTTCTTTTTTCCTATGGGGGGGGGGGTGTTCCTGGGGCCGAGCCTCAGTCCTCATTTGCCAGCTCCGTTTTGGGGGAAAAAAGCGGCTTTTCTTCCCAGCTGCCTCCTACCAACTGCATCTGCGGAAAGGCCAGAAACAACCCAAAACGCACGCCCCCCCCCCCGCCCCTTCACCCCCAGCTCCACCAGCCGGTAACCAACAGAAACACACACACACACCCCCCCACACACCCACCCCCCAAAAAATCGAAATTAAATAAAAAAACCTTACTTCTGCCTGGCTCCACATTAATCAAATCAGGGGGTTTTATCCTCAAAGATCCCTGCGGACAAGCTCCCGAGCGCGTATTGGGTGCGGATTTGCCTTTTTTTGGTTAAATCCCGAGCCTCGGGGCGGGGGGGGTGTCTCTTTTTATTTTTCCTTGTCATTTTTCTCACCGTTATTGGCTTTTTTTTTCCTTTTTTTTTTTTTTTTTTTTTTTTTTCCTCCTGCATTTTGCTGCTTCACTGAGGGGGGAAAAACAATCGAGATACCCCACCCCCCCCCGCCAACCCCGACACCCTCCCTTCCCTCCTCCCTCAAAAAACCACCGAATTCCCCCCCCCTCCTTTTCCCCTTTTTTCAGCGAGTTTCGGCCATCCCCTCCTGCGCCATCGCCTTTTTTTTGGGGGGGGGGAGGGAATAAAGGATTTTGGAGCACTTACTCTGCGGTGCCATGGCGGGACCTAGGAAGCGCTAGAGCCGGAGCCTGGTGACGCTGGAGGGGGCTTTGGAGGGGGGGGGCCGGATTTTCCCCCATTTCTTGGGGTTTTTAAGAGGGGAAAAAAAAAGGGGGGGGAGCGGGGGCGACGGCCGCAGCACCTGGAAAGATAAGAGCCCCCCCCCCGGCCCCAAAACCCCCCGAATCCCCCCAAAAGCGGGCGGGGGGGAAAGGCCTCACCCGGCTCCGCCGTCCTGCTCCAGCCCCACCAGCTCCGGCGTCGTTTTGAGGGTTGTGTTTTTTTTTTTTTCCTCAAATTTCTTAAAATAAGCTTTTCTCCGGCCGGGCCCAGCTTCCTCCAGGGGCTCTGCTCTGTGCTCTGGCCCTTCCTCCTCCTCCTCCTCCTCCTCCTCCGGCCCTTGGGCCAAAACGCCTCTAAACGCCATTCCTCCGGTTCCACCGGCTGCGCTCCTCTCTCCTCTAGTTCCTCTTCTCTTCTACCCTCAGCTTCTTCATTCTCTTTTAGCATTTTCTTATCTTTTTTTTTTGCCCCTCCACTTCCTCTTTTCATTTCTCTTGCCTCTTATTTTTTCTTGTCTCCTCTTCTATTTTTTCTTTTCCTTGTTTCTATCTTTTCTCTTCTAGTTTTCCTCTTATTTTTTTCTTTTAATTTTTCCTTTTTTTTTTTTTTGTTTTCCTCTGGTCTCATTTTGGACATTTTTCATTTTGGCCTTTTTTTTTCTTTTTCCTCTTCCCTCCTCTAGCTTCACCAATTTCCACTGGCTCCTCCGATTTTTCCTTTTTCTTTCTTACTTTCTATCTTCTCCAATTTCCAGCAGATTCTTTTTTCTATTGCCTTTTTTCTATTTTTTTCTATTTTCTTTTTTATATTTTTTCTATTTTTTTCTATTTTCTTTTTTCTGTTTTCTTTTTTCTGTTTTCTTTTTTCTGTTTTTTCTACTTCCTATTTTTTCTATTTTTTTCTATTTTTTCTATTTTTTCTATTTCTTCTATTTTCTTTTTTCTATTTTTTCTATTTTCTTTCTTTTTTCTATTTTTTTCTATTTTTTCTTCTGTTTTCTTTTTTCTATGTTCTTTTTTTCTACGTTTCTTCTACTTTTTTCTTTTTTCTCTATTTTCTCTTGTTTTTTCTTTCTATTTTCTCTTTTCTATTTTTTTTTCTATTTTCTTCCTTCTATTTTCTCTTTTTTTTTGCTATTTTCTCTCTTATTTCCTCCTCCAGCTTCGCCAACTTGTGTCAGCTCTTGTTTTTCCTCCTCTCTTCTCTTTTTTTTCCCCCTTTTTTCTCACTTCTTTCTCCTCTTCCCTGCCCAGCGCCTCCTTCCTGGCTGCCAGCCGCCATCTTTTACCAAGAAGTCCTTTTTTTCCCCCAGCCAGGGGCCACTGGGGGAAAAAAACGGAAGCCCTTCAGTTCCTCTCTTCCAGCCGTTCCTCTGGCTCCCTGCCGAGCTCCATCTTCGCTCTGGATTTTTCCTCTTTTCCCCCAATTCTCTCCTCTCTCAAACCATCTTCCTCTGCCAGAATCTTCCGTCTCGCCTCAAACCGCCGGATTTCACCCCAAACTCCCGCAACATCCGCACCCAACCTGCGCTGCCCGGCCCCGCGCCGCTTTCTGGGAGAGACAAGGAAAAAAAACCTTCAGCAGCTTTTCCTTCAAAAAAAGCAGCTTTGGGAGCTTTAAAAAAAAAAAAAAACCAAAAACCACAGCTCTAAGAGCTCTTTTGAAAATGAAACCAGCTTTAGGAGCTTTCTTAAAAAACTAAAACAGCTTTAAGAGCCTTTTAAAAAAATAAAACAGCTTTAAGAGCACTTTTTTTGTTTTTAAAGCAAGCCGCTTTGAAAGCTTTTTTTTGTTTTTTTTTTTCCCCCATTAAAAGCGCCCCAGCTCGCTCCGGCTTTTCCGAACTAGCAAATTAGAATATTTTAAGAATTAAAATAACGTAACAGCTTCGAGAGCTTCGTTTTCTTAAAACAGCCTTGAGAGCTTCAGGTTTTTAACAAAACAGCTTTAAGAGCTTCAGTTTTAAAAAATAAAAGAGCTTGAAGAGCTTTTTTTTTTTTTTTTTAAAAAATAAAGCAGCTTTGCGAGCTTTTTTCATTAAAAAAAAAGCAGCCCAGCTCGCTCCGGATCTTCCGAACAGTTGAATTGCCATGTTTTAAGAATTCGGAAGAAGAAAATAGCTTTTAAGAGCTTTTTTTTTTTTCCCTTGAAAGGAAACAGCTTTCAGGTATTTTTTTCTTTAAATAAAGCAGCTTTTAGAGCATTTTTGAAAAAATAAAGCCGCTTTAAGAGCATTTTTTTTTTTTTAAAATAAAGCAGCTTTAAGAGTATCTTTTTTTTTTAAAAATAAAGCAGCTTTAAGAGCTTTTTCCAGCCTTGGAGGAGCCCTGGCCCTTCCCGCGAGGGAACGGCCGTTCTTGCCCGAATTCGCCAGGATTTGGGGCGCTTTTCCTGGCGGGGCGCGGGGGGGGCCCCCGTTATAAACCTGCTCCACGTCAGCGCCGTTGCAGCCGCCTCCGCGGGGGGGGGGGGGGGGGGGGCGGGGTGGTGGCAGCCAAGAAATAGTCCCCAAAATGGCCAAAAAAGGGCAGCGGCTTGAAAAAACTTCAATCCTACCCCACCACGCGAGAAACCCTCTTTTTGTCTTCTTATTTTTTTTCATTTTTGTCCCCCCCCCCTTCCCAATCATCGCGGGAGGCGTTCGGCCACCCCGTGTGTTTCGGCGTGAAAACGGTTAAATTTAACACTAAGTTTTTTTGCTGGATTTTGCCTGTTCTGGACAAGAAACCCCGCTCTGACCTTTCCGGATGATTTTCGAATGGTCTCATTATTTATTTAATAATGTTTAACGCCATTTTCGCTCTTGCTGCATCATGGGGCTGGGCTCTTGTAAAAAAAAAAAAAAAAAAAAAAAAAAAAAACCCACAACAAAAAAAAGCCCCTTTTCTCCCCAAAACAGTCACAAATCTCAGGAGAAGCCACTCGACTCTTGAGGGGGACACACAGAAACCCATTTTTTCTGCCCATTTCCAGAAAAGCCCACATAACCCTTTTTAAGGTAAATATTTTTCGTCCCGTTCTGGCCCCAAACGTTTTTTTATTTCATAATTACTTTCGCCCCTTTCCCAGCAAAGCCCAAGCACTCCTTTTTTTTTTACTTCTCCCTTTCCACCAAAAAAAAAAAAAAAAAAAAAAAAAAACAAAAAACCCCAAAACAAAACAAAACAAAGAGACACCAGAATCTCAGCATTTCACACCATTTCAAGGCTGTGCTGAGTCACGGTGTGGCCTATTTTCAACCACGTGGGGGGGGGGGGAAATTCACTTTTGTGGCATTTCCAGACGTTTCTGGGCAAGAAACAACACCCCAAAAGTGCTGGCGGGGAGGATACCCCCCCCAAACCTGTAATTAAAGCCGATCCAGGGCTAATTAAAGCCGCTGACGAAGCAACGAGGCATTTCGGAGGCGCAGGCCGAGTTTTTCTGACGCATTTCCAGGGCGTTTCCTGCGGGAGGACATTTCACTGCTGTTATTAATATTTTCCTGTGTTACTCTGCCATTAAGACCCCCAAAACTGGGGTTTTTTTCCCACCATTTCAGCCACAGGGAGAGGCCTCCCCTCACTCATAACCTGCCTTTTTCAGGGGGAATTCACCTCAATGACCATTTTCGCAGCAATGATTTGCCCGTTTACGGCTGTTTTAAAGCACATACTGCCCCCCCCCCCCCCCCGATTTCAGCTTTAAAATTATTTTATTGGCTGCAGCACAGCCAGACTTCACTTTTTTTTTTTGCAGGGAAACGCTCCGAAAAGCTGCTTTTCCCTCAGGGGCTGGGCCTGGAAGGGCAATTTTAAGGCATTTTCCCAATGGAAAGGTGAACCCCGTTCTCACAAAAAAAAATGGGGTTCTATCACCAAAAAAAAAAAAAAAAAAATCCCTGAAAAGTCCCAGCTAGGTGAAAAAGCTGTTGTGGTTTTTTAACCGCGATAGCACTAAAAATCTTCAAAATGAGTCCCAAAATGGGCCCAACAGCTCTGCCAGCACTTTTAGGCCAATTTAAGCCGGTTTTGAGGCCCATTTTGGCCCCGACTCAGGCGAAAACCATGGGGGAGGCCTCAAAAACCAGCACCAAGCTGAAAACCGCATTTTCGGCTCTTTTTTTTACCCAAACAGCCCCTTTTTGGGGCCCACAACGAGGAGGCTCCTCCACCTCACCCCCCAGCCCTCTCCCCACAGAGTTTTGCGTTGAAACCCCCTCCCCAGTTCCTCATCGCCCTCCTTGCGTTCCCTCTTGAAAACCAGCCTTTTTTGACGAGTTTTCACACAAAAATTACCTCAGGAAGGAAGGGGGGGGGGGGGGGGGGCGTGAAAAATTTACCTCAGGAAAGAGGAGTGGTCTACTTTACCGCCTTCCCTGCACCCATCCCAACCGGGGACACCCCCCCCAAACCACCGATAAAACAACACAAAATCCCCTCCCCCCCCTTTCGCTCCCCTTCCCCCTCCCCACAACCTTTAATTTTATACCTCTTCCACGCCCATTTACAGGCAAAAATCCAAGAATTTGGGGGCGGGCCCGGCCGGCGGAGGGATACGCGCTGAAGCCGCGCCCCCCCACCCCACACACACCGCGGTGATGCGGATCCCGCAGCCGGTTCTAACCGGCGCCGGGTGGCGCAGCGCGGGACTGCGCATGCGCGGGCGCTCCCCCACCCCCACCCCACCCCCTCCTGCCGCAGTGCCGCGGGGGCGGTGGCAGTCGCTCCGTCCTTTCCCGCCCCAAAATGGGGGGGGCGGTAGTCAACAGAGTCCCATCCGGAGCCGGCAGAGACGAAAATGTAAAAAAACCAACCCTTTCCACCTTGATTTTACCTCAGAAAATGCTTGAGTTACCTCAGAAAATGTGCGGTTCCGCCCCACCCCTCCACCGCGCGGGCAGGCCCTCGGGAAAAGCGGTACTTTTGGCCCAAAATGGCCTCCGGGACACCTCCCTGCTGGTTCCCTCAGCAAAAAAAAAAAAAAAAAAACCACCATTTTCTACAGAAATGAGCCGCTCCACCGACCCGAAATGGCGTTTCCTCACAGGAACGTCCCGTTTTCCCCGAGGGAAGCGGGGGGGTGGGGGGGCGCCGGCCTTTCCTTCAGGAAGCCACTTTGCAAAATATTTACACACACACACCCCCCAAATATTTTATGGTTTTGCTCCTTCTCTGTTGGTAAACTCGCTCAGTTTCACAGATGGTTATTTACCAGTGCCCCAATAATACTTAACCCCGTGCTCGCAGAGCACAAAAGTTTTCCCAAATCACTGATTTTCCCTTTTAGGAAAAAAAAAGTTATTTAGGGCCGAGGTGGTTTTGCCGGGGCTGCTGGGGCTTTATTTGTTAAAAAAAAAAAAAAAAAAAAAAAAAGAGGTAAAGTTCGTTTAAAAAAAAAAAACCTTGGTATGGGGGAAAATGGGGTTAAATAGAGAAACAGTCGAATTTTGGGATGTTTTTTGTGCCCAGGGTGTGACCTGCGAAGGCCGGACAGGAGAGAAGTGACCCTAAATTGGCTGGATTTGCCCCAAAGGAGGCTGCGGGGTGAGTGAGGTGCGTGCAGCATCCAGGGGCTTGTTAGCGCTAACGAGGGGAGGCTCCCCCATGAAACACGGGCTCCCGTGACAGGCACACGCGTGTCCGACCCCCCTGTGACGCGCACGGACACGCGTGTCCAGCCCTCCATGACACGCACACGCATGTCGTCCCCAGCCCTAAAATGGCTGCCATCACGTGGGGCCACCATTTGGCAACGCTGCTCCCCCCCATCGGCCCCAAACCGCCCTGAATTAACCCCAAACTGCCTCATCTCACCCAAACTCCCCTAAATTAGCCCCAAACCTGCCCTGAATCACCCCCCAACTGCCACAGTATGTCCCAAACCCCCCTGAATTAGCCTCAAACCTGCCACGAATTAGCCCCAAACCACCCGGAATTAGCCCCAAACCTTCCAATCTGTCCCAAACTTCCCTCAATTAGCCCCAAACTGCCCCAAACCTTCCAATCTGCCCCAAACTTCCCTCAATTAGCCCCAAACTTCCCCAAACCTTCCAATCTGTCCCAAACTTCCCCCAATTAGCCCCAAACTGCCCCAAACCTTCCAATCTGTCCCAAACTTCCCTCAATTAGCCCCAAACTGCCCCAAAACCGCCTTCAATCACCCCCCAACTGCCCCAGTATGTCCCAAACCCCCCTGAATTAGCCCCAAACCCCCCTGAATTAGCCCCAAACCACCTGGAATTAGTCCCAAACTGCCCTAAATTAGCCCCGAACCATCCGATCCATCCCAAACTTTGCCAAATTAGCCCCAAAACCACCCTCAATCACCCCCCAACTGCCCCAGTATGTCCCAAATCCCGCCGAATTAGCCCCAAAATGCCTAGAATTGGCCCTAACCTGCCCTCAATTCACCCCAGCTGCCCCAACCCCCCCCCCCCCCCCCGGATTTGCCCAAATGTACCCCAAATTGACCCAAAACGGCCCAAACTGCCCCAAATCACCCCCCTGTCCCAAAATGCCCTGAATTAGCCCCAAAATGCCCCGATCCGGCGCAAACCGCCCTGAATTAGCCCCCAAACCCACAGATCTGCCCCCAGCTTCCCTCAAGTGGCCCCCAGATGTCCCAAACTAGCCCCGAATTAGCCCCAAACCACCCCATTTTTCCCAAACTTCCCTAAATTGACCCCAAACTGCCCGGAAATGTCCCGTCCCGTCCCCCCCTGAATTTGTCCCCAGGGGGTGGTGTGGCCGGGGGGGGGGTGTGTGTGTGTGTGACACTGACATCCGTGTCCCTGGAGTTTATTGGGGGGGGGGGGGGTCCCAGTGCCCCCAGTCTGTGCTGGGGGGGGGCTCCCAGTGGCCCCAGTCTTGCAGTGGGGGGGGGGGGGGGGCTCCCAGTGCCCCCAGTCCTGGGCGGGGGGGGCTCCCAGTGCCCCCAGTCTGTGATGAGGGCGGGGGTTGTCTCAGCCCTGCTCTGCCCCGGCCCCCCCCGCCCCAGGGCCGTGGGAGCCCCCCCCCCGTCCGAAGAAGGACGCCGAGCGCCGGGGGGGCTTCACCCGCCGCAGCTCCTCACCTGGGGGGGGCACACACACACACGGAGGGGGGGGGTCAGCGCACACCAGGGACACCTGTGTCCCCCGCCACAGGGTGCCCCCATGTGGCCCCCCCCCCCAGAGATGGGGTGTCCCCCCCATGTCGGGTCCCCCCCCCCCCAGCCTCGCACCACTGGGTGCCTCCCTGTGACCCCCCCCAGATCCCCTGTCCCCCCCCCCAGACCCCCCCGTGTCCCCCCCCAGATCCCCTGTCCCCCCCTCCCAGACCCCTCCGTGTCCCCCCTGTCCCCCCCTCCCAGACACCCCCATCCCCCCTGTCCCCCTCCGGATCCCCCCCAAGGATCCTCCTGTGTCCCCCCTGTGTCCCCCCCAACATGTTCTGTGTCCCCCCCCCATGTCTCCCCCTGACTCCTCTGTGCCCTCCGTGTCCCCCTCGTCCCCCTGTTCCCCCCCCCCAGATCCCTTGTCCCCGCCCCCCAGGTCCCCCCCAAGGATCCTCCTATGTCCCCCCTGTCCCCCCCCCCAAGATGTTCTGTGTCCCCCCCCATGTCTCCCCCCGACTCCTCTGTCCCCCCCGGCGCCCCCCCCCCGCGATGTCCCCCCCCGTCCCACCCTCCCGCACGTAGTCGATGGTCGCCAGCCGCTGGAGGCGGGGCCGGGTGACGCTCTCCTGCCGCCGCAAGGGGGAGCCCTGCGCTGGGGGCGTGTCCAGGGGCGGGGCCTGCTCCGGGGGCGGGGCCGAGGCCGGCTCCGCCCCCCCCAGCTCGATGCAGCACTCGATGAGGGCGCTCATCAGCTCGGCCTGGGGGACACACACACACACACGCTGCCCCACACCGCCCCACAGCTGCCCCCCAACCACCCCCCGCTGCCTCCCAGTGCCCCCCAACGGCCCCACAGTGGTCCCCAAGTGCCCCACAACCCTAACCCCAGTGCCCCCCAACACTCCCCACTGCCTCCCAGTGCCCCCCAAGCGCCCCCCAACCACCTCCCACTGCCCCCCCACTCCCCCCCAACCACCCCGGCAGGGGACAGCTGCCCCCCACTGCCCCCCACCACTCCCCACTGCCTCCCAGTGCCCCCCCCAACCAAATCCCACAGCCCCCCAAACACCCTGGGAGGGGATAGCTGCCCCCCACTGCCTCCCAGCACCCCCCACTGCCTCCCAGTGCCCCCCATCTGCCCCCCAAACACTCCCAACTACCCCCCCCACTGTACCCCACTGCCCCCCAACCGCCCCCCAACCACCCTGGGAGAGGACAGCTGCCCCCCCACTGCCCACCAGTGCCCCCCAACCACCCTGTGGGGGAGAAAGCTGAGCCTCACTGCCCCCCATGGGAACAGCCCCCCTCCCTCCCCCCGGGGATCCATGGGTCATGGCCGTGGGTCTGACCTGGGGGGAGAAGACCCGCAGCAGGCGATTGACCGGGGCACCCTCGTGGTCGCCGTCGAACTCCAGCCACAGCTGGGGGGGCTCCGCGGCCTCCCCCTCCTGCCCCATGGCCTCCCCCTCCTGCCCCACGGCGCCCACCAGCTCCCAGCACAGCTCGGGGTAGGTCAGCGTCAGCAGGACATGCTGTGGGGCAGAGGGGTCAGCCCCGCGGCCTCCCCCCCTGCCCCCACAGCCTCCCCATGTGCCCCACAGCATCCTCCCAACTGCCCCACAGCGTCCCTTTGCCCCACAGCTTCCTCCCTGCCCCATGGTGTCCCTCCAGAACTGCCCCACAGCGCCCTACGCCCCCCTCCCAGCCCCACGATGCCCCCCAACTTGCCCCCCACAACTCCCCGGCCCCCGTCCTGCCCCACAGACACCACCCCCCCCCCCCATGGGCCTGATCCTGCCTCGCAGGCCACCCCATGGACCTGATCCTGCCCCATAGACTGATCCTGCCACACAGCCCCCCTCCCCCTCCCCCCCCCCCCCCCCCCCGTACCTTCTCCCGGGGGTCGATGATGGTGACGCCCTCCAGCCCCACGGCAACGCTGACGGGCCGCAGCCCCCCCCGGCCCAACAGCCCCCCAGAGGGGCGGTCAATGGCCCCTGGGAAGAAGGCGCACCTGGGGAGGGGGGGGGACACGGATGCCTGGGTCCCCTCCTGGGTGCACTTATGGGGCACAGTGGGGGGGTGTCCCTCCCCGGATGTCTGGGTTCCCCCGAGGGGCTGTGGGGCGACTTGGGGAGGCCCAGATGTCTGGGTCCATGGGTGAAGTGTGGGGCCTGGATGCTGCGGTCCCTGGTTGTCCATGGGGGGCAGGGGGTCCATGGGGGTTCCGTGGAGGGTTCCTGGGGTTCTGCGGGGGTCCCTGGGGGGTCCTAGGGGTCCATGGGGGCCTGTGGGGGGGCATGGGGTGTTCCCAGGGGTCCATAGGGGTTCTGTGGGGGTCCTGGGGGTCTGTGGGGGGCCATGGGGGGTTCCCAGGGGTCCATAGGGGTTCTGTGGGGGTCCATGGGGGGTCCTTGTTGGGGTCCCAGGGAGTCTGTGGGGGGCCATGGGGGGTTCCCAGGGGTCCATAGAGGTTCTATGGGGGTCCATGGGGGGTCTTGGGGGTCCATGGGGGCCTGTGAGGGGACCACGGGGGGTTCCTGGAGTTCTGTGGGGGTCCATGGGGGGTCCCAGGGGTCCATAGGGGTCTGTGGAGGGTCCATGGGGGGTTCGCAGTTGTCCAGGGTTCCGGGGGGGGTTCCTGGGCTTCTGTGGGGGATCGTGGGGGGCCTGTGGGGGGCCTTGGGGGGGGTTCCATGGGGGTTCCATGGAGGGTTCCTGGGCTTCTGTGGGGGGTCCTAGGGGTCCATGGGGGGGTTCCCAGGGGTCCATAGGGATTCTGTGGGGGGTTCGTGGGGGGGTCCCAGAGGTCCAGGGTTCTGTGGGGGTCCCTGGGGGGTTCCCGGGGGGGTCGCATCCCCACTCACCCATAGTAGGGCAGGCGATGGCAGCGGCGCAGGAAGGCCCGGTAGAGGTCTGCGGGGGGGGCCTGGGGGCCGGGGGCGCGGGCGAAGGCCTGGAGCAGCCCCTCTTCAGGGGGGGGGCCCCGCCGGCGTAGGGCACCCCACAGCCCCCCCCCGGCCTGGGGCCGGTGGCAGCAGCTCCCCCAGCAGCGGCCTGGGGGGGGGGGGTTGAGGGGCGTCAGGGGGGGTGTGGGTCACAGGTTGGGGTGGGGGGGGGAGAGAGTCCGGGGGGGGATGTGGGTCACGGAGGGGGGATGTGGGTCTGGGTCACAGGGGGGGAGGGGGCGGTCCGTGGGTCGGGGTGTCATGGGTTGGGGTCCTGTGGGGTCCCACGCGGGGGGGGGGGCGGTGCCGTGGGTCAGTGGGGTCCCGTAGGGCTGTGGGTCAGGGTCCCATGGGGGGTTGCTGTGGGTCAGTGGGGTCCCATGGGTCAGTGGGGTGCCGTGGGTCAGGGTCCCATGGGGGGTACTGTGGGTCTGTGAGACAGTGGGGTGCTGTGGGTCAGGGTCCTGTGGGGTCCCATGGGGGGGATGCCATGGGTCAGTGGGGTGCCGTGGGTCAGGGTGCCACGGGGGGGTGCCGTGGGTCAGTGGGGTGCCGTGGGTCAGGGTCCCATGGGGGGGAGCCGTGGGTCAGTGGGGTGCCGTGGGTCAGGGTCCCATGGGGGGGAGCCGTGGGTCAGTGGGGTGCCGTGGGTCAGGGTTCCATGGGGGGAGCCGTGGGGCCGTGGGTCAGGGCACCGTGGGGCGTGTGCTGACCGCAGGCTGTGGGGCGAGTGGTGGCCAGGCCGGAAGGGGCCCAGGCGCAGGCGACAGACCAGGGCCCCCAGCTCCAGCCCCTCGGGGGGGTCCACGGGGTAGCGCCCCCCCAGCAGCTGCCCCCGCGCCTCCTCGTACAGCAGCCGCAGCACCTCCTCCTCCTCCAGCTGCGAACGGGACCCACGTCACCCCACACCGCCCCACACAGCGCCCCACACCACCTCACATATTGCCCCACACCAACCCACACACCGCCCCACACCGACCCACACATTGTGCCACATATCGCCCCACACATTGCCCCACACATCACCCCACACCGACCCACACATTGCCCCACACATCGCCCCACACTGACCCACACATTGCCCCACACGTCACCCCACACTGACCCACACGTCACCCCCCACACCCCCCACTTACCTCCAGCTCCTTGCTCTTGGGGAAGAAGACGTTCCTGCGCAGCTGCAGGCAGGGCTCGTCTGGGGGGGGGGGGGCAAGGGGGGGGGCCTGAGAGCGACCCAGGCGGCCGGGGGCCCCTCTAGGGTGACACATCCCCCCCGCCCCGAGTGACCCCCCCTGGGCTCACAACCCCCCCCAGAGGTGACACACACACCCCCCCCCATGGTGACCCCCCGGGGCTGCCATTCCCCCCTCCCGTGATGTGACACCACACCCCCCCCCCGGTGACCCCCCCAGGGCTGCTATTCCCCCCCCAACGTGACACCCCCCCCCCACGCGTCACCCCCCCGCTCCTCCCATGGCGACCCTCCAGGGCTGCCATTCCCCCCCCCCCGGTGTGTCACCCGTTCCCCCCCATGGTGACCCCTCGGGGCTGCCATTCCCCCCCCCCCGTGCCCCCCCCCAGCTCACCCCGCTGGATCTCCCCGGGAGAGCCCAGGCTGAAGCGCAGCAGCAGCTCAGGCCAGCGCCGGAACAGCCCCAGGGGCCGGTGCCGCGGCTTCAGCTGCACCTCTGGGAGGGGGGGGGGGGGTTGGGACTGACCCCACCGACCACACCCTGCCCCACCCGGCGCTGGCCCCGCCCCGCGGTGGCCACGCCCCCGCCCTCCCCAGCAATGGCCCCACCCCCAGCCCCCCGCCCCGCAGTGACACCACCCTCAGGCCCCGCCCCCCCCACCCTGTGGTGACCACACCCCGCCCCCGTGGCCCCGCCCCCGCAATGGCCCCGCCCCAGTGCCCCCGCCCCCGCCTTCCTGTGGCCTTGCTCCCCCCCCTCACCCAGCACTAGCCCCGCCCCCCGCGGCCCCGCCCTCCCGTGCCCCCGCCCCCCTCCCCAGCACTGCCCCCGCCCCTCCCCAGCACTGGGCCCGCCTCCGTGGCCCCGCCCTCCCGCAGCCCCGCCCACCTCCCCAGCACTGGCCCCAGCCCCCCGCGGCCCCGCCCCTCACCCAGCACTGCCCCCGCCCCCCGCGGCCCCGCCCCCTCACCCAGCACTGGCCCCGCCCCCGCGCTCCCCGCCCTCCCGTGGCTCCGCCCCCCTGCCCCCCGCCCTCACCCAGCAGTGGCCCGCCCCCCGTGGCCCCGCCCCCTCCCCTACTGGCCCCGCCCCCCCCCCCGGCGTGGCCCCGCCCTCACCGAGCAGGCGCGAGCCCATCCAGAGCGCGAGCGCGCGGCCGGCGGCGGGCGGGAGGCGCAGCCGCCCCCTGCAGGCGCAGCAGCAGCTCGGCCGCGGTGGGGCCCGGGGGGGGCTCCAGGGGCAGCGGCAGCGCCGAGCCGTCGGGCAGGAAGAGCAGCGCCTGCGGGGCTGGGAGGGCACTGGCACCAACGGCACCGCCAGGGACTCCCCCCCCCGGGACCCTCCCGGGGACCCACAGACCCCCAGGGACCCCCCCATGATCATCCCGACCCCCAGGGAGACCCCCAGACCCTCAGGGACCCCCCCCAGGGACCAACGGCACTCCCAGGGAGCCCCCCCAGCATCAACCTGACCCCCAGGGAGACCCCCAGGGACCCAGAGGGTCAACCCAACCCCCCAGGGACCAATGGCACCCCCAGGGTCAACACAACCCCCAGACCTTCAGGGACCCCTCCAGGGACCCCCCCCCCCAGAGACCATCGGCACCCCCAGGGACCCCCCCAAGGGTCACTCCCTGCCCCCCCCCCCCCCCAAAGGGACCAATGGCACCCCCAGGGACCCCCCCAAGGGTCAACCCCCCCATAGGAGAGTGACGGCCACCCCCCCAGGGATCCCCCCCAGGGACCCATCGACCTCCCCAGTGGGACCCACGGAACTCCCCCCCCCCAAAGGAACCCACGGACCCCGCCAGGGACCCACAGAGTCCCCCAAAGGGACCCAGAAGCCCGGGCCCCACAGACCCCCTCCCTTAAAGGGACCCAGGGACCCAGGAGCCCGGGCCCCACGGACCGCCCCCCCCGGCCCCGCCCCCCCCGGGGGGACCCAGGCGCCTGGGTCCCGCCCCCCCCTCACCGGCGGCGCCGGGGGGCGCGGACGCCCCCTCCCCCTCCCCCTCCATGCGCGAGGCCGGGGTCACGGCGGGGTCACGGCTGCGGACGCTCCGCGCGCCGGGCGGAAGCGCCGCGGGTGGGAGCAGGGGGCGGGGCCGAGCGCCGTGACGTCATGCCGCGCTCCGCCTCTCCCGGAGGGGCGGGGCCAGGAGGAGGCGGCGGCGGCAGCGCCCCCTGGTGGCGGGGAGGACCCGGAGGGCCGGGACCCCCCCTGGGGGGGTTTGGGGGTCCCCGGGGGGGTTTGGGGGTCCCGGGAGCGACGCAGGAAGAGGCGGAGCCGCTGTACGAAGTATAGAACCGTGTATTCCTCTGTGCGCGGCGGGGGGGGGCCCGGGGGTCTCGGGGGAAGGGGGGGGGTTGGGGGGCCCCGAAGGGGGGGGGGGCGGGGGGGACCCTCTTGGGGGGGGGGGTGTCCCGACCCCCACAGGGGGGCTTTTTGCGAAATTAAAAAATAAAACCCAACGAAAGACCGGGGGGGGGGGGGGGGGGCGGTAAAAAAAACGGTTCCAAGGGGTGGGGGGGTGGAGTTGGGGGGGGATGTCCCGCGTTTTGGCCCCCCCTCCGGACCCCTCCGAGCCCCCCCCGAGCGTGCGGGGACCCCCCGCGCCCCCTCTTCCCTTGGGGGGGGGGTGGGGACGACGACACGCAGGACCACAGAGGTGCCACCCGTGGGGGGGGTGACGGTGCCAGTGTCACCCGGGGGGGGTGTATCTTGGGGGGGGGCCCGTTTTTTGGGGGGGTGTTGGGGGGGGGGGGGGGCGGGCAGACCATGTCCCCCACCCCGTCAGACGTAATACTCCTTGTCCTTGTTGCGTCGGGCCTTGCCGGGCGCCTTGGGGGGGGCGGGGGGCACCTTCTCCTTGGGGGTCCCCCCACCCAGGGGGGGTCCGGCAGCGTGAGGGACCCCCCCGGCACCGGCATTGGGAGCGTTGGGGGCGTTGGGGGCCGCGGCCCCGATGTAATGGCGGCTCTGGTCCACCTGGTAGGAGCCTTCGTCCCTGTTGCGGTACTTGTACATGGCGTAGAGGAGGATGAGGATGCAGAGGGCGGCGGCGGCCACGATGCCCACCACCATCCCGGTGGTGCCCCCCGCTTCCCGCACCACCTCCACGGCTCCGGGGGCGGCGGCTGTGGGGACAGCGGGGGGACGAGGCGTCACTGGGGGGGCCGTCACCCGCCCCCGTCCCGCCGAGCCCTCCCGCGGGTGCCTCTCGCCCGCCGGCACCAGCCCCGGCAAAGGGACGGCCACCACGGTGGGGACGGTGACCTCGGCCGCCCCGCTCGGCCTGGCTGGCCGTGACCTCGCGGTGACCATCGTCATCGTCGTCGTCGTCGTCGTCGTCGTCATTGCGGCGGGAAGCGGTGATGTCACCGCCCTGCCCCGCGAAGTCCTCGTCGTCGGCCGGCGGCAGGTTGGGGTCGGCGGCTTCGCCCGAAGCGAAGCCCGAGGGCTCCTCGCAGTCGGGGCCGCAGCCGGGGGGGACGCGGGGGGCGGGCGGCGGGGGGGAGGACGGGACGCCCCCCCCCGGGGATGCCGGCAGCACCAGCTCCCCGCCTGCGGAGACACAAACGGGACGGGGGGGGGGGAACCGGAGGAGGAGGGGGGTCAGACCCCGCCACCAGCCCCCCCTGGCCCCCCCGATTCCCCCCCTCCCCGCCGCCGCTCCTCGCCGGCACGATTAGCATTTATTATTATTATTACTATTATTATTATTATTATTATTTTTTAGCTAATTTTTTTCTCTCTCTCTCTTTTTTTTTTTTTTTTTTTTTTTTTTTTTTAAGAGCAAACCGCGGCGCTGCCGTCAACTTACATCGCGGGATGGGGCCGGGTGATTTTAGCGTGGAGGAAAAAGAAATTGCAGGAAGGAAGGGAAAGCACACAAAAGAAAAAAAAACAAAAGAAAAACAAAAAAAAAGAGAAGAAAGAAAGAAAGTAAAAAAAAGAGAAAAAAAGAACAAAAAGAAAAGAAGAGAGAGACACTCGGTGAGAAGGTGCCGCCGGCCGACCCCCTGCGGCGCCAGCGGCCTGCGGCCGGGGAGCAGCCACCCAGCCTGCCGTCGTCCAGCCGTCCGTCCTTCCATCCATCTGTCCGTCCTTCCACCCATCCATCCATCCCTCCATCCATCCATCCATCCATCCATCCCTCCATCCATCCATCCATCCATCCCTCCATCCATCCATCCCTCCATCCATCCCTCCATCCATCCCTCCATCCATCCATCCCTCCACCCATCCATCCATCCATCCATCCATCCATCGATCCATCCATCCGTCCATCCATCCATCCCTCCATCCGTCCCTCCATCCATCCCTCCATCCATCCATCTGTCCATCCATCCTTCCATCCATCCTTCCATCCATCCCTCCATCCATCCATCCCTCCATCCATCCCTCCATCCATCCTTCCATCCATCCATCCATCCCTCCATCCATCCATCCCTCCATCCATCCCTCCATCCATCCTTCCATCCATCCATCCATCCTCCATCCATCCCTCCATCCATCCGTCTGTCCGTCCATCCTTCCATCCATCCTTCCATCCATCCATCCCTCCATCCATCCATCCCTCCATCCATCCCTCCATCCATCCATCCATCCATCCCTCCATCCATCCCTCCCTCCATCCCTCCATCCATCCATCCATCCTTCCATCCGTCCATCCATCCCTCCATCCCTCCCTCCGTCCCTCCCTCCATCCCTCCATCCATCCATCCATCCATCCCTCCCTCCATCCATCCGTCCATCCATCCATCCCTCCATCCATCCCTCCATCCATCCATCCATCCATCCATCCCTCCCTCCATCCCTCCCTCCATCCCTCCATCCATCCATCCATCCCTCCATCCCTCCATCCATCCCTCCATCCATCCCTCCATCCCTCCATCCGTCCTTCCATCCATCCATTGATCCATCCATCCCTCCATCCATCCATCCGTCCATCCATCCATCCCTCCATCCGTCCCTCCATCCATCCCTCCATCCATCCATCTGTCCGTCCATCCTTCCATCCATCCTTCCATCCATCCCTCCATCCATCCATCCCTCCATCCATCCTTCCATCCATCCATCCATCCCTCCATCCATCCATCCCTCCATCCATCCCTCCATCCATCCTTCCATCCATCCATCCATCCCTCCATCCATCCCTCCATCCATCCGTCTGTCCGTCCATCCTTCCATCCATCCTTCCATCCATCCATCCCTCCATCCATCCATCCCTCCATCCATCCCTCCATCCATCCATCCATCCATCCCTCCATCCATCCCTCCCTCCATCCCTCCATCCATCCCTCCATCCATCCATCCTTCCATCCGTCCATCCATCCCTCCATCCCTCCCTCCATCCCTCCATCCATCCATCCATCCATCCTTCCATCCATCCATCCATCCTTCCATCCATCCATCCATCCCTCCATCCCTCCCTCCGTCCCTCCCTCCATCCCTCCATCCATCCATCCATCCATCCATCCCTCCATCCATCCATCCCTCCCTCCATCCCTCCATCCATCCCTCCATCCATCCATCCTTCCATCCGTCCATCCATCCCTCCATCCCTCCCTCCATCCCTCCATCCATCCATCCATCCATCCTTCCATCCATCCATCCATCCATCCCTCCATCCCTCCCTCCGTCCCTCCCTCCATCCCTCCATCCATCCATCCATCCATCCCTCCCTCCATCCATCCGTCCATCCATCCATCCCTCCATCCATCCCATCCCTCCATCCATCCCTCCATCCATCCATCCATCCCTCCCTCCATCCCTCCATCCATCCCTCCATCCCTCCATCCATCCCTCCATCCATCCCTCCATCCCTCCATCCGTCCTTCCATCCATCCATTGATCCATCCATCCATTGATCCATCCATCCCTCCATCCATCCATCCGTCCATGCATCCACTCTTTCTCGGATCCATCCATGACACCTCAAACCCAGCCTTGAACCCAGCCAGCCAGGCATTCATCCGTCCATCCATCCTTGAGCCATCCATCCATCCATCCATGCCTAAATCCATCCTCAAATATGTCCATTCATCCTTGTGTCCATCCATCCATCCCTAAATCCATCCTCAAATATGTCCATTTATCCTTGTGTCCATCCATCCATCCCTAAATCCATTCTCAAATATGTCCATTCATCCTTAAGTTCATCCATCCTTGACTCCATCCATCTTTGAGTCTGTCCATCCGTCCCCAAATCCATCCTCAAATCCGTCTGTCTGTCCTTGACTGCATCTGTCCGTCCTTGAATCTCTGCCTCCGTCCATGTGTCCGTCCAACCTTGACTCCATCCAACTTTGACTCCATCCATCCCTGTGTCAGTCCCTGTGGCCAGCCAGCGTCATCTGTCCTTCCAGCCAGCCCTGCATCCAATCGCTGTCCATCCGTCCATCCCTGTGTACATCCACCTTTGCCAGCCATCATCCATCCATGGATCCATTGTCCATCTGTCCTTCCATCCATCATCTGTCCATCATCTGTCCATCCATGAATCCATCATCCGTCCCTCCTCCATCCTGCTGTCCAACCATCATCATTCATACATCCCTCATCCATCTCTCCATCCATCCATCCATCCCTCCATCCCTCCCTCCATCCATCCCTCCATCCATCCCTCCATCCATCCCTCCATCCATCCATCCATCCCTCCATCCATCCATCCCTCCATCCATCCCTCCATCCATCCATCCATCCATCCCTCCATCCGTCCTTCCATCCATCCATCCATCCATCCCTCCATCCATCCATCCGTCCATCCCTCCATCCGTCCTTCCATCCATCCATCCATCCATCCATCCATCCCTCCATCCATCCCTCCATCCCTCCATCCATCCATCCATCCTTCCATCCCTCCATCCATCCATCCCTCCATCCATCCATTCCTCCATTCCTCCATCCATCCATCCCTCCATCCATCCATCCCTCCATTCCTCCATCCATCCATCCCTCCATCCGTCCATCCCTCCATCCGTCCTTCCATCCATCCATCCATCCCTCCATCCATCCATCCATCCATCCATCCATCCATCCCTCCATCCCTCCATCCATCCATCCCTCCATCCATCCATCCCTCTGTCCATCCCTCCATCCATCCATCCATCCATCCATCCATCCATCCCTCCATCCTTCCGTCCGTCCGTCCTCCAGCCGTTTCCCCCCTCCGTCTCTCATCCGTCTGTCCATTGTCCGTCCGTCCGTCCATCAGTCCGTGCGTCCCCCCCTCCTCCCCCCCCCTGCCCCCTCCGCTGCCGCCCCTCCCCCCTGTGGCCGGGGGGACCCAGGCGTCCGGGGGACGCCCACCCCCCCCCCCCCACGACCCCCCCCCCCCAGGGCGCTGGGAGGGACCCAGGGGTCCAGGGGACACCCACGGGTGCTGGGGGGGGACACCCAGGTCCGGGGTGGGGGGGACACCCAGGCGTCCGGGGGACACCCACGGGTGCTGGGGGGGGACACCCAGGTGTCCGGGCCGGGGGAGGGTGGGGTGGGGGGAGGGGAGGGTCCTCGCACGAGGACCCTGGCGGCAGCGGGCGTGCGACGGCCTCGCACGTGGGGGGGTGACACCCGGAGGCCGGGTCCCCTCCCTGTCCGTCTGTCCGTCTGTCCGTCGGGGGTGGGGGGGGCGATGCTTGCACGGGGCACACGCGTGTGCGCGGGGTGGGGAACACGCATGTGCAGGCATGTGGGGGCAGGGCCGTGTGCAGGGGGCGCGTGTGCCAAGGCGGGGGGCGTGCGAGGGGCACGTGTGTGCACGTGTGTGTGTGTGTGTGAGCAGCCGCGGGCACACCCAGCCTCGTGCCCCCCTGTGCGCACAAGCGTGTGCGTGAGCAGCTCTTGTGCACACGTGTGGGCGCTTGAGCACGTGTCCGAGCAGCTGGTTTGCACCCGTGTGCACGTGTGTGTGCGTGAGCAGCTCTTGTGCACGGTGTGTGCACGTGTGTGCGTGTGCAGGCGTGTGAGCAGCTCTTGTGCACGTGTGTGTGTGTGCAACTGCATCAGCAGCTCTTGTGCACACGTGTGTGCACATGTGTGTGCAGGCGTGTGAGCAGCTCTTGTGCACACGTGTGTGTGCGTGTGTTTGCATGTGCAGGCATGAGAGTAGCTCTTGCGCACACGTGTGCACATGTGTGTGCAGGTGTGTGAGCAGCTCTTGTGCACGTGTGTGTGTGTAACTGCATCAGCAGCTCTTGTGCACACGTGTGTGCATGTTCAGGCATGTGAGCAGTTCTTGAGCACATGTTTGTGCACGTGTGTTTGCGTGTGCAGGCATGAGAGCAGCTCTTGTGCACGTGTGTGTGTAACTGCATCAGCAGCTCTTGTGCACGTGTGTGCACACGTGTGTGCATGTTCAGGTGTGTGAGCAGCTCTTGTGCATGTGTGTGCGTGTGCAGGCGCGTCAGCAGCTCTTGTGCATGTGTGTGTGCACGTGTGTTTGCGTGTGCAGGCATGAGAGCAGCTCTTGTGCACACGTGTGCACATGTGTGTGCGTGTGCAGGTGTGTGAGCCGCTCTTGTGCATGTGTGTGTGTGTGCAGGTGTGTGAGCAGCTCTTGAGCACATGTTTGTGCACGTGTGTTTGCGTGTGCAGGCATGAGAGCAGCTCTTGTGCACGTGTGTGCACGTGTGTTTGCGTGTGCAGGCGTGTGAGCCGCTCTTGTGCATGAGTGTGCACACCTGCGTGTGTGTCCCCCCCTCCCCCGGCGTGTGCGAGGGGCCGGGGGCAGGGGGAGGTGCGTGGCGGGGGGGGTGCCCCGGGCGGGCGTGCGAGGCCGTGCGCACACGCGTGTGCCCGGGGCAGCCCCGCGGAGGAGCACCCACCTGTGCCGGGCTCACACTCCTCCAGGTCCTCGTCGTCGCTCGGGCACTCGGCCGAGGCCACCAGCAGGTCGTCCGTGTTCTGGGGGGGGGGGGACACATGGGGGGGACACGACGGGGGTCACCCCCACGGCGGGGACACCCCACAACCCCCCCCCCCCCCGCCCCCTTCCGCCGGGGGGACACAGGGGCCGCGGGAACCCCACGGGACCCAGGCGTCCAGGACCCCCCCTCGCCCCCCAAATCTCAGGGGACCCCCAGGTGGACCCAGGCCTCTGGGACCCCCCCTCCCCCCCCAAATCTCAGGGGACCCCCAGGTGGACCCAGGCCTCTGGGGCCCCCCCCCCGTCCCCCCAAACCTCAGGGGACCCCCAGGTGGACCCAGGCCTCTGGGACCCCCCCTCCCCCCACCATCCCCAGCCCCCCCCCCCCCTCCGTGCCCCCCCCCCGTACCTGTGCGACGGTGTCGCGGAGGGTGGGGGAGCGCCCGCGGCGGGTGGTGGTGGTGGCCATGGTGGTGGTGGTCTCCATGATGGTGGTGGCCATGTCGGGGGGGGCGGGGGTGGCGCCGGGGGGGGCGGGGGGCGGGGGGGGCTCCCCCACCAGACGCAGGTCGCCCTCCAGCCGCACCCGCGGGTGCCCCTCGGCCGCCAGCGCCAGCAGCTTCAGCCCGTTGTAGTAGAGCCCCGAGAGCTGCCCCTGGAAGGGGCGCCCGCGGTCCCGGCCCCCCACCCGCACGGCGGCCTGGCTGTTGAAGATGGTGAGCTGGCGGCCTGCGGGAGAGACACGTGCCACGGGGGGGGGGCGTGCGACGCACCGGGGCCACGTGTGTGCGACGCACCGGGGCCCAGCTGTGCGCGACGCGCTGGGGACAAAGAGCGTGCGACGCACTGGGGCCATGTGTGTGCGATGCACCAGGGCCAAAGAGTGTGCAATGCACCAGGGCTGTGTGTGTGCGATGCACCAGGGCCATGGAGTGTGCAATGCACCAGGGCCGAGGTGTGCACAATGCATGAGGGCCGCAGTGTGTGATGCACCAGGGCCATGTGTGTGCAATGCACAAGGGCCAAGGAGTGTGCAATGCACCAGGGCCACGTGTGTGATGCACCAGGGCCCAGGTGTGTGCGATGCACCAGGGCCAAAGAGTGTGCAATGCACCGGGGCCGAGGTGTGCACAATGCACGAGGGCTGCAGCGTGCAACACACCAGGGTGCAATGCACAAGGGCCAAAGAGTGTGCAATGCACCGGGGCCGCAGTGTGTGACACACCAGGGCTGTGTGTGCAACGCACAAGGGCCGTGTGTGTAACGCACCAGGGCCAAGCTGGGTGCCATGCACCAGGGCCAAGTGTGCAATGCACCAGGGCCAAGGAGTGTGCAATGCACCGGGGCTGAGGTGTGCACAATGCACGAGGGCCGCAGCGTTGCAACACACCACGGTGCAATGCACCAGGGCCAAAGAGTGTGCAATGCACAAGGGCCATGTGCGCGTTGCACAAGGATCGTGGCGTGCGAGGCACCAGGGCCGAGCTGGGTGCAATGCACCAGGGCGCAATGCACGAGGGCCATGTGTGCAACACACCAGGGCCTCAGCGTGCAACACAGCAGGGTGCAGTGCACGAGGGCCATGGTGTGTGCGATGCACCAGGGCCATGGTGCATGTGTCGCACCGGGCCGCGACGCACGAGGGCCATGCATGCATCGCACGAGGGCCCTGTGTGTGTTGCACGAGGACCATGTGTGCGTTGCACGAGGGCGCTGTGTGTGTTGCACGAGGGCCGTGCGTGCGTCACACGACTCCTGCAGCGTGCGCCGCACCAGGCCCGTGTCCCCGTGTGTTGCACACCCGTCCCTCACACGAGGGCCGTGCCGTGCCTCGCACCAGGACCAGCCCCACGCGCCCCCCCGGGCCCCCCCCCCCCCCCCAGCCCCGCCGCCCCCCAGCCCCCCGGGGTCGTCCCCCCCAAAACCCCAACCCCCCCCATTCCCTCCCCAAATCCCCCCGAACCCCCCCCAGCCCCCCCCCGGGCGGCGGCAGTTAAAGGGACCCCAACGCCCCCCCGGCCCCTTTAACCCTCTGAGCTGCGCCGGGGGGGGGGGGGGTCAGTTTGGGCCCAAATCGGCCACTTTTGGTTCATTTTGGGTGGGGGAGGGGGGAGGGTCCTGCCTGAGCGGGGCCGGGGGGGGGGGTGGGGGGTGGGAAGGGCGGGGGCGGGGGGGGCACGGGCCTCGTGAGCGCACGACAGGCGTGTGACACGCGTCAGCCCTCATGCACACAACACGTGTGACACGCCACACACGTGACACGCCGCAGGTGACACGCCACACGTCAGCCCTTGTGCACATGCCACACGTGTGGCACACCACAGGTGACACGCCACACACGTGACCACACGTGATGCACCACACACGTGACACACCACATGCATGACACACGTCAGCGCTCGTGCACATGCCCCACGCATGACACACCACACATGACACACCACACGTGTGGCACACGTCAGCCCGCGTGCACACACCCCACGTGTGACACACCACACACATCACATATGTGACACAGCACACACCACAACTGTGACACAGCACACGTGTGTCACCACACACGTGACACACCACACGACACCACATGTGACACAGCACACGTGTGTCACCACACACGTGACACACCACACATGACACCACATGTGACACAGCACACGTGTGTCACCACACACCACACACCTGATGCCACACATGTGACACATCACACACAGCACACACGTGACACAGCACACACGTGTCACACCACACATGACTCCACCTGTGACACACCACACGTGTGACACAGCACACACCACACACGTCACACACCACACACGACACCACATGTGACACACCACACGTGTGTCACAGCACACACATGACACACCACACGTCACACAGCACATACGTGACACACCACACGTGACACACCACACGACACCACATATGACACACCACACGTGTGTCACACCACACACGACACTGTGTGACACACCACATGACACCACGCGTGACACACCCCACGCGTGACACACCCCACACGTGACACAGCACATGTGTGACACACCCCACACGTGACACAGCACACGCGTGACACACCCCACACGTGACACACCCCACACGTGACACAGCACACACGTGACACAGCACACGTGTGACACAGCACACGTGTGACACACCCCACACGTGACACACCCCACACGTGACACAGCACACGTGTGACACACCCCACACGTGACACACCCCACGCGTGACACAGCACACGTGTGACACACCCCACACGTGACACAGCGCACACGTGTGACACACCCCACACGTGACACAGCACACACGTGACACACCCCACACGTGACACACCCCACATGTGACACACCCCACACGTGACACACCCCACGCGTGACACACCCCACACGTGACACAGCACACACGTGACACACCCCACACGTGACACACCCCACACGTGACACAGCACACACATGACACACCCCACACGTGACACAGCACACACGTGACACACCCCACGCGTGTCACCACCCACGTGCACCCGCGCCCCCGGTGCAGGCCCCGGCCCTGCCGCCCGCGGGGGGCGATTAAGGTGGTTCATTAGTGGGTGGGTCATTAGCGGGTGGGTCGTTAGCGCGGGGGTCGTTAGCGGGGGGTCATTAGCGGGGGGTCGTTAATCAGTGGGGGGGGTCGTTAATTAGTGGGGGGCCGTTAGTGCGGGCGTTACGGGGCTTTAGCGGGTTTAGCGGGTTTAGGGGGCGGCAGCACTCACAGGGTTAAAGCGCGGTTTAGGGGGGCCGTTAAGTTCGTTAGTGTCCCTTTAACCAGGCGGTTAATGAGCGTTAATGAGCATTAATGAGGGGGGCGGGGCCGGGTCCCCAAACACGTGGGGCCCTGGATGCCCGGGACCCCAAACACCTGGGACCCCAAACACCTGCGTCCCCCAATATGTGGGTCCCCAAACACGTGGGTCTGGGACGCCTGAGACCCCAAACATGGGGGTCCCCAAACATGTGGGTCCCAGATGCCGGGGTCTCCAGATATATGGGGCCCAGGTGCCCGGGACCCCAAATACATGGGTCCCCCAATATGTGGGTCCCCAAACACGTGGGTCCCAGACGCCTGAGACCCCAAACACGTGGGTCCCCAAACACGGGGGTCCTGGATGCCTGGGACCCCAAACATCTGCGTCCCCCAACATGTGGGTCCCCAAACATGGGGGTCCCCAAACATGTGGGTCCCAGATGCCGGGGTCCCCAGATATATGGGGCCCAGGTGCCCGGGACCCCAAACAGGTGGGTCCCCAAACACCGGGGTCCCCAGATCTGTGGGTCCCCCAACATGTGGGTCCCGGACGCCTGAGACCCCCAAACACGTGGGTCCCCAGACACGGGGGTCCCGGGCGCCGGGGTGCCCAGGCGGGGGGTGGGGGTCCGTGCGTGGGGCAGGCGTCGGGCGCTCGTTAGGGCGGCGCTGACGAGTTACCTTTGTCGAGCAGCCACTCATCGACCACCCGCCCCAGGCGATAGGGGATGCGCTGCCGCGCCAGCGCCAGCCGCTCGCTGTCCCCGCTGCCTTGGGAGGGAGGAGAAGAGCGTTACCCCCCGCCACCGCGGTCACCGCGGCCACCATGGCCGCCGCCACCGTGGCCACCAGGGACACCGCCACCGGCACCATCATGGTCACTGCGGCCACCAGCGACACCGCCACCGCGGCCACCATGGTCATGGCAGCCACCATGGCCACCACCACCGCGGCCACCGGAGCCACCATGGTCACTGCGGCCACCAGGGACACTGCCACCGGAGCCACTGTGGTCACTGTGGCCACCAGCGCCACCACCACCAGGGTCACCATGGTCACTGTGGCCACCAGGGACACCGACACCGCAGCCACCGCAGCCACCGTGGTCACCGCGGCCACCAGGGTCACTGTGGTCACTGTGGCCACCAGCGCCACCACCACCAGGGTCACCATGGTCACTGCAGCCGCCAGCACAACCACCACCGGAGCCACCGTGGTCACCACGGCCATCAGCGTCACCGCCACCATGGCCACTGGGGACACCACCACCGGCACCACCATGGTCACTGCGGCCACCAGCGGCACCACCAGCAGGGCCACCATGGTCACTGCAGCCACCACGGCCACCAGCGACACTGCCACCGTGGCCACCGCCGCCACCGTGGTCACTGCGGCCACCAGCGACACTGCCACGGGGCCACCGTGGTGACTGTGGCCACCAGCACCGCAGCCACCGGAGCCACCATGGTCACTGTGGCCACCAGTGACACTGCCACCGGGGCCACCGCGGCCACCGGGGCCACCGCAACCACCACTGACACCGCCACCAGGGCCACCATGGCCACCATTGATACCACCACCAGGGCCACCATGGCCACGGTGGCCACCACAGCCACCAGCGACACCGCCACTGGGGCCACCACAACCACCGCAGCCACCATTGACACCACCACCAGGGCCACCAGGGCCACTGTGGCCACCACGGCCACCAGCAACACTGCCACCCGGGCCACCATGGCCACCGCGGCCACCATCACTGCCACCACAGACACCGGTGCCACCGGCACAGGCACAGCCACCACCACCAGGGACGGCGTGGGGCAGCCGGGGTGGCACCGGTGGTGGCACGGTGCTGCGGGCGGTGGGGGGGCCGGTGGCATCACCACGGCGTCACCGTGGCGGGACCATGGTGGCACCGTCGGCGTCACCGTGGTGTGGCCGCGGTGTCCCCATTGGTGTCACCACGGTGGGACGACGGTGGGACCATGGCACCACCGTTGGTGTCGTTGTGGCCCGACTGTGGTGTCACCCCTGGTGTCACGGCCGCGGCGTCGCCGTTGGCATCACCACCGTGTGGCTGTGATGTCACTGCTGATGTCACCACGACATGACCACAGTGTCACCGCCGATGTCACCATGATGTGACCACAGTGTCACTGCTGATGTCACTACGACGTGACCATGATGTCACCACGACATGACCACAGTGTCACCGCCGATGTCACCATGATGTGACCATGATGTCACCACCAGGGTCACCATGGCACCACCGCGGTGTCACCGCTGATGATGTCACCATGACGCGACCACGATGTCACCACGATGTGACCACAGTGTCACCGCTGATGATGTCACCACGACGTGACCGTGGTGTCACCGCTGCTGTCCCCAGGCCGTGCCCGCGGTGGCCCCGGCGGCGTCAGGGCGGGTTTTGGGGGGGTTTATGTGGATTTTAGGGGGCGTTTGGGGGCGGGGGGGGGGCGGGGGGAGGGGCCCGTCGCTGCCCTTCGTTAGTGCCCTCGTTAGTCGGGACCTTAATTAGGGGGGGGCTCGTTAGCACGGGGGAGGGGCATCCGGGGGGCTGGGGGGGGGCTATGGGGCGCTATAGGTGCTGCAGGGGGTACATGGGTCCCTATAGGAGTGCTATGGGGTGCTCTAGGGGTGTCTATAGGTGCTATAGGGGTGCTATAGGGCTGTCTATAGGTGCTATAGGGAGCTATAGGGTGCTCTAGGGCTGTCCATAGGTGCTATAGGGGTGATCATACGTGCTATAGGGGTGTCTGTTGGTAGTATAGAGTGCTCTAGGGGTGTCTATAGGTGCTATAGGGTGCTATAGGGTGTTCTAGGTCTGCCTATAGGTGCTCTAGGGGTGTCTTTAGGTGCTATAGGGTGCTCTAGTGCTGTCTATAGGTGCTCTAGGGTGCTCTAGGGCTGTCTATAGGTGCTATAGGGTGCTCTTGGGCTGTCTATAGTGAGCTATAGGGTGCTCTAGGGCTGTCTATAGGTGCTATAGGGTGCTCTAGGGTGCTCTAGGGCTGTCTATAGGTGCTCTAGGGCTGTCTATAGGTGCTCTAGGGTGCTCTAGGGCTGTCTATAGGTGCTCTAGGGGTGTCTATAGGTGCTCTAGGGTGCTCTAGGGCTGTCTATAGGTGCTCTAGGGGTGTCTATAGGTGCTATAGGGTGCTCTAGGGGTGTCTATAGGTGCTCTAGGGCTGTCTATAGGTGCTCTAGGGGTGTCTATAGGTGCTATCGGGTGCTATAGGGCTGTCTATAGGTACTATAGGGTGCTATAGGGTGCTCTAGGGTGCTCTAGGGCTGTCTATAGGTGCTATAGGGTGCTATACGGGTGCTCTAGGGCTGTCTATAGGTGCTCTAGGGTGCTCTAGGGCTGTCTATAGGCGCGCTCGGGCGCTATAGGGGGTACCTGGGGGGTAGCGCTCGTGCAAGGGGCCGCCGTCCACCTGGAGCGTGGCGTTGCCGCCGCTGCGGGTGAAGCGCACGACGTGGAAGCGCCCGTCGCTGACGGCCGCCCCCCGCTCCTCCAGCGCGATGTCCTCCGTCCCCACGTTGAACAGCACCCCCACGGCCCCCTGCGCCTGGGGGGGGGCACCCGTGGGTCCCTGCCCCCACGACTGCCCCCACGGCCCCCCCGGCCCAAGCGCCCCCCCCCAGAGTCCCTCCTGCAGCGGGGTCCCCCCCCCCGTGTGTCATGTGTGTGTGTGTCCCATAGCCCCCCATAGCCCCCCATAGGACCCCATAGGACCCCCCCAGCATCCCCATAGCCCCCCATAGTGCCCCATAGGACCCCATAGGACCCCCAGACCCCCACACAGGACACCCACAGGACCCCAGAAGACCCCATATCCCCCCATAGCCCCCCATAGGACCCCCCAGGACCCCCATAGCCCTCCATAGGACCCCCCAGGACCCTTGTAGGACCCCACATAGAACCCCCATAGCCCCCCATACCCCCCCGAGGACCCCCATAGGCCCCCATAGGACACCCATAGCACCCCAGAGGACCCCCTATCCCCCCATAGCCCCCCCATAGTGCCCCATAGGACCCCCCAGGACCCTCACAGCCCCCCAGTAGGACTCCCATAGGACCCCATACCCCCCCATAGGACCCCCCAGGACCCCCATAGCCCCCATAGGACTCCATAGCCCCCCCAAAGGACCCCATAGTCCCCCCATAGGACACCTATACCCCCCCCAGGACCCCCATAGGACCCTATAGCCCCCCCCAGGACCCCCATAGGAACCCATAGCCCCCCATAGGACCCCCCAGGACCCCCATAGTCCCCCATAGGACCCCCATGCCCCACCCAGGACCCTCATAGAACCCCCCATAGGACCCCCATAGCCCCCCATACCCCCCCAGGACCCCCATAGGACCTCATAGCCCCCCATAGGACCCCCCAGGACCCCTATAGGACCCCCATAGGACACACCCCCCCCATCCCCTTATGATGTGGAGCTGCAGGAAGTCCCCCAGCCCCACATAGTCCCCCCATAGGACCCTATAGCCCCCCCATGGCCCCCCCAGCCCTTACTATGTGGAGCTGCAGGAAGTCCCCCAGCCCCACATAGCCCCCCATAGGACCCTATAGTCCCCCATAGGACCCCCCAGGACCCTATAGCCCCCCATAGCCTCCCCATAGGACCCCCCAGGACCCCCACGGCCCCCCCCGCCCTTACGATGTGGAGCTGCAGGAAGTCCCCCAGCCCCCATACCCCCCATAGGACCCTATAGTCCCCCATAGGACCCCCCAGGACCCCCATAGCCCCCCCACAGGACACCCATAGGACCCTCATAGCCTCCCCATGGCCCCCCCCGCCCTTACGATGTGGAGCTGCAGGAAGTCCCCCAGCCCCAAATAGCCCCCCATAGGACCCTATAGTCCCCCATAGGACCCCCCAGGACCCCCATAGCCCCCCCATAGGACACCCAAAGGACCCCATAGCCCCCCCATGGCCCCCCCGCCCTTACGATGTGGAGCTGCAGGAAGTCCCCCAGCCCCACATAGCCCCCCATAGGACCCTATAGTCCCCCATAGGACCCCCATAGCCCCCCCATGCCCCCCCCGCCCTTACGATGTGGAGCTGCAGGAAGTCCCCCAGCCCGGCCGCGCTCTCCACCCGCAGCAGGACGGCGTCGCGCTGGTGGGTGCTGAAGCCCAGGGCCAGGCGGTCGGCGCGGGTGCTGGGGCGGTCATTGGGGGGCCACGTGTAGGTGATCAGCGCCCCCCCCCTTGCCGAAGATGTAGGTGGTGCCCGCTGCGGGGGGGGGGGGAAGAAGGGTGTCAGCGGTGGGGGGGGGGGTCCCAGCATCCCGGGGGGTCCCAGGGATCCAGGAGGGACCCCAAGATTTGGGGGGGGGGGGGGCGGTCCCAGGGGTCCAGGGGGGACTCCAAGATTTCGGGGGGTGTCCCAGCATCTGGGGGGGGAACCAGGGGTCCAGGAGGGACCCTGAGATTTGGGGGGGGGGGTCTCCCATCATCCGGGGGGGGGGGTCCCAGGTATACTGGGGGGGGAACAAAAAAGATTGGAGGGGGTCCCAGCATCCCGGGGGGGGGTGGTCCCAGAGATGCAGGAGGGACCCCAAGATTGGGGGGGGGGGGTGTCCCAGCATCTGGGGGGGGGGGTCCCAGAAACTGGGGGGGGGTCCCAGGGATCCAGGAGGGACCCCAAGGTTTTGGGGGGGGGGGGCCTCAGCATCCTGGGAGGACCCGGGGGTCCGCGGGAGACCCCAAGAGCTGGAGGGGACCCATCATCTGAGGGGGGGGACCCAGGGGCCGGGGGGGCCCGCTTCTGCCCCCCCCCCCCCAAAACTGCGATGTGGGTCAGAGCGAGCCCAGGCTCCGTGGGGCTCACACAAGGATGTGGGGCTTGCACGAGGATGTGGGGCTTGCACGAGGGTCGGGGGGGGCTTGCACAAGGATCGGGGTCTCACACGAGGGTGTGGGGCTCGCATGAGGGATGGGGGGGGCTCGCACAAGGATGTGGGGCTTGCACGAGGGGCGGGGTGGTTGCACGAGGGACAGGGTCTCGCACGACGGCTCGGCCCACCCCATGTCCCAGCCCCACATCGCCGTGGGGCACACGCGCCCCCCCCCCCCCCCCCCCCATCCCCTTTGCACCAGCACCTCCGTGTGCCCCCCCACCAGCCCTGCACACACAGACACACGCGTGTGCGAGGGCATGGACTCGCCATGGTGCCGTGCACACGCGTGTGCGGGGGGGGGGGGGCACAGACAGCCCCAAACTCGCAGCCGCCCCCCAAAACCCGCCCCCCCCCCCCCCCATCAACCGCAGCCCGGGGTGGGGGGGGGGAGAGGGGGGGAGGAAGGCTGGTCTGGGGGTCCCTGGGAGGAAGAGGAGGGTTTGGGGATCTGAGGAGAGGGGGGAGGAAGAAGGGGAGGGGTTTGGGGGGGTTTGGGGGTCCCCACAAGCAGTGGGGGGGGGGGGGGGGGAGGAAGGCTGGTCTGGGTGTCCCCGGGAGGAAGAGGAGGAGGAAGAAGAGGAAGATGGGGGTTTTGGGGTCCCCACAAGCAGGAGGAGGAGGAGGAAGAGGAGGATGGGGGGGTTTGGGGGTCCCCACAAGCAGGAGGAGGAGGAGGAAGGCCAGTCTGAGGGTACCCGCAGGCAGGTGGGGAGGAAGAGGAGGGTGGGCAGGAGGAGGAGGAAGGTCAGGGGTTCCCCTGGAGGAAGAGGAGGAGGGTTTTGGGGTCTCTGTGAGTACAAGGCCGGGGAGGGGATGAGGAGGAGGACGAAGGCAGGGCTGGGGGTCCCCAGGAGGAGAGCGGAGGAAGAGGAGGGTGAGGAGGAGGAGGAGGAGGGTGAGGAAGGCAGGTCTGAGGGTCCCCAGGAGGAAGAGGAGGAGGAGGAATAGGAAGAAAATGGGTGTTTTCGGATCCCCATGAGCAGGAGAGGAGGAAGAAGAGGATGAGGAAGGGGGTGGGGCGGGTCTGGGATCCCCGTGAGCAGGAGGGGAGGAAGAGGAGGGGGAGGAAGAGCAGGACGGGGATTTGAGGTCCCTGCAAGCAGGAAGGGAGGAAGAGGAGGAGGAAGAGGAGGAGGAAGGCTGGTTGGGGGGGTCCCCAGGAGGAGGATGAGGAGGAGGGTTTTGGGGTCTCTGTGGGCAGGAGGAGGAGGAGGAGGAAGGCCAGTCTAGGGGTCCCCAGGATAAGGAGGAAGAGGAGGATGAGGATGAGGAGGGTGTTGGGATCCCTGTGAGCAGGATGGGAGGAAGAGGAGTGGGATGGGGTTTTTGGGGTCCCCAGGAGGATGAGGAGGAAGAAGAGGAAGAAGGTGAGTCTGTGGGTCCCCAGGAGGAGGAGGAAGAGGAGGAGGAAGGCCAGTCTGTGGGTCCCCAGGAGGAAGAAGAGGAGGAGGAGGGTTTTTGGGGATCCTGTGAGCAGGAGGAGGAGGAGGAGGAGGAGGAGGAAGGCAGATCTAGGTATCCCCAGGACAAGGATGATGGTGAGGAGGAGGAGAGTTTTGAGGTCCCCAGGAGAAGGAGGATGAGGATGATGAGGAGGAAGGCCTGTCTAGATATCCCCAGGATGGTGAGGAGGAGCAGGGGGAGGAGGAAGAGGAAGGCCAGTCTGTGGCTCCCCAGGAGGATGAGGATGAGGGTTTTGGAGTCACCAGGAGGAGGAGGAGGAGCAGGAGGAGGAAGAAGGCCTGTCTAGGTATCCTCAGGATGAGGAGGAGGAGGAAGAAGAGGAGGAGGAAGGCCAGCCTGTGGGTCCCCGGGAGGAGGAAGAAGAGGAGGAGGAAGGCCAGCCTGTGGGTCCCCGGGGGGAGGAAGAAGAGGAGGAGGAAGGCCAGCCTGTGGGTCCCCGGGAGGCTGAGGCTGCTGCTGGCCATGGTGATGCTGATGATGAAGATGAAGCTGCTGCTGAGGAGGAGGAGGAGGAGGAAGGCCTGTCCAGGTTATCCCCAGGATGATGACGATGACGATGGTGAGGGTTTGGGGGTCCCCAGGATGAGGAGGAGGAAGGCCAGCCTGCGCCTCCTCAGGAGGATGAGGAGGAGGGTTTTGGGGCCCCCAGGAGGAGGATGATGATGAAGTGGAAGAAGGCCTGTCTAGGTATCCCCAGGATGAGGAGGAGGAGGAAGAGGATGAGGAGGAAGGCCAGTCTAGGTATCCCCAAGAGAAGGAGGAGGAGGAGGAGGGTTTTGAGGTCCCCAGGATGAGAATGAGGAGGAGGAAGGCCTGTCTAGGTATCCCTAGGATGATGATGAGGAGGGTTTCAGGGTCCCTGGGAGGAGGAGGAAGAGGAAGGCCAGCCTGTGTCTCCCCAGCAGGCTGCTGGTGATGCTGATGAAGATGATGCTGCTGAGGAGGAGGAGGAAGGCCTGTCTAGCTATTCGGAGGATGAGGAGGAGGAGGAGGAGGAGGAGGAGGGTTTTGAGGTCCCCAGGAGGAGGAGGAGGAAGGCCTGTCTAGGTATCCCCAGCAGGAGGAGGAGGAGGGTTTTGGGGTCACCAGGAGGAGGAGGACAATGGTGAGGATGAGGATGCTGATGAGGAGGAGGAGGAAGGCCTGTCTAGCTATTCGGAGGATGAGGAGGAAGAGGAGGGTTTTGAGGTCCCCAGGATGAGGAGGAGGATGATGGTGAGGAGGAGGAGGAAGAGGAAGGCCTGTCTAGGTATCCCTGGGAGGAGGAGGGTTTTGGGGTCCCCAGGAGGAGGATGATGATGGTGGTGAGGAGGAAGAGGAGGGTTTTGGGGTCCCCAGGAGGATGATGACGGTGAGAAGGAGGATGAGGAGGAAGGCCTGTCTAGGTATCCCCAGGGTGATGATGATGAGGAGGGTTTTGGGGTCCCCGGGCGCAGGAGGAGGATGGTGAGGGGGAGGAGGATGATGACGGTGAGGATGAGGAGGAGGAGGAGGGTTTTGGGGTCCCCAGAAGGAGGATGATGAGGAGGAGGAGGAGGAAGAACTGTCTAGCTATCCCTAGGATGAGGAGGAGGGGGGCTTTGGGGTCCCCAAGAGGAAGATGATGGTGAGGAGGAGGATGAGGAGGAAGGCCTGTCTAGGTATCCCCAGGGTGATGATGAGGAGGAGGGTTTTGGGGTCCCCAGGAGGAGGAGGATGATGGTGAGGAGCAGGAGGAGGATGATGATGGTGAGGAGGAGCAGGAGGAGGGTTTTGGGGTCCCGAGGAGGAGCAGGAGGAGGATGATGGTGAGGAGGAGGAGGGTTTTGGGGTCCCCAGGAGGAGGATGATGATGGTGAGGAGGAGCAGGAGGGTTTTGGGGTCCCGAGGAGGAGCAGGAGGAGGAGGAGGAGGAGGGTTTTGAGGTCCCCAGGAGGAGGAGGAGGAGGAGGAGGAGGAAGGCCTGTCTAGGTATCCCCAGGATGAGGAGGAGGAGAAGGAGGGTTTTGGGGTCACCAGGAGGAGGAGGACAATGGTGAGGACGAGGACGTTGATGAGGAGGAGGAGGAAGGCCCGTCTGTGGGTCTCCAGGATGAGGAGGAGCAGGAGCAGGAGGAGGAGGATGGTGAGGGGGAGGAGGAGGAAGGCCTGTCTAGCTATCCCCAGGAGGAGGAGGAGGAGGAGGGTTTTCCGGTCCCCAGGAGGAAGATGATGATGGTGAGGAGGAGGAGGAAGGCCTCTCTAGGTATCCCCAGGAGGAAGAGGAGCAGGAGGATGCTGCTGCTGAGGAGGAAGAGGAGGGTTTTGGGGTCCCCAGGAGGAGGATGATGATGGTGAGGAACAGGAGGAGGAGGGTTTTGGGGTCCCCAGGAGGAGGAGGATGATGATGGTGAGGAGGAGGGTTTTGGGGTCCCCAGAAGGAGCAGGAGGATGATGATGGTGAGGCAGCGGAGGGGGGTTTTCGGGTCCCCAGGAGCAGAAGGATGATGGTGAGGAGGAGGATGATGATGATGAGGAGGAGCAGGAGGAGGGTTTTGGGGTACCGAGGAGGAGCAGGAGGAGGATGATGGTGAGGAGGAGGATGATGATGGTGAGGAGGAGCAGGAGGGTTTTGAGGTCCCGAGGAAGAGCAGGAGGAGGAGGAGGGTTTTGGGGTCCCCAGGAGGAGCAGGATGATGATGGTGGTGAGGAGCAGGAGGAGGAGGATGGTGAGGAGGAGGAGGAGGAGGTTTTTGGGGTCCCCGGGAGGAGGAGGATGATGGTGAGGAGCAGGAGGAGGAGGAGGAGGGTTTTGGGGTCCCCAGGAGGAGGATGATGATGGTGAGGAGCAGGAGGAGGATGATGGTGAGGAGCAGGAGCAGGAGGAGGGTTTTGGGGTCCCGAGGAGGAGGATGATGATGGTGAGGAGCAGGAGGAGGATGATGGTGAGGAGGAGCAGGAGGAGGAGGAGGGTTTTGGGGTCCCCAGGAGGAGCAGGAGGAGGATGATGGTGAGGAGCAGGAGCAGGAGGAGGGTTTTGGGGTCCCCAGGAGGAGGAGGATGATGGTGAGGAGCAGGAGGAGGATGATGGTGAGGAGGAGCAGGAGCAGGAGGAGGGTTTTGGGGTCCCCAGGAGGAGGAGGATGATGGTGAGGAGCAGGAGGGTGGGGGGGTCGGGCTCTCACCGTGGGCGCCGCGGGTGAGGAAGGGCGTGCGGTTGATGGCGATGGGCGCGGTGCCGTGGCGGCTGTGGAAGTGGTGGACGTGGTGGGTGGTGGAGAGGCTGGAGGAGACCCTGGCCGGGCCCCCGGGCGCCGCCAGCACCCCCAGCGCCAGCAGTGCCAGCCCCAGCGCCCCGGGGCCCCCCCGGCCCCCCATCGGCCCCTCAGCGGCACCCCCCCATCCCGGGGGGCACCGGGGGGGGCACGGGGATGGGGGGGGGGGAGGAGCCGCCGGGGGGAGGGGGGGGGGGGGTGGGAGGAGGGGGGGAGACCCCCAAGTGGGGATGGGGGGGGGAGATGGGGGGGGGGAGATGGAGGAGGGGAGACCCCCAAGTGGGTTATGGGGGGGTCCCCAAGTGGGGATGGGGGGGGAGATGGGGGGGGGGAGATGGAGGGGGGGAGACCCCCAAGTGGGTTATGGGGGGGTCCCCAAGTGGGGATGGGGGGGGGAGATGGAGGGGGGGGAGACCCCCAAGTGGGTTATGGGGGGGTCACCAAGGGGTTATAGGGGGGGAGACCCCCAAGTGGGGATGGGGGGGGGAGATGGAGGGGGGTAGATGGAGGGGGGGAGACCCCCAAGTGGGGGGGGGGTCCCATGGGGATGGGGGGGAGATGGGGAGGGGGGGAGATGGAGGGGGGGGGGGACCCCCAAGTGGGTTATGGGGGGTCACCTGGGTTGGGGGAGACCCCAAGTGGGGATGGGGGGGAGATGGAGGGGGGGGAGATGGAGGGGGGGGAGACCCCCAAGTGGGTATGGGGGGGGAGTGCAAGGGGTAGATGGAGGGGGGGAGACCCCCAAGTGGGGATGGGGGGGGTCCCCAAGTGGGGATGGGGGGGAGATGGAGGGGGGGAGACCCCCAAGTGGGTTATGGGGGAGTCACCAAGGGGTTATAGGGGGGGAGATGGAGGGGGGGAGATGGAGGGGGTGAGACCCCCAGCTGGGGATGGGGGGGGAGATGGAGGGGGGGGGAGAGACCCCCAAGTGGGTTATGGGGGGGTCCCCAAGTGGGGATGGGGGGGAGATGGAGGGGGAGGAGATGGAGGGGGGGGAGACCCCCAAGTGGGGATGGGGGTGGGGGGTTTCACCCCAAAATGTGGGGCGGGGGGGGAAGAAGCGAATGGGGGGGGTTCACCCCAAAATTGGGGGGGGGTTGACCCCAAATTGGGGGGGGGAAGGGTATAAAGGAGGGGGTTGCGCCCCAAAAAGGGCTCGGGGGGGGCACCCGAAAATGGGGCTTGGGGGGGTGGGCTGTGCCCCAAAAATGGGGTCTGGGGGGGGGCCTCGAGTCACCCCAAAAATGGGGCTGGGGGGGGGGGGAAGGGGCTCAAATCCCCTCAAACCGGGGACTGGGGGGGGGGGGGGGCAAAATCCCCCCCCCTCGGTGGGGCTGAAGGACCCTAAAATTTAGGGGGGGGGATTCACCCCAAAAATGGGGCTGAGGCGGGGGGGGGCGGGGGGGGGGGCCCAAATCACCCCACGGTGGGGCTGGGGGGGCTTAAATCCCCCCCCCAAAATGGGGCCAGAGACCGGGGGGGGGTGCCCAAATCTCCCCCTAAAAGAGCGGTTGGGGGGGGAGCCAAAATGCCCCCCCAAAATGGGGCTGGGGGGGACACACACACACGCAGCCCCCCCCCCTAAAGACGGGGGTGGTCCCCGGACGCCCCCAAACGACCTGGGGGGTCCCGACCCCCCCTGGGGAGTTGAGGGGGGGGGTCTGGATCCCCCCCCCGGGGCTCAGAGCATGCGGGGGGGGGGGGGGGGCGAGGGGGGGCCCCGGGGAGGGGGGGGGCCGGGGCGTGGGGGGCCGCGGGGGGGGCTCAGAGGGGGTCGAGCATCGTCCGGGGGAGATTTGGGGGGGGGGGGGGGGGGATGTGGGGCGGAGGATGGATGGGGGGGGGCTGGGGGGGGGGGGGGATGGATGGAGGATGTGGGATGTGGGGCGGAGGGGGGGGTGTCTGTGGGGCAGAAGATGGGGGGGGCTGCGGGGCGGGGGATGGAGGTTGTGGGGCGGGGGATGAAGGATGTGGGTCGGGGGATGGAATATGTGGGGCGGGGGAAGATGTGGGGCTGGGGATGGAATATGTGGGTCGGGGGATGGAGGATGTGGGGCGGGGGATGAAGGATGTGGGGCGGGGGATGGACGATGTGGGTCGGGGGATGGAATATGTGGGTCGGGGGATGGAGGATGTGGGTCGGGGGATGGAATATGTGGGTCGGGGGATGGAGGATGTGGGTCGGGGGATGGAATATGTGGGTCGGGGGCCGGCGGCTGCGGGAGGATGAGGATGATGGGGATGAAGATGATGGTGGGGAAGGGGGGGGGGAGGGGGGGGAAGCGGCCTCTGGCCTGGCGGCTCCGGCTGCGGCGGTGGGGCGCGGTGGGGCGCGGTGGGGCGCGGTGGGGCGGCGGCGGCCGTGGGGCGCGGTGGGGCGCGGTGGGGCGGCGGGCGGCCGTGGGGCGGCGGCGGCGGCGGCGGCGGCGGCGGGTGCTGCAGCGGGAGGGGCGGGGGAGGGGGAGGGGAGGGGGGAGGGGCCGCGGCGGGGGGTGGGGGGGGAGGGGGGAGGGGCCACGGCGCGACCCACGGTTGGGGGGGGGAACCCACGGACAATCCCACCCCCCCCCACGGGCGACCCACGGAGAGCGGCGGGGAGCCCCATGGCTGCCCCACGGGGACCCACAGAGACCCACAGAGACCCACAGAGACCCACGGCAGCCCCACGGGGACCCATAGAGAGCCCCACAGAGCCCCACGGGGACCCACAGGGACCCACGGCAGCCCCACGGGGACCCATAGAGCCCCACAGAGCCCCACGGGGACCCACGGCAGCTGATGGGGACCCACAGGAGCCCCGCAGGGACCCATAGAGACCCCCTGCGACCCACACAGACCCACGGCAGCCCCACAGAGACCCACAGCTGCCCCACAGGGACCCACGGAGAGCCCCTGTGACCCACAGCAGCCCCACAGAGACCCACAGCAGCCCCCCAGAGACCCACAGCTGCCCCACAGGGACACACAGCAGCCACTGGAGACCCACATCAGCCCCGCAGGGACCCACGGAGAGCCCCTGTGACCCACAGCAGCCCCACACAGACCCACAGCAGCCCCACGGCAGCCCCCAGGGACCCCCGTCACCCCCACAGCGACCCACAGCAGCATCCAGCCCCCCCCCGGTCACAGCGTCACTCTGCCCCACGGCGCCGCCGTGCCCCACATCCTGCCCCACGGCGCCGTGTGTGTGGGTCGCATCACGCCCCACACGCGTGTGAAAACGGGGGCCTCGATGGTGCGGGGACACGGGGCCCCCGTGGGGGGACACACCCGTGTCACACCCGTGTCACACGCGTGTCAAGTCCATGTCACACACGTGCCTGGCACAAGAGACTGGGGGACACACAGACCCCGTGCGAGGGACACACGTCCCATATAGGGGACACGGGGACACACAGACCCCGTGCGAGGGACACACGTCCCATATAGGGGACACGGGGACACACAGACCCCGTGCGAGGGACACACGTCCCATATAGGGGACATGGGGACACACAGACCCCGTGCGAGGGACACACGTCCCATATAGGGGACACGGGGACACACAGACCCCGTGCGAGGGACACACGTCCCATATAGGGGACACGGGGACACACAGACCCCGTGCGAGGGACACACGTCCCATATAGGGGACACGGGGACACACAGACCCCGTGCGAGGGACACGGACACCCCGTGCGAGGGACACACGTCCCATATAGGGGACACGGGGACACACAGACCCCGTGCGAGGGACACACGTCCCATATAGGGGACACGGGGACACACAGACCCCGTGCGAGGGACACACGTCCCATATAGGGGACACGGGGACACACAGACCCCGTGCAAGGGACACGTGTCACATACAAGGGCCACGGGGCCACATACCCCCCCATGCGAGGGACACACGTCCCATATAGGGGACACGGGGACACACAGACCCCGTGCGAGGGACACACGTCCCATATAGGGGACACGGGGACACACAGACCCCGTGCGAGGGCCACGCGTGTCCCAGACACATCGGCGTGTCCGTGCCCGCCCGCCGCCACCTCCCCGTGTCCTCTGTGTGCGTGTGTCCCCGTGTGTCCCCCCCCGTGTGTGTCCCCCCCCCGTGCCCCCCCCGTGCCCCCCCCACTCACGCTCGCTGCAGCCGGCCCCCCCGTAGCCCGTCATGCTGCAGTCGCAGGCGAAGCCGTCCCACTGCTGCAGGCACACGCCCTGGTTGGCGCACGACTCCTCCGTGCACGTCCCGCTGGGGCCTGCCGGGGGGGGGGGGGGTGTCACTTTTGGGGGGGGGGGGGTGGTCCCTACCCCCTAGACCCCGTGCACCCCCCCCGTACACACATGCACGCGGCCGTCCTGGGGGGTCCCCCGGCACACCCCCCCCCCCCCCCCCTCCCCGCTGGCAACCCCCGGCTGTGTCCTGTGCACCCCGTGTGGCCCCCCCTGACCCCCCCCCCACCCTTCCCCAGCCCCCCCCCCCCCCCATCCCCCCCCGCACGCCCCATATCCCCCCCTGCACCCCTATATCCCCCCGGCACCCCCATACCCCCCCCTATATCCCCCCCCGCACCCCCATATCCCCCCCCACAGCCCATATATCCCCCCCTGCACCCTTATATGCCCCCCCGCACCCCCTTGTGCACCCTCGTGCACCCTCGTGCATCCCCCCCTGAACCCCCCCCAACCCTTCCCCAGCCCCCCCCACCCCCATACCCCCCCCGCACCCCTATATCCCCCCCCGCACCCCCATATCCCCCCCCCCCGCACCCATATATGCCCCCCCTGCACCCCCCCGTGCACCCCTGGCCGCCTCTGTGCACCCTCGTGCACCCTCGTGAACCCTTGTGCGCCCCCCCCGAACCCCCCCCACACTCTCCTCCAGCCCCCCCCCGCACCCCCATATCCCCCGCCCGCACCCATATATGCCCCCCTGGACCCCCCCCGTGCGCCCCCGGCTGCATCTGTGCACCCTCGTGCACCCTCCTGAGTCTCCCCCTGACCCCCCCCCACCCTTCCCCAGCCCCCCCGCACCCCCATACCCCCCCGCACCCCTATATCCCCCCCACCCTCTCCCTCTGCCCCCCATGCCCCCCCCAGCCCCCCCCCTCCCTCTCCGCCCCCCATCTGCCCCCACCCCCCACCTTCTCTCTCTGGCCCCACCCTCTATATGCCCCCCCCTGCCCCCCCATGCCCCCCCACCCCTCCACCCTCTCTCTCAGCCCCCCCCATGGCCCCCCCACCCCCCCACCTTCTCCTCTCGACCCCCTCTATGCCCCCCCTTGCCCCCCATGCCCCCCCCAACCCCGCCCCTCTCGCTCAGCCCCCCCCATGCCCCCCCTCACCCCCCCACCCTCTCTCTCTGCTCCCCCCATGCCCCGCCCCCACCCCCACCCTCTCTCTCTGCCCCCGGCCTCCCTGCTGTCCCCAGCACCCCCCCCCCTCAAAGCCCCCCCCACCCCCCACCCTCTCTCTCAGCAGTCCCCCCCCATGCCCCCCCCACCCCCTCCCCCTCCTCTCTGCCCCTCCCCATTGCGTCCCAGCCCCCCCCGCTCATCCCTCCCTCCCCCCAGCCCCCCTAACCCTCTCTCTGCTCTGCGCCCCTCCCGGCTGTCCCAAGCCCCCCCCCTCAGCCCCCCCCCTCTCCCTCTGCTCCCCCCATGCCCCCCCCACCCCTCACCCTCCCAGTCCCCCCCATGCCCACCCCCCACCCCCTCACCCTCTGCTGCCCCCTCCCATGCTGTCCCCAAGCCCTCCCCCTCATGCCCCCTCCCACCACCACCCTCTCTCTCACCCCCCCCATGCCCCCCCTACCCCCTCACCCCTCGTCTCTCCTCGACTCTCAGCCCCCCCCATGCCCCCCCTACCCCCTCACCCTCTCTCTCAGCCCCCCCCATGCCCCCCCCTCCCCCCTCACCCCCTATACCCCTCACCCTCTCTCGTCACCCCTCCCATGCGCCCCCCATTGCTCCCCCAGCCCCCCCCATCCCTCCCCTCATCCCCCCTCGCCTCCCCCCATGCCCCCCCCCCCCCCCCCTCTGCCCCCTCCCATGCTGTCCCTCAGCCCCCCCCCTCAGCCCCCCCCACCCCCCACCCTCTCGCTTGCTCCCCCGCATGCCCCCCCTGTCCCCCCCACCTCCCTCACCCTCTCATCTCAGCCCCCCCCATGTCCCCCCCACCCCCTCACCCTCCTCTCAGCCCCCCCATGCCCCCCCCACCCCCTCCCCCTCCTCTCTGCTCCCCCTCCATGCTGTCCCAGCCCCCCCCATCCCTCCCTCCCCCCCATGCCCCCCCCACCCCCTCTCTCTCTGCCCCCTCCCTGCTGTCCCCCAGCCCCCCCCCTCAGCCCCCCCCACCCCCACCCTCTCCCTCTGCTCCCCCCATGCCCCCCCACCCCCTCACCTTCCCTCTCTGCCCCCTCCCACGCTGTCCCAGCCCCCCCCCATCCCCCCCCTTCCCCCCCCATGCCCCCCCACCCGCACGCTCACCTCTCTGCCCCTCCCACGCTGTCCCCAGCCCCCCCCAGCCCCCCCTTCCCCCCCCATGCCCCCCCCACCCCCTCACCCTCTCTGCCCCTACCCATGCTGTTCCCCAGCCCCCCCCATGCCCCCCCCACCCCTCACCCTCTCTCTCGGCCCCCCCATGTGCCATGCCCCCCCCCCCTCTCAGGCCCCCCCCATGCCCCCCCCACCCCCTCCCCCTCCCTCTCTGCCCCCTCCCATGCTGTCCCCAGCCCCCCCCCCGACCCCCCCGGCCCCCCCTCACCGTCGCAGCCCCTCTGGACGTGCCCCACCCGCTGCAGCGCGTCCCCCAGCAGGTCGGGCAGGCGGCCGTTGAGGTCCAGGGAGGCCAAGCAGCCCTGGAACCCCCCCCGCGTACGCCCACCAGCTTGGGCAGCCGCCCCAGCAGCCCCTTGCTGACCCCCCCGATGTACAGCTCCCCTGGGGGGGGACACAAACACACGGGGGGGGGGGGGGTCACCCTTGGGGACACTCACCCCCTGCGGGCAACCCCTGCGCCTCCATGGGTGACCCGTATATATCCCCCCCCCCCGTATTCCCCCCCCGTATACATTCCCCCCCCCCGTATTCCCCCCCCGTATATACCCCCCCTTATTCCCCCCCGTATATATCCCCCCCTTATTCCCCCCCCGTATATACCCCCCTTATTCCCCCCCCGTATATATTCCCCCCCCGTATTCCCCCCCCATATATATCCCCCCCCGTATTCCCCCCCCCGTATATACCCCCCCCGTATATATCCCCCCCCGTATTCCCCCCCCGTATATCCCCCCCCCTTATATATCCCCCCGATGCCCCCCCCGTATATACCCCCCCCCTTATTCCCCCCCCCGTATATATCCCCCCCTTATTCCCCCCCGTATTCCCCCCCGTATATATCCCCCCCCCGTATTGCCCCCCCGTATATATCCCCCCCCGTATTTCCCCCCCGTATATAGCCACCCCCCTGTATATATCCCCCCCCGGTATATATTCCCCCCCCCCTCGTATTCCCCCCCGTATATATCCCCCCCCCCTTATTCCCCCCCCTATATCCCCCCCCCCGTATTCCCCCCCCGTATATATCCCCCCTGTAATCCCCCCCCGTATATATCCCCCCCCCCGCATTCCCACCCCGTATATATCCCCCCCCCGTATTCCCTCCCCTGTATACGTTCCCCCCCCCTTATTCCCCCCCCCCGTATATATTCCCCCCTGTATTCCCCCCCCCGTATACATTCCCCCTCCCGTATATATCCCCCCCCGTATATATCCCCCCCTGTATCCCCCCCCCCGTATATATCCCCCCCCGTATTCCCCCCCCCGTATTCCCACCCCGTATATATCCCCCCCCGTATTCCCTCCCCCGTATACATCCCCCCCTTTATTCCCCCCCCGTATATACCCCCCCATATTCCCCCCCGTATACATTCCCCCCCCTTATTCCCCCCCTTATTCCCCCCCCATATACCCCCCCTTATTCCCCCCGTATATTCCCCCCCTGTATTCTCCCCCGTGTTCCCCCCCCCATATATATCCCCCCCCTTATTCCACCCCCGTATACATTCCCCCCCCCGTATATATCCCCCCCCCCCCGCAGGTGCACACCCCTGTATTTATACCCCCTCCATGGGTGCCCCCCCCGTGTATAAACACCCCCCCCCAGGTGTCTCCCCTCTGCTTACCCCCATGCTCCCCCCCCCCATTTTTAAACACCTAGGGGTGCCCCCCCCAAGTATAGACCCCCATGGGTGCCCTCCCCATGTATAAACACCTAGGGGTGCCCCCCCAAGGGTGTCTCCCCAATGTGTACCCCCTATGGGTGCCCCCCCATCCATTACCCCCCCCACCCCATGGATACCCCCCCCCCCCGGCTGTCCCCCCCATAGGCATCCCCCCCATGTGTACCCCCTATGGGTGCCCCCCCCATCCATTACCCCCCCCACACTTCATGGATACCCCCCCCCATGGGTGTCCCCCCGATGGGTGCCCCCCCCAAGGGTGTCTCCCCCATGTGTACCCCCTATGGGTGCCCCCCCATCCATTACCCCCCCACTTCATGGATACCCCCCCCATGGGTGCCCCCCCCCACAGGCGTCTCCCCCATGTGTACCCCCTATGGGTGCCCCCCCCATCAATACACACCCTCCCCATGGGTGCCCCCCCCCCCCAATACACCCTCCCCCATGGGTGCCCCCCCACAGGTCTCCCCCGTGTGTACACCCCATGGGTGCCCCCCATCCATTACCCCCCCACCCCATGGATATCTCCCCCCCGCCATGGGTGCCCCCCCCGCCCCGGCTCACCCTTGAGGTCGAGGTTGCGGGCGCCCTGGCCATGCTGGGTGACGGGGCGCCCGTCCACCCGCAGCCCGTGCAGGGTGCCCCCCTCCCGGGCCACCGACACCTCGTGCCAGCGCCCGTCGTGCAGCGGCTGCTCCGAGTTCCCCTTCATCAGCGAGGGGCCGTCGCCCAGGTCGAACACGTAGTGGATGTACCTGGGGGGTGGGGGGTGGGGGGGTGAACGGGGGCGGGGCCTGAGCCGAGGAGGCGGGGCCTGAGCCTGGGGGGCGGGGCCTGAGCTGGGGGGGGCACCCCCAAGTCAATGGGATAATGCAGGGACATTGGGGGTGGGGGCATGGCCTGAATCAAGGGGGCGGGGTCTGTCTAAGGGGGCGTGGTTTGGGACAAGGGGAGGGGCCTATGTCAAGGGGGCGGGGCCTGAGCTGGGGGGCGGGGCCTGAGCTGGGGGGGCACCCCCAAGTCAATGGGATAATGCAAGGACATTGGGGGTGGGGGCGGGGCCTGAATCAAGGGGGCGGGGTCTGTCTAAGGGGGCGTGGTTTGGGACAAGGGGAGGGGCCTGTGTCAAGGGGGCGGGGCCTGAGCTGGGGGACGGGGCCTGAGCGGGGGGACACCCCCAAGTCAATGGGATAATGCAAGGACATTGGGGGTGGGGGCGGGGCCTGAATGAAGGGGGCGGGGTCTGTCTAAGGGGGCGTGGTTTGGGACAAGGGGAGGGGCCTATGTCAAGGGGGCGGGGCCTGAGCTGGGGGGGGCACCCCCAAGTCAATGGGATAATGCAGGGACATTGGGGGTGGGGGCGTGGCCTGAATCAAGGGGGCGGGGTCTGTCTAAGGGGGCGTGGTTTGGGACAAGGGGAGGGGCCTGTGTCAAGGGGGCGGGGCCTGAGCTGGGGGGGCGGGGCCTGAGCCGAGGGGGCACCCCCAAGTCAATGGGATAATGCAAGGACATTGGGGGTGGGGGCGGGGCCTGAATGAAGGGGGCGGGGTCTGTCTAAGGGGGCGTGGTTTGGGACAAGGGGAGGGGCCTATGTCAAGGGGGCGGGGCCTGAGCTGGGGGGGGCACCCCCAAGTCAATGGGATAATGCAGGGACATTGGGGCTGGGGGCGGGGCCTGAGTCAAGGGGGCGGGGTCTGAGTCGACGGGAGGGGCCTAGGTCGAGGGGGCGGGGCCTGAGCCGGGGGGGCACCCCCAAGTCAATGGGATACTGCAGGGACATTGGGGCTGGGGGCATGGCCTGAGTCAAGGGGGCGTGGTCTGAGCCGAGGGGCGGGGCCAATGTCTAGGGGCGGGGCTTGAGCCGGGGGGCGGGGCCTGATCGGGGGAGTGGGGCCTCAGTCAGGGGGGGACCCCCAAAATCAATGGAATAATGCAGGGACATGGGTCTGGGGGCGTGGCCTGAGTCGAGGGGGCGTGGTCTGAGCCAAGGGGGTGGGGTCTGTGCCTAGGGGCGTGGTCTGAGGCAACGGGGAGGGGCCTAGGTTGAGGGGGCGTGGCCTGAGCCAGTAGGGGTACCCCCCAAGCCAATCAGATAATGCAGGCACTGGGGGTTGGGGGCGTGGCCTTAGCGCGGGGGGCGTTGCCAATGGTGGGCGTGGCCTGTGCCAAGGGGGCGGGGCCTAATCCGGGGGCGGGGCCTCATGAGCAGGGTGGGCACCCTGGGGGATGGGAACCCTGAGGTCCCCGAGAGGTTACAGGGTCCCCAAGGTCCCCAGGGCCCCCCCCCCCCGCTGTCCCCAAGGACCTCACAGGGTCCAGGAGGTCCCCGAGGTCCCCAGGACCCCCCCGGTGTCACCAAGGTTTGAGGAGGTTCAGGAGGACCCCAAGGTGCCCAGGAGGTCCCCAAAGTCCCCAGGATCCCCCAGGTCTCCCCAAGGTCCCCAAGGACCTCACAGGGTCCAGGAGGTCCCCAAGGTCCCCAGGATCTCCCTGATGTCCTCAGGTGATCCCCAAAATCCTGTGAGGTTTAGAAGGTCCACAACGTCCCCAGGACCCCCCGGTGTCCCCAAGGTCCTCAAGGTCCTAACAAGGTTTAGAAGGTCCCCAGGACCTCACTGGTGTCCCCAAGGTCCTATGAGGTTGAGAAGGACCCCAAAGTCCCCAGAACCTCCCTGGTGTCCCCAGGCGGTCCCCGAGGTCCAAGGAGGTGCAGAAGGTCCCCGAGGTCTCCAAAGTCCTCAGGATCCCCCTGCTGACCCCTAGGGAGGTTTAGAAGGTCCCCAAGGACCCCAGGATCTCTCTGGTGTCCCCAAGGTCTGAGGAGGTTGAGAAGGTCCCCAGAGCCCCCATGACCTCCCTGGTGTCCCCAAGTGGTCCCCAAGGTCTGAGGAGGCTCAGGAGGTCCCCAAGGTCCCCAGGATCTCCCTGGTGTCCCCAAGGTGCTATGAGGTTGAGAAGGTCCCCAGAGCCTCCATGACCTCCCTGGTGTCCCCAAGTGGTCCCCAAGGTCCTACAAGGTTGAGAAGGTCCCTGAGGTCCCCCGGACCCCCCTGGTGTCCCCAAGGACCTCACAAGGTTCAGGAGGTCCTACGAGATTGAGAAGGTCCCCAAAGTCCTCAGGACCCTCCCTGGTGTCCCCAGGTGGTCCCCAAGGTCCAAGGAGGCTCAGGAGGTCCCCAGGATCTCCCTGGTGTCCCCAAGGTCTGAGGAGGTTGAGAAGGTCCCCAGAGCCCCCATGACCTCCCTGGTGTCCCCAAGTGGTCCCCAAGGTCTGAGGAGGCTCAGGAGGTCCCCAAGGTCCCCAGGATCTCCCTGGTGTCCCCAAGGTGCTATGAGGTTGAGAAGGTCCCCAGAGCCTCCATGACCTCCCTGGTGTCCCCAAGTGGTCCCCAAGGTCCTACAAGGTTGAGAAGGTCCCTGAGGTCCCCCGGACCCCCCTGGTGTCCCCAAGGACCTCACAAGGTTCAGGAGGTCCTACGAGATTGAGAAGGTCCCCAAAGTCCTCAGGACCCTCCCTGGTGTCCCCAGGTGGTCCCCAAGGTCCAAGGAGGCTCAGGAGGTCCCCGAGGTCCCCAGGACCATCCCGTCCCCATCCCCGGTGACGCGTCCTCACCCCTTAACGAGCTCCACAACGAGGAAGTCGTTGCCGTTGCCGCTGTTGAAGAGGATGAGACCGTCGGGCGCCGTGGTCTTGAACTGGAAGAAGAGGTGCATGGAGGTGTAGGCCTGGAGGGTGGCCAGCGCCACGTAGGAACCCCGGCCACGGAAGGCCACCGGGTCGGCCACGATGGTCCGACGGCCGAAACGGGCGTTGAGTTCGCAGGAGCTGATGTCCCCGTTCTTGCAGAGGTCCAGGTAGGGCAACCCGTTGAAGAGGAGCCCACTGAGGTGGCCCAAGAAGTTGGAGGGGACCACGGCCAGGAAGCGACGCTCCGTCACGATGCCCGTCTCGATGTTGTGGAACTCCAGGCGGGTGTGGGCGCCCGACATCTGCCCTGCAGGGGGGTGGCGGGGGGGCGGTGGGTGTCCCTGGGCACCCCTGTCCCCACGGATCTCCAGCCCCACACGCCACGTCCCCATGGGACTGAACAGCCACGTCCTCATGGACCTGCACCCATGTCCCCACCTCCCACGGACCTCTGCACCCATGTCCCCACGGATCTCCAGCCCCATACATCATGCCCCCATGGGACTGAGCAGCCACGTCCCCACACACCCATGTCCTCATGGACCTGCGCCCGTGTCCCCACCTCCCATGGACCTCTGCACCCATGTCCTCATGGACCTGCACCCACATCCCCACATCCCCATCAACCTGCACCCATGTCCCCATGGATCTACGGACCCATCTCCATGTGTCCCCATGTCCCTGAGCACCCATGTCCCCATGTCCCATGTCCCTGCGCACCCGTGTCCCCATGGATCTACAGACCCACACGCCATGTCCCCATGGGACTGAGCAGCCACGTCCCCACACACCCATGTCCTCATGGACCTGCACCCATGTCCCCACATCCCCGTCGACCTGCACCCATGTCCCCATGGATCTACAGACCCATCTCTACCTGTCCCCGTGTCCCTGCTCACCCATGTCCCCATGTCCCCATGTCCCATGTCCCTGCGCACCCGTGCCCCCATGGATCTACGGACCCATCTCCACCTGTCCCCGTGTCCCTGCTCATCCATGTCCCCATGTCCCATGTCCCATGTCCCATGTCCCTGCGCACCCGTGTCCCCATGGATCTACAGACCCATCTCCATGTGTCCCCATGTCCCTGCTCACCCATGTCCCCATGTCCCCATGTCCCTGCGCACCCATGTCCCCATGGATCTACAGACCCATCTCCACCTGTCCCTGTGTCCCTGCTCACCCATGTCCCCATGTCCCCATGTCCCATGTTCCTGCGCACCCGTGTCCCCATGGATCTACGGACCCATCTCCATGTGTCCCCATGTCCCTGCTCACCCATGTCCCCATGTCCCTGCACACCCATGTCCCCATGGATCTACAGACCCATCTCCACCTGTCCCTGTGTCCCTGCTCACCCATGTCCCCATGTCCCATGTCCCGCGCACCCATGTCCCCATGTCCCATGTCCCGCGCACCCGTGTCCCCATGGATCTACAGACCCATCTCCACCTGTCCCCGTGTCCCTGCGCACCCACGTCCCCAAGGACCTGCACCCCCGTCCCCCGTGTCCCCCGTCCCCGTCCCCCCACGCTGGCACCTTCGACGGTGACGTTGTCGACGGAGAGCTGGAGGCTGCGGCCGCGTCGCACCACGCGCACCGTGTGCCACTCGTTGTCATCCAGCTTCTGCCCCGCGAACAGCGTCTCGGGGCCCTTGCCTGGGGGGGACAGACGGTGACACGCCACACCCGGCACCCCCGTGACACCGGTGACACCGGGTGACACTGCCACACCAGGTGACACCATCACACCTGGCACCCAGGTGACACCGGTGACACACCGCACTGGGCACCCCAGTGACACCACCACAATGGGCACCTGGGTGACACCGGTGACACCGGGTGACACCGCCACACTGGGTGACACTGCCACACCAGGTGACACCACCACACCCGGCACCCCCCTGACACCGGTGACACCGCCACACCAGGTGACACTGCCACAACAGGCACCTCCATGACACTGCTGTCACCGGGTGACACTGCCACACCAGGTGACACCATCACACTGGGCACCCCCATGACACCACCACAATGGGCACCTGGGTGACACCGGTGACACTGGGTGACACCGTCACACCGGGTGACACTGCCACACCAGGTGATACCACCACACCCAGCACCCCCATGACACCGGTGACACCGCCACACCAGGCATCCCAGGTGACAACCCCATACCGGGCATGCGGGTGACACCACCACGCCGGGTGACACCACCACACTGGGCACCCAGGTGACACCGGTGACACCATGACACCAGGTGACATCGCCACACCGGGCGCTGCCGGTGACACCAGGTGACACCATGTGACACCAGGCACCCCTGCGTGACACCAGGGGCCGGGTGACAGCGCGACACACCAGGCACCACCAGTTGACACCGGGTGACACTGGCCACCCTCACGTGACACTGGGTGACACCGTGACACCGGGTGACACCGTGACATGGGACAACCCTGGGCACCGGGTGACACTGGGTGACGCGGTGACATGGGGTGACACCATGACAGCAGGCACGGCCGGGTGCCACCGCGCGCGTCTGCAGACACCCCGTGCACACACACGCGTGTGCACACGCACCCCCACGGCACAGCCCCCCCCGACATGCTCCCACACGCCTCGCACACGCGTGTGCCCGGAAGAGCCCTTGCACACGCACACGCTTGCACACGCGTGGGACGCGCACGCAGCCTGCGAGCGCTGGGCACGCACACACGTGCATTCCCCTGGCTCGCACACGCGTGTGCGCACACGCACAGCCCCGCGTGCAACAGCCGGGGACATGGGGGACACGCGTGAACTGGGGGACACGTTGGGGACATGGGGAGGGAAATGGGGGGGGTGTGTGCACACGCGTGTCGGTGCATGCGTGCGCACACGTGTCCTCATGACCGTCCACCCCCCGCCCCCCATGAGTGTGAAACATGAGGCCTTGCACACGCGTGTGCGTTGGTGCCCCCCCTGCACACGTGTGTGATGGTGGCCCCCCCCCCCGTGTCACAGCCCGGCACACGCGTGTGTGTGTGTGACACGGGGGAGGGGGGCCGAGTCTCACCTGCAGGCGGGGGGGGGGGGGGGCCCTCGTGTGCCCGCACACGTGTGTGCCCCACCCTGCACACATCTTGCACACGCATGTGCGTGGCCATGTCCTCCTGTGACCCCGGGGGTGGCCCATGAACCCAGGTGTCCGGGGGGGTCCCAGGTGTCCGGGGGGGTCCCAATTGTCCGGTGGGGGGGGGGCTCAGACCCATAGAGGGCCCAGGCATCTTTGGGGGGGGGGGGGGGGGACACCCAGGTGTCTGGTGGGGGGGGGGTCAGCCCCTATAGGGGACCCAGGTGTCCGGGGGGGGACCAGGGGGGGTCCCAAGTGTCCGTGGGGGGGGGTTAGACCCATAGAGGGCCCAGGCGTCTGAGGGGGTCCCAGGTGTCCGGGGGGGGGTCCCAATTGTCTGGGGGGGGGTCAGCCCCTATAGGGGACCCAGGCGTCTTTGGGGGGTGACACCCACGTGTCCGGGGGGGCACCCAGGCGTCCGGGGGTGAGGGGGGGACACGCAGGCATTGGGGGGGGGGGTCGGGGCGGGGGGGTGACACTTACTGGGGTGGCAGCCCACGCGCACGCAGTCTGGGGAGAGAAGAAGCAGGATCAGGCCCTTCGCAGCCGCAGCCGGTGTCAGCGCCCCGGGGACGAGGGGGGGGCCGGGGGGCGCGAGGTGCCAGCGGGACTGGGACAGGACTGGGATAGGGACTGGGATGGGACTGGGACGGGACTGGGATGGGGACAGGGTGGGGACAGGGACTGGGACGGGACTGGGATGAGATGGGACTGGACTGGGATGGGGACAGGGACTGGGACGGGACTGGGATGGGACTGGGATGGGGACAGGGACTGGGACGGGACTGGGACGGGACTGGGATGGGGACAGGGTGGGGACAGGGATGGGGACAGGGACTGGGATGGGACTGGGATGGGACTGGGACAGGACTGGGATGGGGACAGGGTGGGGACAGGGACTGGGACGGGACTGGGATGAGATGGGACTGGACTGAGATGGGGACAGGGACTGGGACGGGACTGGGATGGGACTGGGATGGGGACAGGGACTGGGACGGGACTGGGACAGGGACTGGGATGGGACTGGGACGGGACTGGGATGGGGACAGGGTGGGGACAGGGACTGGGACGGGACTGGGATGGGACTGGGATGAGATGGGACTGGACTGGGATGGGGACAGGGACTGGGACGGGACTGGGATGGGACTGGGATGGGGACAGGGACTGGGACGGGACTGGGACGGGACTGGGATGGGGACAGGGTGGGGACAGGGATGGGGACAGGGACTGGGATGGGACTGGGATGGGGACAGGGACTGGGACGGGACTGGGATGGGGACAGGGTGGGGACAGGGACTGGGATGGGACTGGGATGAGATGGGACTGGACTGGGATGGGGACAGGGATGGGGACAGGGACTGGGATGGGACTGGGATGGGGACAGGGACTGGGACAGGACTGGGATGGGACTGGGATGGGGACAGGGTGGGGACAGGGACTGGGATGGGACTGGGATGGGATGGGGACAGGGATGGGGACAGGGACTGGGATGGGACTGGGATGGGACTGGGATGGGGACAGGGATGGGGACAGGGACTGGGATGGGACTGGGATGAGATGGGACTGGACTGGGATGGGGACAGGGACTGGGACGGGTCTGGGGGGTGCTGGGGGGTCTGGGTGCTCTCGGGGGGGGTTGGGGGGGGTGGCACCTCGCGGGGGGGTCCCCGGCCACCTCCTGGGGCCCAGCCCAGGGGCGGGGAGGATCCAGGGCGGGGATCGGGCCCCCAGGGCTGGGCCCCCCCTCGTCAACCGCTGCGGGGCGGGGGGGGCACACGCGCCGGGACCCGGGTGGGGGGGTGCCCATGGGGGGGTCCCCAACCCCTTGGGGGGGTCCCCAATAATGTGGGGGGGGTTTTCCAACCCCTTGGGGGGGTCACCAATCCCATGGGGGGGTCCCCAACCCCCTGGGGGGGTCCCCAATGTTATGGGGGTTCCCCAACACCATGGGGGGGTCCCCAATAGTGTGGGGGGGGTTCCAACCCCTTCGGGGGGTCCCCAACCCCCTGGGGGGCTCCCCAATATTATAGGGGTTCCCCAATCCCATGGGGGGGTCCCCAACCCCTTGGGGGGATCCCCAATATTATAGGGGTTCCCCAATCCCATGGGGGGGTCACCAACCCCCGGGGGTATCCCCAATAATATGGGGGCTCCCCAACACCCTGGGAGGGTCCCCAATAATGTAGGGGGGGTTTCCAACCCCTTCCGGGGGTCCTCAATCCCATGAGGGGGTCCCCAACTCCCTGGGGGGGTCCCCAATATTATGGGGGTTCCCCAATCCCATGGGGGGGGTCCCCAACACCATGGGGGGGTTCCCCAATAGCAAGGGGGAGGTTCCCCAATCCCATGGGGGGGTCCCCAACCCTCTGAGGGGGGGTCCCCAACCCCTTGGGGGGGGTTCCCCAATACTATGGGGGTTACCCAATCCCATGTGGGGGGTCCCCACTCCCATGGGGGGGTCCCCAACCCTCTGAGGGGGGGTCCCCAATACCATGGGGGGGGGGGGAGTTGCCAACCCCTCTGGGGGGGGTCCCGGCGCTGTGCCCCAAAGGCAGCGGGGGGGGGTGACGAAGGCTCCAAACCCGGGGAGGGGGGGGGGGGGACGGGGGGGACACGACGGGACAGGGGCGACCCGATGGGGAGGGGGGGGACCCAAGTCAGCTCCGGTGACGCCCCCCCCCCACCAGAGGCGCCGATTTGGGGACCCTGATTTAGGGGTTTGGGATTTGGGGGGGGGGGCTCAGGTGCCATTTTGGGGGGGGGGGGATTCTGGCAACCTGGGCACCATTTGGGGGCCACGGGCAGCACTTTGGGGGCCATTTCGGGGTCCCAGGCACCGTCTGGGGGGTCACGGACCCCAACTGGAGCACTGATTTGGGGACAGTTTTGGGGTCCCAGGAGCCATTTTGGGATCCCAAGCATCAATTTGGGGACAGTTTGGGGGTCTCAGCACCATTTTGGGGTCCCAGGCATCGATTTGGGGACAGTTTTGGGGTCGCAGGAGCCATTTTGGTGTCCCAGGCATCGATTTGGGGACAGTTTGGGGGTCTCAGCACCATTTTGGTGTCCCAGGCATCGATTTGGGGACAGTTTTGGGGTCCCAGGCACCATTTTGGTGTCCCAGGCATCGATTTGGGGACAGTTTTGGGGTCCCAGGAGCCATTTTGGTGTCCCAGGCATCGATTTGGGGACAGTTTTGGGGTCTCAGCACCATTTTGGTGTCCCAGGCATCGATTTGGGGACAGTTTTGGGGTCCCAGGAGCCATTTTGGTGTCCTAGGCATCGATTTGGGGACAGTTTTGGGGTCCCAGGCACCATTTTGGTGTCCCAGGCATTGATTTGGGGACAGTTTTGGGGTCTCAGCACCATTTTGGTGTCCCAGGCATCGATTTGGGGACAGTTTTGGGTCCTGGGCACCATTTTGGTGTCCCAGGCATCGATTTGGGGCCAGTTTTGGGGTCACAGGAGCCAACTTGGGTGTCACTTTGTGGACCATTTTGGTGTCACCGGAGCCGACTCGGGCCCCGCTCGGGGGCCGTTTTCGGTCCCTTTTTGGGCGGGGTTGGGGGGTGCCGGGTGGTGGCCCGAGGTGGGGGGGTGGGGGGGGTCTCACCCAGGTTGAGGGTCAGCTTCATGCGCCCCCCGTCCAGCTCCAGGCGCAGCGTGTCGGCCGACTGGCGCGAGGTGGTGGCCAGCACCAGGCCGTAGGCCCGGGGCGACATGAAGCGCAGGGCCACGTCCTCGGCCTCCGTCTGCGCCGCCCCCGGCACCAGCACCTTCAGGTACATGCTGCCATCGTAGCTCAGCACCGCCGCCTCTGCCGGGGGGCACGGGACAGCCCTGTCAGTGTCCGCCATGGGGGGGGGACAGCCCTGTCACGGCCCGACATGGCGGGGGACAGCCCTGTCACAGCCCGCCATGAGGGGAGAACATGGCGCCCTGGGGCTGGAGACACCCTGGAGACCCCCATCCCCAGGGGGGACACCCCTGTCACCACCCGCCATGGGGGGGACACAGCACCCTGGGACTGGGGACACCCCGGAGACCCCCGTCCCCAGGGGGGATAGGCCTGTCATAGCCCACCATGGCGGGGGACAGCCCTGTCACAGCCCACCATGAGGGGAGAACATGGCGCCCCGGGGCTGGAGACACCCCGGAGACCCCCATCCCCAGGGGGGACACCCAGGTCACCATCTGCCATGGGGGGAACAGCCCTGTCAGTGTCCGCCATGGGGGGGGGACAGCCCTGTCATGGCCCAACATGGCGGGGGACAGCCCTGTCACGGCCTGCCATGAGGGGAGAACATGGCGCCCTGGGGCTGGGGACACCCCGGAGACCCCCATCCCCAGGGGGGACACCCAGGTCACCACCCGCCATGGGGGGGACACAGCACCCCGGGACTGGAGACACCCCAGAGACCCCCATCCCCAGGGGGGACACCCAGGTCACCACCCGCCATGGGGGACGGTACACCCGTCATCGCCTGTCATGTGGGGGGACACACACCCCTGTCACTGCCCGCCATGGCGGGGGGGACGGGACACACAGCACCCCAGGGCTGGGGACACCCAGGTGTCTGGGAACCCCCTTTCCCAGGGTGTCCCCCCCAGGGGACCCAGGCATCTGAGGGGGGGGGATCCAGGTGTCTGGGGGGGGCCAGGTGTCCGGATACCCCCTCCCCAGGGCCACCCCCCCCCAAAGGGAACCCAGGCGTCTGGGTACCCCCTTTCCCAGGGTGCCCCCCCCAGGGGACCCAGGCGTACGGGGTCGGGGGGGGACCCAGGCATCCAAGGAGGGGGGGTGGGTGCGAACCCCGGTTTCCGAGGTGGGGAGGGTGGGGTGGGGGTGGGTGTCCCCGTCACCCACCGGTCTCGCAGCGGGGTCCCAGGTAGCCGGTGCCCAGGCAGTCGCAGACGAAGCGGTTCCAGCCCTCGCGACAGACCCCCCCGTGGCGGCAGGGCCCGCTGGCGCAGTGCCGGGGGGGCTCCCGGGAGCAGAAAGGGGTGACCCCCGGAGCCCCCCGGGCTTCGGCCAAGCGCCTGACGTCCCAGCTGCGGCCGTCCACGAAGAGGTCGCGCAGGCAGCCCACGTAGCCGTAGCGCAGGAAGGCCGTCCAGAGCTCGGGGGGCAGCGGGGGGCCTGGCCCCCCCCCCTCGGGCAGCCCCCCCAGGTAAAGCTCCGAGTCCAGGTCCAGCACCTCCTTCTCCCCGCTGGCCAGGAAAGGGGTGCTGCGGCTGTTGACCGACACCAGGCCTGGGGGGGGACACGGGGACATCAGGGGACATTAGGGGACATGGGGACATTGGGGGACGTCAGGGGACACGGGGACGTCAGGGGACATTAGGGGACATGGGGACATGGGGACATGAGGGGACACGGGGACACGGGGACATGGGGACATGGGGACATGGGGACATGAGGGGACACGGGGACATGGGGGGACATGGGACATGGGGACATGAGGGGACACGGGGACATGGGGGGACATGGGGGGACATGGGGGTGCTGCGGCTGTTGACTGACACCAGGCCTGGGGGGGGACACGGGGACATCAGGGGACATTAGGGGACACGGGGACATTGGGGGATGTCAGGGGACACGGGGATGTCAGGGACATCGGGGGACATGGCGACATGGGGACACAGGGACATGGGGACATGAGGGGACACGGGGACATGAGGGGACATGGGGACATGGGGGGACATGGGGGTGCTGTGGCTGTTGACTGACACCAGGCCTGGGGGGGGACACGGGGACATCAGGGACATCGGGGGACATGGGGACATCAGGGGACATTAGGGGACACGGGGACATTGGGGGACGTTAGGGGATACGGGGACATTGGGGGACATGGGGGGACATGGGGACATCAGGGACATCGGGGGGCACGGAGCCCTTGGGGGACATCAGGGGACACGGGGGAACATGGGGGGACATGGGGGGACATGGGGGTGCTGCGGCTGTTGACCAACACCAGGCCTAGGGGGAGGGGGGACATGGGGACATCGTGGGGCGTTAGGGGACACGGGGACATCAGGGACATGGGGGGACATGGGGACGTCAGGGACATCGGGGGACATGGGGACACAGGGACATGGGGACATGGGGACATGAGGGGACACGGGGACATGGGGGGACATGGGGGGACATGGGGGTGCTGCGGCTGTTGACTGACACCAGGCCTGGGGGGGGACACGGGGACATCGGGGACATCGGGGGACATGGGGACATCAGGGGACATTAGGGGACACGGGGACATTGGGGGACGTTAGGGGATACGGGGACATGGGGGGACATGGGGACATCAGGGACATTGGGGGACACGGGGACATCAGGGGACATTAGGGGACACGGGGATGTCAGGGGACACGGGGGGACATGGGGGGACACGGGGACATCAGGGACATCGGGGGACACGGGGACATGGGGGGACATGCCCAGCCCCACCCCACCCTCTCACATCTGCCCCTCCCTGCCCCGCCCCTTCCTGCCCACGCCCCGCCCACTCCCCCGCCCCTCCCACACCACACGCCTCCCAAGCCCCGCCCCTCCCTGCCCCACACCCTGTGCCCCGCCCCTCTCTGCCCCGCCCCTCTCTGCCCCTCCCCGTCCAGCTGTGCCCCTCCCCTCGCAAACCCCGCCTCTCCCCCCAAGCCCCGCCCCTTCCTGCCACACCCCTTCTGCCTCGCCCCTCCCAAGCCCCGCCCATCCCCTCCCACCCTCCAATCAGCCCCGCCCCTCCCCTCCCACGCCCTAACCAACCCCACCCCTCCTCCCAAAGCCCCGCCCCTTTCCTCCCACCCAAGCCCCTCCCCTCCCACTCTCCAAACAGCCCCGCCCCTCTCTCCCAAGCCCCGCCCCTCCCTCTCAAGCCCCGCCCCTCCCCTCCCACCCTCCATCAGCCCCCCCTCCCACACTCCAATGAGCCCCGCCCCTCCTTCCCAAGCCCCGCCCCTCCCCTCCCACACCTAACCAGCCCCGCCCCTCCCCTCCCATGCCCTAACCAGCCCCACCCCTCCTCCCAAAGCCCCGCCCCTCCCCTCCCACCCTCCAATCAGCTCCCCCTCCCCTCCCACCCTCCAATCAGCCCCGCCCCTCCCCTCCCACGCCCCGCCCCTCCCCTCCCACACCCTAACCAGCCCCGCCCATCCCCTCCCAAATCCCGCCCCTCCCCTCCCACCCTCCAATCAGCCCCGCCCCTCCCCTCCCACGCCCCGCCCCTCCCCTCCCACACCCTAACCAACCCCGCCCCTCCCCTCCCAAGCCCCGCCCCTCCCCTCCCACCCTCCAATCAGCTCCCCCTCCCCTCCCACGCCCCAATCAGCCCCGCCCCTCCCCTCCCACACCCTAACCAGCCCCGCCCCTCCCCTCCCAAGTCCCGCCCCTCCCCTCCCACCCTCCAATCAGCCCCGCCCCTCCCCTCCCACCCTCCAATCAGCCCCGCCCCTCCCCTCCCAAGCCCCGCCCCTCCCTCCCCCGCCCCGCCCCGCACCTCTCCTGCCGTCCCGCTGCACGTCGACGTGGCACCACTCGCCGTCCGTCACCTTGCGGGCGCTGGCCCGCACCTTGGTGCCCCCCGCGCCCATGTCCAGCAGCAGGAAGAGGTGCCCGTCCAGCAGCTCCAGCGCCAGGTAGTCGGGGCGGGGGTGCCCGGGCCCCCGCGCTCGCCCCCGCCCGAAAAGCAGGAGCCCGTTGGCTTCGGTGGTTCGGAAATCGAAGGAGACGGAGCCGGCGCGGGCCGCCCCCCAGCCCGGCAGGGCCAGGAAGGCCTGAGGGGTGGCGAAGGTGACGGGCTCCAGGGCGGCCACCGCCTCGCAGCGGAAGAGCAGGGCCCCGTGCAGCGTCACCCGGCTGTCACCCTCCTGCGCCAGCCGCGACAGCTCCAGCTTGAAGTCGTTGTTCTTGTAGACCACCTTTGGGGGGGGAGGGGGGGGGACACGAAGGGACAGGGGTGTCCCTGTGTCCCCACGGCCCAGGGGTGTCCCCGTGTCCCAACGGCCCGCGGATGTCCCCGTGTCCCATGGATGTCCCTGTGTCCCCGTGTCCCTGTGTCCCATGTCCCATGTCCCGTATCCCCATGTCCCATGTCCCCATGTCCCATGTCCCACGTCCCCGTGTCCCCATATCCCGTATCCCATGTCCCTGTGTCCCCATGTCCTGTGTCCCCATGTCCTCATGTCCCATATTCCATGCCCCGCATCCCCATGTCCCCTGTCCCCATGTCCCATGTCCCATGTCCCATATCCCCATGTCCCCATGTCCCCTGTCCCCATGTCCCCATGTCCCATATCCCCATGTCCCATGTCCCCTGTCCCCGTGTCCCCATGTCCTCGTGTCCCATATTCCATGTCCTGCGTCCCCATGTCCCATGTCCTGTGTCCCGTGTCCCATGTCCTCGTGTCCCCATGTCCCCATGTCCCATGTCCCTGTCCCCATGTCCCGTGTCCCGTGTCCCATGTCCCCTGTCCCCATGTCCCATGTCCTTGTGTCCCATGTCCCCATGTCCCCTGTCCCCATGTCCCATGTCCCATGTCCCATGTCCCCATGTCCCCTGTCCCCGTGTCCCATGTCCCCTGTCCCCATGTCCCATGTCCTCGTGTCCCATATTCCATGTCCTGCGTCCCCATGTCCCATATCCTGTGTCCCGTGTCCCATGTCCTCGTGTCCCGTGTCCCGTGTCCCATGTCCCCATGTCCCCTGTCCCCATGTCCCGTGTCCCGTGTCCCATGTCCCCTGTCCCCATGTCCCATGTCCCCTGTCCCCGTGTCCCCATGTCCTCGTGTCCCATATTCCATGTCCTGCGTCCCCATGTCCCATGTCCTGTGTCCCGTGTCCCATGTCCTCGTGTCCCATGTCCCCATGTCCCATGTCCCCTGTCCCCATGTCCCGTGTCCCGTGTCCCATGTCCCCTGTCCCCATGTCCCATGTCCTTGTGTCCCATGTCCCCATGTCCCCTGTCCCCATGTCCCATGTCCCCTGTCCCCGTGTCCCATGTCCCCTGTCCCCATGTCCCATGTCCTCGTGTCCCATATTCCATGTCCTGCGTCCCCATGTCCCATATCCTGTGTCCCGTGTCCCATGTCCTCGTGTCCCGTGTCCCATGTCCCATGTCCCCTGTCCCCATGTCCCGTGTCCCGTGTCCCATGTCCCCTGTCCCCATGTCCCATGTCCTTGTGTCCCATGTCCCCATGTCCCCTGTCCCCATGTCCCATGTCCTTGTGTCCCATGTCCCCATGTCCCCTGTCCCCATGTCCCATGTCCCCTGTCCCCGTGTCCCCATGTCCTCGTGTCCCATATTCCATGTCCTGCGTCCCCATGTCCCATGTCCTGTGTCCCATGTCCTCGTGTCCCTTGTCCCCATGTCCCATGTCCCCTGTCCCCATGTCCCGTGTCCCGTGTCCCATGTCCCCTGTCCCCATGTCCCATGTCCTTGTGTCCCATGTCCCCATGTCCCCTGTCCCCATGTCCCATGTCCCATGTCCCCATGTCCCCTGTCCCCATGTCCTCGTGTCCCCATGTCCTCGTGTCCCATATTCCATGTCCTGCGTCCCATGTCCCATGTCCTGTGTCCCGTGTCCCATGTCCTCGTGTCCCATGTCCCCATGTCCCATGTCCCTGTCCCCATGTCCCGTGTCCCGTGTCCCATGTCCCCTGTCCCCATGTCCCATGTCCTTGTGTCCCATGTCCCCATGTCCCCTGTCCCCATGTCCCATGTCCCATGTCCCATGTCCCCATGTCCCCTGTCCCCGTGTCCCATGTCCCCTGTCCCCATGTCCCATGTCCTCGTGTCCCATATTCCATGTCCTGCGTCCCCATGTCCCATATCCTGTGTCCCGTGTCCCATGTCCTCGTGTCCCGTGTCCCGTGTCCCATGTCCCATGTCCCCTGTCCCCATGTCCCGTGTCCCGTGTCCCATGTCCCCTGTCCCCATGTCCCATGTCCCCTGTCCCCGTGTCCCCATGTCCTCGTGTCCCATATTCCATGTCCTGCGTCCCCATGTCCCATGTCCTGTGTCCCGTGTCCCATGTCCTCGTGTCCCATGTCCCCATGTCCCATGTCCCCTGTCCCCATGTCCCGTGTCCCGTGTCCCATGTCCCCTGTCCCCATGTCCCATGTCCTTGTGTCCCATGTCCCCATGTCCCCTGTCCCCATGTCCCATGTCCCCTGTCCCCGTGTCCCATGTCCCCTGTCCCCATGTCCCATGTCCTCGTGTCCCATATTCCATGTCCTGCGTCCCCATGTCCCATATCCTGTGTCCCGTGTCCCATGTCCTCGTGTCCCGTGTCCCATGTCCCATGTCCCCTGTCCCCATGTCCCGTGTCCCGTGTCCCATGTCCCCCTGTCCCCATGTCCCATGTCCTTGTGTCCCATGTCCCCATGTCCCCTGTCCCCATGTCCCATGTCCTTGTGTCCCATGTCCCCATGTCCCCTGTCCCTATGTCCCATGTCCCCTGTCCCCGTGTCCCCATGTCCTCGTGTCCCATATTCCATGTCCTGCGTCCCCATGTCCCATGTCCTGTGTCCCATGTCCTCGTGTCCCTTGTCCCCATGTCCCATGTCCCCTGTCCCCATGTCCCGTGTCCCGTGTCCCATGTCCCCTGTCCCCATGTCCCATGTCCTTGTGTCCCATGTCCCCATGTCCCCTGTCCCCATGTCCCATGTCCCCATGTCCCCATGTCCCCTGTCCCCATGTCCTCGTGTCCCCATGTCCTCGTGTCCCATATTCCATGTCCTGCGTCCCCATGTCCCATGTCCTGTGTCCCATGTCCCCGTGTCCCTTGTCCCCATGTCCCATGTCCCCTGTCCCCATGTCCCGTGTCCCGTGTCCCGTGTCCCATGTCCCATGTCCCCTGTCCCCATGTCCCATGTCCCGTGTCCCATGTCCCATGTCTCATGTCCCCATGTCCCGTGTCCCATGTCCCCTGTCCCCATGTCCCATGTCCCGTGTCCCATGTCCCCTGTCCCCATGTCCCATGTCCTTGTGTCCCATGTCCCCATGTCCCCTGTCCCCATGTCCCATGTCCCGTGTCCCGTGTCCCATGTCTCATGTCCCCATGTCCCGCATCCCCGCGTCCCCGTCCCGCCGCTCACGTCCTTGAGGCAGCCCATGAAGTTGTTGCTGACGGGGGAGCCGGGGAGGTCGGCGGTGTTGGGGGACCCCCCCACGTAGAAGAAGTCGTCGGAGCCCAGCATGGTGTAATCCTCCTGCGTGTACCCCGTCGTCGTCAGGATCCCGTCCACCGAGATCGTCACCTGCGGCACGAGCGCGCCAGGCCTCAGTGGGGGGGCCCCCGCTCGCCCGCCGCAGCCATTTCTGTGTCTGGGGGGGGGGGGGGGGCGGGGAACGGACCCCAAAAGGGGGGTGTGGGGAGGGGTGGGGGTGTGGGGTGGGGGGCAGCTGGGAGGCTGGGGGTGATGGGGGGCGATGGGGGAAAATAGGGGTGATGGGGGGCAATGGGGGGCGATGGGGGGGCAATAGGGGTGGGGGGACGATGGGGGGCGATGGGGGGGTGATGGAGGGGAAATAGGGGCAATGGGGGGGCAATAGGGGTGGGGGGACGATGGGAGGCGATGGGGGGGTGATGGAGGGGAAATAGGGGCGATGGGGGGCAATGGGGGGGCAATAGGGGTGGGGGGCGATGGGGGGTGATGGGGGGCGATGGGGGGGTGATGGAGGGGAAATAGGGGCGATGGGGGGCAATGGGGGGGCAATAGGGGTGGGGGGCGATGGGGGGTGATGGGGGGCGATGGGGGGGTGATGGAGGGGAAATAGGGGCAATGGGGGGGCAATAGGGGTGGGGGGGCGATGGGGGGCGATGGGGGGGTGATGGAGGGGAAATAGGGGCAATGGGGGGCAATGGGGGGGCAATAGGGGTGGGGGGCGATGGGGGGTGATGGGGGGGAAATAGGGGCAATGGGGGGGCAATAGGGGTGGGGGGGCGATGGGGGGCGATGGGGGGGTGATGGAGGGGAAATAGGGGCAATGGGGGGCAATGGGGGGGATGGGGGCGATGGGGGGGCAATAGGGGCGGGGGGGCGATGGGGTGATGGGGGAAAGGGGGTGATGAGGGGCAATGGTGGGGAATAGGGGGGAAATGGGGGGCGATGGGGGGGCAATGGGGGGGCGATGGGGGGTGATGGGGGGCGATGGGGGGCAATAGATGCTGATGGGGGGGCAATAGGGGTATTGGGGGGCGATGGGGGGCAACGGGGGGGGAATAGGGGTGATGAGGGGGAGATGTGATGGGGGGGGCGATGGGGGGCAATGGGGGGGAAGAGGTGGTAAATGGGGGGGTGACGGGGAGGGCAATGGGGGTGATGGGAGGGCGATAGGAGCGATGGGGGGGGCCATGGTGGGTTGATGGGGGGACATGGGGGGCGATGAGGGGGTCGGGGACAATCTGGGGACAGTGGGGACATGGGGGAAAAGGGTAATGGGGGGGGGCGATGGGGACGGGGGGGTTTGGGGGGGTCCTGGGGGTCAGGGCCACCCACGGGGGGGGGGGAGACATGGGACACTGGGGGTCTCGGGGGGGGTCTCAAGGGTGGGTGCAGGGTGGGGGGGACGGGAGCCCCCGGGGGTGGCCCTGGGGGCCACGGGGACACAGGGGGGAGGAGGTGGCCCTAAGGGACACGGGGACAGGGTGACAATGGGGACGGGGGTGGCCCTGGGGGGACGGGGTGGCCCTTGGGGGACATGGGGACACAGTGGGGGGGGGGTGGCCTTTGGGGACATGGGGATGGGGTGGCCCTGGGGGTGGGGGGGGTGACCTTAAGGGACATGGGGACATGGGATGGCCCTAAGGGACCTAAGTGACATGGGGATGGGGTGACGATGGGGACGGGGTGGCCTCTGGGGACATGGGGACAGGGTGGCCCTGGGGACATGGGGACATGGGATGGCCCTAAGGGACCTAAGTGACATGGGGACAGGGTGACAATGGGGACAGGGTGGCCCTGGGGACAGGGGGTGGCTCTAAGGGGACGGGGTGGTCCTGGGGGACATGGGGACGGGGATGGGGACAGGGATGGGGATGGGGATGGGGTGGCCCTGGGGGACACGGGGACACAGTGGGGGGGGGGGGGGGGGGGGGTGTCCTTCGGGGACAGGGTGAGGGGAGGGGGTGGGATGACAGGGGACAAGGTGACGGGGGGGGGGGGGGGGAAGGTGTGTGACAAGGTGACACTTGGGGGGGGGGGGGGTGGGAGGGGGGGGGGAAGGGGGGAGGGGTTGGATTAGTAACGAGTTTTGTGGGTCCTCAGCCAGACCCGGGCTCAGACAGAAAAATGGCTGTTAGTGGGGCTGGGCGCGCGCCAGGGGCGTGCGAGGGGCGTGCAAGGGGCGTGCAAGGGCCATGTGAGGCGCGTGCGAGGGGCCGTGCGAGGGGCGTGCGAGGGGCGTGCGAGGGGCCGTGCGAGGGGGCGTGCGTGCGGGGACAGCGGGAGCACCGGGGGGGGGGGCAGCCCCACGGGCAGCTCGCACACGCGTGTGCGCACACAGCCGGGCCTGGCCTTGCACCGACACACAGCTCGCACGGACCTTGCACCAACACACACACACACACCCTGCACCTTGCACAAGGGTACGCTCGTGCACACACACACACCCCCCGTGCACAGCCCTTGCACCAACACCCCACCGTGCACACACCCCCCCTTGCACGGACCTTGCACCAACACACACTCGTCCTGCTCCTTGCACAAGTGCACACTCGTGCACACACACCCCCTGCACATACCTTGCACCAACACACACACACTCCCCTTGCACGGACCTTGCACCAACACCCCCCATCCTGCACATTGCACAAGTGCGCACTAGTGCACACCCCCCCGCCGTGCACACGCCTTGCACCAACACACGCTCCTTGCACACTCACCTCCTGCACGGGCCTTGCACCAACACCCCCCGTGCAAACACACACCCCCCCTTGCACGGACCTTGCACCAACACACGCTCATCCTGCTCCTTGCACAAGTGTGCACTCGTGCGCACACACACCCCCGTGCACAGCCCTTGCACCAACACCCCCCCCGTGCACACACACACACCCCCTTGCACGGACCTTGCACCAACGCACGCTCATCCTGCTCCTTGCACAAGTGCGCACTCGTGCACACACACCCCCCCCCCCCCGTGCACACCCCTTGCACCAACACACGCCCCTTGCACACCAGCCCCCCCCCGTGGTGGTGCCGGCCCCGGTGCTCCGCCAGCAGCACCCATGGGGGGGGGGGGGGTGTGTGTGACACGGGGGGGGGGGGCGGGGGGGGGGGGGGGCACACACACAGTGTTAGTGATCCGTGCAAGGGCCGTGCGAAGCCGTCGTGCGAAGCCGGGCGGGGGGGCGGGGGGGGGTGGGCTGCGGCGCAGGCAGCGGGGCCCGATCCCTGCGGGGGGTGGGTGGTTTTTTTTTGGGGGGGGGGTGTGTATTTTGGGGGGGGGGGGTGTATTTTTGAGGGGAGGGGGGTGTTTGGGGGGGGGGGAGGGGGCGGCCCCGCTGCCTGCGCGGGGGGGGGGGGGGGTGGGGGGTAAGGGGGGGGGGGGGGGGGGGCGGGTTTGCCCTGAAAACGCCGTTTCCATCCTCAATTCGGGGAGGGGGAACCCCAAAAAAATCACCCCCCCCCCCGCCCCCCCCCCCCCCCCCCCCCCCGGAGCCTGGGGTTTTGGGGGGAAACCGGCTGGTTTTGGGGGTGGGGAGTTGAGGCCTGGCTGCCTGCGAAGTGGGGGGGGGGGGCATCAAACGGACCAAAATGCCAAGAATTCACCCCAAAAAGTGGGGTTTGGGATCCCCCCACATCACCCGCTTTGGGTTAAACAGCCCCCCCCCCGGCCGGGATTTTGGGGGGAAACGGGCTGATTTTGGCATCCGGGAGCCGAGGCTCGGCCGCGTACGGTGGGGTTTATCAAATTGCCCAAAAAGCCAAGAATTCACCCCAAAAAGTGGGGTGTGGGACACATACCCCCCCCCCGGAGGAAAACCATCCCCCTCCCGCCCCCCAGACTGGCTTTTTTTTTTTGGGGGGGGGGGGGAAATCAGCATTTTTCATCACTGCGGGGGGGGGGGGGGAGCTGGGGCCTGGCTGCCTACGGCGTGTGGGGCTCCCTTTGCCCAAAATCCCAAGAATTCAACCCAAAAGTGAAGATGGGGGGAATGAGACACACTCCACCCCCCACCCCCCCCCCCCCCAAGAAGGATTTTTTTGGGTGAAAAACCAGCTGGTTTTGCCATCAGGCGGCCGAAACTCAGCGACGGGGGGGGGGGGGTGGGACCCGCTTTTGCCCCAAAATCCCGAGTATTTGCCCCAAAAGGTGGGGGGTGGGGGGGTGGGAGGGGGGGGAGGGGGGTAAAAGGGGGGGGGGGGCACAAGGTGGGGGGGCCCACGGCGAAGCCAAGGAGTAACAATTAGAGTGATAACTACCAGGTAATGCAGTTTGTTTACCATAGCGTGTCCGATCCCTGCGTGCTGGGGGGGGCGCCGAGGGGGGGCCGGTTGGGGGGGCGGGGGGGGGGGGGTTCGGGGTGTCGGTTGGGGAAAAGCCACCAAAAAAAAAAAAAAAACAAAAAACAAAACAAAAACAAAACAAAAAAAAAACACAAAAAATCATATTTTTCACCGGGCGGGGACAGATTTTTTTTTTTTTTAATTTTTTTCTTTTTTGGGGGGGGTCGGTTTTATTTATTTATTTTCTTTATTTATTTATTTATTTATTTATTTATTTATTTTGGGGGTGTGGGTTTATTTTTTGGGGGGGGTGGGTTGTTTTTTTTTTTTGGGAGGGGGCGGGTTTATATTTGTTTTTGGGGGGACGGGTTTTTTTTTTTTGTTGTTGTTTTTTTTTTAAGGGAGGGGCCCCCCCAGGATTAGTTGGGGGGCGGGGAGGTTAGTGGGGGGGGGCCCCGGCGGCGGTAAGCGTGTTAGTCGCACGCGCACACACAAAGGGGGGGGGAGGGGGGGGGGGGGGGCGTTGCACGAGGAAAGGGGGGGGTCAGGGGGGTGTGGGGGGGTCGGGGGGGGCGTTGCACGAGGTGGGGGGGGGCGTTGCACGAAGAAAGGGGGGGGAGGGGCTGCGCCCACCTTTGGGGGGAGAGAAGCAGAGAGTCGTTGGGGGGGGGGCGCAGAGAACCCCCCCCACCCCCCACCCCCACCCCCCCCATCGGCCCCTCCCCCACCCATCACCCATCACCCCATGGGGGGGACCCAGGCGGAGGGGGGGGACCAGTTTGGGGAGGGAAACCCGGCGTCCAGTGCTCCCAGTTGGGGAACGGACCACCAAACCAGTGCTCCCAGTTGGGGAACAGACCAAGGAACCAGTGCTCCCAGTTGGGGTGCAGAGCCCAGCACCCAGTGCTCCCAGCTGGGGAACAGACCACTGAACCAGTGCTCCCAGTTGGGGAATAGACCACCAAACCAGTGCTCCCAGTTGGGGTGCAGAGCCCAGCACCCAGTGCTCCCAGCTGGGGAATGGTCAAGGAACCAGTGCTCCCAGTTGGGTAGTTGACCAATGCTCCCAGTGCTCCCAGTCGGGTAGTTGACCAATGCTCCCAGTGCTCCCAGTCGGGTAGTTGACCAAGGTGTCCATCACCCCCAGTTGGGGAGGTGACCAAGGCACCCAGTGCTCCCAGTTGGGGAGCAGCCCCTGGTGTTCATCACTCCCAGTTGACCAAGATCCCCAGTGCTCCCAGTGCTCCCAGTTGGGTAGTTGATCAAGGTGTCCACCACACCCAGTTGGGCTGACCAAGGTGCCCAGTGCTTCCAGTTGGGGAGTTGACCAACATGTCCAGTGTTCCCAGTTGAGGAGCAGCCCCTGGTGTCCATCACCCCCAGTTGGGTAGTTGACCAAGGCGCCCAGTGCTCCCAGTGCTCCCAGCTGGGGAGCAGCCCCTGGTGTCCATCACTCCAGCTGGGCTGCCCAGTGCTCCCAGTGCTCCCAGTTGGGAAGCTGACCAAGGTCCACCACCCCCGGTTGATCTGTCCAAGGTGCCCAGTGTCCCCAGTACTCCCAGTTGCTGACCTGACCAAGGCGTCCATCACCCCCAGTTGACCAAGATGCCCAGTGCTCCCAGTTGGGAAGCTGACCAGGGTCCACCACCCCAGTTGGGCTTCCCAGTGCTCCCAGTTGGGAAGCTGCCCAAGATCCACCACACCCAGTTGAGCTGTCCAAGGCGTCCAGTGCTCCCAGTTCTCCCAGTTGGGAAGCTGACCAAGGTCCACCACCAGCAGTTGGGCTTTCTGCATTGCCCAGTGCTCCCAGTTCTCCCAGTTGGGAAGCTGACCAAGGTCCACCACCCCACCTGGGCTTCCCAGTGCTCCCAGTTCTCCCAGTTGAGAAGATGACCAAGGTCCACCACCCCAGTTGGACTTCTCATTGCTCCCAGTGCTCCCAGTTGGGGAGCTGACCAAGGTCCACCACCCCCAGCTGAGCTGTCCAAGGCACCCAGTCCTCCCAGTGCTCCCAGTTGGGGAGCTGACATGGGCCCACCAGGCCAGTTGGGCTGCCCAGCGCTCCCAGTCAGGAAGCTGACAGAGGTCCACCACCCCACCTAGGCTGCCCAGTGCTCCCAGTTGTTGACCTGACCAAGGTGTCCACCACCCCCAGTTGACCAAGGCGCCCAGTGCTCCCAGTTGGGAAGCTGCCCAAGATCCACCATCCCACCTCACCTCCCCAGTCCTCCCAGCCCTCCCTCAGTTGAGCTTCCCAGTCTTCCCAGTTGGGAAGCTGACCAAGATCCATCACTCCAGTTGGGTTTCTCATTGCCCCCAGTGCTCCCAGTTGAGAAGCTGACCAAGGTCCACCACTCCCAGTTGGGCTGACCAAGGTGCCCATTGCTTCCAGTGCTCCCAGTTGGGAAGCTGATCAAGGTCCACCACCCCAGTTGACCAAGGTGTCCAGTGCTCCCAGTTGGGAAGCTGACCGACGTCCATCACCCCAGCTGGGCTTCCCAGTGCTCCCACTTGGGACGTTGACCAAGGTCCACCACCCCAGTTGGACTTCTCATTGCTCCCAGTTCTCCCAATTGGGAAGCCGCCCGAGATCCACCACCCCAGTTGGGTTGACCAGTGCTCCCAGTTGGGAAGCCGCCCGAGATCCACCACCCCAGCTGGGTTGACCAGTGCTCCCAGTTGGGAAGCCGCCCGAGATCCACCACCCCAGTTGGGTTGACCAGTGCTCCCAGTTGGGAAGCCGCCCGAGATCCACCACCCCAGTTGGGTTGACCAGTGCTCCCAGTGGGGAAGCCGCCCGAGATCCACCACCCCAGCTGGGTTGACCAGTGCTCCCAGTTGGGAAGCCGCCCGAGATCCACCACCCCAGTTGGGTTGACCAGTGCTCCCAGTTGGGAAGCCGCCCGAGATCCACTACCCCAGTTGGACTTCTCATTGCTCCCAGTGCTCCCAGTTGGGAAGCTGCCCAAGATCCACCACCCCAGCTGGGTTGACCAGTGCTCCCAGTTGGGAAGCTGACTGAGGTCCACCACCCCAGTTGGACTTCTCATTGCTCCCAGTGCTCCCAGTTGGGAAGCCGCCCGAGATCCACCACCCCAGTTGGGTTGACCAGTGCTCCCAGTTGGGAAGCCGCCCGAGATCCACCACCCCAGTTGGGTTGACCAGTGCTCCCAGTTGGGAAGCCGCCTGAGATCCACCACCCCAGTTGGGTTGACCAGTGCTCCCAGTTGGGAAGCCGCCCGAGATCCACCACCCCAGTTGGGTTGACCAGTGCTCCCAGTTGGGGAAGCCGCCGAGATCCACACCCCAGTTGGGTTGACAGTGGCTCCCAGTTGGGAAGCCGCCTGAGATCCACCACCCCAGTTGGGTTGACCAGTGCTCCCAGTTGGGAAGCCGCCCGAGATCCACCACCCCAGTTGGGTTGACCAGTGTTCCCAGTTGGGAAGCCGCCCAAGATCCACCACCCCAGTTGGGTTGACCAGTGCTCCCAGTTGGGAAGCCGCCCAAGATCCACCACCCCAGTTGGGTTGACCAGTGCTCCCAGTTGGGAAGCCGCCCAAGATCCACCACCCCAGTTGGGTTGACCAGTGCTCCCAGTTGGGAAGCCGCCCAAGATCCACCACCCCAGTTGGGTTGACCAGTGCTCCCAGTTGGGAAGCCGCCCAAGATCCACCACCCCATCTGGGCGGCCCGGTGCTCCCAGCCCTCCCTCGGTTGACCTCCCCAGTGCCCCCGCCCCCCGCCCCCCGCCCCCTCCCCGGCTGCCCCCTCCCCCTACCTGGCGCAGGTTGCGGGTGACGCGCACGTCGTGCCAGTCGTTGTCGTTGAACTTGCCGTTGACGGGCTCCACCAGCGCCTCGAAGGCGCCGGAGCCCAGGTTGATGACGAGCCAGACGGCGCCGCCCTTCAGCGAGAGGTTGAGGTAGTCGGCGGATTTCCCCGTGTGCAGCAGGAGCCCGTTGCGCTGCAGCGTGCGAAAGGCCAGCGTGAGCTCGTCCGTGCTGCTCTGGATGGGGTTGTGCGACAGGTCGTAGCAGAAGAACTCGTTGCCCTTGAAGGTGGCCACGAACTCGTCCCGGCCTGCGGGGACCCGGCGTCAGCGGGACAGAGGGTGGGGAGGCGCGTGGTGGGGGTCTCGCACGGGGATCGCGCACGGGGAACTTGGGAAGGGGGGGGCTTTGGCATGGGGGCATTGTGGTGGGGAGCTTGCACCAGGAGCTTGCACCAGGACCTTGCCATGGAGACCTTGCACCAGGAGCTTGCCATGGGGCATGGCCATGGAGACCTTGCACGGGGACATTTCAATGGGGTCTTGCACCAGGACCTTGCCATGGGGCATGGCCATGGGGACCTCGCACCAGGACCTTGCACCAGGACCTTGCCATGGGGACCTTGCCATGGGGACCTTGCACCAGGAGCTTGCACCAGGACCTTGCCATGGGGCATGGCCGTGGAGACCTTGCACAGGGACATTTCAATGGGGTCTTGCACCAGGACCTTGCCATGGAGACCTTGCACCAGGAGCTTGCACCAGGACCTTGCCATGGAGACCTTGCACCAGGAGCTTGCACCAGGACCTTGCCATGGAGACCTTGCACCAGGACCTTGCACCAGGACCTTGCCATGGAGACCTTGCACCAGGACCTTGCACCAGGACCTTGCCATGGAGACCTTGCACCAGGACCTTGCACCAGGACCGTGCCATGGGGCATGGCCATGGGGGAGCTTGCACAGGGACATTTCAATGGGGTCTTGCACCAGGACCTTGCACCAGGACCTTGCCATGGGGACCTTGGATGGGGTCTTGCACCAGGACCTTGCACCAGGACCTTGCCATGGAGACCTTGCACCAGGAGCTTGCACCAGGACTGTGCCATGGGGCATGGCCGTGGGGACCCTGGATGGGGTCTTGCACCAGGAGCTTGCACCAGGAGCTTGTCACAGGGTCTGGCCATGGGGACCTTGCACGGGGACCTTGTGATGGGGACCTTGCACCAGGGTCTTTGCAATGGGGACCTTGCACAGGGACCTTGCACGGGGACCTTGCACTAGGATCGTGCAATGTGGACCTCACAACAAGGGTCTTGCACCAGGACCTTGCACAGGGGAACCTCGCACGGGGATGTTGCCACGGGGTCTGGCCATGGGGACGTTGCACGGGGACATTGCACAGAATCGTGCGTGGAGACCTTGCAACCGCCTCTGGCACCGGCACCTTGCACGGGGACCTCGCACCAGGATGTGGCAAGACAGTCTTGCACGGGGATGTTGCCTGGGGGGATGTGGTGGAGGGACCTTGCACGAGGACCTTGCACGAGGCTCTTGCAGGGACAGTCCCTCGCACGGGGACCTTGCACCAGGGTCTTGCACGGGGACGGCGCACGAGGGACCCGGCGCCGGGGTGTGCTGCCTCCACGCGTTCACACGTGTGTGCGAAGGTTCACACTCGGGGGGGGGCGGCGATGCCTGCGTCCCTCGGGGTGGGGGATGGGGGGGGGTCACGGGGTCACGGGGTCATGGGGGTCACTGACCTTTGGCCGCCTGTTGGATCTCGCCGGCA
>CANTUZ010000014.1:4685168-4692668 GCA_947846985.1 Fratercula arctica | reverse complement strand
CACACCCCCCCCGCCTTGCACGCCCATCTCCTTTGCACACCCACCCCTCCCCTTGCACACTCGCCCCCCCCCCTTTGCACGCCCCCACTCACCCTCCACGGCGGGTTCTTCCTCTGGGGGTCCCGGGGGGGGGGCGAGCGGGGAGGGGGAGGGGAGAGAGGCGTTAGTGAGCGGGACCCTCGTGCCCCACCGTGTCCTCGTGCGCGGCCCCGGTGACACACACCCCCCCCCCACCCCTCACCCCCACCCCCGACCCCGGGGGTCCCCGTGACCTTGGGATGACCTTGGGGGGGGGGGGGGGGCCTGTGTTGGGCCTCGCACGAGGGTTTGTGTCGCACGGGGGGGGGGGGGGGGGGGGGGGTTTGCACGCCCCTGGTGCTATTTGCACGCCCGGCCACGTGTCCACGTGTTTGCACGCCCCACGGCACCCCACGGGGATCCCGCACCCCATGGGGCGCCCCATAGCACCCCACAGGGGCTCTGCCCCCTATGGGGCGCCCCATAGCGCCCTGTCTGCACCCCACAGGGACCCTTCACGCCATGGGGCGCCCCATAGACCCCCATGGACCCCAGAGGGGCTCTGCACCCCACAGCACCCCACAGGGACCCAACACCTCATGGGGCACCCCATAGGGACGCTACAGGGACCACGCACCCCACAGGGCCCCCCCCGGTCCCCCCCGGCCCCCCCCAAGGACGCAGCCGCTGGAAAAAACATCCCCGCGGCGCCGCGCCCCGGCAACGGCTGCCATGGAGACGGGCGGCCCGGCCGTCGCCATAGCAACCGGCCTCGGCAACGGGTCCATTGCCATGGCAACCCAGCCCCGGCATCCCCATGGCAACCCAGCCCCGGCGTCGCCATGGCAACCCAGCCCCGGCATCCCCATGGCAACCCAGCCCCGGCGTCGCCATGGCAACCCAGCCCCGGCATCCCCATGGCAACCCAGCCCCGGTGTCGCCATGGCAACCCATCCTCAGCATCCCCATGGCAACCCAGCCCTGGCGTCGCCATGGCAACCCATCCTCAGCATCCCCATGGCAACCCAGCCCCGGCGTCGCCATGGCAACCATTGCCCTGGCGATGGGCCCAGGAGGATGCTGTTGCCGTGGCAACACCGCCGCCGGTTGTCACTGGGGAATGGGGACGGGTCTCACACGGGGGACCCCGGCGTCCGGGGCACACCCAGCCGCTGCCGTCACCCCCAGGGGCACCCGGGGCCTCGCACGAGGGCGTGCAAGGGCACGGGGACACAGGAGTCCACGAGGGCGTGCAAGGGCACGGGAGTGTGCAAGGGCACGAGGACATGCGGGGGCACAAGGGCGTGCAAGGTCATGGGAGCGTGCAAGGGCACGAGGGCGTGCAAGGGCACAGAGCTGACCAGGGGCAGGGGACGTGCGAGGGCACGGGAGTGTGCAAGGGCACTGGGATGCGTGATTGCACAAGGGCGTGCAAGGGCACGGGAGCGGGCAAGGGTGTGGGGATGGGCAGGGGCACTGGGACGTGCAAGGGCACCAGGACACACAATTGCACAAGGACGTGCAAGGGCACGTGGATGGGCAGGGGCACGGGGGCCTGTGATTGCACGAGGACGTGCAAGGACACAGGGCATTCAAGGGCACGAGGGTGTGCAAGGGCACCAGGACACGTGGTTGCACAGGGACGTGCAAGGTCACGGGAGTGTGCAAGATCACGTGGATGGGCAGGGGCACGGGGGCCTGTGATTGCACGAAAACATGCAAGGGCACAGGAGTGTGCAAGGGGGGGGCAGGGGCACCGGGACGTGCGGTTGCACGAGGAGGTGCGAGGACACAAAGGTGTTTCAAGGGCACGAGGACGTGCAAGGGGGCGGGGGTGGGCAGGGCCAGAGGGGTGTGCAAGGGCACGGGGACGCGCTGAGGGCACGAGGGCGTGCAAAGGCACCGGGACGTGCGATTGCACCAGTAAGCGCCGGGGCACCAGGACCCTGGTGTGGGGCTGGGGGGGCCCAACCCCCCCATCTCAACCCCCCCTCCTCCATAGCGGGGGGGACCCGGGGGGATCCCAACCCACCACGGCGCACGAGGACGTGCAAAACTTGGGGGGGGGGGGGGGGTGAGAACACGAGGGTGTGGAGGGACACGGGGACACGGGGACGTGCGACGTCGCGGGGGCACCAAGAGATGGAGGAACACGCTGACGTGCAACACCAGGAGGACACAAAGACACGGAGGAGCAACACCATGAAGACGCCCAATGCCATGAGGACGTGAAGACACGGAGAAACACAAGGACACCAAGACACGAGGACGTGCAACGACGTCAAGGCACAAAGATGTGGAGGAGCAACGTCATGAAGACGCCCAATGGACACGAAGACGTGGCGACATGGAGAAACTCAAGAACGTGCAACACCAGGAGGACACAAAGACACGGAGGAGCAACGCCATGAAGTCGTGGAGACACGCAGAAACACAAGAACGTGCAAGACCGTGAGGACACCAAGACACAGAGGAGCAACACCATGAAGACGCCCAACGCCATGAGGACGTGGGGACATGGAGAAACTCAAGGACACCAAGACACGAGAACATGAAACGCCGTGAAGGCACAAAGACATGGAGGAGCAACGCCATGAGGACACCCAATGCCGTGGAGACACAGAGAAACACGAGGACACCAAGACACGAGGATCTGGGATGCCATGGAGACACCCAATGCCATGAAGTCACAAGGACACGGAGAAACACGAGGCTTGAAATGCCACAAAGATGTGGAGACACGGAGAAACACAAGGACACCAAGACACAAGGATGTGCAACGTTGTCAAGGCACAAAGTCGTGGAGGAGCAACACCATGAAGATGCCCAATGGACACAAAGATGCCCAACACCATGAAGACGCCCATTGCCATGAAGACGTGGGGACAGGGAGAAACTCAAGGACACAAGGACGTGCAACACCATGAAGGCACAAAGACGTGGAGGAGCAACACCATGAAGACACCCAACACCATGAAGACGCCCAATGGACATGAAGATGCCCAATGGACACGAAGACGTGAAGACATGGAGAAATTCAAGGACACCAAGACACGAGGACGTGCAACGTCGTCAAGGCACAAAGACACGGAGGAGCAACACTATGAAGTCGTGGAGACACGCAGAAACACAAGGACGTGCAACACCATGAGGACACAAAGACACGGAGGAGCAACACCATGAAGACGCCCAACACCATGAAGACGTGGGGACATGGAGAAACTCAAGGACACTGAGACACGAGGACGTGCAACACCGGGAAGTCACAAAGACATGGAGGAGCAACGCCATGAAGACGCCCAACACCGTGAACATGCCCAATGGACACAAAGACGCCCAACGCCATGAAGACGTGGAGACACGGAAAAACACAAGGACACCAAGACACGAGGACGTGCAACACCATGAAGGCAAAAAGACACGGAGGAGGAATACCATGAAAACGCCCAACACCATGAAGATGTGGAGACACGGAGAAACTCAAGGACACCAAAACGTGGGGACGTGCGACACCACGAAGACACAAAGACATGGAGGAACAACATCATGAAGATACCCAACGGACACGAAGATGTGGAGACACGGAGAAACTCAAGGACACCGGGACACGAGGACGTGCAACACCATGAGGACACAAAGGCATGGAGGAGCAACACCATGGAGACGTGAAGATACGGAGAAACACGAGGACACCAAGACACAAGGATCTGGGATGCCATGTGAAGTCACAAGGACACGGAGAAACATGGACGTGTGAAATGCCAGACATGGAGACGTGGAGACACGGAGAAACACAAGGCACCAAGACACGAGGACGTGCAAGACCATGAAGGCACAAAGACGTGGAGGAGCAACACCATGAAGACGCCCAACACCACGAAGACGCCCAATGGACATGAAGACGCAGAGACACGGAGAAACTCAAGGACAGCAGGACACGAGGTCGTGCAACACCACGAAGACGCCCAACACCACGAAGGCACCCGACGGACATGAAGACCCCCAACACCATGAAGACGCCCGATGACCTTGAAGACGCCCAACCGCCACGAAGACACGGAGAAACACAAGAGGCCCAAGACCCGAGGTGCTGCCGCGCCACCCCCCCCCCCCCCTCCCCCCCCCCCCCCCCGCGCGTTACCCACTCCCCCGGCGCCCCCCTCACCTTCGGCGCAGAAGGGTCCGCGGTAGCCGTGCCGGCGCAGTCGCAGCGGGGCTCGCCGCGGCGCAGGGTGCAGCGGCCCGCCGTGGGCGCAGGGCGGGTGGCGGGCGCAGCGCTCCTCCCCCTCGCCCCGCACCCCTTGGGCCCCCAGGAGGGCGGCCGGGGCCTCCCCCACCTTCAGGTTGGCCAACCAGCCTTGGAAGGGCGCCTCGTACTTGACGGTGCTGAGGGTCAACGCCGAGAGGCGGACGTCGGGTGGGATGCCGCCGACGAAGAGGTCACTGGCCACCGCCATCTCGGCCCGCTTGGAGCGGACGCTGGCCACCCGCGTCTCCCCGTCCACGGCCAAAGAGGTTTCGCGGGCGTTGCGGGTGAGGAGAACCATGTGCCACCGGCCGTCGTTGACCAGCGGCGGGGGTTGGACGGTGGCCGGCTCGGCGCAGGCGATGGCGAAGCGGAGGCGAAGGCGGCCCTCGGCCACCAGCAGCTCCAAGAAGTCACAGTTGCCACCGTCGTCCAGGTAGAGCAGCAACGCCCGGGAGATGTTGGTCTTCAAGCTGAAGCTCAGTTGGCCACCGGCCCCTGGCGCCCACCGGCCATAACGCGCCCATTGGCCCGGGGCACCCCCGAACTCCAGGGCCGCCCCCGAGGTCCCCGGTAGCAGCAGGGACCCCAAGGTCAGCAGCACCAAGCCCAGGTGGCCACCCAAGGGGACACGGGGACGCAGATGGGACGGGGTGGCCCAGTTGGCCACGGAGTCTTGGTGGAACTTGGTCTCTAGGGGGGCCGTGGGGCCTCGGTTGGCCGTGGAGTCATGGTGGACCTTCAAGTCTAGGCAAGCCATGGGGCTACAGTTGGCCACGGGGTCTTGGTGGACCTTCAGAACTAGACGGGCCGCAGGGTCTTGGTTGACCTTGGTCTCGAGATGGGCCGTGAGGCCTGGGTTGGCCGTGGGGCCTGGGTTGGCCACTGAGATCTCATGGACCTTCGGGTCTAAATGGGCCACGGGGCTTTGGTAGTCCTTGGAAGCTGGGCTGGCCACAGAGCCTTGGTGGACCTTCAAGTCTAACCGGGCCACGGAACCATCATTGATGCTGGGCTCTAGGTGGTCCTGGGAGCCCTCATGGGCCACGGAGCCCTGGTGGGCCTCAGTCTCTAGGTGGCCCTCAGAGCCTTGGTGGGCCATGAAGTCCTGGTTGGCCACAGAGCCTTGGTGGTCCATGAAGCTCTGGTTGGCCACCGATCCCTGGTGGTCCATGAAACCCTGGTGGTCCTCAGTCTTTAGGTGGTCCTCAGAGCCTTGGTTGCCCACAGAGCCCTGGTGGTTCCTGAAGCCCTGGTTGGCCACAGAGCCCTGGTGGTCCATGGAGCCCTGGTGGTCCTCATTCTCTAGGTGGTCCATGGAGCCCTGGTTGGCCACGGAGCCTTGGTGGGCCTTAGTCTCTAAGTGGCCCTCAGAGCCTTGGTGGTCCCTGAAGCCCTGGTTGGCCATGGATCCGTGGTGGTCCCTGAAGCTCTGGTTGCCCACGGAGCCTTGGTGGTCCATGAAGCCCTGGCTGGCCACGGAGCCCTGGTGGGCCTCAGTCTCTAGGTGGTCCTCAGAGCCTTGATGGTCCATGAAGCCCTGGTGGTCCTCAGTCTCTGGGTGGTCCATGGAGCCCTGGTTGCCCACGGAGCCCTGGTAGTCCATGAAGCCCTGGTTGGCCACCGATCCCTGGTGGGCCTCAGTCTCTGGGTGGTCCCTGGCGCCCGGGTGGCCCTCGGCGTCCGGCCGGGTCATGGCGCCCGTGGTGGCCGCGGAGCCTGGAGAAGGCCGGGGGGGGGGTGTTGGGGGGTGGCCCTGGGTTGGGGGGGGGGGGGGGAGGGGGGTAGGGGGAGGGGGGGCCGGCCACCCCCGTCCTCTCAAAGCCGCATGGGTGGGCCCGGGGGGGGGGGGGGGGGGGGGGGGGGGGGGGGGCGGCGGGGGGGGGGGGGGGGGGGGTCCGGTGGGCACCTGTTGGGGGGGGGGAGAGAGCGGAGGGGGGGCCCAGGCGTCCCGGGACCCCCCAAAAAAGGCTCCCCCCCCCCCCCGTCCAACCTCGTTATCAACCCTGTTAATTAACCCCAGTGATTAGGTGGGGGGGGGTGGGGGGGGCTGATGCCGGTCACCGCGGCAACCCGGGAGCTGGCATTATGCAAATGAGGCCCCAGGTTATTTATAAACAGCCCCCCCCCATTGGCTAATGGGGCTCATTAACATGCACCGCATAATTAGCCAATCACATTAACTGCTGCACCTGCCCTGGGGGGGGGAGGGGGGGGGGGAGGGATTGACAGCGACACCCCCCCCCACCCCATGACATCCCCCCCCCAAAAAGGGGCCCCAGGGGTGCGGGGGGGGCTCCCCCCAAAGACCCCCCCCATAGAACCCCCCAAAAAGGGGACCAAGGAATCGGGGGGGGGGGGGTCCCCCATAGACCCCCCCCAAAAAAGGGGACTCAGGGGTGCAGGGGGGGGCTCCCCCCCCCATAGACAGCCCCCCCCCCCCCAAAAAGGAGACCCAGTCGGCGGGTGCCCCCCCCCATCCTCGCCACGCCCTTCCCCCCCCCCCCCGAATTGATTAATCGATTATCGATTGGTGCTGCCTGATAATGGGGGGGGGGGGGGGCCGGGAAGCCTCGATCCCCTTTTGGGGGGGGGGGGGAAGGTCCCCTGGGTCCCCTTTGTGTGTCCCCCCCCACCCCGGGCACCTGAAGGTCATGGGGGGGGGCAGGGGGGGACAAAGGGGATCCAGGGGTCCGGGTGCCCCCCCCCAAAAAAAGGGGACCCAGGGGTCTGGGTGCCCCCCCCATGACACACATCCCCCCCCCCCCCCGCAACGGAGAGGGCCTCGCACACGCGTGTGCACACGTGTGCCCCCCCATGTGCTCACACACGCGTGTCTGTGCCCCCCCCCCGCACACGCGTGTGCCCCCCCCCGAGCTCACACGTGGGCACACTCCTGCACCCCCCCCTTGCACGCTTACACACGCGTGTGCGCCCCACTGCAGCGTGTGCCCCCCTTGCACACGCGTGTGCACACGCACGTGACCACACCCCCCCTTGCACACGTGACCCACCCCTTGCACACGCGTGTGAGCACACGCACGTGACCACGCCCCCCCTTGCACACGAGGTTGGGGCGGGGGGGGTGGGAAGATGGTGACAACCCCCCCCCCCGGTACCCCCCCTCCCCCCCCCCCCCCCAAATAACCTCATCCCGCCCCCCCCGGACCCCGATCCCCCCCCCGGACCCCCATCCTACCCCCCCCCAATGACCCCCATCCTTCATCCCCCCCCCA
>CANTUZ010000014.1:4634700-4684668 GCA_947846985.1 Fratercula arctica | reverse complement strand
CCTTGTCCCCATCCACAGCCTCCTCCATGCTGGGGGTTGGACTAGACGACCTTGAAAGGTCCCTTCCAACCCAACACATTCTATGTTGCGATGATTCTACGTCCCCCCTGGCAACTCTGCTGCAAGGCGCAGGGGCCACACTCGCACCCCCAGCAGCTCCAGCTTCTCCATGCTGTCAGGGGGTGGGAGGGGTCCCGGTCAAGGTCCCACCGCGGCCCCCTGACAGCCCCTGCTGCCCCCCCACCGCTGGGCCTGGACGGCCGCCCCATCCCGCAGCGCTGCTCCTGGCCTTTACCTGGGTGTCCTGGTCGGTGCGGGCAGGGTCCTCCTGGAAGCGGACCCTCTTGGCTGTGGCCGTGGGTGGTGCACCGCCGGGGGACAGCTGCACGTCCACGGGGCTCTGCGGCGCGTCCCCGGGACCTCCAGTCTTGCTTCGGGTCCCTGTCGGTGGCTCCCGAGGGGGGTCCTGGCTGAGGGCCGGCCCTGTCTCCTCCACCATGTTGCCCTGGTTGGTGCAGGGGGTCCCGGGGTCCTGGGTGTCCGGGAGAGGCAGGGGGTGCAGCAGCCCATCGCTGCCTCTATAATAAATGGTTGGCTGGGAGGGCAGTGGAGTCCGTGGGAACAGGCGCTTGCTCTTTGACGCCTCCGCCTTCCCCCTGCAGAGGAGGAGAGAGCAGAGACCCCGCTGCAACCCCGGCCCCTCCGGGGGGACCCGCGGGCAGCACCCCCTCCTGGGCCGGCGGGCAGGGCTGCCCAGCGCGGGCAGGGGCAGGGCACGGGGGGAGGGTCTGGGGCAGGATCTGGGGGTCTCCCCCACACTCACCGCTCCTCCAGTGTCTTTCTGGCTGCTTTGCTCCTCTGTCTGCTGCCTCAGAGTCTGCGGAGGGAGGAGACGGAGTGAGCGGCCGGCAGCTCCCGGCACAGCCCCGGCTCAGGGCTGCCGTGGGGTGTTGGCCGTTTGCCGGGCGCTCGGTGACGGGGCCACTCACCTCTCTGCTCCTTTGGCTGGGCTCTCGCTTTCTTCTTCCCTCTCTTACTCTTCTTCCACCACCTCTGCAGGACCCAAAGCACCTTGGTGAGATGGGAGCAGCTCCCGGCCCCACGCCGCAGCCCCCAACGCCACCCCACGCGCCGCAGCGCAGTGCGGTGCAGTGCAGCAGTCACCTACCCGTAGACGCTTGCTCCGCAGCAGACAAGAGAACACGCTGAGCCCCATCACCAGAAACAGGAGTGCGGCCAGGTGAGACACTGGGGGGGACGTCGGAGTGCCCCATAGCACCGTCCTGGTGTCGCTGCGGTCTCTGAGTCACCATCGCAGAACCGCAACGCAGATCCCCAGCGTCCTCCTTTGTACCCCTGATGGGAACGCTAAGACTGCCGGGGTGGCAGAGGCTTGGAGGCTGCAGTCTGCCCAGACGGCTGCCAGACTGCGGTGCCCAGCGCCTCTGCCTGCTCCTGCGCGCGCCCGCGCCCCCCTTTTTATAGGAGGGCAGGGAGGCACGACCCCTCGGTGACATCACAGGGCAGTCAGAGCCCCCCTTTGTGACATCACGGGGCATTGAGAGCCCCCCTTTTGACATCACGGGGCGTCGAGCCCCCCCTTGGTGACTCACGTGGCAGTCAGATCCCCCCGTTGGTGACACAGCGGGGAAGTGAGACCCCCCTTGGTGACATCATGGGCAGTCAGACCCCCTTGGTGACATCACAGGGCAGTCGGCCCCCCTGGTGGACATCACGGGGCAGTCAGAGCCCCCCTGTGACTCAAGGGGCAGTCAGAGCCCCCCCTGGGGGGGGGGGGTGACATCACGGGCATCAAGCCCCCCCTGGTGACATCACGGGGCAAGTCAGAGCTCCCCTTTGTGACATCACAGGGCAGTCAGAGCCCCCCCTTGGTGACATACCGGGGCAGTAGAGCCCCCCTTGGTGACTCACGGGGCAGTCAGAGCCCCCCCCTTTGTGACATCACGGGGCAGTCAGAGCCCCCCCTGGATGAAATCACGGGGCAGTCAGAGAGCCCCTCCTCACTTGGTGACATCCCGGGGCAGTTCAGAGCCCCCCCTTGGTGACATCCCCGGCGCAGGGTACTTGTAAGGCGCTGGGGCAAGAGGCCCTGGGCTGGGACAAGGGATGCTGGGCTGGGGTCTTTTTCTCCCTCCTGGGATCCTGCCCGTCGAGGCAGGGCCCCTTCTTTTGATTTTGTGGGAAAGTAACGGCAGATCGGGCAGGAGGAGTGGAAATACGCTCCAGTGACTTGCAGCTGGGGTGCTGGGAAACACACAGAGCACACCCATTGTCGGCCAGTCTCATGCGCTCGCAAGTGGAACACCCGCACTTGCAGAACTCGGCTAAGTCTGCGCTGCACTCGGGGACTCCTCCTCCAGCCGCTGGAGAATCCTGCCCTGTTGGTGCCGATCCAAGCAGAGCGGGAAAACTGGGCCTGCTGGAACCCTGAAATACCGGCAAGAAGAGGCAGTCTGGGCGCTGTCGCTCTCTTGCTAACGAGGACTTTCTGGCTAGTAAGGACTCTTGCTCCGCGGTGCCTGCGGCCCCTGCTTGCGGGCCTCTGCCCGGGTGCCGCTTTGGAGATTCCCTGAGCCATGAGGTATCAAGATTAAATTTCTTCTTTGCCTTTCACGCGCGACTCTGCGGTTGGTCCTGCGTCCTGCCTGCATGGGCTCACACATTGGGCGTAGTCGGCCGTGCCAGGAAGACCCCAGCCGTGGCTGATAAAAAAAGCTGGGAACCAGGGAGGCCACTCTGGTGACTGCCCCTACTTTGAGATGGCCCAGGACTGAGCGCTGCAGCCCCGGTGGCCGCTTTCCTGGCTAGACTGGCTCGCCGGAGGCACGGCCTGAAATCGATGACGGGGCGGCGACGACCCCCCGGGCAATGGAAAGGGCTACGCGTGGGTTGCCATGGAAAGCGGCATCGCACCCCTCTGGCCAATTAGCGGGGAGAGTGGGATGGCTGTGAGCTACCGCACTTGGAGCTCTGGCCCGTGAAGTTGCTGCGTTACGCAGGAAGGTGCGGGAACTGGAAAAGAGGAGTTTACGAGATGCAAAGGTGATGGCGCGAGAAGTAATTGGTGTTGAAGCAGAGCGGTGCCGTGAGCTGCAAGATCCCGTAGAGCGGTTGGTGGCACGTCCTGTTACTTGTCCTGGGCGCCCGGCCCTGCCTGGCCCACCGTAAGAGGCAGTGCAGCCTGTGCTCCCCGGCCAAGCTGGAGAACGGGAGCACGGCGTGAGGGAGCAGCTCCGCTTCCCGGGGCTCCTGCTCCTCCTCCTCCTTCCCAGAGCCCTGGCCCAGGGCGGTGGCAGAGCCGGTGGAGCTCACCCGCTGGGGACCCCCTCCCCAAGCAACGCTCCCCTCTGGCACCCCGTCTGCGTCCTTGGCCTTGTCCTCATCCACAGCCTTGCCAGCGTCCACCCCCGGCAGCTCCACTGCAGGGCGCTGGGGCCACACTGGGGCTACCAGCAGCTCCAGCTGCTCCTGCTCCCCCACCCTGGGGCCGGGGTGGGAGGGGTCCTGGGAAGGGTCCCACCCCAGGACCCCAATTAAGGTGATGGTGACCTCAGTTAGCACCATGGGGACCCCATTTACTGCCCCAGAACCCCAATTAGGGTGATGGGGACCCTACTGTCACCCCAGGACACCAATTAACTTGATGGGGACCCTAATTAATGCCACAAGGACTCCAATTTTCTCCCCAGGACACCAATTAATTTGATGGGGACCCAACTAGCACCCCAGGATGCCAATTAACACCTGACAGGTCCTGGGGGGGGGTCCTGGAGAGCCCTGGGGGGGCTCTCAGGGGGATGTGGCGGGTACCAGTAGGGGCTCCAGGGGGTGCCAGAGGGCTCTGGGGTGTTCTGGGCAGATACAGAGGACTCTCTAAGATCCTGGGGGGGGGTGGGAGGGTCCCAGGGCATCCTAGACAGCTCTAAGGGGGCTCTCTGGGGGTGTGGGGGCTCCCAGAGGTATGTGGGGCATACCGTGGAGGGGTCCAGGGGGTCCCAGTGGGGAGGTCCCAGGAGAGTCCCAGGGGGCTCCGGGGTGGGGATGGGTCCCAGGGGGAAAGTGGGAGGGTCTCAGGGTGCTCCAGGGAGTCCTGGGGGTGAATGTGAGGGGTCCCATGAGGGTCCCAGAGAGTCCCTGGGGGAAGACAAAGAGTCCCAGGGCATCCTGCAGAGCTCTCAGGGGGGGCAGGGGGTCACAGGAGATTCTAGGGGGTCTCAGGGGGATCCCAGAGGGTATCAGAGGGCTCTAGGGGGGTCCCACGGAAATGCGGGGGTCCCAGGCTGTCTTAGAGAGCTCAAGGGGGGGTCCCAGTATCCCCATACCTGCGATGTGGATGGCGACGGCACAGGCCCCCAGGGAACACCTGGTGTGGAGGAGGCAGCAGCCTGCACTGGGGGGGAAAACGTGGCAGTGACGGGGGACGCCCCCTGGAAGCTGAAGACAATGACCTTGGAGGAGTCGCTGAGCCCCTTGCAGAGCCTCAGCAGAGCTCGCCGTAGGGCTCCTCGTCCTGCCAGAGGGGGCACGGTGAGGGCAGTGTCATGGGGACTCCCAAACGCCAGGGGATGCCTCGACCCTCCCACCCCCAGCCCCCCTGCACCCCCCCAGCACCTTTCAGCCCGTCACCATCTCCCCCTCACAGCCCCTCTCCACCTCAGGACCCACTTCAGGCCACAGCCCCCCTCCCCAAACTCAGGGCTCCCCGGGCACACCCCCCCACCCCCCACTTCAGGGCTCCTCTCATGCCCCCCCACCCCCGGCCCCCCCATGGCCCCCCGAGGGTTCCCTTCAGCCCCCCACGTCCCCATCCCGACCCCCTTCACTGCCACCCCCTCAGACCCCCCCGTTTGCCCCCAACACGCTCTCAGGACCCCCCTCCCCACCGGCCGGGCCCCCTCAGCCCCCCCCGTTCCCCCAACCCCCCTCAAGGCCCCCCCTCACCCCTCGGCCCCCCAGATCGCCCTCAGCCCCCTCATTCCCCCCCCCCCCCCAAAGTTTCCCTGCCCCGAGAGTCCCTTCAGCCCCCCCATCATCCCTCAGTCCCCCTCGGGGACCCCTCAGGACCCACCAGCCCCTCTCAAGGCCTCCCCGTTACCCTCAGGACCCCCGTCCCCCACCTCAGCCGCTCCCCAAGGCCAACTCAGCGCCCCCGTTCCCCCCCAGCACCCCCGTGTCTCCCCGCCTCAGCTCCCTCCACCACCCCTCGGGGCCACCACAGCCCCCCCGCTCCCCCCAGCCTCCCTCAAGTCCCACCCTCAACCCCCCCAGTCGCCCCTCGGGGCCTCCTCAAGCCCCCCGCCGTTCCTCGCCACCCCCCGCTCACCTTCACGAGGTCCAGCTGCCTCACGACGTGCTCGCAGCGGCCCCGCGGGCCCGACCCGACCGAGCACCCGCCCGCCGGGCCCCGCTGTCCGCCCGGACCGCGTGCCTCCGACCTCGAGCCGGCCGCCATTTCCCCCAGCGCCCCGCGCCTACCAGAGCACCCCACCCACAGCACACGCCCCTTGGCCGCTGCCCCCCCTCCCTTATTTGGAGCAGCACCGCTCCATTGGCCGGCACCGCCGTCAATCCCCACCGCGCCACACCCCCTGTGGGGGACATGACCAATGGGAGCGCGGCGAGGCGATCTGACCTGTGGGAGCTCTGATTGGCCCACCCGCCCGTCCATCCGCCGGGCAGCGGGTGCAATGGCTCAGTGCAGCCGTACGGCGGCAGAGGGGGTCAGGCGCATGCGCAGTGCAGCCGTACGGCGGCAGAGGGGGTCAGGCGCATGCGCAGTGCAGCCGTACGGCAGAAGGGCGGGAGCACGCGCGCAGCACAGCCGTAGGGCACGACAGGGCAGGCCTGGCATCCCTGGAGAGGTTTTTGTTTTGAGCTCCTTTTAGATACAGAAATGATCATTTTTCAGTAGCTCTGACAAGGAGAGCTTGTTCTCTATTTCAGTGCCTCGCCCCCGGAGTTACGCGTTTTAACCCCTCCTCTCCACGGAACTTTGAGACATTTTGGGGCCATGACCCGCCTCCTTTGGGGGGAGCTCCACGTAACCCCCCATCCCCCACTCACCTGCTCCTCCGCCGCATCATCGCTGCCCCGGTGACGTCACCGTGTGCCAAATGACGACATCATCACACACACACACCCCCTCCCCACATCCCCTTTTCGTATTCCCCCCAAAAAAGGAACACAACGCCCAGACCCAGGGCTGGCCCCTTCCCCTCAGGGGGCTCTGCCACCGGCTGCAAACCTGGGCTGGGGCATCTCTGGAGCAGCACGAGACGCCGACAACGAGGCACCTGGGAGACAAAAATCCCCAGTTGAGAGTTCAGTGTGCTAAAAAAGTAGCGCAGAAGAGAAGGGAGCAGAGGAATTCCGCCGGCCCGAGGGCCGGGACGGGGGCTGAGCTACAGGAGGATTCTGGGGAAGCGCCTCAGCTCCAAACACGGCACAGCCTGCAAAAGCCAGCGCCAGCTCAACTCTTAAAGTCAGGATTAAGGCTAGCCGATACCATTTGGAACGCGTTCTTAGCGTAAGGGCGAGCCCTCTGGCCGGCGCTGGGAAACGCCTGGCCCCTTCCCCCCAGCGCGGCCGCAGGGAGATGCGTCACCCCGCGCGCGGGGCGGCAGGACCGGGCTGGGCCGTAACCAGAACCCACGCTGACGGAGCCAGCGCCGCAGCTACAGCCCTCGCGCCGCTGCCGCCGCTCACCTCGCTCGCTGGGTCGATGGAGCCGAGGGGGACGGGTCAAACCCTGAAGAGCCAAAGGAGCAATCAAGAGCAAAGCTCGGTCGTTCCCTTCATGCTGAAAAGCTGTGCCTACGTTTACATACCCCCATTCAAAAGACTTGCACAGTATTTGACTTTCCTGTGGCACTAATTGAACTCGCACCGCTGGGAACCGATACCATTAAACTACCCCTCTCCAAACTACACAGTTATAATTTGACCGCAGGTGGTTTTGGGTGTCACCCAAGGAGGAGGGACGTCTGGCCAGCGGCACTGCCCGAGAGAGATGCTGCCGGGCTGCCGGGCAAGCGCGCCACTGAAAGCCAGACGGAAATAAAGTGCCTCACAGCACTCTGTCATAACGTCGGGAAAAACCCGGTAACATTCAGTCCCCTCTCTTGCTAAACATCTAGAACCGACACCTAACCGCTTCCCTCCGCCTCATAAATTGTATGCTACAGCTCTCTGGCAGTGGCAGTTTAAACACCGCGAGCCAGTTTGTAAATCATACAATTTTAGCTTTTCTTTTTAAATGGAAAAATCAGCGAGATAAAAGATCCCCCCCACCACGCTTTTCCTTTTGAGGGTTGGGGGGGAGAAGTCAAATCCCCGGGGCTGCAATCCGTCAGGCTACCAAAAAGGACTGGCAGGCGGGCGAATGCTTTTGGCTGTGTAACGTGGTCCAGAACAGACCTTATATTATTTGTACTGGTTTGTTAAAATATTCCCTACAAAAACTGTAGAAGGAGAGCTGACAAAGCCTTCGTGTTAACTACAAAGTGCACACCACAAGGACCTTCGGAAACAAGCAGACGCCCATCGCACACAGGACGTCCCTTGTACTCGCGGAACACTCCGGATCCTTTCCCTCTGTCCTGCATTGTGACGGCACAACAAAAGGGCGACGGCGGAGAAACGCTGGCAGTTGACATTCTGCCGAGAGAGGGAAACACCCTTTAGCACAAAGCTGGGTAGGAGTCTAAGGCCTTGTTCTCTCATGGAGGTTTGCAAAGATTGCAGCCGAGCGGAGGAAAAAACATTTGGCACCGTCTCTGGCACAGCTGTTGATGTGGGCCACGAGAGCTTTTGCGTCTTTTAGACAAACCTGCCTTTTTTTCACTCACTGGCAGCTTTACTTGCCCTAGAGCCACTTTCCCAGGTACACGCAGATCGACGCTGCTACAGGCACAGACACCGACGTGCGTTTTCTCGAGCCCACCTAGAGCCAGGGTTTCCTCACCCTACGCATCCGGAGTTGAATAGTTTTGTTAAAGGCTACGGCGACCCACCCGTCCTTCCAAACTGCCTCCTTGCAACAAAGCAGCGTTTTTTTCCAGGCCATTTCTCCCAACGGCCAAGATCTTGTCAAAGTGCCCTTGCGCCACCAAACCCGCGCAGGGTCCCTCCCAGCCTTTGGCTGCCCTTGGCTTTACCAGGCACACGCTCTATTCCCTCTCCCAACGGCAGAAGCACGGCACGCTCCCAGACCAGAGCGCAACCCTGCGGGTGCCCGCGCGCGCCCGGCTGCTCTCACGAGGAGCCCCCGCGCGTCCCCGCCAGCGCAGGCTGCGCGGCCGAGCTCAGCTTCACCCGCGCCCGTTTCAGGGCATGTGGTTTCTGAGGCTGCGAACTGAAACGCGCATCTTGACACTTCGCCACGGCAGAAGCGATCCACAACGAGAACGCCACAAAAACGTAGTGACACGAGTTGCAAACCCCCAGCAGCAGCTTCAGAGACTGGGAGCAGAGGAGAAAAATAAAACAGCTTCATCTGGCGCACAGGAAAGCGGCGGGCAGAGAAAAGGGTCAGCGCTCCTAGCCCTTACAGGAAACGGCCATTTTCCTTCCCTTCCTCAAGCCGTCTGTTAGCCCTAAATATCGCAGCAGTACCGTGGCCACACTGAGCGCAGGGAGCAACGGCGCTGCCGCCAGGCATTTACGGAGCAGGACACACAGACCGAGGGACTTCTTTTGCCACACACAAGCCTGAATTTCCTCAAAATTTATGTTTACCAGAAACAGCCACGTGGCATGTACTGCCAAGCAACATTTGGCAATTAAACTTTGACGGGTTGGACACGCACAGTTTTTGGGGAACTGGCCCTTTGCTTCCTGCTGCTGCTGCTGTTCTTCCTTCAGAAATTCTACTCGTAGCCAAGTGATTCGCTACCGGTTCAAGCATTTACCTTCCCGGTGTCGCCAGCAGTTTTACACAGGCGAGTCGCTTAATCGCTCATCTAAAATGACCCAAATGAAAGCTGTAGCCACAAAAGAGGAGCGACACAGAAAAGGAGAGGTCAGGCAGCAAAAGAGCTCTGCAGGCTGCCACCGGCAGTCAACAGCACACTCTGGTTTTGGAAGCACACGCACCCCCACCCCCACAAAAGAAAAACAGACAAAAAGCCCAGGACCTTGCATCTTTTCTGGCTGCCGGAGCTCATCCCTGTCTCAGCCTCTCCTCTCCTCAGAGCACCAAGCGCAGACGATCTGTATCCCGAGGACATTTGCATGTGACGAGGACATGCTCAGAAATAGCCCCCATCTCGAAGAGTGGTGTCATTTTTCTGGCTTTAAGACTCATAACTCAGTTTCAGTCACTGCCACGGTGGGGAGGAAACTGATTCACTTTTAAACGTAGCCTCTCCCTGGGCGGGGGGGGGGGAAACGCATTAGAAACTGAAAAAAAAATGAAGGATGATTCAGAGCTCCCACCCGCGAGGGAGCTGTGGGGACGTGAGCGAAAGGGAAGACCCAGAGCAGCAACATCCCGTGAAGTTTGGCTTCAGTTCTGACCGCATCCTTAAGAGACCCTCCGAGTCTATCCCTCAGTCCTAGGAAGGACCAGTCCTCTTCTGGAACGACAAACATTTTTTGCTCAAAAGTCCTAGACTGAAGGCTCCACAGAACAATGTGGACTGAGCCACAGAAAAACATGCCCTCCACAGTCAAGCGATAATAATAATAATAATAATAAAAAAGAATAAAAATCGAGCGACTCTTCGGTTTCCATCACGTTTAATTCGTTACATTTCTGCTGGCACCCGGGCGCTCAAACACGAACTAGACGGACGCCGCAGACTGGTCCGAATTGAGTTACGCGTAGGAAAAGACAAGACTATTTCCCACTTGCCCTTGGAACCGGTAGCAACAAACAGAAGAGAAAGGCTTGACCCTAACGAAGGTAACGGGCAGCTCTTAATTTCTCCTAGATGGAAGTTCAGGCTTTGACCCCAAAGGAAACCATTCCTAACGTTACCAAAGACAGGCCTCTGCTCTGTTTCTAAAAGGATTGTTTCTTACTCACCTTCTTGCTGTGTGAGAAAATAGCTAATTACTGACCTTCTCACTGTGTAAAAAACTAGTTAGTCACTGAGGTGATGTTACAGACAGCGACAATGAGGAGACCGCCAGAAGTAGCTCATCACCGAGGATGGGATAACAAGCAGCAGTTAATCACCTCAAGGTTCTTCTAAACGTCAAGTACGTACTCCCGTACCAATTAGGACAGAGCTGGGGCTACTTCAAAGGACATCCTTATTCTCTTCAAGAAGTTGGCAAACTTACAGCAAACTTTTACTGTCCCGAGATGACTCAATACCTCAAAAGGATGACGTGAGGAAGGGTCTCCTCACCCAAACGACCACCGAGACACTCACGCTTGCGCAGAAGTGTTTTGCCGACACAGCAAAATTTGATACGCGGGTGCAAAAAGACTATTTGGTCACCCTAATGACTCTGTAGGCCTGGGTGGAGTTATGGATTAGGTAGGCGGAATTATGAGAATCTTTTGTGTATAAATAATGGGTGAATATCCCCAGTAAGGGGTGCTGGATTTGTGGGTTTTCCCCCAGCAGCCAACGTCGAATAAAGCAGTAGCCCCTCTCTAAACTGCTTTTGGTTGCAAGGGCTTCTATTTCAGGTGACGCTTCCAGGCCTTGAAAGTGCGGACACGCTTCCGAATGCGCTTCCCCTTGTGCGTCTGCCTGGCTGGGGGGCTGCCGGGAGGCAGCTGCACGTCCTGGGGCTCCTGTGCCCTGTCCCGCCTCCCTTCCACATCCATGGGGGTGCTCCTGCCTGGCCCTGGAGGGCTGCTCGTGCCCGGCCCCACGGAGTTGTTCTCGCCTGGCCCCACGTCGCTGTTTCTCTTCGCTTCCACCAGGCTTGTCCTGCTGAGCTCCACAGGGCTGCTCCTTTGCTTCTCCTCCCGGCTTCTGTCTGGTCCCGTGTCCTCATCCTTGTCCACGTCCCCATCTTCAGCCTCATCCACGTTTGCATCCACCCACGGACGCTCCGCTCCCAGGCGCCGGGGCTTCGCCGCGGCTCCCGGCTGCTCCTGCGCCTCCGTCCTGCCCGGGGGATGGAAGGGCTCCCCGGGGAGGTTCCGATCGCGGGCCCCCGCTGCCCCTTGCCAAAGGGCCTGCAGCACCTTCAGCACCTCACGGCACCGGGGCTGGCGACGGAGGTGTTTCGTGTAGATAATTGCCCCTGAAACACTTGCTTCTTGTGGCGTCGGGTACCTCCACACACGATCTGCTGTTGCTAAAGTTAAATACCTCCCCTCGCCAGCCGTGCCCGGGGAGGAGGGGTGGGGGCAGGCGCTGGTGTCCCCGGAGCCCTTCTCCGGCAGTTGGGACTCCCCAGCTGTCGCTCTCCATCAGGCTGCGCTCCAGCGGCCGTGCTGCCTCCTCGGCCTCGCCTCATGCCGCAAGGAGAGCGCTCCATCTCCTCCTCCTTCAGCTGCTCAGCTGCTGTCCCCGAGCCTGGGGGGCCTCCTCTCCATGTCTCCAGCCACCATCCCTCCCGGTCACCTGCTGGGGCCCTCACGGACAAGTCTCTCAACGGCGGGACAACGAGAGCTGGGTCTCACGCCCGTGGAACCACACCGTGACCCTGCGTCACCAGCCGGCCCCAGGAGCAAGACCAGCGGTGGAGAGGAGAGAGGGGCGGCCACCACCCCCACCACGCTGCTTCTGGGACCTGCACTCGGCCTGGGTGAAGAAGACATCGCGCTGGGCTACCAGCAGCTCGGGCTACCAGCAGCTCCAGCTGCTCCTGCTCCCCACCACCCTGGCGGGGGGGTGGGAAGGTTCCTGGGAAGGGTCCCACCGCAGGCCCCCCGACACCCGCTGCTGCCCCCCACCGCTGGGCCTGGGCGTCCTGCCTCGGCCCGCAGCGCTGCGCCGTCTTCACCCCAGTGGCCTGGAGGGTGCGGGTGAGCTCCTGGAAGCTCATCTTCTCGGCTGTGGCCATGGCCGGGGGGCTGTACGAGGCAGCTGCACGTCCACAGGCCTCTGCGCCCTGTCCCCCCTGTCCCCGGCTGCGCTCTCGTGCTTGGTGCGTGCCGGCAGCTCCATTGGCAGGCACTGGCCAAGGGCCACCCCTGGCTTTCCCACTGGCCCCTGGCAGCCTTGGGGAACAGCGGGGTTGCAAGCGGGTGGGCGCCTCTCGCCCCGGCACTGCACAGGGCCAGGGCTGCGGGAAGCTGGAGCCCCGGGAAGAGGAGCTGCTCCCCGATAGGGAGGTCGGGGGGGAGCGGAGAGCAGGGAGCCATCGCTGCGGAGATGGCGGAGCGGTGGCAGGGAGCCGGGGCGTGGGGACAGGTGACGAGATCTCACTGCACCCCACACTTTCTGGTGGGACCCTCGGGAACCACCCCCTTCCCCCCACCTCCCTCTTATAAACTGGGGGGGGGAAAGTTGGCCCACCCCCCTCAGCTGGGGATCCCCTCCCTCCGCCCGCTGGCCACGCTCCTCCTCGTGCAGGCCAGGACACCCTTGGCCACCTGGGCTCATGCTCAGCTTGGTGCCCACCAGCACCTTCTCTGGGCTGCTGCGGGGCCTTGCTCCTCCCCAGGGGCAGCACTTGGCCCTCGCTGCCCTTCAGGAGGCTCCTGCTGGCCCCTTTCTCCAGCCCACCCGGCTCCCCAGGCCCCAGCACACCCACTGGGCTATAACCCACCCCCACCCCCCGGTCGGGGGGTGTCCAGCGCGTCCCACTGGGTCGGGCGCTGAGGGAGTCGCTCCCCCAGCTGCAGGGTGGCAGGATGAACCGCAGCACCAGGGATAAACCCTTATTTTTGCAACACTTCTGACGGGGGGAAGCCCAGGGCGGCTCCCGGCCCCGTGCCCTCCGGGGCACGTTCTCCCTTCTGGGAACAGCGCTGCCACCACACGCAGGGCGCGCTGAAGCAGGGGAGCCGGCAGCAGTGTTTCCACCAGCCCTTCAGGCAGCCCCACAGCCGGGCCCAGCCCCGCCGCAGGCACCGTCCTGCCGGGCACAGCCCCGGGGCCGCCCGGCCGCGCTCCCTGTCCGCGCCTTGGAGTGGTGTTTTCTTCCAGGCCTCGAAAATCTGCATGTCTGGGGGGCTGCCGGGAGGCAGCTGCATGTCTTGGGGCTTCTGTTCCCCGTCCCTCGCAAGCGCGGGCTCCCAGTCTTGCTCCGTCCCTGCCAGCAGCTCCCATGGGGTGCCCTGGGGGCCAGGCAGGGTCCGGGGGTACAGGGATCCGTCACTTCCCACACGATACAGGGTGTGGAGGGAGGGAATGGAGCCCCGCGGGGACCTGCGCTTGCGCTTTGACGCCTCTGTATTCGCCCTGCAGAGGAGAGAGCAGAGACCCCGCTGCACCCCGGCCCCTCCGGGGGGACCCGCGGGCAGCACCCCCTCCTGGGCCGGCGGGCAGGGCTGCCCAGCGCGGGCAGGGGCAGGGCACGGGGGGAGGGTCTGGGGCAGGATCTGGGGGTCTCCCCCACACTCACCGCTCCTCCAGTGTCTCCATGGGCTCTGCTCCTTCATCTGCTGCCTCAGAGTCTGTGGAGGGAGGAGACGGAGTGAGCGGCCGGCAGCTCCCGGCACAGCCCCGGCTCAGGGCTGCCGTGGGGTGTCGGCCGTTTGCCGGGCGCTCGGTGACGGGGACACTCACCGCTCCACTCCTCCGGCCGGGCTCTCTCCGCACTTGTCTCAAGCTCCGACATCTTCCAGCAGCTGTGCAAGTACCCCCAGGAGCAGTGTGAGACGGGAGCAGCTCCCGGCCCCACACCGCAGCCCCTCCACGTGCCACAGCCGGGACCATCCCTGCCGCGGGCACCGTCCTGCCCTGCACGGCCCCAGGGCTGCCCGGCCACATGCCCTGCCCTCAGGCACCCGCCGCCGGCGTCTGGGCTCTGCCGGGAACTCCTGCCCACGGCAGCAGGAATGCTCCCGTCTGGCCCCGTTTCTGAGTCCTTGTCCTTGTCCCCATCCACAGCCTCCTCCATGCTGGGGGTTGGACTAGACGACCTTGAAAGGTCCCTTCCAACCCAACACATTCTATGTTGCGATGATTCTACGTCCCCCCTGGCAACTCTGCTGCAAGGCGCGGGGGCCACACTCGCACCCCCAGCAGCTCCAGCTTCTCCATGCTGTCAGGGGGTGGGAGGGGTCCCGGTCAAGGTCCCACCGCGGCCCCCTGACAGCCCCTGCTGCCCCCCACCGCTGGGCCTGGACGGCCGCCCCATCCCGCAGCGCTGCTCCGGCTTTACCTGGGTGTCCTGGTCGGTGCGGGCAGGGTCCTCCTGGAAGCGGACCCTCTTGGCTGTGGCCGTGGGTGGTGCACCGCCGGGGGACAGCTGCACGTCCACGGGGCTCTGCGGCGCGTCCCCGGGGACTCCCAGTCTTGCTCGGTCCCTGTCGGTGGCTCCCGAGGGGGGTCCTGGCTGAGGGCCGGCCCTGTCTCCTCCACCATGTTGCCCTGGTTGGTGCAGGGGGTCCCGGGGTCCTGGGTGTCCGGGAGAGGCAGGGGGTGCAGCAGCCCATCGCTGCCTCTATAATAAATGGTTGGCTGGGAGGGCAGTGGAGTCCGTGGGAACAGGCGCTTGCTCTTTGACGCCTCCGCCTTCCCCCTGCAGAGGAGGAGAGAGCAGAGACCCCGCTGCACCCCGGCCCCTCCGGGGGGACCCGCGGGCAGCACCCCCTCCTGGGCCGGCGGGCAGGGCTGCCCAGCGCGGGCAGGGCACGGGGGGAGGGTCTGGGGCAGGATCTGGGGGTCTCCCCCACACTCACCGCTTCTTCAGTGTCTTTCTGGGCTGCTTTGCTCCTCTGTCTGCTGCCTCAGAGTCTGCGGAGGGAGGAGACGGAGTGAGCGGCCGGCAGCTCCCGGCACAGCCCCGGCTCAGGGCTGCCGTGGGGTGTTGGCCGTTTGCCGGGCGCTCGGTGACGGGGCCACTCACCTCTCTGCTCCTTTGGCTGGGCTCTCGCTTTCTTCTTCCCTCTCTTACTCTTCTTCCACCACCTCTGCAGGACCCAAAGCACCTTGGTGAGATGGGAGCAGCTCCCGGCCCCACGCCGCAGCCCCCAACGCCACCCCACGCGCCGCAGCGCAGTGCGGTGCAGTGCAGCAGTCACCTACCCGTAGACGCTTGCTCCGCAGCAGACAAGAGAACACGCTGAGCCCCATCACCAGAAACAGGAGTGCGGCCAGGTGAGACACATGGGGGACGTCGGAGTGCCCCATAGCACCGGCTCTGGTGTGGCTGCGGTGCTCTGAGTCACCAGCGCAGAACCGCAACGCAGATCCCCAGCGTCCTCCTGTGTACCCCAGGATGGGAACGCCAAGACTGCCGGGGTGGCAGAGGCTGAGGCTGCAGTCTGCCCAGACGCTGCCAGACTGCGGTGCCCAGCGCCTGCTGCCTGCTCCTGCAGCGCCCGCGCCCCCTTTTATAGGAGGGCAGGGAGGCACGACCCCTCGGTGACATCACAGGGCAGTCAGAGCCCCCCTTTGTGACATCACGGGGCAGTGAGAGCCCCCCTTTGTGACATCACGGGGCAGTCAGAGCCCCCCCTTGGTGACATCACGGGGCAGTCAGAGCCCCCCTTTGTGACATCACGGGGCAGTGAGAGCCCCCCTTGGTGACATCACGGGGCAGTCAGAGCCCCCCTTGGTGACATCACAGGGCAGTCAGAGCCCCCCTTGGTGACATCACGGGGCAGTCAGAGCCCCCCCTTGGTGACATCACGGGGCAGTCAGAGCCCCCCCTTGGTGACATCACGGGGCAGTCAGAGCCCCCCCTGGTGACATCACGGGGCAGTCAGAGCTCCCCTTGGTGACATCACAGGGCAGTCAGAGCCCCCCTTGGTGACATCCCGGGGCAGTCAGAGCCCCCCCTTGGTGACATCACGGGGCAGTCAGAGCCCCCCCTTGGTGACATCACGGGGCAGTCAGAGCCCCCCTTGGTGACATCACGGGGCAGTCAGAGCCCCTCCTTGGTGACATCACGGGGCAGTCAGAGCCCCTCCTTGGTGACATCACGGGGCAGTCAGAGCCCCCCCTTGGTGACATCCCGGCGCAGGGTAACTTGAGGGGCTGGGGCAAGAGGCCCTGGGCTGGGACAAGGGATGCTGGGCTGGGGGCTTTTTCTCCCTCCTGGGATCCTGCCCGTGGAGGCAGGGCCCCTTCTTTTGATTTTGTGGGAAAGTAACGGCAGATCGGGCAGGAGGAGTGGAAATACGCTCCAGTGACTTGCAGCTGGGGTGCTGGGAAACACACAGAGCACACCCATTGTCGGCCAGTCTCATGCGCTCGCAAGTGGAACACCCGCACTTGCAGAACTCGGCTAAGTCTGCGCTGCACTCGGGGACTCCTCCTCCAGCCGCTGGAGAATCCTGCCCTGTTGGTGCCGACCCAAGCAGAGCGGGAAAACTGGGCCTGCTGGAACCCTGAAATACCGGCAAGAAGAGGCAGTCTGGGCGCTGTCGCTCTCTTGCTAACGAGGACTTTCTGGCTAGTAAGGACTCTTGCTCCGCGGTGCCTGCGGCCCCTGCTTGCGGGCCTCTGCCCGGGTGCCGCTTTGGAGATTCCCTGAGCCATGAGGTATCAAGATTAAATTTCTTCTTTGCCTTTCACGCGCGACTTGGCGGTTGGTCCTGCGTCCTGCCTGCATGGGCTCACACATTGGGCGTAGTCGGCCGTGCCAGGAAGACCCCAGCCGTGGCTGATAAAAAAAGCTGGGAACCAGGGAGGCCACTCTGGTGACTGCCCCTACTTTGAGATGGCCCAGGACTGAGCACTGGAGCCCCGGTGGCCGCTTTCCTGGCTAGACTGGCTCGCCGGAGGCACGGCCTGAAATCGATGACGGGGCGGCGACGACCCCCCGGGCAATGGAAAGGGCTACGCGTGGGTTGCCATGGAAAGCGGCATCGCACCCCTCTGGCCAATTAGCGGGGAGAGTGGGATGGCTGTGAGCTACCGCACTTGGAGCTCTGGCCCGTGAAGTTGCTGCGTTACGCAGGAAGGTGCGGGAACTGGAAAAGAGGAGTTTACGAGATGCAAAGGTGATGGCGCGAGAAGTAATTGGTGTTGAAGCAGAGCGGTGCCGTGAGCTGCAAGATCCCGTAGAGCGGTTGGTGGCACGTCCTGTTACTTGTCCTGGGCGCCCGGCCCTGCCTGGCCCACCGTAAGAGGCAGTGCAGCCTGTGCTCCCCGGCCAAGCTGGAGAACGGGAGCACGGCGTGAGGGAGCAGCTCCGCTTCCCGGGGCTCCTGCTCCTCCTCCTCCTTCCCAGAGCCCTGGCCCAGGGCGGTGGCAGAGCCGGTGGAGCTCACCCGCTGGGGACCCCCTCCCCAAGCAACGCTCCCCTCTGGCACCCCGTCTGCGTCCTTGGCCTTGTCCTCATCCACAGCCTTGCCAGCGTCCACCCCCGGCAGCTCCACTGCAGGGCGCTGGGGCCACACTGGGGCTACCAGCAGCTCCAGCTGCTCCTGCTCCCCCACCCTGGGGCCGGGGTGGGAGGGGTCCTGGGAAGGGTCCCACCCCAGGACCCCAATTAGGGTGATGGGGATACCAATTAGCACCCCAGGACTCCAATTAAGGTGATGGTGACCTCAGTTAGCACCATGGGGACCCCATTTACTGCCCCAGAACCCCAATTAGGGTGATGGGGACCCTACTGTCACCCCAGGACACCAATTAACTTGATGGGGACCCTAATTAATGCCACAAGGACTCCAGTTTTCTCCCCAGGACACCAATTAATTTGATGGGGACCCCAACTAGCACCCCAGGATGCCAATTAACACCTGACAGGTCCTGGGGGGGGGTCCTGGAGAGCCCTGGGGGGGCTCTCAGGGGGATGTGGCGGGTACCAGTAGGGGCTCCAGGGGGTGCCAGAGGGCTCTGGGGTGTTCTGGGCAGATACAGAGGACTCTCTAAGATCCTGGGGGGGGGTGGGAGGGTCCCAGGGCATCCTAGACAGCTCTAAGGGGGCTCTCTGGGGGTGTGGGGGCTCCCAGAGGTATGTGGGGCATACCGTGGAGGGGTCCAGGGGGTCCCAGTGGGGAGGTCCCAGGAGAGTCCCAGGGGGCTCCGGGGTGGGGATGGGTCCCAGGGGGAAAGTGGGAGGGTCTCAGGGTGCTCCAGGGAGTCCTGGGGGTGAATGTGAGGGGTCCCATGAGGGTCCCAGAGAGTCCTGGGGGAAGACAAAGAGTCCCAGGGCATCCTGCAGAGCTCTCAGGGGGGGCAGGGGGTCACAGGAGATTCTAGGGGGTCTCAGGGGGATCCCAGAGGGTATCAGAGGGCTCTAGGGGGGTCCCACGGAAATGCGGGGGTCCCAGGCTGTCTTAGAGAGCTCAAGGGGGGGTCCCAGTATCCCCATACCTGCGATGTGGATGGCGACGGCACAGGCCCCCAGGGAACACCTGGTGTGGAGGAGGCAGCAGCCTGCACTGGGGGGGAAAACGTGGCAGTGACGGGGGACGCCCCCTGGAAGCTGAAGACAATGACCTTGGAGGAGTCGCTGAGCCCCTTGCAGAGCCTCAGCAGAGCTCGCCGTAGGGCTCCTCGTCCTGCCAGAGGGGGCACGGTGAGGGCAGTGTCATGGGGACTCCCAAACGCCAGGGGATGCCTCGACCCTCCCACCCCCAGCCCCCCTGCACCCCCCCAGCACCTTTCAGCCCGTCACCATCTCCCCCTCACAGCCCCTCTCCACCTCAGGACCCACTTCAGGCCACAGCCCCCCTCCCCAAACTCAGGGCTCCCCGGGCACACCCCCCCACCCCCCACTTCAGGGCTCCTCTCATGCCCCCCCACCCCCGGCCCCCCCATGGCCCCCCGAGGGTTCCCTTCAGCCCCCCACGTCCCCATCCCGACCCCCTTCACTGCCACCCCCTCAGACCCCCCCGTTTGCCCCCAACACGCTCTCAGGACCCCCCTCCCCACCGGCCGGGCCCCCTCAGCCCCCCCCGTTCCCCCAACCCCCCTCAAGGCCCCCCCTCACCCCTCGGCCCCCCAGATCGCCCTCAGCCCCCTCATTCCCCCCCCCCCCCCAAAGTTTCCCTGCCCCGAGAGTCCCTTCAGCCCCCCCATCATCCCTCAGTCCCCCTCGGGGACCCCTCAGGACCCACCAGCCCCTCTCAAGGCCTCCCCGTTACCCTCAGGACCCCCGTCCCCCACCTCAGCCGCTCCCCAAGGCCAACTCAGCGCCCCCGTTCCCCCCCAGCACCCCCGTGTCTCCCCGCCTCAGCTCCCTCCACCACCCCTCGGGGCCACCACAGCCCCCCCGCTCCCCCCAGCCTCCCTCAAGTCCCACCCTCAACCCCCCCAGTCGCCCCTCGGGGCCTCCTCAAGCCCCCCGCCGTTCCTCGCCACCCCCCGCTCACCTTCACGAGGTCCAGCTGCCTCACGACGTGCTCGCAGCGGCCCCGCGGGCCCGACCCGACCGAGCACCCGCCCGCCGGGCCCCGCTGTCCGCCCGGACCGCGTGCCTCCGACCTCGAGCCGGCCGCCATTTCCCCCAGCGCCCCGCGCCTACCAGAGCACCCCACCCACAGCACACGCCCCTTGGCCGCTGCCCCCCCTCCCTTATTTGGAGCAGCACCGCTCCATTGGCCGGCACCGCCGTCAATCCCCACCGCGCCACACCCCCTGTGGGGGACATGACCAATGGGAGCGCGGCGAGGCGATCTGACCTGTGGGAGCTCTGATTGGCCCACCCGCCCGTCCATCCGCCGGGCAGCGGGTGCAATGGCTCAGTGCAGCCGTACGGCGGCAGAGGGGGTCAGGCGCATGCGCAGTGCAGCCGTACGGCGGCAGAGGGGGTCAGGCGCATGCGCAGTGCAGCCGTACGGCAGAAGGGCGGGAGCACGCGCGCAGCACAGCCGTAGGGCACGACAGGGCAGGCCTGGCATCCCTGGAGAGGTTTTTGTTTTGAGCTCCTTTTAGATACAGAAATGATCATTTTTCAGTAGCTCTGACAAGGAGAGCTTGTTCTCTATTTCAGTGCCTCGCCCCCGGAGTTACGCGTTTTAACCCCTCCTCTCCACGGAACTTTGAGACATTTTGGGGCCATGACCCGCCTCCTTTGGGGGGAGCTCCACGTAACCCCCCATCCCCCACTCACCTGCTCCTCCGCCGCATCATCGCTGCCCCGGTGACGTCACCGTGTGCCAAATGACGACATCATCACACACACACACCCCCTCCCCACATCCCCTTTTCGTATTCCCCCCAAAAAAGGAACACAACGCCCAGACCCAGGGCTGGCCCCTTCCCCTCAGGGGGCTCTGCCACCGGCTGCAAACCTGGGCTGGGGCATCTCTGGAGCAGCACGAGACGCCGACAACGAGGCACCTGGGAGACAAAAATCCCCAGTTGAGAGTTCAGTGTGCTAAAAAAGTAGCGCAGAAGAGAAGGGAGCAGAGGAATTCCGCCGGCCCGAGGGCCGGGACGGGGGCTGAGCTACAGGAGGATTCTGGGGAAGCGCCTCAGCTCCAAACACGGCACAGCCTGCAAAAGCCAGCGCCAGCTCAACTCTTAAAGTCAGGATTAAGGCTAGCCGATACCATTTGGAACGCGTTCTTAGCGTAAGGGCGAGCCCTCTGGCCGGCGCTGGGAAACGCCTGGCCCCTTCCCCCCAGCGCGGCCGCAGGGAGATGCGTCACCCCGCGCGCGGGGCGGCAGGACCGGGCTGGGCCGTAACCAGAACCCACGCTGACGGAGCCAGCGCCGCAGCTACAGCCCTCGCGCCGCTGCCGCCGCTCACCTCGCTCGCTGGGTCGATGGAGCCGAGGGGGACGGGTCAAACCCTGAAGAGCCAAAGGAGCAATCAAGAGCAAAGCTCGGTCGTTCCCTTCATGCTGAAAAGCTGTGCCTACGTTTACATACCCCCATTCAAAAGACTTGCACAGTATTTGACTTTCCTGTGGCACTAATTGAACTCGCACCGCTGGGAACCGATACCATTAAACTACCCCTCTCCAAACTACACAGTTATAATTTGACCGCAGGTGGTTTTGGGTGTCACCCAAGGAGGAGGGACGTCTGGCCAGCGGCACTGCCCGAGAGAGATGCTGCCGGGCTGCCGGGCAAGCGCGCCACTGAAAGCCAGACGGAAATAAAGTGCCTCACAGCACTCTGTCATAACGTCGGGAAAAACCCGGTAACATTCAGTCCCCTCTCTTGCTAAACATCTAGAACCGACACCTAACCGCTTCCCTCCGCCTCATAAATGGTATGCTACAGCTCTCTGGCAGTGGCAGTTTAAACACCGCGAGCCAGTTTGTAAATCATACAATTTTAGCTTTTCTTTTTAAATGGAAAAATCAGCGAGATAAAAGATCCCCCCCACCACGCTTTTCCTTTTGAGGGTTGGGGGGGAGAAGTCAAATCCCCGGGGCTGCAATCCGTCAGGCTACCAAAAAGGACTGGCAGGCGGGCGAATGCTTTTGGCTGTGTAACGTGGTCCAGAACAGACCTTATATTATTTGTACTGGTTTGTTAAAATATTTCCTACAAAAACTGTAGAAGGAGAGCTGACAAAGCCTTCGTGTTAACTACAAAGTCCACACCACGAGGACCTTCGGAAACAAGCAGACGCCCATCGCACACAGGACGTCCCTTGTACTCGCGGAACACTCCGGATCCTTTCCCTCTGTCCTGCATTGTGACGGCACAACAAAAGGGCGACGGCGGAGAAACGCTGGCAGTTGACATTCTGCCGAGAGAGGGAAACACCCTTTAGCACAAAGCTGGGTAGGAGTCTAAGGCCTTGTTCTCTCATGGAGGTTTGCAAAGATTGCAGCCGAGCGGAGGAAAAAACATTTGGCACCGTCTCTGGCACAGCTGTTGATGTGGGCCACGAGAGCTTTTGCGTCTTTTAGACAAACCTGCCTTTTTTTCACTCACTGGCAGCTTTACTTGCCCTAGAGCCACTTTCCCAGGTACACGCAGATCGACGCTGCTACAGGCACAGACACCGACGTGCGTTTTCTCGAGCCCACCTAGAGCCAGGGTTTCCTCACCCTACGCATCCGGAGTTGAATAGTTTTGTTAAAGGCTACGGCGACCCACCCGTCCTTCCAAACTGCCTCCTTGCAACAAAGCAGTGGTTTTTTCCAGGCCATTTCTCCCAACGGCCAAGATCTTGTCAAACTGCCCTTGCGCCACCAAACCCGCGCAGGGTCCCTCCCAGCCTTTGGCTGCCCTTGGCTTTACCAGGCACACGCTCTATTCCCTCTCCCAACGGCAGAAGCACGGCACGCTCCCAGACCAGAGCGCAACCCTGCGGGTGCCCGCGCGCGCCCGGCTGCTCTCACGAGGAGCCCCCGCGCGTCCCCGCCAGCGCAGGCTGCGCGGCCGAGCTCAGCTTCACCCGCGCCCGTTTCAGGGCATGTGGTTTCTGAGGCTGCGAACTGAAACGCGCATCTTGACACTTCGCCACGGCAGAAGCGATCCACAACGAGAACGCCACAAAAACGTAGTGACACGAGTTGCAAACCCCCAGCAGCAGCTTCAGAGACTGGGAGCAGAGGAGAAAAATAAAACAGCTTCATCTGGCGCACAGGAAAGCGGCGGGCAGAGAAAAGGGTCAGCGCTCCTAGCCCTTACAGAAAACGGCCATTTTCCTTCCCTTCCTCAAGCCGTCTGTTAGCCCTAAATATCGCAGCAGTACCGTGGCCACACTGAGCGCAGGGAGCAACGGCGCTGCCGCCAGGCATTTACGGAGCAGGACACACAGACCGAGGGACTTCTTTTGCCACACACAAGCCTGAATTTCCTCAAAATTTATGTTTACCAGAAACAGCCACGTGGCATGTACTGCCAAGCAACAGTTTGGCAATTAAACTTTGACGGGTTGGACACGCACAGTTTTTGGGGAACTGGCCCTTTGCTTCCTGCTGCTGCTGCTGTTCTTCCTTCAGAAATTCTACTCGTAGCCAAGTGATTCGCTACCGGTTCAAGCATTTACCTTCCCGGTGTCGCCAGCAGTTTTACACAGGCGAGTCGCTTAATCGCTCATCTAAAATGACCCAAATGAAAGCTGTAGCCACAAAAGAGGAGCGACACAGAAAAGGAGAGGTCAGGCAGCAAAAGAGCTCTGCAGGCTGCCACCGGCAGTCAACAGCACACTCTGGTTTTGGAAGCACACGCACCCCCACCCCCACAAAAGAAAAACAGACAAAAAGCCCAGGACCTTGCATCTTTTCTGGCTGCCGGAGCTCATCCCTGTCTCAGCCTCTCCTCTCCTCAGAGCACCAAGCGCAGACGATCTGTATCCCGAGGACATTTGCATGTGACGAGGACATGCTCAGAAATAGCCCCCATCTCGAAGAGTGGTGTCATTTTTCTGGCTTTAAGACTCATAACTCAGTTTCAGTCACTGCCACGGTGGGGAGGAAACTGATTCACTTTTAAACGTAGCCTCTCCCTGGGGGGGGGGGGGGGGAACCGCATTAGAAACTGAAAAAAAAATGAAGGATGATTCAGAGCTCCCACCCGCGAGGGAGCTGTGGGGACGTGAGCGAAAGGGAAGACCCAGAGCAGCAACATCCCGTGAAGTTTGGCTTCAGTTCTGACCGCATCCTTAAGAGACCCTCCGAGTCTATCCCTCAGTCCTAGGAAGGACCAGTCCTCTTCTGGAACGACAAACATTTTTTGCTCAAAAGTCCTAGACTGAAGGCTCCACAGAACAATGTGGACTGAGCCACAGAAAAACATGCCCTCCACAGTCAAGCGATAATAATAATAATAATAAAAAAGAATAAAAATCGAGCGACTCTTCGGTTTCCATCACGTTTAATTCGTTACATTTCTGCTGGCACCCGGGCGCTCAAACACGAACTAGACGGACGCCGCAGACTGGTCCAAATTGAGTTACGCGTAGGAAAAGACAAGACTATTTCCCACTTGCCCTTGGAACCGGTAGCAACAAACAGAAGAGAAAGGCTTGACCCTAACGAAGGTAACGGGCAGCTCTTAATTTCTCCTAGATGGAAGTTCAGGCTTTGACCCCAAAGGAAACCATTCCTAACGTTACCAAAGACAGGCCTCTGCTCTGTTTCTAAAAGGATTGTTTCTTACTCACCTTCTTGCTGTGTGAGAAAATAGCTAATTACTGACCTTCTCACTGTGTAAAAAACTAGTTAGTCACTGAGGTGATGTTACAGACAGCGACAATGAGGAGACCGCCAGAAGTAGCTCATCACCGAGGATGGGATAACAAGCAGCAGTTAATCACCTCAAGGTTCTTCTAAACGTCAAGTACGTACTCCCGTACCAATTAGGACAGAGCTGGGGCTACTTCAAAGGACATCCTTATTCTCTTCAAGAAGTTGGCAAACTTACAGCAAACTTTTACTGTCCCTGAGATGACTCAATACCTCAAAAGGATGACGTGAGGAAGGGTCTCCTCACCCAAACGACCACCGAGACACTCACGCTTGCGCAGAAGTGTTTTGCCGACACAGCAAAATTTGATACGCGGGTGCAAAAAGACTATTTGGTCACCCTAATGACTCTGTAGGCCTGGGTGGAGTTATGGATTAGGTAGGCGGAATTATGAGAATCTTTTGTGTATAAATAATGGGTGAATATCCCCAGTAAGGGGTGCTGGATTTGTGGGTTTTCCCCCAGCAGCCAACGTCGAATAAAGCAGTAGCCCCTCTCTAAACTGCTTTTGGTTGCAAGGGCTTCTATTTCAGGTGACGCTTCCAGGCCTTGAAAGTGCGGACACGCTTCCGAATGCGCTTCCCCTTGTGCGTCTGCCTGGCTGGGGGGCTGCCGGGAGGCAGCTGCACGTCCTGGGGCTCCTGTGCCCTGTCCCGCCTCCCTTCCACATCCATGGGGGTGCTCCTGCCTGGCCCTGGAGGGCTGCTCGTGCCCGGCCCCACGGAGTTGTTCTCGCCTGGCCCCACGTCGCTGTTTCTCTTCGCTTCCACCAGGCTTGTCCTGCTGAGCTCCACAGGGCTGCTCCTTTGCTTCTCCTCCCGGCTTCTGTCTGGTCCCGTGTCCTCATCCTTGTCCACGTCCCCATCTTCAGCCTCATCCACGTTTGCATCCACCCACGGACGCTCCGCTCCCAGGCGCCGGGGCTTCGCCGCGGCTCCCGGCTGCTCCTGCGCCTCCGTCCTGCCCGGGGGATGGAAGGGCTCCCCGGGGAGGTTCCGATCGCGGGCCCCCGCTGCCCCTTGCCGAAGGGCCTGCAGCACCTTCAGCACCTCACGGCACCGGGGCTGGCGACGGAGGTGTTTCGTGTAGATAATTGCCCCTGAAACACTTGCTTCTTGTGGCGTCGGGTACCTCCACACACGATCTGCTGTTGCTAAAGTTAAATACCTCCCCTCGCCAGCCGTGCCCGGGGAGGAGGGGTGGGGGCAGGCGCTGGTGTCCCCGGAGCCCTTCTCCGGCAGTTGGGACTCCCCAGCTGTCGCTCTCCATCAGGCTGCGCTCCAGCGGCCGTGCTGCCTCCTCGGCCTCGCCTCATGCCGCAAGGAGAGCGCTCCATCTCCTCCTCCTTCAGCTGCTCAGCTGCTGTCCCCGAGCCTGGGGGGCCTCCTCTCCATGTCTCCAGCCACCATCCCTCCCGGTCACCTGCTGGGGCCCTCACGGACAAGTCTCTCAACGGCGGGACAACGAGAGCTGGGTCTCACGCCCGTGGAACCACACCGTGACCCTGCGTCACCAGCCGGCCCCAGGAGCAAGACCAGCGGTGGAGAGGAGAGAGGGGCGGCCACCACCCCCACCACGCTGCTTCTGGGACCTGCACTCGGCCTGGGTGAAGAAGACATCGCGCTGGGCTACCAGCAGCTCGGGCTACCAGCAGCTCCAGCTGCTCCTGCTCCCCACCACCCTGGCGGGGGGGTGGGAAGGTTCCTGGGAAGGGTCCCACCGCAGGCCCCCCGACACCCGCTGCTGCCCCCCACCGCTGGGCCTGGGCGTCCTGCCTCGGCCCGCAGCGCTGCGCCGTCTTCACCCCAGTGGCCTGGAGGGTGCGGGTGAGCTCCTGGAAGCTCATCTTCTCGGCTGTGGCCATGGCCGGGGGGCTGTACGAGGCAGCTGCACGTCCACAGGCCTCTGCGCCCTGTCCCCCCTGTCCCCGGCTGCGCTCTCGTGCTTGGTGCGTGCCGGCAGCTCCATTGGCAGGCACTGGCCAAGGGCCACCCCTGGCTTTCCCACTGGCCCCTGGCAGCCTTGGGGAACAGCGGGGTTGCAAGCGGGTGGGCGCCTCTCGCCCCGGCACTGCACAGGGCCAGGGCTGCGGGAAGCTGGAGCCCCGGGAAGAGGAGCTGCTCCCCGCTAGGGAGGTCGGGGGGGAGCGGAGAGCAGGGAGCCATCGCTGCGGAGATGGTGGAGCGGTGGCAGGGAGCCGGGGCGTGGGGACAGGTGACGAGATCTCACTGCACCCCACACTTTCTGGTGGGACCCTCGGGAACCACCCCCTTCCCCCCACCTCCCTCTTATAAACTGCGGGGGGAAAGTTGGCCCACCCCCCTCAGCTGGGGATCCCCTCCCTCCGCCCGCTGGCCACGCTCCTCCTCGTGCAGGCCAGGACACCCTTGGCCACCTGGGCTCATGCTCAGCTTGGTGCCCACCAGCACCTTCTCTGGGCTGCTGCGGGGCCTTGCTCCTCCCCAGGGGCAGCACTTGGCCCTCGCTGCCCTTCAGGAGGCTCCTGCTGGCCCCTTTCTCCAGCCCACCCGGCTCCCCAGGCCCCAGCACACCCACTGGGCTATAACCCACCCCCACCCCCCAATTCGGGGGGTGCCAGCGCGTCCCACTGGGTCGGGCGCTGAGGGAGTCGCTCCCCCAGCTGCAGGGTGGCAGGATGAACCGCAGCACCAGGGATAAACCCTTATTTTTGCAACACTTCTGACGGGGGGAAGCCCAGGGCGGCTCCCGGCCCCGTGCCCTCCGGGGCACGTTCTCCCTTCTGGGAACAGCGCTGCCACCACACGCAGGGCGCGCTGAAGCAGGGGAGCCGGCAGCAGTGTTTCCACCAGCCCTTCAGGCAGCCCCACAGCCAGGCCCAGCCCCGCCGCAGGCACCGTCCTGCCGGGCACAGCCCCGGGGCCGCCCGGCCGCGCTCCCTGTCCGCGCCTTGGAGTGGTGTTTTCTTCCAGGCCTCGAAAATCTGCATGTCTGGGGGGCTGCCGGGAGGCAGCTGCATGTCTTGGGGCTTCTGTTCCCCCGTCCCTCGCAAGCGCGGGCTCCCAGTCTTGCTCCGTCCCTGCCAGCAGCTCCCATGGGGTGCCCTGGGGGCCAGGCAGGGTCCGGGGGTACAGGGATCCGTCACTTCCCACACGATACAGGGTGTGGAGGGAGGGAATGGAGCCCCGCGGGGACCTGCGCTTGCGCTTTGACGCCTCTGTATTCGCCCTGCAGAGGGCCCCCACACCCCCAGAGAGCCCCCTTAGAGCTGTCTAGGATGCCCTGGGACCATCCCACCCCCCCCAGGATCTTAGAGAGTCCTCTGTATCTGCCCAGAACACCCCAGAGCCCTCTGGCACCCCCCTGGAGCCCCTACTGGTACCCGCCACATCCCCCTGAGAGCCCCCCCAGGGCTCTCCAGGACCCCCCCCCAGGACCTGTCAGGTGTTAATTGGCATCCTGGGGTGCTAGTTGGGGTCCCCATCAAATTAATTGGTGTCCTGGGGAGAAAATTGGAGTCCTTGTGGCATTAATTAGGGTCCCCATCAAGTTAATTGGTGTCCTGGGGTGACAGTAGGGTCCCCATCACCCTAATTGGGGTTCTGGGGCAGTAAATGGGGTCCCCATGGTGCTAACTGAGGTCACCATCACCTTAATTGGGGTCCTGGGGTGCTAATTGGTATTCCCATCACCCTAATTGGGGTCCTGGGGTGGGACCCTTCCCAGGACCCCTCCCACCCCGGCCCCAGGGTGGGGGAGCAGGAGCAGCTGGAGCTGCTGGTAGCCCCAGTGTGGCCCCAGCGCCCTGCAGTGGAGCTGCCGGGGGTGGACGCTGGCAAGGCTGTGGATGAGGACAAGGCCAAGGACGCAGACGGGGTGCCAGAGGGGAGCGTTGCTTGGGGAGGGGGTCCCCAGCGGGTGGCCTCCACCGGCTCTGCCACCGTGCTGGGCCAGGGCTCTGGGAAGGAGGAGGAGGAGCAGGAGCCCCGGGAAGCGGAGCTGCTCCCTCACGCCGTGCTCCCGTTCTCCAGCTTGGCCGGGGAGCACAGGCTGCACTGCCTCTTACGGTGGGCCAGGCAGGGCCGGGCGCCCAGGACAAGTAACAGGACGTGCCACCAACCGCTCTACGGGATCTTGCAGCTCACGGCACCGCTCTGCTTCAACACCAATTACTTCTCGCGCCATCCCCTTTGCATCTCGTAAACTCCTCTTTTCCAGTTCCCGCACCTTCCTGCGTAACGCAGCAACTTCACGGGCCAGAGCTCCAAGTGCGGTAGCTCACAGCCATCCCACTCTCCCCGCTAATTGGCCAGAGGGGTGCGATGCCGCTTTCCATGGCAACCCACGCGTAGCCCTTTCCATTGCCCGGGGGGTCGTCGCCGCCCCGTCATCGATTTCAGGCCGTGCCTCCGGCGAGCCAGTCTAGCCAGGAAAGCGGCCACCGGGGCTCCAGTGCTCAGTCCTGGGCCATCTCAAAGTAGGGGCAGTCACCAGAGTGGCCTCCCTGGTTCCCAGCTTTTTTTATCAGCCACGGCTGGGGTCTTCCTGGCATGGCCGACTACGCCCAATGTGTGAGCCCATGCAGGCAGGACGCAGGACCAACCGCAAAGTCGCGCATGAAAGGCAAAGAAGAAATTTAATCTTGATACCTCATGGCTCAGGGAATCTCCAAAGCGGCACCCGGGCAGAGGCCCGCAAGCAGGGGCCGCAGGCACCGCGGAGCAAGAGTCCTTACTAGCCAGAAAGTCCTCGTTAGCAAGAGAGCGACAGCGCCCAGACTGCCTCTTCTTGCCGGTATTTCAGGGTTCCAGCAGGCCCAGTTTTCCCGCTCTGCTTGGATCGGCACCAACAGGGCAGGATTCTCCAGCGGCTGGAGGAGGAGTCCCCGAGTGCAGCGCAGACTTAGCCGAGTTCTGCAAGTGCGGGTGTTCCACTTGCGAGCGCACGAGACTGGCCGACAATGGGTGTGCTCTGTGTGTTTCCCAGCACCCCAGCTGCAAGTCACTGGAGCGTATTTCCACTCCTCCTGCCCGATCTGCCGTTACTTTCCCACAAAATCAAAAGAAGGGGCCCTGCCTCCACGGGCAGGATCCCAGGAGGGAGAAAAAGCCCCCAGCCCAGCATCCCTTGTCCCAGCCCAGGGCCTCTTGCCCCAGCGCCTCAAGTTACCCTGCGCCGGGATGTCACCAAGGGGGGGCTCTGACTGCCCCGTGATGTCACCAAGGGGGGCTCTGACTGCCCCGTGATGTCACCAAGGAGGGGCTCTGACTGCCCCGTGATGTCACCAAGGGGGGCTCTGACTGGGCCGTGATGTCACCAAGGAGGGGCTCTGACTGCCCCGTGATGTCACCAAGGGGGGCTCTCACTGCCCCGGGATGTCACCAAGGGGGGGCTCTGACTGCCCCGTGATGTCACCAAGGGGGGCTCTGACTGCCCCGTGATGTCACCAAGGGGGGCTCTGACTGCCCCGTGATGTCACCAAGGGGGGGCTCTGACTGCCCCGTGATGTCACCAAGGGGGGGCTCTGACTGCCCCGTGATGTCACAAAGGGGGGCTCTGACTGCCCCGTGATGTCACCAAGGGGGGCTCTCACTGCCCCGTGATGTCACAAAGGGGGGCTCTGACTGCCCCGTGATGTCACAAAGGGGGGCTCTGACTGCCCTGTGATGTCACCGAGGGGTCGTGCCTCCCTGCCCTCCTATAAAAGGGGGCGCAGGCACTGCAGGAGCAGGCAGCAGGCGCTGGGCACCGCAGTCTGGCAGCGTCTGGGCAGACTGCAACCTCAGCCTCTGCCACCCCGGCAGTCTTGGCGTTCCCATCCTGGGGTACACAGGAGGACGCTGGGGATCTGCGTTGCGGTTCTGCGCTGGTGACTCAGAGCACCGCAGCCACACCAGAGCCGGTGCTATGGGGCACTCCGACGTCCCCCATGTGTCTCACCTGGCCACACTCCTGTTTCTGGTGATGGGGCTCAGCGTGTTCTCTTGTCTGCTGCGGAGCAAGCGTCTACGGGTAGGTGACTGCTGCGCTGCACCGCACTGCGCTGCGGCGCGTGGGGTGGCGTTGGGGGCTGCGGCGTGGGGCCGGGAGCTGCTCCCATCTCACCAAGGTGCTTTGGGTCCTGCAGAGGTGGTGGAAGAAGAGTAAGAGAGGGAAGAAGAAAGCGAGAGCCCAGCCAAAGGAGCAGAGAGGTGAGTGGCCCCGTCACCGAGCGCCCGGCAAACGGCCAACACCCCACGGCAGCCCTGAGCCGGGGCTGTGCCGGGAGCTGCCGGCCGCTCACTCCGTCTCCTCCCTCCACAGACTCTGAGGCAGCAGACAGAGGAGCAAAGCAGCCCAGAAAGACACTGGAGAAGCGGTGAGTGTGGGGGAGACCCCCAGATCCTGCCCCAGACCCTCCCCCCGTGCCCTGCCCGCGCTGGGCAGCCCTGCCCGCCGGCCCAGGAGGGGGTGCTGCCCGCGGGTCCCCCCAGAGGGGCCGGGGTGCAGCGGGGTCTCTGCTCTCTCCTCCTCTGCAGGGGGAAGGCGGAGGCGTCAAAGAGCAAGCGCCTGTTCCCACGGACTCCACTGCCCTCCCAGCCAACCATTTATTATAGAGGCAGCGATGGGCTGCTGCACCCCCTGCCTCTCCCGGACACCCAGGACCCCGGGACCCCCTGCACCAACCAGGGCAACATGGTGGAGGAGACAGGGCCAGCCCTCAGCCAGGACCCCCCTCGGGAGCCACCGACAGGGACCGAGCAAGACTGGGAGCCCGGGGACGCGCCGCAGAGCCCCGTGGACGTGCAGCTGTCCCCCGGCGGTGCACCACCCACGGCCACAGCCAAGAGGGTCCGCTTCCAGGAGGACCCTGCCCGCACCGACCAGGACACCCAGGTAAAGCCGGAGCAGCGCTGCGGGATGGGGCGGCCGTCCAGGCCCAGCGGTGGGGGGCAGCAGGGGCTGTCAGGGGGCCGCGGTGGGACCTTCACCGGGACCCCTCCCACCCCCTGACAGCATGGAGAAGCTGGAGCTGCTGGGGGTGCGAGTGTGGCCCCCGCGCCTTGCAGCAGAGTTGCCAGGGGGGACGTAGAATCATCGCAACATAGACTGTGTTGGGTTGGAAGGGACCTTTCAAGGTCGTCTAGTCCAACCCCCAGCATGGAGGAGGCTGTGGATGGGGACAAGGACAAGGACTCAGAAACGGGGCCAGACGGGAGCATTCCTGCTGCCGCGGGCAGGAGTTCCCGGCAGAGCCCAGACGCCGGCGGCGGGTGCCTGAGGGCAGGGCATGTGGCCGGGCAGCCCTGGGGCCGTGCAGGGCAGGACGGTGCCCGCGGCAGGGATGGTCCCGGCTGTGGCACGTGGAGGGGCTGCGGTGTGGGGCCGGGAGCTGCTCCCGTCTCACACTGCTCCTGGGGGTACTTGCAGAGCTGCTGGAAGATGTCGGAGCTTGAGACAAGTGTGGAGAGAGCCCGGCCGGAGGAGTGGAGCGGTGAGTGGCCCCGTCACCGAGCGCCCGGCAAACGGCCGACACCCCACGGCAGCCCTGAGCCGGGGCTGTGCCGGGAGCTGCCGGCCGCTCACTCTGTCTCCTCCCTCCGCAGACTCTGAGGCAGCAGATGAAGGAGCAGAGCCCATGGAGACACTGGAGGAGCGGTGAGTGTGGGGGAGACCCCCAGATCCTGCCCCAGACCCTCCCCCCGTGCCCTGCCCCTGCCCGCGCTGGGCAGCCCTGCCCGCCGGCCCAGGAGGGGGTGCTGCCCGCGGGTCCCCCCGGAGGGGCCGGGGTGCAGCGGGGTCTCTGCTCTCTCCTCTGCAGGGCGAACACAGAGCCGTCAAAGCGCAAGCGCAGGTCCCCGCAGGGCTCCATTCCCTCCCTCCACACCCTGTATCGTGTGGGAAGTGACGGATCCCTGTACCCCCGGACCCTGCCTGGCCCCCAGGGCACCCCATGGGAGCTGCTGGCAGGGACGGAGCAAGACTGGGAGCCCACACTTGCGAGGGACGGGGAACAGAAGCCCCAAGACATGCAGCTGCCTCCCGGCAGCCCCCCAGACATGCAGATTTTCGAGGCCTGGAAGAAAACACCACTCCAAGGCGCGGACAGGGAGTGCGGCCGGGCGGCCCCGGGGCTGTGCCCGGCAGGACGGTGCCTGCGGCGGGGCTGGGCCTGGCTGTGGGGCTGCCTGAAGGGCTGGTGGAAACACTGCTGCCGGCTCCCCTGCTTCAGCGCGCCCTGCGTGTGGTGGCAGCGCTGTTCCCAGAAGGGAGAACGTGCCCCGGAGGGCACGGGTCCGGGAGCCGCCCTGGGCTTCCCCCCGTCAGAAGTGTTGCAAAAATAAAGGTTTATCCCTGGTGCTGCGGTTCATCCTGCCACCCTGCAGCTGGGGGAGCGACTCCCTCAGCGCCCGACCCAGTGGGACACGCTGGCACCCCCCGAACTGGGGGGTGGGGGTGGGTTGTAGCCCAGTGGGTGTGCTGGGGCCTGGGGAGCCGGGTGGGCTGGAGAAAGGGGCCAGCAGGAGCCTCCTGAAGGGCAGCGAGGGCCAAGTGCTGCCCCTGGGGAGGAGCAAGGCCCCGCAGCAGCCCAGAGAAGGTGCTGGTGGGCACCAAGCTGAGCATGAGCCCAGGTGGCCAAGGGTGTCCTGGCCTGCACGAGGAGGAGCGTGGCCAGCGGGCGGAGGGAGGGGATCCCCAGCTGAGGGGGGTGGGCCAACTTTCCCCCCCCAGTTTATAAGAGGGAGGTGGGGGGAAGGGGGTGGTTCCCGAGGGTCCCACCAGAAAGTGTGGGGTGCAGTGAGATCTCGTCACCTGTCCCCACGCCCCGGCTCCCTGCCACCGCTCCGCCATCTCCGCAGCGATGGCTCCCTGCTCTCCGCTCCCCCCCGACCTCCCTATCGGGGAGCAGCGCCTCCGCCCGGGGCTCCAGCTTCCCGCAGCCCTGGCCCTGTGCAGTGCCGGGGCGAGAGGCGCCCACCCGCTTGCAACCCCGCTGTTCCCCAAGGCTGCCAGGGGCCAGTGGGAAAGCCAGGGGTGGCCCTTGGCCAGTGCCTGCCAATGGAGCTGCCGGCACGCACCAAGCACGAGAGCGCAGCCGGGGACAGGGGGGACAGGGCGCAGAGGCCTGTGGACGTGCAGCTGCCTCGTACAGCCCCCCGGCCATGGCCACAGCCGAGAAGATGAGCTTCCAGGAGCTCACCCGCACCCTCCAGGCCACTGGGGTGAAGACGGCGCAGCGCTGCGGGCCGAGGCAGGACGCCCAGGCCCAGCGGTGGGGGGCAGCAGCGGGTGTCGGGGGGCCTGCGGTGGGACCCTTCCCAGGAACCATTCCCACCCCCCCGCCAGGGTGGTGGGGAGCAGGAGCAGCTGGAGCTGCTGGTAGCCCGAGCTGCTGGTAGCCCAGCGCGATGTCTTCTTCACCCAGGCCGAGTGCAGGTCCCAGAAGCAGCGTGGTGGGGGTGGTGGCCGCCCCTCTCTCCTCTCCACCGCTGGTCTTGCTCCTGGGGCCGGCTGGTGACGCAGGGTCACGGTGTGGTTCCACGGGCGTGAGACCCAGCTCTCGTTGTCCCGCCGTTGAGAGACTTGTCCGTGAGGGCCCCAGCAGGTGACCGGGAGGGATGGTGGCTGGAGACATGGAGAGGAGGCCCCCCAGGCTCGGGGACAGCAGCTGAGCAGCTGAAGGAGGAGGAGATGGAGCGCTCTCCTTGCGGCATGAGGCGAGGCCGAGGAGGCAGCACGGCCGCTGGAGCGCAGCCTGATGGAGAGCGACAGCTGGGGAGTCCCAACTGCCGGAGAAGGGCTCCGGGGACACCAGCGCCTGCCCCCACCCCTCCTCCCCGGGCACGGCTGGCGAGGGGAGGTATTTAACTTTAGCAACAGCAGATCGTGTGTGGAGGTACCCGACGCCACAAGAAGCAAGTGTTTCAGGGGCAATTATCTACACGAAACACCTCCGTCGCCAGCCCCGGTGCCGTGAGGTGCTGAAGGTGCTGCAGGCCCTTTGGCAAGGGGCAGCAGGGGCCCGCGATCGGAACCTCCCCGGGGAGCCCTTCCATCCCCCGGGCAGGACGGAGGCGCAGGAGCAGCCGGGAGCCGCGGCGAAGCCCCGGCGCCTGGGAGCGGAGCGTCCGTGGGTGGATGCAAACGTGGATGAGGTTGGAGATGGGGACGGGGATGAGGATGAGGATGCGGGAGCAGAGGGAAGGCGGGAGGAGAAGGAAAGGAGCAGCCCCATGGAGCTCAGCAGGACAAGCCTGGTGGAAGCAAAGAGAAACAGCGACGTGGGGCCAGGCGAGAACAACTCCGTGGGGCCGGGCACGAGCAGCCCTCCAGGGCCAGGCAGGAGCACCCCCATGGATGTGGAAGGGAGGCGGGACAGGGCACAGGAGCCCCAGGACGTGCAGCTGCCTCCCGGCAGCCCCCCAGCCAGGCAGACGCACAAGGGGAAGCGCATTCGGAAGCGTGTCCGCACTTTCAAGGCCTGGAAGCGTCACCTGAAATAGAAGCCCTTGCAACCAAAAGCAGTTTAGAGAGGGGCTACTGCTTTATTCGACGTTGGCTGCTGGGGGAAAACCCACAAATCCAGCACCCCTTACTGGGGATATTCACCCATTATTTATACACAAAAGATTCTCATAATTCCGCCTACCTAATCCATAACTCCACCCAGGCCTACAGAGTCATTAGGGTGACCAAATAGTCTTTTTGCACCCGCGTATCAAATTTTGCTGTGTCGGCAAAACACTTCTGCGCAAGCGTGAGTGTCTCGGTGGTCGTTTGGGTGAGGAGACCCTTCCTCACGTCATCCTTTTGAGGTATTGAGTCATCTCAGGACAGTAAAAGTTTGCTGTAAGTTTGCCAACTTCTTGAAGAGAATAAGGATGTCCTTTGAAGTAGCCCCAGCTCTGTCCTAATTGGTACGGGAGTACGTACTTGACGTTTAGAAGAACCTTGAGGTGATTAACTGCTGCTTGTTATCCCATCCTCGGTGATGAGCTACTTCTGGCGGTCTCCTCATTGTCGCTGTCTGTAACATCACCTCAGTGACTAACTAGTTTTTTACACAGTGAGAAGGTCAGTAATTAGCTATTTTCTCACACAGCAAGAAGGTGAGTAAGAAACAATCCTTTTAGAAACAGAGCAGAGGCCTGTCTTTGGTAACGTTAGGAATGGTTTCCTTTGGGGTCAAAGCCTGAACTTCATCTAGGAGAAATTAAGAGCTGCCCGTTACCTTCGTTAGGGTCAAGCCTTTCTCTTCTGTTTGTTGCTACCGGTTCCAAGGGCAAGTGGGAAATAGTCTTGTCTTTTCCTACGCGTAACTCAATTTGGACCAGTCTGCGGCGTCCGTCTAGTTCGTGTTTGAGCGCCCGGGTGCCAGCAGAAATGTAACGAATTAAACGTGATGGAAACCGAAGAGTCACTCGATTTTTATTCTTTTTTATTATTATTATTATTATCGCTTGACTGTGGAGGGCATGTTTTTCTGTGGCTCAGTCCACATTGTTCTGTGGAGCCTTCAGTCTAGGACTTTTGAGCAAAAAATGTTTGTCGTTCCAGAAGAGGACTGGTCCTTCCTAGGACTGAGGGATAGACTCGGAGGGTCTCTTAAGGATGCGGTCAGAACTGAAGCCAAACTTCACGGGATGTTGCTGCTCTGGGTCTTCCCTTTCGCTCACGTCCCCACAGCTCCCTCGCGGGTGGGAGCTCTGAATCATCCTTCATTTTTTTTTCAGTTTCTAATGCGGTTCCCCCCCCCCCCCCCCCCCGGGAGAGGCTACGTTTAAAAGTGAATCAGTTTCCTCCCCCCCCTGGCAGTGACTGAAACTGAGTTATGAGTCTTAAAGCCAGAAAAATGACACCACTCTTCGAGATGGGGGCTATTTCTGAGCATGTCCTCGTCACATGCAAATGTCCTCGGGATACAGATCGTCTGCGCTTGGTGCTCTGAGGAGAGGAGAGGCTGAGACAGGGATGAGCTCCGGCAGCCAGAAAAGATGCAAGGTCCTGGGCTTTTTGTCTGTTTTTCTTTTGTGGGGGTGGGGGTGCGTGTGCTTCCAAAACCAGAGTGTGCTGTTGACTGCCGGTGGCAGCCTGCAGAGCTCTTTTGCTGCCTGACCTCTCCTTTTCTGTGTCGCTCCTCTTTTGTGGCTACAGCTTTCATTTGGGTCATTTTAGATGAGCGATTAAGCGACTCGCCTGTGTAAAACTGCTGGCGACACCGGGAAGGTAAATGCTTGAACCGGTAGCGAATCACTTGGCTACGAGTAGAATTTCTGAAGGAAGAACAGCAGCAGCAGCAGGAAGCAAAGGGCCAGTTCCCCAAAAACTGTGCGTGTCCAACCCGTCAAAGTTTAATTGCCAAACGTTGCTTGGCAGTACATGCCACGTGGCTGTTTCTGGTAAACATAAATTTTGAGGAAATTCAGGCTTGTGTGTGGCAAAAGAAGTCCCTCGGTCTGTGTGTCCTGCTCCGTAAATGCCTGGCGGCAGCGCCATTGCTCCCTGCGCTCAGTGTGGCCACGGTACTGCTGCGATATTTAGGGCTAACAGACGGCTTGAGGAAGGGAAGGAAAATGGCCGTTTTCTGTAAGGGCTAGGAGCGCTGACCCTTTTCTCTGCCCGCCGCTTTCCTGTGCGCCAGATGAAGCTGTTTTATTTTTCTCCTCTGCTCCCAGTCTCTGAAGCTGCTGCTGGGGGTTTGCAACTCGTGTCACTACGTTTTTGTGGCGTTCTCGTTGTGGATCGCTTCTGCCGTGGCGAAGTGTCAAGATGCGCGTTTCAGTTCGCAGCCTCAGAAACCACATGCCCTGAAACGGGCGCGGGTGAAGCTGAGCTCGGCCGCGCAGCCTGCGCTGGCGGGGACGCGCGGGGGCTCCTCGTGAGAGCAGCCGGGCGCGCGCGGGCACCCGCAGGGTTGCGCTCTGGTCTGGGAGCGTGCCGTGCTTCTGCCGTTGGGAGAGGGAATAGAGCGTGTGCCTGGTAAAGCCAAGGGCAGCCAAAGGCTGGGAGGGACCCTGCGCGGGTTTGGTGGCGCAAGGGCACTTTGACAAGATCTTGGCCGTTGGGAGAAATGGCCTGGAAAAAAACGCTGCTTTGTTGCAAGGAGGCAGTTTGGAAGGACGGGTGGGTCGCCGTAGCCTTTAACAAAACTATTCAACTCCGGATGCGTAGGGTGAGGAAACCCTGGCTCTAGGTGGGCTCGAGAAAACGCACGTCGGTGTCTGTGCCTGTAGCAGCGTCGATCTGCGTGTACCTGGGAAAGTGGCTCTAGGGCAAGTAAAGCTGCCAGTGAGTGAAAAAAAGGCAGGTTTGTCTAAAAGACGCAAAAGCTCTCGTGGCCCACATCAACAGCTGTGCCAGAGACGGTGCCAAATGTTTTTTCCTCCGCTCGGCTGCAATCTTTGCAAACCTCCATGAGAGAACAAGGCCTTAGACTCCTACCCAGCTTTGTGCTAAAGGGTGTTTCCCTCTCTCGGCAGAATGTCAACTGCCAGCGTTTCTCCGCCGTCGCCCTTTTGTTGTGCCGTCACAATGCAGGACAGAGGGAAAGGATCCGGAGTGTTCCGCGAGTACAAGGGACGTCCTGTGTGCGATGGGCGTCTGCTTGTTTCCGAAGGTCCTCGTGGTGTGGACTTTGTAGTTAACACGAAGCCTTTGTCAGCTCTCCTTCTACAGTTTTTGTAGGGAAATATTTTAACAAACCAGTACAAATAATATAAGGTCTGTTCTGGACCACGTTACACAGCCAAAAGCATTCGCCCGCCTGCCAGTCCTTTTTGGTAGCCTGATGGATTGCAGCCCCGGGGATTTGACTTCTCCCCCCCAACCCTCAAAAGGAAAAGCGTGGTGGGGGGGATCTTTTATCTCGCTGATTTTTCCATTTAAAAAGAAAAGCTAAAATTGTATGATTTACAAACTGGCTCGCGGTGTTTAAACTGCCACTGCCAGAGAGCTGTAGCATACAATTTATGAGGCGGAGGGAAGCGGTTAGGTGTCGGTTCTAGATGTTTAGCAAGAGAGGGGACTGAATGTTACCGGGTTTTTCCCGACGTTATGACAGAGTGCTGTGAGGCACTTTATTTCCGTCTGGCTTTCAGTGGCGCGCTTGCCCGGCAGCCCGGCAGCATCTCTCTCGGGCAGTGCCGCTGGCCAGACGTCCCTCCTCCTTGGGTGACACCCAAAACCACCTGCGGTCAAATTATAACTGTGTAGTTTGGAGAGGGGTAGTTTAATGGTATCGGTTCCCAGCGGTGCGAGTTCAATTAGTGCCACAGGAAAGTCAAATACTGTGCAAGTCTTTTGAATGGGGGTATGTAAACGTAGGCACAGCTTTTCAGCATGAAGGGAACGACCGAGCTTTGCTCTTGATTGCTCCTTTGGCTCTTCAGGGTTTGACCCGTCCCCCTCGGCTCCATCGACCCAGCGAGCGAGGTGAGCGGCGGCAGCGGCGCGAGGGCTGTAGCTGCGGCGCTGGCTCCGTCAGCGTGGGTTCTGGTTACGGCCCAGCCCGGTCCTGCCGCCCCGCGCGCGGGGTGACGCATCTCCCTGCGGCCGCGCTGGGGGGAAGGGGCCAGGCGTTTCCCAGCGCCGGCCAGAGGGTTCGCCCTTACGCTAAGAACGCGTTCCAAATGGTATCGGCTAGCCTTAATCCTGACTTTAAGAGTTGAGCTGGCGCTGGCTTTTGCAGGCTGTGCCGTGTTTGGAGCTGAGGCGCTTCCCCGGAATCCTCCTGTAGCTCAGCCCCCGTCCCGGCCCTCGGGCCGGCGGAATTCCTCTGCTCCCTTCTCTTCTGCGCTACTTTTTTAGCACACTGAACTCTCAGCTGGGGATTTTTGTCTCCCAGGTGCCTCGTTGTCGGCGTCTCGTGCTGCTCCAGAGATGCCCCAGCCCAGGTTTGCAGCCGGTGGCAGAGCCCCCTGAGGGGAAGGGGCCAGCCCTGGGTCTGGGCGTTGTGTTCCTTTTTTGGGGGGAATACGAAAAGGGGATGTGGGGAGGGGGGGTGGGGGGGTGTGTGTGATGATGTCGTCATTTGGCACACGGTGACGTCACCGGGGCAGCGATGATGCGGCGGAGGAGCAGGTGAGTGGGGGATGGGGGGTTACGTGGAGCTCCCCCCAAAGGAGGCGGGTCATGGCCCCAAAATGTCTCAAAGTTCCGTGGAGAGGAGGGGTTAAAACGCGTAACTCCGGGGGCGAGGCACTGAAATGGAGAACAAGCTCTCCTTGTCAGAGCTACTGAAAAATGATCATTTCTGTATCTAAAAGGAGCTCAAAACAAAAACCTCTCCAGGGATGCCAGGCCTGCCCTGTCGTGCCCTACGGCTGTGCTGCGCGCGTGCTCCCGCCCTTCTGCCGTACGGCTGCACTGCGCATGCGCCTGACCCCCTCTGCCGCCGTACGGCTGCACTGCGCATGCGCCTGACCCCCTCTGCCGCCGTACGGCTGCACTGCGCATGCGCCTGACCCCCTCTGCCGCCGTACGGCTGCACTGCGCATGCGCCTGACCCCCTCTGCCGCCGTACGGCTGCACTGCGCATGCGCCTCACCCCCTCTGCCGCCGTACGGCTGCACTGAGCCATTGCACCCGCTGCCCGGCGGATGGACGGGCGGGTGGGCCAATCAGAGCTCCCACAGGTCAGATCGCCTCGCCGCGCTCCCATTGGTCATGTCCCCCACAGGGGGTGTGGCGCGGTGGGGATTGACGGCGGTGCCGGCCAATGGAGCGGTGCTGCTCCAAATAAGGGAGGGGGGGCAGCGGCCAAGGGGCGTGTGCTGTGGGTGGGGTGCTCTGGTAGGCGCGGGGCGCTGGGGGAAATGGCGGCCGGCTCGAGGTCGGAGGCACGCGGTCCGGGCGGACAGCGGGGCCCGGCGGGCGGGTGCTCGGTCGGGTCGGGCCCGCGGGGCCGCTGCGAGCACGTCGTGAGGCAGCTGGACCTCGTGAAGGTGAGCGGGGGGTGGCGAGGAACGGCGGGGGGCTTGAGGAGGCCCCGAGGGGCGACTGGGGGGATCCCGAAGGGGACTGGGGGGGTTGAGGGTGGGACTTGAGGGAGGCTGGGGGGAGCGGGGGGGCTGTGGTGGCCCCGAGGGGTGGTGGAGGGAGCTGAGGCGGGGAGACACGGGGGTGCTGGGGGGGAACGGGGGCACTGAGTTGGCCTTGGGGAGCGGCTGAGGTGGGGGACGGGGGTCCTGAGGGTAACGGGGAGGCCTTGAGAGGGGCTGGTGGGTCCTGAGGGGTCCCCGAGGGGGACTGAGGGATGATGGGGGGGCTGAAGGGACTCTCGGGGCAGGGAAACTTTGGGGGGGGGGGGGGAATGAGGGGGCTGAGGGCGATCTGGGGGGCCGAGGGGTGAGGGGGGGCCTTGAGGGGGGTTGGGGGAACGGGGGGGGCTGAGGGGGCCCGGCCGGTGGGGAGGGGGGTCCTGAGAGCGTGTTGGGGGCAAACGGGGGGGTCTGAGGGGGTGGCAGTGAAGGGGGTCGGGATGGGGACGTGGGGGGCTGAAGGGAACCCTCGGGGGGCCATGGGGGGGCCGGGGGTGGGGGGGCATGAGAGGAGCCCTGAAGTGGGGGGTGGGGGGGTGTGCCCGGGGAGCCCTGAGTTTGGGGAGGGGGGCTGTGGCCTGAAGTGGGTCCTGAGGTGGAGAGGGGCTGTGAGGGGGAGATGGTGACGGGCTGAAAGGTGCTGGGGGGGTGCAGGGGGGCTGGGGGTGGGAGGGTCGAGGCATCCCCTGGCGTTTGGGAGTCCCCATGACACTGCCCTCACCGTGCCCCCTCTGGCAGGACGAGGAGCCCTACGGCGAGCTGTACCCGAGGCTCTGCAAGGGGCTCAGCGACTCCTCCAAGGTCATTGTCTTCAGCTTCCAGGGGGCGTCCCCCGTCACTGCCACATTCTCCCCCCCAGTGCAGGCTGCCTCCTCCACACCAGGTGTTCCCCGGGGGCCTGTGCCGTCGCCATCCACATCGCAGGTATGGGGATACTGGGACCCCCTCTTGAGCTCTCTAAGACAGCCTGGGGCCCCCGCATTTCCGTGGGACCCCCCTAGAGCCCTCTGATACCCTCTGGGATCCCCCTGAGACCCCCTAGAATCTCCTGTGACCCCCTGCCCCCCCTGAGAGCTCTGCAGGATGCCCTGGGACTCTTTGTCTTCCCCCGGGACTCTCTGGGACCCTCATGGGACCCCTCACATTCACCCCCAGGACTCCCTGGAGCACCCTGAGACCCTCCCACTTTCCCCCTGGGACCCGTCCCCACCCCGGAGCCCCCTGGGACCCTCCTGGGACCTCCCCACTGGGACCCCCTGGACCCCTCCACGGTATGCCCCACATACCTCTGGGAGCCCCCACACCCCCAGAGAGCCCCCTTAGAGCTGTCTAGGATGCCCTGGGACCCTCCCACCCCCCCCCAGGATCTTAGAGAGTCCTCTGTATCTGCCCAGAACACCCCAGAGCCCTCTGGCACCCCCTGGAGCCCCTACTGGTACCCGCCACATCCCCCTGAGAGCCCCCCCAGGGCTCTCCAGGACCCCCCCCCCAGGACCTGTCAGGTGTTAATTGGCATCCTGGGGTGCTAGTTGGGGTCCCCATCAAATTAATTGGTGTCCTGGGGAGAAAACTGGAGTCCTTGTGGCATTAATTAGGGTCCCCATCAAGTTAATTGGTGTCCTGGGGTGACAGTAGGGTCCCCATCACCCTAATTGGGGTTCTGGGGCAGTAAATGGGGTCCCCATGGTGCTAACTGAGGTCACCATCACCTTAATTGGGGTCCTGGGGTGCTAATTGGTATCCCCATCACCCTAATTGGGGTCCTGGGGTGGGACCCTTCCCAGGACCCCTCCCACCCCGGCCCCAGGGTGGGGGAGCAGGAGCAGCTGGAGCTGCTGGTAGCCCCAGTGTGGCCCCAGCGCCCTGCAGTGGAGCTGCCGGGGGTGGACGCTGGCAAGGCTGTGGATGAGGACAAGGCCAAGGACGCAGACGGGGTGCCAGAGGGGAGCGTTGCTTGGGGAGGGGGTCCCCAGCGGGTGAGCTCCACCGGCTCTGCCACCGCCCTGGGCCAGGGCTCTGGGAAGGAGGAGGAGGAGCAGGAGCCCCGGGAAGCGGAGCTGCTCCCTCACGCCGTGCTCCCGTTCTCCAGCTTGGCCGGGGAGCACAGGCTGCACTGCCTCTTACGGTGGGCCAGGCAGGGCCGGGCGCCCAGGACAAGTAACAGGACGTGCCACCAACCGCTCTACGGGATCTTGCAGCTCACGGCACCGCTCTGCTTCAACACCAATTACTTCTCGCGCCATCACCTTTGCATCTCGTAAACTCCTCTTTTCCAGTTCCCGCACCTTCCTGCGTAACGCAGCAACTTCACGGGCCAGAGCTCCAAGTGCGGTAGCTCACAGCCATCCCACTCTCCCCGCTAATTGGCCAGAGGGGTGCGATGCCGCTTTCCATGGCAACCCACGCGTAGCCCTTTCCATTGCCCGGGGGGTCGTCGCCGCCCCGTCATCGATTTCAGGCCGTGCCTCCGGCGAGCCAGTCTAGCCAGGAAAGCGGCCACCGGGGCTCCAGTGCTCAGTCCTGGGCCATCTCAAAGTAGGGGCAGTCACCAGAGTGGCCTCCCTGGTTCCCAGCTTTTTTTATCAGCCACGGCTGGGGTCTTCCTGGCACGGCCGACTACGCCCAATGTGTGAGCCCATGCAGGCAGGACGCAGGACCAACCGCAAAGTCGCGCATGAAAGGCAAAGAAGAAATTTAATCTTGATACCTCATGGCTCAGGGAATCTCCAAAGCGGCACCCGGGCAGAGGCCCGCAAGCAGGGGCCGCAGGCACCGCGGAGCAAGAGTCCTTACTAGCCAGAAAGTCCTCGTTAGCAAGAGAGCGACAGCGCCCAGACTGCCTCTTCTTGCCGGTATTTCAGGGTTCCAGCAGGCCCAGTTTTCCCCCTCTGCTTGGGTCGGCACCAACAGGGCAGGATTCTCCAGCGGCTGGAGGAGGAGTCCCCGAGTGCAGCGCAGACTTAGCCGAGTTCTGCAAGTGCGGGTGTTCCACTTGCGAGCGCACGAGACTGGCCGACAATGGGTGTGCTCTGTGTGTTTCCCAGCACCCCAGCTGCAAGTCACTGGAGCGTATTTCCACTCCTCCTGCCCGATCTGCCGTTACTTTCCCACAAAATCAAAAGAAGGGGCCCTGCCTCCACGGGCAGGATCCCAGGAGGGAGAAAAAGACCCCAGCCCAGCATCCCTTGTCCCAGCCCAGGGCCTCTTGCCCCAGCCCCTCAAGTTACCCTGCGCCGGGATGTCACCAAGGGGGGGCTCTGACTGCCCCGTGATGTCACCAAGGAGGGGCTCTGACTGCCCCGTGATGTCACCAAGGAGGGGCTCTGACTGCCCCGTGATGTCACCAAGGGGGGCTCTCACTGCCCCATGATGTCACAAAGGGGGGCTCTGACTGCCCTGTGATGTCATCAAGGGGTCGTGCCTCCCTGCCCTCCTATAAAAGGGGGCGCGGGCGCTGCAGGAGCAGGCAGCAGGCGCTGGGCACCGCAGTCTGGCAGCGTCTGGGCAGACTGCAGCCTCAGCCTCTGCCACCCCGGCAGTCTTGGCGTTCCCATCCTGGGGTACACAGGAGGACGCTGGGGATCTGCGTTGCGGTTCTGCGCTGGTGACTCAGAGCACCGCAGCCACACCAGAGCCGGTGCTATGGGGCACTCCGACGTCCCCCATGTGTCTCACCTGGCCGCACTCCTGTTTCTGGTGATGGGGCTCAGCGTGTTCTCTTGTCTGCTGCGGAGCAAGCGTCTACGGGTAGGTGACTGCTGCACTGCACCGCACTGCGCTGCGGCGCGTGGGGTGGCGTTGGGGGCTGCGGCGTGGGGCCGGGAGCTGCTCCCATCTCACCAAGGTGCTTTGGGTCCTGCAGAGGTGGTGGAAGAAGAGTAAGAGAGGGAAGAAGAAAGCGAGAGCCCAGCCAAAGGAGCAGAGAGGTGAGTGGCCCCGTCACCGAGCGCCCGGCAAACGGCCAACACCCCACGGCAGCCCTGAGCCGGGGCTGTGCCGGGAGCTGCCGGCCGCTCACTCCGTCTCCTCCCTCCGCAGACTCTGAGGCAGCAGACAGAGGAGCAAAGCAGCCCAGAAAGACACTGGAGGAGCGGTGAGTGTGGGGGAGACCCCCAGATCCTGCCCCAGACCCTCCCCCCGTGCCCTGCCCCTGCCCGCGCTGGGCAGCCCTGCCCGCCGGCCCAGGAGGGGGTGCTGCCCGCGGGTCCCCCCGGAGGGGCCGGGGTGCAGCGGGGTCTCTGCTCTCTCCTCCTCTGCAGGGGGAAGGCGGAGGCGTCAAAGAGCAAGCGCCTGTTCCCACGGACTCCACTGCCCTCCCAGCCAACCATTTATTATAGAGGCAGTGATGGGCTGCTGCACCCCCTGCCTCTCCCGGACACCCAGGACCCCGGGACCCCCTGCACCAACCAGGGCAACATGGTGGAGGAGACAGGGCCAGCCCTCAGCCAGGACCCCCCTCGGGAGCCACCGACAGGGACCGAGCAAGAGCAGGTCCCCGGGGACGCGCCGCAGAGCCCCGTGGACGTGCAGCTGTCCCCCGGCGGTGCACCACCCACGGCCACAGCCAAGAGGGTCCGCTTCCAGGAGGACCCTGCCCGCACCGACCAGGACACCCAGGTAAAGCCGGAGCAGCGCTGCGGGATGGGGCGGCCGTCCAGGCCCAGCGGTGGGGGGCAGCAGGGGCTGTCAGGGGGCCGCGGTGGGACCTTCACCGGGACCCCTCCCACCCCCTGACAGCATGGAGAAGCTGGAGCTGCTGGGGGTGCGAGTGTGGCCCCCGCGCCTTGCAGCAGAGTTGCCAGGGGGGACGTAGAATCATCGAAACATAGACTGTGTTGGGTTGGAAGGGACCTTTCAAGGTCGTCTAGTCCAACCCCCAGCATGGAGGAGGCTGTGGATGGGGACAAGGACAAGGACTCAGAAACGGGGCCAGACGGGAGCATTCCTGCTGCCGCGGGCAGGAGTTGCCGGCAGAGCCCAGACGCCGGCGGCGGGTGCCTGAGGGCAGGGCATGTGGCCGGGCAGCCCTGGGGCCGTGCAGGGCAGGACGGTGCCCGCGGCAGGGATGGTCCCGGCTGTGGCACGTGGAGGGGCTGCGGTGTGGGGCCGGGAGCTGCTCCTGTCTCACACTGCTCCTGGGGGTACTTGCACAGCTGCTGGAAGATGTCGGAGCTTCAGACAAGTGCGGAGAGAGCCCGGCCGGAGGAGTGGAGCGGTGAGTGGCCCCGTCACCGAGCGCCCGGCAAACGGCCAACACCCCACGGCAGCCCTGAGACGGGGCTGTGCCGGGAGCTGCCGGCCGCTCACTCCATCTCCTCCCTCCACAGACTCTGAGGCAGCAGATGAAGGAGCAGAGCCCATGGAGACACTGGAGGAGCGGTGAGTGTGGGGGAGACCCCCAGATCCTGCCCCAGACCCTCCCCCCGTGCCCTGCCCCTGCCCGCGCTGGGCAGCCCTGCCCGCCGGCCCAGGAGGGGGTGCTGCCCGCGGGTCCCCCCGGAGGGGCCGGGGTGCAGCGGGGTCTCTGCTCTCTCCTCTGCAGGGCGAACACAGAGCCGTCAAAGCGCAAGCGCAGGTCCCCGCGGGGCTCCATTCCCTCCCTCCACACCCTGTGTCGTGTGGGAAGTGACGGATCCCTGTACCCCCGGACCCTGCCTGGCCCCCAGGGCACCCCATGGGAGCTCCTGGCAGGGACGGAGCAAGACTGGGAGCCCGCGCTTGCGAGGGACGGGGAACAGAAGCCCCAAGACATGCAGCTGCCTCCCGGCAGCCCCCCAGACATGCAGATTTTCGAGGCCTGGAAGAAAACACCACTCCAAGGCGCGGACAGGGAGCGCGGCCGGGCGGCCCCGGGGCTGTGCCCGGCAGGACGGTGCCTGCGGCGGGGCTGGGCCTGGCTGTGGGGCTGCCTGAAGGGCTGGTGGAAACACTGCTGCCGGCTCCCCTGCTTCAGCGCGCCCTGCGTGTGGTGGCAGCGCTGTTCCCAGAAGGGAGAACGTGCCCCGGAGGGCACGGGGCCGGGAGCCGCCCTGGGCTTCCCCCCGTCAGAAGTGTTGAAAAAATAAAGGTTTATCCCTGGTGCTGCGGTTCATCCTGCCACCCTGCAGCTGGGGGAGCGACTCCCTCAGCGCCCAACCCAGTGGGACGCGCTGGCACCCCCCGAATTGGGGGGTGGGGGTGGGTTATAGCCCAGTGGGTGTGCTGGGGCCTGGGGAGCCGGGTGGGCTGGAGAAAGGGGCCAGCAGGAGCCTCCTGAAGGGCAGCGAGGGCCAAGTGCTGCCCCTGGGGAGGAGCAAGGCCCCGCAGCAGCCCAGAGAAGGTGCTGGTGGGCACCAAGCTGAGCATGAGCCCAGGTGGCCAAGGGTGTCCTGGCCTGCACGAGGAGGAGCGTGGCCAGCGGGCGGAGGGAGGGGATCCCCAGCTGAGGGGGGTGGGCCAACTTTCCCCCCCCAGTTTATAAGAGGGAGGTGGGGGGAAGGGGGTGGTTCCCGAGGGTGCCACCAGAAAGTGTGGGGTGCAGTGAGATCTCGTCACCTGTCCCCACGCCCCGGCTCCCTGCCACCGCTCCGCCATCTCCGCAGCGATGGCTCCCTGCTCTCCGCTCCCCCCCGACCTCCCTATCGGGGAGCAGCTCCTCGTCCCGGGGCTCCAGCTTCCCGCAGCCCTGGCCCTGTGCGGTGCCGGGGCGAGAGGCGCCCACCCGCTTGCAACCCCGCTGTTCCCCAAGGCTGCCAGGGGCCAGTGGGAAAGCCAGGGGTGGCCCTTGGCCAGTGCCTGCCAATGGAGCTGCCGGCACGCACCAAGCACGAGAGCGCAGCCGGGGACAGGGGGGACAGGGCGCAGAGGCCTGTGGACGTGCAGCTGCCTCGTACAGCCCCCCGGCCATGGCCACAGCCGAGAAGATGAGCTTCCAGGAGCTCACCCGCACCCTCCAGGCCACTGGGGTGAAGACGGCGCAGCGCTGCGGGCCGAGGCAGGACGCCCAGGCCCAGCGGTGGGGGGCAGCAGCGGGTGTCGGGGGGCCTGCGGTGGGACCCTTCCCAGGAACCTTCCCACCCCCCCGCCAGGGTGGTGGGGAGCAGGAGCAGCTGGAGCTGCTGGTAGCCCGAGCTGAGAGTCTATAGCATGTGGATATCTCTAGATCGGGGCAAAGGTGTTACAGTCATCTCGGGGTGGCCATCAGGAGGTTGTGTGGACAACTCTTCCACTTTTGTTTTTTGGTATTGGTATAAGCAATTTATAAATTGCTTATACCAATATAAAACATTGGTATGAACAATAAATGCCTTGCTAATTAATATACCCTTGAAGAAGAACAGGAGGCTGATAATAAGGAACACCCCACCACAGGAGCCACCGAAACCGGCTGAAACCCAGAAAGCTGCTGGATAAGGCATGAAGTCAACAAAAATTAGCAGTAACTGGGGGAAAGGTAAAGGCAGCAGTGGGAGATCACGACTTGGATTTACCCCCACCCCCCACCGTGCTGGAGTATGTGCACATCAATTAAAGGACCTAATTAAATGAAAGCGAGAGACTGTACTAAGCCATAGAAATTGTTAAGATAAGGTACTAACCAATAAATATAATTTTGTATTTCTGTGTTTTGGACCATATAAATATTCCGAAGAGTTTTTAGGCCGGTGTGCTAGCTTTGTGGATTACCACCTAGCACGCACCTCTGCAGAAAGTAAATAAATAGATAATATTTCTACTCTGTGTGTATATTGGCATCTGCACACGGGGTAAATGACCCTGCTTTGGGACAACAGTTGGACCTGATGATCTGAAAGGTCCCTTCCAACCTCAACGGTTCTATGATTCCATGAACGCTTGGTTGGGTGAACGTGGCTGAAGAATTCCTGTGCCCTGAGAGGCCCCTTCTACGGACGGTATCTTGTCCGTAAGAGGACCCTGTCAGGAGGGGACAGCTTGAGGCTGGTGTAGATGGCTGCAGAATCAAGAGCTGCTGCCCCAGGGCATGGGCTGTGGGAACTGCGTGCCCTCCTTTGTGTCATCTCCTCCCAAATCAAGGATTCCTCTTCCAAGACGTGCCAGCTGAGAAGCTCGTGCCTGCAGCACCGCGGGTGCCCGTGCCCGCTGTGTGCCACAGCGTGGATGTGCCAGTGCCTGCCTGGACACAGCCAGCCTGGGTGGCAGGTGACAATGGGGCCCTTTGTGACCTTCTCCGTGACGCACCAGGTGCTGCCTGGCGCTGGTGGGCCCCGGCCCTTCAGTGTCCAGGAGGATGGCAACGGGAAAGGGCAGGAGCACAGGGCTGGCCAGGAGCCCTGAGCAATGCCACGTCTTTCCCCGCCACCCCCGGTGTCCCCAACAGTGCAAGGCAATTCCCGGAGGTCGCACAGTCCCCAGCACGGGTAAGAGGCAGGGGCTGGATGGGTGCCCTGGGGGGAAGCGTGCCAGATCACGAAAGCCCTTTGGGATTTCTCCAGCGGGAGCCTCTGCCCAGCCCCCCTTGGGGCCGTGAATATTCACTGGCTGCCAACAAATCTCCATCCCCAGGAGATCTGCTGCTCCTTGAAAAGCCTGTCCCACACGTCTCCCTGCTCCCGCACAGCCCCGTTGGCCCCACAGGCTCTCCCTGCAGGCAGCACCGAGTTGGGCCCAGGCAGCGTGGCCTCCCCCCGTGCCCACCCCACACGGCCTCTCCTCCTTCCCCAGGACTGAGCAGAGACCCCCCAGCCAGCCCCGGCTGGCCTGGGTGGGAGAGGAAGAAGACAGCCCTCCACCGACCCCTGACGAGGTGTGCATGGTCCAGCCGCTGCGGAGCGGTGAGTGAGGGGCGTTTTGCTGCCCGGCCGTGCTCCTGCATGGCCATGGGCTGCTGGGCACATCCCAGGCCTGACCGGCGTGGGGGAAACGCCGTGTCCGTCCCCTCTTTCAGTCCACCTGCCCAGGGCTGGCTTTGTCCTGGGGAGCTGGCGTGCGGCTGGATGCAGGGTATCGCTGTTCCGTCTCCCTCAGCTCGCCCTCCCCCCTTGCTTTGTTAGATCCCGAGTCTGATTCCTGCAGCCTTCTGCATGTGCCACCAAGCGAGGAGAAGGACATCCAGGTGAGCAGCAACAACTCTCTCAGAGACTCAGGAGAGGTACACAGAATCACACAATCACAGAATGGTAGGGGTTGGCAGGGCCCTCTGGAGCTCATCCCGTCCCACCCCCTGCCAGAGCAGGGTCACCGAGAGCAGGTGGCACAGGAACGCGTCCAGGTGGGTTTGGAATGTCTCCAGAGAGGGAGACTCCCCCACCTCTCTGGGCAGCCTGTGCCAGGGCCCTGCCACCCTCAAAGACAAGAAGTTCCTCCTCATGTTGAGATGGAACTTCCTACGGTCAAGTTTGTGCCCGTTACCCCTTGTCCTGTCCCTGGGCACCACTGGGAAGAGCTTGTTCCCATCCTCCTGACACCCCCCCTTTCAGTATTTATCAGCGTTGATAAGATCCCCCCTCAGTTGTCTTTTTCCAGACTGAAGAGACCCAAATCCCTCAGCCTTTCTTCATGAGAGCTGTTCCAGTCCTCTCAGCATCTTGGTGGCCCTTTGCTGTCCCCTCTCCAGCAGTTCCCTGTCCTTCTGGAACTGGGGAGCCCAGAAAACCTCAGGGACTGCTGTCTGTCTTGTGCCTGCCTCTCCCTCCAGCTCCTCCCATGCTCCTGAAGGGCTGTCCTGTGTGCAAAGCTGGGGGAAAAACCAACAAGAAAAAGACACCAGTGTCTTGTGGGTAAGAGGGATCCATCATGTTGCCCCGTGACCTTCTCTTTTCCTTGCAGGACCGGAGCATTCTGAACAACCTGCT
>CANTUZ010000014.1:4511347-4634200 GCA_947846985.1 Fratercula arctica | reverse complement strand
GACACACCGAGTCCTCGCTGTGACACACTGAGTGCACACTGTGACACACAGAGTGCCCGCTGTGACACACCGAGTACCGGCTGTGACACACCAAGTTCTCACTGTGACACACCAAGTGCACACTGTGACACACCGAGTGCACGCTCTGACACACCGAGTGCCCACTGTGACACACCGAGTGCTCACTGTGACACACCGAGTGCCCACTGTGACACACCGAGTGCACACCTTGACACACCGAGTGCCCACTGTGACACAGCGAGTGCCGGCTGTGACACACCGAGTGCCGGCTGTGACACACCGAGTGCCCTGCTCTGAGACACCGAGTGCCCACTGTGACACACCGAGTGCACACTGTGACACACTGAGTGCACACTGTGACACACCGAGTGCCGGCTGTGACACACCGACTGCACACTATGACACACCACATGCTAACTGTGACACACCGAGTGCTCACTGTGACACACCAAGCACGCACTGTGACACACCGAGTGCCGGCTGTGACACACCGAGTGCTCACTGTGACACACCGAGTGCACACTATGACACACGGAGTGCATGCTGTGACACACCGAGTGCACACTGTGACACACCGAGTGCCGGCTGTGACACCACCGAGTGCCCACTGTGACACACCGAGTGCACACTGTGACACACCGAGTCCTCACTGTGACACACCGAGTGCACACTATGACACACGGAGTGCATGCTGTGACACACCGAGTGCACACTGTGACACACCGAGTGCCGGCTGTGACACACCGAGTGCCCACTGTGACACACCGAGTGCACACTGTGACACACCGAGTGCTCACTGTGACACACCGAGTGCCCACTGTGACACACCAAGAGCACACTGTGACACACCGAGTGTACACTGTGACACACGAGTGCTCACTGTGACACACCGAGTGCACACTGTGACACACCGAGTCCTCACTGTGACACACCGAGTGCACACTATGACACACGGAGTGCATGCTGTGACACACCGAGTGCACACTGTGACACACCGAGTGCCGACTGTGACACACTGAGTGCCAGCTGTGAGACACCGAGTGCTCACTGTGACACATCGAGTGCACACTGTGACACACCGAGTGCCGGGTGTGACACACCGAGTGCCCACTGTGACACACCGAGTGCCCACTGTGACACACCGAGTGCCCGCTGTGACACACCGAGTGCACACTGTGACACACCGAGTGCCGGCTGTGACACACGAGTACTCACTGTGACACACAGAGTGCACACTATGACACACCGAGTGCCCGCTGTGACACACCGAGTCCTCACTGTGACACACTATGTGCCCGCTGTGACACACTGAGTGCCGGCTGTGACACACCAAGTGCCGGCTGTGACACACTGAGTGCCCAATGTGACACACCGAGTGCACACTGTGACACACCGAGCGCTCACTGTGACACACCGAGTGCCGACTGTGACACACCGAGTGCCGGCTGTGACACACCGAGTGCTCACTGTGACACACCGAGTGCCCGCTGTGACACACCGAGTGCCCGATTTGAAACACCGAGTGCTCACCTTCATACACCAAGTGCACACTGTGATACACCAAGTGCTCACCTTGACACACCGAGCTCACACTGTGACACACCGAGTGCTCACCTTGACACACCGAGCTCACACTGTGACACACCGAGTGCCGGCTGTGACACACCGAGTGCACACTTTGACACACCGAGTGCCGGCTGTGACACACCGAGTGCTCACTCTGACACACCGAGTGCCTGCTGTGACACACCGAGTGCCGGCTGTGACACACTGAGTGACGGCACTGACACACCGAGTGCACAATGTGACACACTGAGTGCTCACTGTGACACACCGAGTTCCGGCTCTGAGACTCTGAGTACCGGCTGTGACACACCGAGTGCACACTGTGACACACCGAGTGCCCGCTGTGACACACCGAGTGCACACTGTGACACACCGAGTGCCGGCTGTGACACACCGAGTGCTCACTGTGACACACCGAGTGCCGGCTGTGACACACCGAGTGCTCACTGTGACACACCGAGTGCCGGCTGTGACACACCGAGTGCTCGCTGTGACACACCGAGTGCCGGCTGTGACACACCGAGTGCACACTGTGACACACCGAGTGCACACTGTGACACACCGAGTGCTCGCTGTGACAAACCGAGGAGCCGCTGTGACACACCGAGTGCCGGCTCTGAGACACCGAGTGCTCACTGTGACACACCGAGTGCCGGCTGTGACACACCGAGTGCACACTGTGACACACCGAGTGCTCACTGTGACACACCGAGTGCACACTGTGACACACCGAGTGCCCGCTGTGACACACCGAGTTGCGGCTGTGACACAGCGAGTGCTCACTGTGACACACCGAGTGCACGCTCTGACACACCGAGTGCCCACTGTGACACACCGAGTGCTCACTGTGACACACCGAGTGCCCACTGTGACACACCGAGTGCACACCTTGACACACCGAGTGCCCACTGTGACACAGCGAGTGCCGGCTGTGACACACCGAGTGCCGGCTGTGACACACCGAGTGCCCTGCTCTGAGACACCGAGTGCCCACTGTGACACACCGAGTGCACACTGTGACACACCGAGTGCACACTGTGACACACCGATTGCACAGTGTGACACACCGAGTGCCGGCTGTGACACACCGACTGCACACTATGACACACCACATGCTAACTGTGACACACCGAGTGCTCACTGTGACACACCAAGCACGCACTGTGACACACCGAGTGCCGGCTGTGACACACCGAGTGCTCACTGTGACACACCGAGTGCACACTATGACACACGGAGTGCATGCTGTGACACACCGAGTGCACACTGTGACACACCGAGTGCCGGCTGTGACACACCGAGTGCCCACTGTGACACACCGAGTGCACACTGTGACACACCGAGTCCTCACTGTGACACACCGAGTGCACACTATGACACACGGAGTGCATGCTGTGACACACCGAGTGCACACTGTGACACACCGAGTGCCGGCTGTGACACACCGAGTGCCCACTGTGACACACCGAGTGCACACTGTGACACACCGAGTGCTCACTGTGACACACCGAGTGCCCACTGTGACACACCAAGAGCACACTGTGACACACCGAGTGTACACTGTGACACACGAGTGCTCACTGTGACACACCGAGTGCTCACTGTGACACACCGAGTGCTCACTGTGACACACCGAGTGCCGGCTGTGACACACCGAGTGCTCACTGTGACACACCGAGTCCTCACTGTGACACACCGAGTGCACACTATGACACACGGAGTGCATGCTGTGACACACCGAGTGCACACTGTGACACACCGAGTGCCGACTGTGACACACTGAGTGCCAGCTGTGAGACACCGAGTGCTCACTGTGACACATCGAGTGCACACTGTGACACACCGAGTGCCGGGTGTGACACACCGAGTGCCCACTGTGACACACCGAGTGCCCACTGTGACACACCGAGTGCCCGCTGTGACACACCGAGTGCACACTGTGACACACCGAGTGCCGGCTGTGACACACGAGTACTCACTGTGACACACAGAGTGCACACTATGACACACCGAGTGCCCGCTGTGACACACCGAGTCCTCACTGTGACACACTATGTGCCCGCTGTGACACACTGAGTGCCGGCTGTGACACACCAAGTGCCGGCTGTGACACACTGAGTGCCCAATGTGACACACCGAGTGCACACTGTGACACACCGAGTGCTCACTGTGACACACCGAGTGCCGACTGTGACACACCGAGTGCCGGCTGTGACACACCGAGTGCTCACTGTGACACACCGAGTGCCCGCTGTGACACACCGAGTGCCCGATTTGAAACACCGAGTGCTCACCTTCATACACCAAGTGCACACTGTGATACACCAAGTGCTCACCTTGACACACCGAGCTCACACTGTGACACACCGAGTGCTCACCTTGACACACCGAGCTCACACTGTGACACACCGAGTGCCGGCTGTGACACACCGATTGCACACTTTGACACACCGAGTGCCGGCTGTGACACACCGAGTGCTCACTCTGACACACCGAGTGCCTGCTGTGACACACCGAGTGCCGGCTGTGACACACTGAGTGACGGCACTGACACACCGAGTGCACAATGTGACACACTGAGTGCTCACTGTGACACACCGAGTTCCGGCTCTGAGACTCTGAGTACCGGCTGTGACACACCGAGTGCACACTGTGACACACCGAGTGCCCGCTGTGACACACCGAGTGCACACTGTGACACACCGAGTGCCGGCTGTGACACACCGAGTGCTCACTGTGACACACCGAGTGCCGGCTGTGACACACCGAGTGCTCACTATGACACACCGAGTGCCGGCTATGACACACCGAGTGCTCGCTGTGACACACCGAGTGCCGGCTGTGACACACCGAGTGCACACTGTGACACACCGAGTGCACACTGTGACACACCGAGTGCTCGCTGTGACAAACCGAGGAGCCGCTGTGACACACCGAGTGCCGGCTCTGAGACACCGAGTGCTCACTGTGACACACCGAGTGCCGGCTGTGACACACCGAGTGCACACTGTGACACACCGAGTGCTCACTGTGACACACCGAGTGCACACTGTGACACACCGAGTGCCCGCTGTGACACACCGAGTTGCGGCTGTGACACAGCGAGTGCTCACTGTGACACACCGAGTGCCGGCTGTGACACACCGAGTGCCGACTGTGACACACCGAGTGCCCGCTGTGACACACCGAGTGCCGGCTGTGACACACCGAGTGCCGACTGTGACACATCGAGTGCACACTGTGACACACCGAGTGCACACTATGACACACAGAGTGCTCACTGTGACACACCGAGTGCACACTATGACACACAGAGTGCATGCTGTGACACACCGAGTGCACACTGTGACACACTGAGTGCTGGCGTTCACACACCGAGTGCACACTGTGACACACGAATTGCCTGCTGTGACACACCGAGTGCCCTGCTCTGAGACACCGAGTGCACACTGTGACACACCGAGTGCTCACTGTGACACACCGCATGCTCACTGTGACACACCGAGTGCTCACTGTGACACATGGAGTGTACACTGTGACACACCGAGTGCACACTGTGACACACCGAGTCCTCACTGTGACACACCGAGTGCTCACTGTGACACACCGAGTGCCCGCTGTGACACACGAGTACTCACTGTGACACACCGAGTGCACACCTTGACACACCGAGTGCACGCTGTGACACACCGAGTGCCGACTGTGAAACACCGAGTCCTCGCTGTGACACACCGAGTGCCCAATGTGATACACCGCATTCTCACTGTGACACACTGAGTGCACACTGTGTCACACAGCTTGCCCGCTGTGAGACACCGAGTGCACACTCTGACACACCAAGTGCCGGCTGTGACACACCGAGTGCACACTGTGACACACCGAGTGCCGGCTGTGACACACCGAGTGCACACTGTGACACACCGAGTCCTCGCTGTGACACACCGAGTGCCGGCTGTGACACACCGAGTGCCGCCTGTGACACACCGAGTGCCGGCTGTGACACACCGAGTGCTCACTGTGACACACCGACTGCACACTGTGACACACAGAGTGCCCGCTGTGACACACCGAGTGCTCACTGTGACACACCAAGTGCCGGCTGTCACACACCGAGTGCCCGCTGTGACACACCGAGTGCCCACTGTGACACACAGAGTGCCCGCTGTGACACACCGAGTACCGGCTGTGACACACCAAGTTCTCACTGTGACACACCAAGTGCACACTGTGACACACCGAGTGTCCGCTGTGACACACCGAGTGCTCACTGTGACACACTGAGTACACACTGTGACACACCGAGTGCTCACTGTGACTCACTGTGTGCACATCTTGACACACCGGTTGCTCACTGTGACACAGCGAGTGCCGGTTGTGACACACCGAATGCACACTGTGACACACTGAGTGCTCACTGTGACACACCAATTGCCTGCTGTGACACACCGAGTGCCGGCTGTGACACACCGAGTGCTCACTGTGACACACCGAGCTCACACTGTGACACACCGAGTGCTCACTGTGACACACCGTGCACGATTCAGCGCTGGGTGACTTGGCTGTCCAACAAATAACGCAGAAAGCAGAAGCCATCAAAAGGAAAATCTTCCAGGTGGCTGCCTGCTCTTTGGGCATTTCCAAAGCAAATATTGCAGTCAGGCGCCTTAAATCCTTTCACGACTGAGCCACAAGCGATCCCTTCTTTAGAGTTAGTGTCTCGTGAAGATGCAACCTTCTCCCTAAGCCTCGGAAATGCCATCTAATGTCAACGAGGGATCTGAGCCGTTCACGGTTCTCGTGTGTGACTTCTCAGCGCACCCTCCGTTCCCTCTTCTCAGGCGGATGGCCCCGGACAGGCTTCCTTCCGAGCCGGGACAGGAGCCTGTCCCATCACGGGGACACGGCCAGCGACACCTCAGTTCCGCTGAAACTCGGGCAAACCTGCCGACTGACTTCCAAAACCCCATCCAGGTTTTTACCACCAGCCTTTCATTGGCACCTCGTGTCTCCTAAAAAAATAACCCCCCCTCCTGACCTCAGGGACCGAGGACTCAAACCGAGCACTGTTTTACTTTGGGAGGTGGGACGTGGGCTGCTGGGTGGGTTAGGAAGGGACCGGCCGTTGGGAAGCGCAGTGTGGTGGCTGGAATTCCCGTGGCACGGAGCAGAGGATGAGGTTAGAGAGGAACGTGCCGGCCTTACAGAGCATCCGTGGATTTGTCGGGATAACGTCGGTGTCCCAGGAGCTCAGCACAGGCAGTGAGTCCAACACCTTCGATGCCGCCGTGGCTCAGTGCGGCCGGTGGATTTGCTGCTCGTCACACACAGTTCCTTCTGCCATCAAGAGAGACCCGTAGGTCTGTGCTGCACCTCCCGATGGAGACCTCACTGGTCCCGTCTCCTCCCAGTGGCAGCTCACACCATCAGACTGCTGGTCCCCTCGCTCCGCAGAAATCAGTCAGTCGCTCTCTGTGCCGGTCTTCATCTGCCCCGAGAGCCGTGTGCGTCTGCAGGGAGGAAAACCTGGGGGCCCTGAGCTCCTCCAGCCAAAAATGCCCCTCTCCACCCGGAACCCGTCCCCGCCGACAGAGGTCCCAGCTCTTCCCTCTGCTCTTCGGGGCACTCGCGCCCTTGAAGAGAGCCGCGATGGCCGATTGCGGGGGTGTCACGACGGCAGCGACCAGGTCCATGGATGCCGGGTTGCTGGAAAAGGTCTGGCCCGGCTTGAGCGCCTTCTGCCGGTGGCTCTCCCCGCTGGGAGCGGAGCCCGGGCCAGTTGTGACCGACCCCACGCCGTCGCTGCCCCACACCGCCCCGAGGATGCTGCCCAGGGCCCCCGGGGTGGCGGCGGTTGGGCCGGGGGGTGAAGGAGACCAGCCTGGAGAGCCAGGGCCAGCGCGGGGCAGGCGGGGGAGAGGGGAGAGGACGCAGCGCCCCTGGGGAGGCAGCTCCATCAGCCCGGCGGCTCGGACCCCCCTCCCGCAGGACTCCCCTGCCCCCAGGCTGCCCCGAGGAGAGCAGCCCCCGGGCTGCCCGGCTGCTCCCCCGGCACCGCCCTGTCGCGGGCGGAGGGATCAACTGCACTCGTACGGGAGAAGCAGGAAAATGTTTATTAATATAAACCACCGATTCACCAAAGTTAGTAGTGAACGCGACGGTGTTTTACGAGATTTACGAGACAAGGTGCACCTGATCATTTACTGCACAGGGGCCAGGGGCAGACAAGCCGTTGGGGAGACCCTCCCGCTGAGCCACGAGGCTCGGAAAGGGCCCCCTGGCTTTCCAAACCCCTTCTCCGAGAGGAGTCGAGGTGCAGCAGGATCCAGCCCTAGTCCCAGACCTGGCCAACGGTTTATGTCTCAAGGATTGTATCTGCGCCATCAATCCTTTACATCACGTAGCTGAGATTTCAAAGTTCACATGCCGTTAGTCACCTACCGAGGATCTGTCGCGGCAAGGCATCTCCCAGCCTCGAGGAGCAGAGTCCTGAGCGCGCGTCCCCGCTCCAGGGGGGACCCTGGCGCGCAGCCGCTGCCGCAGGAGAGCTGCGGGGGCTCCTGGGCTGCCCACTATCCACAGAGTGAGAGAAGTGACCTACAGTCGCATTTGCACGGGAACAAAACACCTCGGTCCCCGCTGCAGACAGTGTTTGGCTGTTGCCAGCCATCCCCCAAAGTCCGGGTGCAACTCATCACAGCTCCCGCTGATGGTTATGGCTTGAGCAGGAGCCAGGGGGAAGGGGAAAAGGGAGGTCCCCCTGCCTCTGGGCACCAGCCTGTCCCCGGGGAAGGAGGGACCCCGGTGCTGGGGTGCCCCAGGACCCGCTGCTTCCCGCTGCCCCCAGCACCGCCCTCCTCGAGGGGCTCTGCCCACGGCTGGGAGCGGAGGGCGCCCCGGCCGCTGTAGCCCCCACCATTCTGCCCCTGACCGGGCTCCGGGGAAGCCGCGCGGGGGCTGAAGGGCTCTGTGTGCCGCGGGGCACAGGCAGGTGTCAGAGATGCTGCGGGACAGGGGGCTCCGTGCCCGCAATCAGCGCTGGGGGGCTGCCTGGGGACGAGCCGAGGCTTCATCGCGTCCCTCTGAATGGCCACATCCAGGGCCAGCACTGGCCCCGGCTGAGGATGCTGGAGGGGACGAGGGCCTTTGGCCAGTGGTGGCCAAGCCCTGGCAGGGACCGGAGCCAGCGCCGCACTGGGGACAGAGCACTGGGACCCTCTCTTGGGACCCCGGAGCCGTGGGGGGACAGGGCGTCCCCAGGCGGCGGCAGGGCAAGGCCCAGGGCAGGGGACAGTCCCCTCTGCCCAGGGGGGGGCCGTGGCTGGGAACGGCACCGGTTTGGGTCCCGCACAGCCCGCGGAATGGCGGGGGCTGGAGCTGGGCTCGGCCACCCCCAGGCACGTCCCCCGAGCCGAGCCCCCCCCTCCCCGTGCCCAGCACCCACCAGTGCTCCCCAGTGCCCCCAGTGCCTGAAGGTCCTGCCGTCCCCATGGCCCTCCCCCCTCCCGCGTTCCCTCATCCCAGGGTCCCTGGCGCCCAAGAAGAGGGGTCGGTCCCAGCCCCCGGCTTTACCCGAGGGGCTGGGAGGGGGCAGAGATATTCCTGCCCTGAGACCCCTGGTTGGAGGCTGGGGTCACCCCTGGGGGTCCTGGAGGGAAAGACTGGTCTGGGGGTGAGGGACAGGGGGGGATGGGGGTCTGGGGGTGAGGGACAGGGGGGGACGGGGGTCTGGGGGTGAGGGACGTGGGGAGATGGGGGTCTGGGGGTGAGGGACAGGGGGAGATGGGGGTCTGGGGGTGAGGGATGGGGTAGATGGGGGTCTGGGGGTGAGGGACACGGGGGGATGGGGGTCTGGGGGTGAGGGACGGGGGAGATGGGGGACTGGGGGTGAGGGACGTGGGGAGATGGGGGTCTGGGGGTGAGGGACAGGGGGGGACGGGGATCTGGGGGTGAGGGACACGGGGGGATGGGGGGGTTCTGGCTTTGGGGGCTGTTGGAGGATGGTCTCATGATGGAGCAGTGGGTCATCGCCGTTGGGTGTCCGGCTGTCGGGGGGCTCCGTCCGCCCCCTCTGGCCGCCCCCCAGTGCCGGGGCCCTTCCCTGCCCAGCCGCCCCGTGCCGACGCTGGACCCGTGCCAGGACGGAGGTGACTCTGTGCCAGGGCTGGGCCCGTGGCCAGGGCCGGTGTCTCTGCCAAGCCCGGCTTTGCCCCGGGGGCTGTCGGGCGGGGAGGGGCAAGGAGGAGTCCTGAGGGGCATAAATGTGCCCCTTCGCCTTCTCCGGCTGCACCCAGGACTCTCCACACCGCAGAGGAAGATGAAGGTGGCGGTGCTCAGCGTGGCCCTGCTCTTCACCATCCTGCTGTGCACCCCGGAGGATGCTCAGGTGGGTCCCCAGCGCCGTGGGATGGGGCTGGGCTGCGGGACGCCAGCTCCGCCGTGGCGGGAAGTGGCCACGGGGAGCACAAAAGCCCTTGGCTCGGCCTCTCGTCTTGGTGCCCCCACATCCCCCCCCCCACCCCCGGCACCTCCGAATCCCGGTCTTTCGCGCCCCTCTGACGTCTCCTCCCGGGGATCTGCTCCGTGTCCAACCTTTCCATCGTTGCCAAGGCCTTTCTTTCCCACTTTCCCCTCAGCCCTTTGCCTTTCGCCCCCCTCCGCAGCCGTGTCCCCACAGCCCCTTCCCTCCCCGCCACTCCCAACCCCCCCGTCCCCTCATCGTGCTCCTTCTGCCCCCACCAACCCCCGCCTGAAATCCCCGCGTCCCCTCCGCTCGGGCTCCTTCCCTCTCCCGTCCATCCCGCGCCATCCTGTCCCTTCGGAGCCCCCGGCCCCGTCCCTCGGGGTCCCGCCCGTTGCCCCCGTGCCCGATCCCTGCGTCCCCGCCACCCCCACCCCCGTCCTCTTTGGGGCTCCCAAATTCCTCGCGGTTTCTCTGCCTCCACCCCCAGCCCCGGCCCTTGCGTGAGCCGGTGCCCAGGTGACACCCGGGGGGACGGGGCTGGGGGGCAGCAGAAGGCATTTTCCTGGGAAGCCTTGGGGCCGGGGAGACCGGGGACGCCTGTGTCGTCCCCCCCAGCCCCGCCACGGTCCCATCCAGACCACCCCGTGCTCTTTCTCCCCAGGCCTTCGAAGCCAGCGGAGGTTACTGCATAGGGGTAAGTACTGGGTGGGCTTGGAGGGCGCCCAGTCTGCGCAACTGGGGGGCCATTTGCTCCCCCCGTTGCTTGCTGGGACTGGGGACATCCCAGTGACCAGGGCCATCCCACGGTCTCTCCGCAGGGGGTACTTGGCTTCGGGCGAGTGAAGAGGGCTATGGTAGGTACCACGAGATTTGCTGCCCCCAGACCCTCCCTCCCACGGCCACCGCACTCCAGAGCATCCCAGTGCGCCCCAGTACACCCCAGTGCAAGCCCAGGGACCACCTGTGCCCCCCGGTGTTTTCCCAGGGAGACCCCCTTCCCCAGGTCCCCGGTCATTCCCGTCCACCCCATTACAGCCCTGTAGACCCCAGTGCAGCCCAGCATGCCCCAGTTCACCGCCACGCACCCACGTGGGCCCCTTCCCTGAGACGCCCGCGGCTTTCTCTGACCCCAGCCAAACTCACGGACCCCAGTTCCTGCACTGGGACCCCGCTCCCTCCCCCCAGTATCTGCACTGGGACCCCACTCCCTCCCACCAGTATCTGCACTGGGACCCCACCAGACACTCCAGTATCTGCACTGGGACCCCACTCCCTCCCCCCAGTATCTGCACTGGGTCCCCACCAGACACACCAGTATCTGCACTGGCACCCCACCAGACACTCCAGTGTCTGCACTGGGACCCCACTCAACACTCCAGTATCTGCACTGGGACCCCCCTCACCCCCGGGCCCCCCGGTGCTTTCCCAGCACCCCCCAGCGCACCCCTGACCCCCCTGTCTCCCCAGGGCCCCACGGCTGAGAAGCTGGTGGCGCTGGCGCGCCAGAGGCGCATGGCGGAGCTGGCTGATGCCTAGGTGAGCAGCGCCGCGGCGTCGCCAGCCCCACAGAGGGGCCTGGGCCCCAGGGGATCCCAGAGCCCTCGGAGCCGGGACCACCGTGGCTCTGGGAGAGGGGAGCCGAGGGGACGTCCAGGACGCGCGTCCCAGGGCCGGCGGGACAGAGCTGCTGCCCTGCCTTTCCCTGCGCCCGGGCTGGGTTTTAGGGCCCGTCCGGGTCCCCGCCTCGGCCAGGCAGGGGCTCCGGTGCCATCCCGACCCCCGGGATCCCCGCGAGGGCTGGGCAGGGCTCCGGGAGATTTCGGGGCATCCCCGGGTAACGACACGCTGGGCGAGGGGCTGTGGGTGCCCCGGGGGCCTCCGCAGAGCCAGGTCCTGCCCTGGGTGCGTGGGGGGCTCCGGTTCCCTTCTCCTTCCCCAGGGCTCTGCAGAGGGACGGTGGGGACGCGGCCGCGCTCCTGCCCCAGCGCACGCCGGGGGTCTCACTTTGGGCTCTGTCTTCCAGGACTGGAACCGGTGGTGACGCCCTCGTCCTGTCCCCCTCCAGCGGCATGAGGAGATGATCATCCCTGGATGGCCCCCCCGACCCCCGGGAGCCCGTGACCGTTTCCCTCTCGTGATCAATAAACTCCTTCAGCAAAGCTTCGCTCCGCATCTGTGTGTGTGTGTCCCCCCGCGTCCCCTCTCCGTGTGGTGCGGGGCAGGAGAGGAGCGTGGAGGGACAGCCCGGACCTCTGGGTCCCTGCCACGCTCGGGGAGGGGTGGCAGTTCCCTGCCCCACGGACTCAGCCCTCCGGGGGTCCCAGGCCATTTTGGAGCCCCACGCTGGGCCATCTGCCTTCCTGGACCCCCAGCCCACCCCCTGCCCTGGGGCATGGCAGGTCGGGGAGGCACACTGGGAACCCAGAGAATCCCCCAGGGATTTGTGACCCGGCTCCATCCCCGTGGGAGCGCGAGGAGCCGCTTCCCTGGCGCTGAGCCTCGGTGGGTCTTCTCCGGTGTCCGGGAGCCAGGTTTGGCGCCGGCTGCGGTCGGAACTGCCCCGGAAAGGCTGCTCTGAGGGGCCCTGGGGGGCTGGAGGCGGCCAACGGGGCCAGACCTTCTCAGGAGAGGAGGGGGCCGGGGAAAGATGGGTCACAGGACGGAAACGCCGCCATGGAATCGTTACGGGCAGCCCTCGGGAGAGCGCTCCGTGGGAGCCGGGCTGGGACCCGCTCCTCGTCCCTGCGCTGCGCTTCTCCTGCCTCTCCCAGGCCCTCGCCCTGCTGACGCCTGAGCTCACAACCTCTCCCGGAAATTCCCCTCCGGTTTTGGGGGGAAATTCCCTCATTTTTGGGGGGCGGGGAAGGGCTGGCGCTCGCTGCGTCTCTCCCTTTAGTCCCCGAGGCAGCGCCTCTCCCTGGGCTGTGGGGGCCACACGCCTCCCCCCAGCGCTGCTCATCCGCCACGTCTGGCTCAGGGATGGGGCCTGGGACCGAGCATTCCGCAGGGAAAAGCGTCTTGGTGTCGACACACCACGAGAGGAAGGACAAATTCCTGCTGGATTCCGGAGAGAGACCCAACCATTGGAGGAGTCCTTTCTTCTCCAGCTGCCTGCAGCCCACCTTGAGACGCGTCCCCGGGGACCAGCCGTACCCGGGGGGGAGGGGAGCGGGGCAGGGCCCTGGCTCCACCGGCGGCTGTGGCACTCGCCAGGGTGGCCGGGAGAACCCTGCTGCCCAGGCGCCGGAGGGAGCGGGAGGATGGGCAACGCGGGGGAGGGGAGACACGCTCCTGCCTGGCCGGTGGCCGCTGCAGAAACAGCTTCTTCTGCCCCAGAGAATCACAGAAGTGCCCAGGTTGGAAGGGACCTTTCAGACCATGGAGGCCAACCATGGACCCAAAACTGCCCAAACCATCACTGTACCATGTCCCCAAAACCCCTGTCCCCAAAACCCCACGTCCCCAAACCCCACGTCCCCAAAACCCATGTCCCCAAAACCCTGTGTCCCCAAAACTCCATGTCCCCAAAACCCCACGTCCCCCTCCTTCCCATGGACCCTTTTCCATGCCGTCACCCTCACCCTTCCCTCTTCTCCTTCTCCTTCGCAGCCCATCATCCAGCCCCCGCCACAGCAGGGTCACCCGGAGCAGGTGGGACAGGACCGCTCCAGGCGGGGTTGGGACATCTCCGGAGAAGGACACTCTCTAGGCGCCGTGTCCCAAAGCTCCGTCACCCTCCGAGTGAAATGTTCCTTATTTCCCGTGTCCCGCTTTGTCCCCGTTGTCCCTTGTCCTATCACTGGGCACCACCAAGCAGAATCCGGCCCCGTCCTCCTGCCCCCCGCCCTGTAGCTATTGAGGAACATTCACAAATGGCAGCGGTTGATGATCTCAAACGTCTTTTCCAACCCAAACGATTCCAGGATTCCATGATTTCCTGTCTTCAGGGGGGTCGACTGCGGGGGGACCATTCCCGGGGGGCACCGGAGGGTCCCCAGGGCAGCGGGACACGAGTGGGGCCGATGGGCGCTGGCGTCCCGGGGCTGGGAGCTGCCAACAGGGAAACTGGGAGAACCGGGAGAAACCGGAGAGCGGGCGAGTGGGGTCCCATTGCGGATACTGGGGGGAGCGAGTGAGGTCCCAGTGCAGATACTGGAGGGCACAAGGGGCGTGTATGGGCCAGGGGGAGTCCTATGGGGCACAGCCGATGTCTGGGGGGGGGGGATCTATGGGGCAGAAGGGGCGTCTATGGGGCGAGGAGTCTCTGGGGTTGGGGTTTCTATGGGATGCAGGGGGCATCCGTGGGGTGGGGGGAGATCTATGGAGGCCAAGGAGCATCTATGGGGTGGGAGAATCTATGGGGCACAGGGGTACGTATGGGGTGGGGGGAGATCTGTGGGGCACAGCCCCCCGTCACCCCGCCCCCCGCTGAGGGCACACTCACCCGCGAGGCTGCAGCCCAGCTGCCCGCTGTGACACACCGAGTGCACACCGTGACACACCAAGTGCCGGCTGTGAGACACCGAGTGCACACCGTGACACACCGGGTGCCGGCTGTGACACACCGAGTGCACACCGTGACACACCGGGTGCCGGCTGTGAGACACCGAGTGCACACTGTGACACACCGAGTGCACACTGTGACACACCGAGCTCACACTGTGACACACCGAGTGCACACTGTGACACACCGAGTGCACACTGTGACACACCGAGTGCCGGCTGTGACACACCGAGTGCACACTGTGACACACCGAGTGCACACTGTGACACACCGAGTGCCGGCTGTGAGACACCGAGTGCACACTGTGACACACCGAGTGCACACTGTGACACACCGAGTGCCGGCTGTGACACACCGAGTGCACACTGTGACACACCGAGTGCCGGCTGTGACACACCGAGTGCACACTGTGACACACCGAGTGCTCACTGTGACACACCGAGTGCACACTGTGACACACCGAGCTCACACTGTGACACACCGAGTGCCGGCGGTGACACACCGAGTGCTCACTGTGACACACCGAGTGCTCACTGTGACACACCGAGTGCAGGCTGTGACACACCGAGCTCACACTGTGACACACCGAGTGCCGGCTGTGACACACCGAGTGCACACTGTGACACACCGAGTGCTCACTGTGACACACCGAATGCACACTGTGACACACCGAGTGCACACTGTGACACACCGAGTGCACACTGTGACACACCGAGTGCCCGCTGTGACACACCGAGTGCCGGCTATGACACACCGAGCACCCGATTTGAAACACCGAGTGCTCACCTTCATACACCAAGTGCACACTGTGATACACCGAGTGCTCACCTTGACACACCGAGCTCACACTGTGACAAACCGAGTGCCCGCTGTCACACACCGAGTGCTGGCTGTGACACACCGAATGCCCGCTGTGACACACCGAGTGCCGGCTGTGAGATATCAAGTGCCGGGTGACACACCGAGTGCCAGTTGTGACACATCGAGTGCTCACTCTGACACACCGAGCGTTCAGCTTGACACACTGAGTGCCGGCTGTGACACACCGAGTGCTCACTGTGACACACCGAGTGCCGGCTGTGACACACCGAGTGCACACTGTGACACACCGAATGCCGCCTGTGACACACCCGAGATGCACAATGTGACACACCGAGTGCCCGCTCTGAGACACCGAGTGCCCGCTGTGACACACCGAGTGCCTGCTGTGACACACCGAGTGCCGGCTGTGACACACCGTTTGCCCGCTGTGACACACCGAGTGCTCACTGTGACACACCGAGTGCCGGCTGTGACACACCGAGTGCCCACTGTGACACACCGAGTGCACACTGTGACACACCGAGTGCTCCCTGTGACACACCGAGTGCTCACTGTGACACACCGAGTGCCCGCTGTGACACACCGAGTGCCGGCTGTGAGATATCAAGTGCCGGGTGTGACACACCGAGTGCTCACCTTAAGACACCGAGTGCTGGCTGCGACACACCGAGTGCCCACTGTGACACAGCGAGTGCCGGCTGTGACACACTGAGTGCTCACTGTGACACACCGAGTGCTCACTGTGACACACCGAGTGCCGGCTGTGACACACAGAGTGCACGCTCTGACACACCGAGTGCCGGCTGTGACACACAGAGTGCACGCTCTGACACACCGAGTGCCCACTGTGACAAACCGAGTGCACACCTTGACACACGGAGTACTCACTGTGACACACCGAGTGCCGGCTGTGACACACCGAGTCCTCGCGGTGACACACCGAGTGCCGGCTGTGACACACCGAGTGCTCACTGTGACACACCGAGTGCACACTGTGACATACCGATTGCACACTGTGACACACTGAGTGCCGGCTGTGACACACCGAGTGCACACTATGACACACCGAGTGCCCGCTGTGACACACTAAGTGCTCACTGTGACACACCGAGCACACACTGTGACACACTGAGTGCCGGCTGTGACACACCGAGTGCACACTATGACACACCGAGTGCCCGCTGTGACACACTGAGTGCCCACTGTGACACACCGGGCACACATTGTGACACACCGATTCCCCGCTGTGACACACCGAGTCCCGGCTCTGACACACCGAGTGCACACTGTCACACACTGAGTGCCGGCTGTGACACACCGACTCCTCGCTGTGACACACCGAGTGCCGGCTGCGACACATCGAGTGCACACTGTGACACACCAAGTGCTCACTGTGACACACCGAGTGCCAGCTGTGACACACCGAGTGCTCACTATGACACACCGAGTGCCGGCTGTGACACACCGAGTGCACACTGTGACACACCGAGTGCTCACTATGACACACCGAGTGCCGGCTGTGACACACCGAGTGCTCACTATGACACACCGAGTGCACACCTTGACACACCGAATGCACACTGTGACACACCGGGCACACATTGTGACACACCGATTCCCCGCTGTGACACACCGAGTCCCGGCTCTGACACACCGAGTGCACACTGTCACACACTGAGTGCCGGCTGTGACACACCGACTCCTCGCTGTGACACACCGAGTGCCGGCTGCGACACATCGAGTGCACACTGTGACACACCAAGTGCTCACTGTGACACACCGAGTGCCAGCTGTGACACACCGAGTGCTCACTATGACACACCGAGTGCCGGCTGTGACACACCGAGTGCTCACTATGACACACCGAGTGCCCACTGTGACACACCGAGTGCCGGCTGTGACACACTGAGTGCTCACTGTGACACACCGAGTGCCGGCTGTGACACACCGAGTGCTCACTATGACACACCGAGTGCCCACTGTGACACACCGAGTGCACGCTGTGACACACCGAGTGCTCACTGTGACACACCGAGTGCCGGCTGTGACACACCGAGTGCACGCTGTGACACACCGAGGAGCCGCTGTGACACACCAAGTAGGTGCTGTGACACACCGAGTGCCGGCTCTGAGACACCGAGTGCTCACTGTGACACACCGAGTTGCGGCTGTGACACACCGAGTGCTCACTGTGACACACCGAGCACACATTGTGACACACCGACTGCCCGCTGTGACACACCGAGTGCCGGCTCTGAGACATCGAGTGCCGGCTGTGACACACCGAGTGCCCGCTGTGACACACCGAGTGCTCACCTTGACACACCACGTGCTCACTGTGACACACCAAGTGCTGGCTGTGACACACCGATTGCACACTGTGACACACCAAGTGCTCACTGTGACACACCGAGTGCCGGCTGTGAAACACCGAGTGCTCACTGTGACACACCGAGTGCCCACTGTGAAACACCGAGTGCTCCCTGTGACACACCGAGTGCCGGCTGTGACACACCGATTGCACACTGTGACACACCAAGTGCTCACTGTGACACACCGAGTGCCGGCTGTGAAACACCGAGTGCTCACTGTGACACACCGAGTGCCCACTGTGAAACACCGAGTGCTCCCTGTGACACACCGAGTGCCGGCTGTGACACACCGATTGCACACTGTGACACACCAAGTGCTCACTGTGACACACCGAGTGCCGGCTGTGAAACACCGAGTGCTCACTGTGACACACCGAGTGCCCACTGTGAAACACCGAGTGCTCACTGTGACACACCGAGTGCCGGCTGTGACACACCGAGTGCTCACTGTGACACACCGAGTGCCGGCTGTGAAACACCGAGTGCACACTGTGACACACCGAGTGCCTGCTGTGACACACCGAGTGCACACTGTGACACACCGAATGCCGCCTGTGACACACCGAGTGCACAATGTGACACACCGAGTGCCCGCTCTGAGACACCGAGTGCCGGCTGTGACACACCGAGTGCCTGCTGTGACACACTGAGTGCCGGCTGTGACACACCGTTTGCCCGCTGTGACACACCGAGTGCTCACTGTGACACACCGAGTGCCGGCTGTGACGCACCGAGTGCCCACTGTGACACACCGAGTGCACACTGTGACACACCGAGTGCCCACTGTGACACACCAAGTGCCCGCTGTGACACACCGAGTGCTCACTGTGACACACCGAGTGCTCACTGTGACACACTGAGTGCACACCTTGACACACCGAGTGCACGCTGTGACACACCGAGTGCACACTCTGACACAACGAGTGCACACTGTGACACACCGAGTGCCGACTGTGAAACACCGAGTCCTCGCTGTGACACACCGAGTGCCCGATGTGATACACCGCATTCTCACTGTGACACACTGAGTGCACACTGTGTCACACAGCGTGCCCGCTGTGAGACACCGAGTGCACACTCTGACACACCAAGTGCCGGCTGTGACACACCGAGTGCCGGCTGTGAGACACCGAGTGCACACTGTGACACACCAAGTGCCGGCTGTGACACACCGAGTGCCCGCTGTGAGACACCGAGTGCACACTCTGACACACCGAGTGCTCACTGTGACACACCGAGTGCCGGCTGTGACACACCGAGTGCACACTGTGACACACCGAGTGCTCACTGTGACACACCGAGTGCACACTGTGACACACCGAGTGCACACCTTGACACACCGATTGCTCACTGTGACACAGCGAGTGCCGGCTGTGACACACCGAATGCACACTGTGACACACCAATTGCCTGCTGTGACACACCGAGTGCCGGCTGTGACACACCGAGTGCCCTGCTCTGAGACACCGAGTGCTCACTGTGACACACCGTGCACAATTCAGCGCTGGGTGACTTGGCTGTCCAACAAATAACGCAGAAAGCAGAAGCCATCAAAATGAAAATCTTCCAGGTGGCTGCCTGCTCTTTGGGCATTTCCAAAGCAAATATTGCAGTCAGGCGCCTTAAATCCTTTCACGACTGAGCCACAAGCGATCCCTTCTTTAGAGTTAGTGTCTCGTGAAGATGCAACCTTCTCCCTAAGCCTCGGAAATGCCATCTAATGTCAACGAGGGATCTGAGCCGTTTACGGTTCTCGTGTGTGACTTCTCAGCGCACCCTCCGTTCCCTCTTCTCAGGCGGATGGCCCCGGACAGGCTTTCTTCCGAGCCGGGACAGGAGCCTGTCCCATCACGGGGACACGGCCAGCGACACCTCAGTTCCGCTGAAACTCGGGCAAACCTGCCGACTGACTTCCAAAACCCCATCCAGGTTTTTACCACCAGCCTTTGATTGGCACCTCGTGTCTCCTAAAAAAATAACCCCCCCTCCCGACCTCAGGGACCGAGGACTCAAACCGAGCACTGTTTTACTTTGGGAGGTGGGACGTGGGCTGCTGGGTGGGTTAGGAAGGGACCGGCCGTTGGGAAGCGCAGCGTGGTGGCTGGAATTCCCGTGGCACGGAGCAGAGGATGAGGTTAGAGAGGAACGTGCCGGCCTTACAGAGCATCCGTGGATTTGCCGGGATAACGTCGGTGTCCCAGGAGCTCAGCACAGGCAGTGAGTCCAACACCTTCGATGCCGCCGTGGCTCAGTGCGGCCGGTGGATTTGCTGCTCGTCACACACGGTTCCTTCTGCCATCAAGAGAGACCCGTAGGTCTGTGCTGCACCTCCCGATGGAGACCTCACTGGTCCCGTCTCCTCCCAGTGGCAGCTCACACCATCAGACTGCTGGTCCCCTCGCTCCGCAGAAATCAGTCAGTCGCTCTCTGTGCCGGTCTTCATCTGCCCCGAGAGCCGTGTGCGTCTGCAGGGAGGAAAACCTGGGGGCCCTGAGCTCCTCGAGCCAAAAATGCCCCTCTCCACCCGGAACCCGTCCCCGCCGACAGAGGTCCCAGCTCTTCCCTCTGCTCTTCGGGGCACTCGCGCCCTTGAAGAGAGCCGCGATGGCCGATTGCGGGGGTGTCACGACGGCAGCGACCAGGTCCATGGATGCCGGGTTGCTGGAAAAGGTCTGGCCCGGCTTGAGCGCCTTCTGCCGGCGGCTCTCCCCGCTGGGAGCGGAGCCCGGGCCAGTTGTGACCGACCCCACGCCGTCGCTGCCCCACACCGCCCCGAGGATGCTGCCCAGGGCCCCCGGGGTGGCGGCGGTTGGGCTGGGGGGTGAAGGAGACCAGCCTGGGAGAGCCAGGGCCAGCGCGGGGCAGGCTGGGGGAGAGGGGAGAGGACGCGGCGCCCCTGGGGAGGCAGCTCCATCAGCCCGGCGGCTCGGACCCCCCTCCCGCAGGACTCCCCTGCCCCCAGGCTGCCCCGAGGAGAGCAGCCCCCCGGCTGCCCGGCTGCTCCCCCGGCACCGCCCTGTCGCGGGCGGAGGGATCAACTGCACTCGTACGGGAGAAGCAGGGAAATGTTTATTAATATAAACCACTCATTCACCAAAGTTAGTAGTGAACGCGACGGTGTTTTACGAGATTTACGAGACAAGGTGCACCTGATCATTTACTGCACAGGGGCCAGGGGCAGACAAGCCGTTGGGGAGACTCTCCCGCTGAGCCACGAGGCTCGGAAAGGGTCCCCTGGCTTTCCAAACCCCTTCTCCGAGAGGAGTCGAGGTGCAGCAGGATCCAGCCCTAGTCCCAGACCTGGCCAACGGTTTATGTCTCAAGGATTGTATCTGCGCCATCAATCCTTTACATCACGTAGCTGAGATTTCAAAGTTCACATGCCGTTAGTCACCTACCGAGGATCTGTCGCGGCAAGGCATCTCCCAGCCTCGAGGAGCAGAGCCCTGAGCGCGCGTCCCCGCTCCAGGGGGGACCCTGGCGCGCAGCCGCTGCCGCAGGAGAGCTGCGGGGGCTCCTGGGCTGCCCACTATCCACAGAGTGAGAGAAGTGACCTACAGTCGCATTTGCACGGGAACAAAACACCTCGGTCCCCGCTGCAGACAGTGTTTGGCTGTTGCCAGCCATCCCCCAAAGTCCAGGTGCAACTCATCACAGCTCCCGCTGATGGTTATGGCTTGAGCAGGAGCCAGGGGGAAGGGGAAAAGGGAGGTCCCCCTGCCTCTGGGCACCAGCCTGTCCCCGGGGAAGGAGGGACCCCGGTGCTGGGGTGCCCCAGGACCCGCTGCTTCCCACTGCCCCCAGCACCGCCCTCCTCGAGGGGCTCTGCCCGCGGCTGGGAGCGGAGGGCGCCCCGGCCGCTGTAGCCCCCACCATTCTGCCCCTGACCGGGCTCCGGGGAAGCCGCGCGGGGGCTGAAGGGCTCTGTGTGCCGCGGGGCACAGGCAGGTGTCAGAGATGCTGCGGGACAGGGGGCTCCGTGCCCGCAATCAGCGCTGGGGGGCTGCCTGGGGACGAGCCGAGGCTTCATCGCGTCCCTCTGAATGGCCACATCCAGGGCCAGCACTGGCCCCGGCTGAGGATGCTGGAGGGGACGAGGGCCTTTGGCCAGTGGTGGCCAAGCCCTGGCGGGGATCGGAGCCAGCGCCGCACTGGGGACAGAGCACTGGGACCCTCTCTTGGGACCCCGGAGCCGTGGGGGGACAGGGCGTCCCCAGGCAGCGGCAGGGCAAGGCCCAGGGCAGGGGACAGTCCCCTCTGCCCAGGGGGGGCCGTGGCTGGGAACGGCACCGGTTTGGGTCCCGCACAGCCCAGGGAATGGCGGGGGCTGGAGCTGGGCTCGGCCACCCCCAGGCACGTCCCCCGAGCCGAGCCCCCCCCTCCCCGTGCCCAGCACCCACCAGTGCTCCCCAGTGCCCCCAGTGCCTGAAGGTCCTGCCGTCCCCATGGCCCTCCCCCCTCCCGCGTTCCCTCATCCCAGGGTCCCTGGCGCCCAAGAAGAGGGGTCGGTCCCAGCCCCCGGCTTTACCCGAGGGGCTGGGAGGGGGCAGAGATATTCCTGCCCTGAGACCCCTGGTTGGAGGCTGGGGTCACCCCTGGGGGTCCTGGAGGGAAAGACTGGTCTGGGGGTGAGGGACAGGGGGAGATGGGGGTCTGGGGGTGAGGGACAGGGGGGGACGGGGGTCTCGAGGTGAGGGACGTGGGGAGATGGGGGTCTGGGGGTGAGGGACAGGGGGAGATGGGGGTCTGGGGGTGAGGGACACGGGGGGATGGGGGTCTGGGGGTGAGGGACGGGGGAGATGGGGGACTGGGGGTGAGGGATGGGGGAGATGGGGGTCTGGGGGTGAGGGACACGGGGGGATGGGGGTCTGGGGGTGAGGGACGGGGGGGGATGGGGGTCTGGGGGTGAGGGACGGGGGAGATGGGGGTCTGGGGGTGAGGGACGGGGGGAGATGGGGGTCTGGGGGTGAGGGGCACGGGGGGATGGGGGGGTCTGGCTTTGGGGGCTGTTGGAGGATGGTCTCATGATGGAGCAGTGGGTCATCGCCGTTGGGTGTCCGGCTGTCGGGGGGCTCCGTCCGCCCCCTCTGGCCGCCCCCCAGTGCCGGGGCCCTTCCCTGCCCAGCCGCCCCGTGCCGACGCTGGACCCGTGCCAGGACGGAGGTGACTCTGTGCCAGGGCTGGGCCCGTGGCCAGGGCCGGTGTCTCTGCCAAGCCCGGCTTTGCCCCGGGGGCTGTCGGGTGGGGAGGGGCAAGGAGGAGTCCTGAGGGGCATAAATGTGCCCCTTCGCCTTCTCCGGCTGCACCCAGGACTCTCCACACCGCAGAGGAAGATGAAGGTGGCGGTGCTCAGCGTGGCCCTGCTCTTCACCATCCTGCTGTGCACCCCGGAGGATGCTCAGGTGGGTCCCCAGCGCCGTGGGATGGGGCTGGGCTGCGGGACGCCAGCTCCGCCGTGGCGGGAAGTGGCCACGGGGAGCACAAAAGCCCTTGGCTCGGCCTCTCGTCTTGGTGCCCCCACATCCCCCCCCCCACCCCCGGCACCTCCGAATCCCGGCCTTTCGCGCCCCTCTGACGTCTCCTCCCGGGGATCTGCTCCGTGTCCAACCTTTCCATCGTTGCCAAGGCCTTTCTTTCCCGCTTTCCCCTCAGCCCTTTGCCTTTCGTCCCCCTCCGCAGCCGTGTCCCCACAGCCCCTTCCCTCCCCGCCACTCCCAACCCCCCCGTCCCCTCATCATGCTCCTTCTGCCCCCACCAACCCCCGCCTGAAATCCCCGCGTCCCCTCCGCTCGGGCTCCTTCCCTCTCCCGTCCATCCCGCGCCATCCTGTCCCTTCGGAGCCCCCGGCCCCGTCCCTCGGGGTCCCGCCCGTTGCCCCCGCACCCGATCCCTGCGTCCCCGCCACCCCCACCCCCGTCCTCTTTGGGGCTCCCAAATTCCTCGCGGTTTCTCTGCCTCCACCCCCAGCCCCGGCCCTTGCGTGAGCCGGTGCCCAGGTGACACCCGGGGGGACGGGGCTGGGGGGCAGCAGAAGGCATTTTCCTGGGAAGCCTTGGGGCCGGGGAGACCGGGGACGCCTGTGTCGTCCCCCCCAGCCCCGCCACGGTCCCATCCAGACCACCCCGTGCTCTTTCTCCCCAGGCCTTCGAAGCCAGCGGAGGTTACTGCATAGGGGTAAGTACTGGGTGGGCTTGGAGGGCGCCCAGTCTGCGCAACTGGGGGGCCATTTGCTCCCCCCGTTGCTTGCTGGGACTGGGGACATCCCAGTGACCAGGGCCATCCCACGGTCTCTCCGCAGGGGGGAATTGGCTTCGGGCGAGTGAAGAGGGCTATGGTAGGTACCACGAGATTTGCTGCCCCCAGACCCTCCCTCCCACGGCCACCGCACTCCAGAGCATCCCAGTGCGCCCCAGTACACCCCAGTGCAAGCCCAGGGACCACCTGTGCCCCCTGGTGTTTTCCCAGGGAGACCCCCTTCCCCAGGTCCCCGGTCATTCCCGTCCACCCCATTACAGCCCTGTAGACCCCAGTGCAGCCCAGCATGCCCCAGTTCACCGCCACGCACCCACGTGGGCCCCTTCCCCGAGACGCCCGCGGCTTTCTCTGACCCCAGCCAAACTCACGGACCCCAGTTCCTGCACTGGGACCCCGCTCCCTCCCACCAGTATCTGCATTGGGACCCCACTCACTCCCCAGTATCTGCACTGGGACCCCACTCCCTCCCACCAGTATCTGCACTGGGACCCCACTCCCTCCCACCAGTATCTGCACTGGGACCCCACTCCCTCTCCCCAGTATCTGCACTGGGACCTCGCTCCCTCCCACCAGTATCTGCACTGGGACCCCACTCACCCCCCAGTATCTGCACTGGGACCCCACTCCCTCCCACCAGTATCTTCAGTAGGACCCCACTCACTCCCCAGTATCTGCACTGGGACCCCACCAGGCACTCCAGTGTCTGCACTGGGACCCCACTCAACACTCCAGTATCTGCACTGGGACCCCCCTCACCCCCGGGCCCCCCGGTGCTTTCCCAGCACCCCCCAGCGCACCCCTGACCCCCCTGTCTCCCCAGGGCCCCACGGCTGAGAAGCTGGTGGCGCTGGCGCGCCAGAGGCGCATGGCAGAGCTGGCTGATGCCTAGGTGAGCAGCGCCGCGGCGTCGCCAGCCCCACAGAGGGGCCTGGGCCCCAGGGGATCCCAGAGCCCTCGGAGCCGGGACCACCGTGGCTCTGGGAGAGGGGAGCCGAGGGGACGTCCAGGACGCGCGTCCCAGGGCCGGCGGGACAGAGCTGCTGCCCTGCCTTTCCCTGCGCCCGGGCTGGGTTTTAGGGCCCGTCCGGGTCCCCGCCTCGGCCAGGCAGGGGCTCCGGTGCCATCCCGACCCCCGGGATCCCCACGAGGGCTGGGCAGGGCTCCGGGAGATTTCGGGGCATCCCCGGGTAACGACACGCTGGGCGAGGGGCTGTGGGTGCCCCGGGGGCCTCCGCAGAGCCAGGTCCTGCCCTGGGTGCGTGGGGGGCTCCGGTTCCCTTCTCCTTCCCCAGGGCTCTGCAGAGGGACGGTGGGGACGCGGCCGCGCTCCTGCCCCGGCGCACGCCGGGGGTCTCACTTTGGGCTCTGTCTTCCAGGACTGGAACCGGTGGTGACGCCCTCGTCCTGTCCCCCTCCAGCGGCATGAGGAGATGATCATCCCTGGATGGCCCCCCCGACCCCCGGGAGCCCGTGACCGTTTCCCTCTCGTGATCAATAAACTCCTTCAGCAAAGCTTCGCTCCGCATCTGTGTGTGTGTGTCCCCCCGCGTCCCCTCTCCGTGTGGTGCGGGGCAGGAGAGGAGCGTGGAGGGACAGCCCGGACCTCTGGGTCCCTGCCACGCTCGGGGAGGGGTGGCAGTTCCCTGCCCCACGGACTCAGCCCTCCGGGGGTCCCAGGCCATTTCGGAGCCCCACGCTGGGCCATCTGCCTTCCTGGACCCCCAGCCCACCCCCTGCCCTGGGGCATGGCAGGTCGGGGAGGCACACTGGGAACCCAGAGAATCCCCCAGGGATTTGTGACCCGGCTCCATCCCCGTGGGAGCACGAGGAGCCGCTTCCCTGGCGCTGAGCCTCGGTGGGTCTTCTCCGGTGTCCGGGAGCCGGGTTTGGCGCCGGCTGCGGTCGGAACTGCCCCGGAAAGGCTGCTCTGAGGGGCCCTGGGGGGCTGGAGGCGGCCAACGGGGCCAGACCTTCTCAGGAGAGGAGGGGGCCGGGGAAAGATGGGTCACAGGACGGAAACGCCGCCATGGAATCGTTACGGGCAGCCCTCGGGAGAGCGCTCCGTGGGAGCCGGGCTGGGACCCGCTCCTCGTCCCTGCGCTGCGCTTCTCCTGCCTCTCCCAGGCCCTCGCCCTGCTGACGCCTGAGCTCACAACCTCTCCCGGAAATTCCCCTCCGGTTTTGGGGGGAAATTCCCTCATTTTTGGGGGGCGGGGAAGGGCTGGCGCTCGCTGCGTCTCTCCCTTTAGTCCCCGAGGCAGCGCCTCTCCCTGGGCTGTGGGGGCCACACGCCTCTCCCCAGCGCTGCTCATCCGCCACGTCTGGCTCAGGGATGGGGCCTGGGACCGAGCATTCCGCAGGGAAAAGCGTCTTGGTGTCGACACACCACGAGAGGAAGGACAAATTCCTGCTGGATTCCGGAGAGAGACCCAACCATTGGAGGAGTCCTTTCTTCTCCAGCTGCCTGCAGCCCACCTTGAGACGCGTCCCCGGGGACCAGCCGTACCCGGGGGGGAGGGGAGCGGGGCAGGGCCCTGGCTCCACCGGCGGCTGTGGCACTCGCCAGGGTGGCCGGGAGAACCCTGCTGCCCAGGCGCCGGAGGGAGCGGGAGGATGGGCAACGCGGGGGAGGGGAGACACGCTCCTGCCTGGCCGGTGGCCGCTGCAGAAACAGCTTCTTCTGCCCCAGAGAATCACAGAAGTGCCCAGGTTGGAAGGGACCTTTCAGACCATGGAGGCCAACCATGGACCCAAAACTGCCCAAACCATCACTGTACCATGTCCCCAAAACCCCTGTCCCCAAAACCCCACGTCCCCAAAACCCCACGTCCCCAAAACCCCACGTCCCCAAAACCCTGTGTCCCGAAAAACCCGTGTCCCCAATACCCCACGTTCCCAAAAACCCACGTCCCCAAAGCTCCATGTCTCCAAAACCCCACGTCCCCCTCCTTCCCATGGACCCTTTTCCATGCCGTCACCCTCACCCTTCCCTCTTCTCCTTCTCCTTCGCAGCCCATCATCCAGCCCCCGCCACAGCAGGGTCACCCGGAGCAGGTGGGACAGGACCGCTCCAGGCGGGGTTGGGACATCTCCGGAGAAGGACACTCTCTAGGCGCCGTGTCCCAAAGCTCCGTCACCCTCCGAGTGAAATGTTCCTTATTTCCCGTGTCCCGCTTTGTCCCCGTTGTCCCTTGTCCTATCACTGGGCACCACCAAGCAGAATCCGGCCCCGTCCTCCTGCCCCCCGCCCTGTAGCTATTGAGGAACATTCACAAATGGCAGCGGTTGATGATCTCAAACGTCTTTTCCAACCCAAACGATTCCAGGATTCCATGATTTCCTGTCTTCAGGGGGGTCGACTGCGGGGGGACCATTCCCGGGGGGCACCGGAGGGTCCCCAGGGCAGCGGGACGCGAGTGGGGCCGATGGGCGCTGGCGTCCCGGGGCTGGGAGCTGCCAACGGGGAAACTGGGAGAACCGGGAGAAACCGGAGAGCGGGCGAGTGGGGTCCCATTGCGGATACTGGGGGGAGCGAGTGAGGTCCCAGTGCAGATACTGGAGGGCACAAGGGGCGTGTATGGGCCAGGGGGAGTCCTATGGGGCACAGCCGATGTCTATGGGGGGGGGGATCTATGGGGCACAAGGGGCGTCTATGGGGCGAGGAGTCTCTGGGGTTGGGGTTTCTATGGGATGCAGGGGGCATCCGTGGGGTGGGGGGAGATCTATGGAGGCCAAGGAGCATCTATGGGGTGGGAGAATCTATGGGGCACAGGGGTACGTATGGGGTGGGGGGAGATCTGTGGGGCACAGCCCCCCGTCACCCCGCCCCCCGCTGAGGGCACACTCACCCGCGAGGCTGCAGCCCAGCTGCCCGCTGTGACACACCAAGAGCACACCGTGACACATGGAGTGCCGGCTGTCACACACCGAGTGCCGGCTGTGACACACCGAGTGCACACTGTGACACACCGAGTGCCCACTGTGACACACCGAGTGCTCACTGTGACACACCGAGTGCCAGCTGTGACACACCGAGTGCCGGCTGTGACACACCGAGTGCTCACTGTGACACACCGAGTGCTCCCTGTGACACACCGAGTGCTCACTGTGACACACCGAGTGCTCACTGTGACACACCGAGTGCACACCTTGACACACTGAGTGCCGGCTGTGACACACCGAGTGCTCACTGTGACACACCGAGCTCACACTGTGACACACCGAGTGCTCACTGTGACACACCGAGTGCCGGCTGTGACACACCGAGTGCACGCTGTGACACACCGAGTGCTCACTGTGACACACCGAGTGCCGGCTGTGACACACCGAGTGCCGGCTGTAACACACCGAGTGCTCACTGTGACACACCGAGCGCACACTGTGACACACCGAGTGCACACTGTGACACACCGAGTGCTCACTGTGACACACCGAGTGCCGGCTGTGACACACCGAGTGCCGGCTGTGACACACCGAGTGCTCACTGTGACACACCGAGCTCACACTGTCACACACCGAGTGCAGCCCCCCCCCCCCCTTTGCACACGCCCGGGGGCAGAGGGCCCTGTCTCGCTCTCACCGGCGGGCACGAGGCCGCCTCGCACACGCGCTGCCGCAGCCTCCCGCGCGCACGGGCGCCGTTACACGCTGAGGGGGAGTGGGACCCCCGCCGGGCGCACGCGCAGCCGCTCCTGGCGGACGCGCGCTCATTCACAGCCCGCCGGCCGCCGCTCTTGTCGCACGCGCAGTCCCTCCGGGCGGGCGCGCGCGCGCTCCCGCATCGCTCACGGGCGCTAGCTCACAGCGCGCGCGCACCCCCCGAGACCGCACCGCGGGGCTCAGCATCCTCAACTCCCGCCGCTCCGGGCCCTCCCCGCACCGCCGTAACCACCAGCCGCCACCAACCCCGCACCCCTCAGTACGCACCACTCTAACAACGACAGCGCGTTCCCCGCCCCGCGACGGGGTCACCCACCACGGCCCTCAAAGCCACGGCGACACCCCCAGCCCCCTTCCTCCGCTCCGCGCGCACTCTCGTGACAGCCTCCCCATAGTCACCCCCCCACCCTCTTCCCTCACCCCCCTCCCCATCCCCAAAATCCCCTCCTTCCCCGCTCCCACGCGCTCCCAGCCTGCCCCGCGGCTCCTATTTGCATGAGGGGCGGGGCCACCGCTCCGCTCCCGCGCCCTGGCGCGCCGGCGCTTTCCCGCGCTAAAACCTTTAATTTCTCAGCACGGAGCTGGAAGGGGGGGGGGGGGGTTCGGGGGCACGGGGCGGGGGGGGGGGGGTCAGGGCATATTGGGGACCCCCGGGGGGGTTCGGGGGGGGACGGACGCCCCCCCCGGGGGTCAGAGGGCTCTTCTCCTGCAGCCCAGAATGGAGACCATCAGCAGCACCTCGGTGACAGCAGGGGGGACACTGGGGGGGGGATGAGGGGTGTCAGTGGGGTGGGGGGGGGACACACGCCCCCAAAAAAGCCCCACCCCCCCCTCCCCCCCGACCCACCTGCAGAGGCCGAAGAGGAGCCAGAAGGAGCCGCTGTCCCAGCCCTCCAGCAGGGCCAGGGCCAGGCCCAGGGTGGCCACCACGTGGGCCCCCAGCGCTGCCCCACGTCAGGGAAAATCACCCCAAAAATGGGGGTGGCGGCCGGACCCCCCCCCCCCAGGCACCCACCACAGGGAGGAATTGGGGGAATCCCCCCCCCCGGGCCTGGCGGGGCCCCCCGAGACCTTTGGGGGGGGAGGAACCTCCCTGATGGCAGCCCGCCCGGTTTTGGGGTGTCTCCCCCCCATTTCGGGGATCCCCCCCATTTCCGACCCCCCCCACACGTTTTGGGGTCCCCCCGTTTTTTGCCCCCCCCCCCCATGTCAGGCCCTGTCCCCCCCAGTGTTTCGCCCCCCTCCCCCCCCATTTCGGGGTCCCCCCGTTTCAGGGCCTCCCCCGGTTTTGGGGTCTCTCGCATTTCAGGGTCCCCCCGCGGTTTGGGTTTGGGGTCCCCCATTTCGGACCCCCCCCCCGTTTTAGGCCCCCCCCAGTTTTAGGGCCCCCCATTTTTAGGGTGTCCCCCCGGGTTTTGGGGTTCCCCCCCCGGGTCTGGGCCCCCCCAGGATACAGAAGAGGCTCTGCCCGGGCCGGAACATGGAGACCCCCAAGAAGAACCCGACGAACTCGACCCCCAGCAGCCCCAGGGCCCCCCCCCAGGGCCCCCCCCCAGCCTGCGGGGACACGGGGGGGTCGGGGGGGGGCACGGGGATCCCCCCGCGGGGGACACGGGGGGCAGCAAGATACCCGAGGGGGGGGGTGGGGGCAGGGGGAGACCCTTGGGGGGGGACACGCTGGGGGGGACGGACACGGGGACCCCCACTGGGGACATGGGGGGCAGCGAGATACGCGGGGGGGGGGGGCAGGGGGGAGCAGGGACACCCTGGGTGGGGGGGACAGGGGGACCCCCTACGGGGGGCACGGGGGGGGCAGGGGTACACCCTGGGGGGGGGGACACATGGAGACCCCCCAGTGGGGGCACGAGTGGGTCGGGGGGGGGGGGGGGGGGGGGGGCGCCCCACGGGGGACAGGAGGGGACATGGGGGGCACCAAGATGGTGGGGGGGGTGGGGGGAGACACGGGGGGGGGCACACGGGAATCCCCCATGGGGAACATGGGGGGGCACTGAGATCCCAGGGGGCGGGGGGGGACGGGGGGGGGGGGAGGGACACCCTCGAGGGGGGGACACGGGGAGCCCTCATGGGGAGGGGGGTCAGGGACACCCTGGGAGGGGGACACGGCGGGGGGGGGGGGTGCGTGGGTGCCCCAGCCCCGGCCTCACCACCGCTGGGCGCGGGCGTATTCCTCCGCCGAAAAGTCAGGGGGCAGCGAGGCCCGGACGGGGGGGTCCTGGTGGGGGGGGGACACGGGTGTCCGGGGGGGGACACGGACACAGACACCCCCCCGGGGGGACCCCAGTGTGGGTGGCCCGTCCCCGGGGGGTGGGGACACGAGTGGAGGCGTGTGGAGGCGTGTGGACACGTGTGCAGCCACGTGTGGAGGCCTGTGGGGGTGTGTGAACATGCGTAGACAGGTGGGGAGGTGAATGGACACGCGTGTGGACACGTGTGGAGGCGTGTGGAGGTGTGTGAACTTGTCTGTGGACATGCATGGTGGCGTGTGGCGGGGTCTGGAGTTGTGTGGACACGTGTGTGGACATGTGTGGATGCGTGTGGGCACGTGTGGAAGCCTGTGTGGGTGTGTGGACACGTGTGGACATGCATGTGGACACGCGTGGAGGCGTGTGGAGGCATGTGAGCACACGTGTGAACATGAGTGGTGGCGTGTGGGGGTGTGTGGACACCTGCAGACATGTGGGGAGGTGAATGCACGTGTGTGGACACGAGTGGATGCGTGTGGGCACGTGTGGAGGCAGGAGTGGAAGCCTGTGTGGGTGTGTGGACACGTGTGGAGGTGTGTGAACATGCGTGTGGACATGAGACATGAATGGTGGCGTGTGGACATGAATGGTGGCGTGTGGACACGTGTGTGGACACGCGTGGATCCGTGTGACGTCATGAGCGCAGGGGTGTTGACGCGTGTGCTGGCGTGTGGACGCGTGTCCCCATCTCCCCCCCCGTGTTCCCGTGTCCCCCTGCTCCTCCCGCACCGTGGCCCCGCCCCCTCTGCGCCCCACCCACTCGCGCTGGCCACGCCCCCTCGCAGAAGCCACGCCCCTTTCCTCCACCCCCCGCCCTCTCGCCGTGCTCCGCCCCTCGCTTTGGCCACACCCCCTCGCCTTGACCACGCCCATTCCCCCACCCCCCTTCCGCCCTGGCCACGCCCCCCCCGCGCTGACCCCGCCCCCTCGCCGTGGCCACGCCCCCTCACCGTGTCCCCGCCCAGCAGCACCAGCAGCACCAGATGCGCCGTCAGGGCCAGGAACCGGGCTGGGACCAGCGACCCCCGGGGGGGGCATCGGGGCTGGGGGGGGGGTAAGGGGGGGTCGGGGCTTCGACCCCGCCGCCCCTCCCCCCACAACTGCTCCCAACACCCCCAAACCCCCCCCCCGGCACAGGATCCCCCGCCCCTCCCCCACCCAAACCTCTCCCCCCCCCCCTCCAAATCCCTCCCGCCGCCCCTCCCCCTCCCCCCACCCTGCTCCCAACCCCCCCCCAAACCCACCCCCCGGCACAGGCTCCCCCACCCCCAAACCCCACCCCCCGCCCCTCCCCCACCGACCAAACCCCTCCCCCACCCCAAACCCCTCCCCCCAACATGGCGCCCGGGCCCCCCCGCGGTCCCCCCGCCCCGTTCACCCCCCCCCCAAACCGCCCCCCACGGCCCCCCCCCCGCCCCCAGGACCCCCCCGCCGACCCTCCCCCCACCCCCCCGCACCCCCCCCACCTCCCCCCACCCCCCCCCGCGCCGCGCCGCGCGCGCCGGACCTCACGTTGCCGCGGCAACCGCTGACGCTCCGCCCACGCGCCGCGCGCTCAGCCACGCCCCCGGGACGCGCCTCTGGCCACGCCCTCTCCGACCCTGGCCACGCCCCCTCGGCCCTGGCCACGCCCCCTCTCTTGGCGCGCCCCGAGGGGCGGGGGAGGGAGACGAGGGACGGGGGGGGACTGGGCTGTACTGGTCTGTATTGGTCCTTACTGGCCCACAGTAATAGTCCATACTTGTCCGTACTGGTCTGTACTGGTCCATAATAATAGTCTGTACTGGTCTGTACTGACCCACAACAATAGTCTATACTGATCCGTACTGGTCTATACTGGTCCATACTGGTCTGCACTGGCCCACAATAGTCTGTACTGGTCCATACTGGTCTGTACTAGTCCATAGTCATCTGTACTGGTTTGTACTGGCCCACAATAGTCTATACTGATCCGTACTGGTCTATACTGGTCCGTACTGGTCTGTACTGACCCACAACAACAGCCTATACTGATCTGTACTGGTCTATACTGGTCCATACTGGTGTGCACTGGCCCACAATAGTCTGTACTGGTCCATACTGGTCTGTACTAGTCCATAGTCATCTGTACTGGTTTGTACTGGCCCACAATAGTCTATACTGATCTGTACTGGTCTATACTGGTCCGTACTGGTCTGTACTGACCCACAACAATAGTCTATACTGATCCGTACTGGTCTATACTGGTCCATACTGGTGTGCACTGGCCCACAATAGTCTGTACTGGTCCATACTGGTCTGTACTACTCCATAGTCCTCTGTACTGGTTTGTACTGGCCCACAATAGTCTACACTGGTTCGTATTGGTCCACAATAGTCTGTACTGGTCTGTACTGGACCATACTGGTCCACAATAGTCCTTCAGGCCCCCCAGTGTCCCCACAGCCCCTGGTCCATACTGGTCTATAGTGGTCTGTACTGGACCACATTGGGTTGTACTGGTCCACAATAGTCTGTACTGGTCCGTACTGGTCCATACTGGTCCACAAGGGTCCGTACTGGTGTGTGCTGATTTGTATTGGTCCACGATGGTCTGTACTGGTCTGCAGTGGTCTATACTGGTCGGTACTGGGCCCCACTGTCCATAGGGCTGGAGCCCCTCTGCTGTGAGGACAGGCTGAGCTGGGACTGGAGGCCTCACGGAGCCCCAGGGACCTTCTGGCCCCCAGGGACCTCCTGGGCCCCCAAGGGCCTTCACGGACCTTCTGGGCCTCCGGGATCCCCATGGACCTGATGGACCTTCTGGGCCTCCGGGATCCCCATGGACCTGATGGACCTTCTGGGCCTCCGGGATCCCCATGGACCTGATGGACCTTCTGGGCCTCCGGGATCCCCATGGACCTGATGGACCTTCTGGGCCTCCGGGATCCCCATGGACCTGATGGACCTTCTGGGCCTCTTGGGCCTCGTTGGTCTCATGGACCTTCTGGCCCCCAGGGACCTCCTGGGCCTTCATGGACCTTCTGGGCCTTATAGACCCCCACGGACCTTGTGGACCCTCACGGGGCCTCGTGGACCTCATGGGCCTTGTGGGTGCCATGGCCCCCCGTGGCCCCGGTGTTCCCCCAGTGCCCCCAGTCCCCCCCAGTACTCCCAGTCCCTCTGGACACGCCCAGTGCCTCAAGCCCCCAGTGCCCCACAGTGCTCCCAGTCCCTCTGGAGACCTCCAGTGCCCCCAGTGCCCCCCAGTCCTCCCAGTGCCCCCCAGTGCTCCCAGTGCCCCCCAGTACTCCCAGTGCCCCCCAGTCCCTCTGGAGACCTCCAGTGCTCCCAGTGCCCCCCAGTCCCTCTGGAGATCTCCAGTGCCCCCAGTGCCCCCCAGTACTCCCAGTGCTCCCAGTGCCCCCCAGTACTCCCAGTGCCCCCCAGTCCCTCTGGAGACCTCCAGTGCCCCCAGTGCCCCCCAGTGCTCCCAGTGCCCCCCAGTATTCCCAGTGCCCCCCAGTCCCTCTGGAGACCTCCAGTGCCCCCAGTGCCCCCCAGTACTCCCAGTGCCCCCCAGTCCCTCTGGAGACCTCCAGGGCTCCCAGTGCCCCCCAGTACTCCCAGTGCCCCCCAGTGCTCCCAGTGCCCCCAGTCCCTCTGGAGACCTCCAGTGCCCCCAGTGCCCCCCAGTGCTCCCAGTGCCCCCAGTCCCTCTGGAGACCTCCAGTGCCCCCAGTGCTCCCAGTGCCCCCAGTCCCTCTGGAGACCTCCAGTGCCCCCAGTGCCCCCCAGTGCTCCCAGTCCCTCTGGAGACCTCCAGTGCCCCCAGTGCCCCCCCAGTACTCCCAGTGCCCCCCAGTGCTCCCAGTGCCCCCCAGTCCCTCTGGAGACCTCCAGTGCCCCCAGTGCCCCCCAGTACTCCCAGTGCTCCCAGTGCCCCCCAGTACTCCCAGTGCCCCCCAGTCCCTCTGGAGACCTCCAGTGCCCCAGTGCCCCCCAGTACTCCCAGTGCCCCCCAGTGCTCCCAGTGCCCCCCAGTATTCCCAGTGCCCCCAGTCCCTCTGGAGACCTCCAGTGCCCCCAGTGCCCCCCAGTACTCCCAGTGCCCCCCAGTCCCTCTGGAGACCTCCAGTGCTCCCAGTGCCCCCCAGTCCCTCTGGAGACCTCCAGTACTCCCAGTGCCCCCCAGTCCCTCTGGAGACCTCCAGTGCTCCCAGTGCCCCCCAGTCCCTCTGGAGACCTCCAGTGCTCCCAGTGCCCCCCAGTCCCTCTGGAGATCTCCAGTGCCCCCAGTGCCCCCCAGTACTCCCAGTGCTCCCAGTGCCCCCCAGTCCCTCTGGAGACCTCCAGTGCTCCCAGTGCCCCCCAGTCCCTCTGGAGATCTCCAGTGCCCCCAGTGCCCCCCAGTACTCCCAGTGCTCCCAGTGCCCCCCAGTACTCCCAGTGCCCCCCCAGTCCCTCTGGAGACCTCCAGTGCCCCCAGTGCCCCCCAGTGCTCCCAGTCCCTCTGGAGACCTCCAGTGCCCCAGTGCCCCCCAGTGCCCCCCAGTCCCTCTGGAGACCTCCAGTGCCCCCAGTGCCCCCCAGTACTCCCAGTGCCCCCCAGTACTCCCAGTGCCCCCCAGTGCTCCCAGTGCCCCCAGTCCCTCTGGAGACCTCCAGTGCTCCCAGTGCCCCCCAGTACTCCCAGTGCCCCCAGTCCCTCTGGCCTTCACGGACCTTCTGGGCCCCACGGCCCCCCCGTGGCCCCCCCGTGGCCCCGCTGTTCCCCCAGTTGAGGCGGAGGCGGGTTCCCGTCCCCCCGTTTATTGCTGGGGGGGGGGCAGGCGGGCGCAGGCGCGGGGGGCGACGCCGCCGTAGGCGCGGTAGCGGTGGTTGAGGGCGGCGCGGCCGTGGAGGCCGTAGCGGGTGCTGAGGGCGCCCTGGGGGGTGGGGACCCCGAAGAGCACGCGGCGCACGCGGGCGTGGAGCAGCGCCATGGCGCAGAGCGCGCAGGGCTCCCGCGTCAGGTACACGTCACACCCCACGCACAGGTAACCCCCCCCCGCGCCACCAGGGCCACCAGCGTCCCCAGGGCCACCAGCACCTCCAGGGCCACCAGCACTCCTGGTGCCACCAAAGCCACCAGCATCTCCAGGACCTCCAGGGCCACCAGCACCTCCAGGGCCACCAGCGTCCCCAGGGCCACCAGCACCTCCAGGGCCACCAGCACTCCTGGTGCCACCAAAGCCACCAGCATCTCCAGGACCTCCAGGGCCACCAGCACCTCCAGGGCCACCAGTGTCCCCAGGGCCACCAGCACTCCTGGTGCCACCAAAGCCACCAGCATCTCCAGGACCTCCAGGGCCACCAGCACCTCCAGGGCCACCAGTGTCCCCAGGGCCACCAGGACCTCCAAGGCCACCAGCACTCCTGGTGCCACCAAAGCCACCAGCATCTCCAGGACCTCCAGGGCCACCAGCACCTCCAGGGCCACCAGCGTCCCCAGGGCCACCAGCATCCCCAGGGCCACCAGCACTCCTGGTGCCACCAAAGCCACCAGCATCTCCAGGACCTCCAAGGCCACCAGCACTTCTGGTGCCACCAAAGCCACCAGCATCTCCAGGGCCACCAGGGCCATCAACATCCATAGTGGCACCAGCATCCCCCATCCCCTCGGCGTCCCCAGCGCCACCAGTGTCCCCAGTGCCAGCGCTGCCCCTGGTGCCACCAGAACCTCCAGCCCAAGTGCCACCACCGTCCCCAGCCCGCCGCTGTCCCCGCGCCACGGCCTCCAGGCAGGTGATGGTGGCGTGTGCCAGCGGGTGTCCCCCCCGCCGGGCGTCGTGGGTGGCCGCCAGCACCCGCCCCGTCCCCGGCTCCACCACGGCCGCCCCCGCGGCCACCATCCCCGCCCGCGCCCCGCGCCGCGCCGCCGCCGCCGCCACCGCCATCATGGCGCCCGCCGCCGCCGCCTCCCCGGGGCTCAGCGGGGGACACTCCGCCACCTCCCCCGTCCCCCCCCGCGTCACCCAGGGCCACAGCCCCGTCACCGCCGTCCCCCGCGGTGGCACCCGCCCCGGCACCCTCACGCGGAAGGGGGTCCCCAGCCCCCGGCTCGACACCCCGGGGCCCAGCAGCACCCGCAGCGGCGGCGGGGGGACATTGGGGACGTCAGCGGGGACGTCGGACGGCGGTGGGGGGACACCGGCACGGGGCACGGTGGCACTGGGGATGGCGCTGGGGGTGGCGCTGGCGGCAGTGGGGACGCTGGTGGCACCAGAGCTGCGTCCAGGGCACGCGGTGGCCTTGGTGACATCGGTGGCACCACTGATGTCCGTGTCCCCACTGTCCTCAGTCCTGTGTCCGTGGCCCACAGTGGCCTCGGTGGCGCAACCGGCGTTGGTGCCCCCGGTGTCCCCTGTCCTGCGTCCACAGCCCACGGTGGCCTCGGTGACAGTGGTGGCACCGCTGATGTCCATGTCCCCAGTGTCCCCAGTACTGCATCCACGGCCCGTGGTGGCCTCGGTGACGTTGGTGGCACTGGCAGTGGTGGGGATGCTGGTGTCCCCTGTCCTGCATCCACAGCCCACGGGGGCCTCGGTGACAGTGGTGGCACCACCGTTGTCGGTGTCCCCGGTGTCCCCTGTCCTGCGTCCATGGCCCATGGTGGCCTCGGTGACAGTGGTGGCACCGCTGATGTCCGTGTCCCCAGTGTCCCCGGTCCTGCGTCCACGGCCCGTGGTGGCCTCGGTGACGTCGGTGGCTCGGGGTCCCGCGGTGGCAGCCACGTCCGTGGTGTCTCCGTCACCTGCCGCGTCCCAACAGCCGGGTGTCCCCAACGTCCCACTGTCCCCAGCGCCCCCCCGGCCCCCCAGCTGTCCCCACTGCCACCAGCACCTCCAGTGTCCCCAGAGCCCCCGCTCCCTTTGGTGCCCCCCATCCCCCCCGGACCCCCCCAAGTCCCTCTGGACCCCCCCAGTGCTCCCAGTGCCCCCCAGTCCCACCAGTGCCCCAGCCGCCCCAGGCCCTCTGGGGCCCCCCGGCCCCCCCAGTGCCCCCAGTGCCCCCCAGTCCCACCAGTGCCCCAGCCCTCCCAGGCCCTCTGGAGTCCCCCGGCCCCCCCAGTGCCTCCCAGTGTCCCCCTCCAGTGCCCCCAGCACTCCCAACCCCCCCCCAGTCCCTCCCAGTGCCCCCCAGTGCCTCAGCCCCCCCAGGTCCCTCTGGAGCCCCCCTTCCCCCCCAGTGCTCCCAGTGCCCCCCAGTCCCACCAGTGCCCCAGCCCCCCCAGGCCCTCTGGGGCCCCCCGGCCCCCCCAGTGCCTCCCAGTGTCCCCCTCCAGTGCCCCCAGCACTCCCAACCCCCCCCCAGTCCCTCCCAGTGCCCCCCAGTGCCCCCGCCCCCCCAGGCCCTCTGGGGCCCCCCGTCCCCCCCAGTGCTCCCAGTGCCCCCCAGTGCCCCCGCCCCCCCAGGCCCTCTGGAGCCCCCCGGCCCCCCCAGTGCCTCCCACTGCCCCCCTGTCAGTGCCCCCAGCCCCCCCCCCAGTCCCTCTGGAGCCCCCCCAGTCCCTCCCAGTGCCCCCCCCGCCGTACCTGCCCCCTGCAGGTGGCTGTCGAGGCAGAGCAGCACCGCGGCCCCCCCGGGCCCCCCCCGCACCCGTTTGATGTGGGGCAGACGGGGGAGGGGCCGGGCCCCCCCCAGCTCCCGCAGCAGCCGCTGGGTCTCCCCCCGCAGCAGCAGCGGCGCCGCCCACCCCCCCAGCACCCGCAGCGCCCCCCCCGCGCCCTCCCACGGCACCCCCCACGGGGGGGGCTCCACATCCCCCCCCATCCCCGGGGGGGGCTCCAGACCCTCCGGCGCCGGCTCCATCACCTGGGGGGGGGGGGGGGAAGGGGGGGTTTAATGTGGGAGTCGCCCCCCCACGGCGAGCCCCCTACAGGGACACCCCCATGGGACCCCCCCATAAGCCCCCCCCCGGGACCTTCCCATAGACCCCCCCCATGGACCCCCCAGAACACCCCATGGGACACCCCCCCCCCCCATAGAAACGACCCCCCCCGAGACCACCCCCTACAGGAACCCCCCCATAAGGCCCCCCCCGAGACCCTCCCATACAGCCCCCCCCATGGGAGCCCCCATAGACCCCTCCCTGAGGGACCCCCCCAGACATCCCCCCCCCCTTTAGAGATCCCCCCATAAGAGCCCCCCCGGGACTCCCCCATGAGGTACCCCCCAGAGACCCCCCCCAGCCACCCCTCTATAGGGACCCCCCCCCCCGAGACCCCTCTATAGGGACCCCCCCATAAGGCCCCCCACCAGGATCCTCCCATAGACCCCCCCCGGCCCCCCCCATGGAAACGCCCCCCCCAGGATCCCCCCCATAGACCCCCCCCCGGGATCCCCCCCATAGACACCCCCCCCGCAAATCCCCCCCCCCGGGCCCCCCCGTGACCGCCAGTGACCCCGCGCCCCGCCACGTGCCGCCCCTCACCCGCCGCCGCCGCCGCCGCCGCCGCCGCCCCGGCCCCGCCCGCCCCCCCGCGCTGATTGGCCGCCGAGGCGGAAGGGGCGGGGTGTGAGGCCGGAAGCACAGAGACGGGAGGCGGGAAGGGCGCGGGGCCGCGGGCGGGAGGGGAGAGCGCCCCCTGGCGGGCGGGGGAGCGCAGCGCCGCGCCGCACCAGTAGGGACCAGTACGGACCAGTAACGGGGAGCGGGGCGCCAGTATGGGCCGGTACGCACCAGTAGGCACCAGTATGGAGCGGTGGGGCACCAGTAGGGCACCAGTAGGGCAGCAGCGTGGTACCAGTAGGCACCAGTGTGCATTAGTATACACCAGTAGGGCACCAGTATGCACCAGTAGGGCACCAGTTTGCACCAGTATGCACCAGCAGACACCAGTATGGACCAGTATGGAGCAATAGCACACCAGTAGTACACCAGTAGGCAGCAGTTTGGCACCAATAGGACACCAGTAAGCACCAGTAGGACACAGTAGGGCACCAGTAGGGCACCAGTTGGCACCAGTATGAAGCAATAGCACACCAGTAGACACCAGTCTGCACCAGTAGGACACCAGCATACACCAGTAAGGCACCAGTAGGCACCAGTATGGACCAGTAGAACCTCAGTAAGCCCCAGTAGGGCACCAGTATGCACCAGTAGGAACCAGTAGGCACCAGTAGTGAGCAGCAGGACACCAGTACGACACCAGTAGGCACCAGTTTGCACCAGTAGGAGAACAATATGCACCAGTAGAGAGCAGTAGCGGCCAGTTTGCACCAGTACGACACCAGTTTGCACCAGTACAGCACCAGTATGGCACCAGTACACACCAACAGGCAGGAGCCACCCAGCCCCAGCGGGGGGGTCACTGGGAGCACTGGGAGGCACTGGGAGCACTGGGGGGCAGTGGGGGGGCACTGGGAGCACTGGGAGCACTGGGAGGCACTGGGAGCACTGGGGGGCAGTGGGGGGGCACTGGGAGCACTGAGGGGGGGCACTGGGAGCACTGGGAGGCACTGGGGGGCAGCGGGGGGGGGGCACTGGGAGCACTGGGAGGCACTGGGAGCACTGGGGGGCAGTGGGGGGGCACTGGGAGCACTGGGGGGGCCCGTGGGGGGGGCACTGGGAGCACTGGGGGGCAGTGGGGGGGGGCACTGGGAGCACTGGGGGGGCCCGTGGGGGGGCACTGGGAGCACTGAGGGGGGGCACTGGGAGCACTGGGGGGTCACTGGGAGCACTGGGAAGCACTGGGGGGCAGCGGGGGGGGGCACTGGGAGCACTGGGGGGGGGCAGTGGGGGGGTCACTGGTCTCACTGGTGCCAGTCACTGGTTTATTTGCCGGTTACTGGGAGGGGGGAGGGGCGGGGTCTCGCGCGGGTCGCGGGGGGGGGGGGGGGGGGGGGGGGGGGGCGCTGTCAATGGGGGGAGGTGACACCCGGGGGGGGCACGAGGGGTCGTGGGACACGGGGGGGGGGGGGGGGGGGGGGCCAGCACGGGGGGGGGCGTGGGGACCGTGCCCCTCCCCCTCCCCCCAGGGCCCCCTCCCCCCCCCAGAGTCCGCCCCCTCCCCCCCCGCCCCTCCCCCCCCCCGGGAGGTGGATCAATGGGGGGAGGGGCCATGGGGGGGGAGGGGCGGGGGGAGGGGTCTGGGGGGGTGTCCCCGTGTGGGGGAGGGGCGGGGGGTGTTGGGGGTGTCCCCCCCCGCCAGCGCCCCTCCCCCCCCCGCCAGCAGCACCCCCCGGGCCCGGCTCGTACCTGGGGGGGGAGGGGCGTCACCCCTCCCCCCACAACCCGCCCCCCCACGGGGCCCCTCCCCCACTGCGACCCATAGAGCCCCACAGCCCCCCCCCGTGCCCCACTGCGACCCACAGACCCCCCCCGTGCCCCACAGCACCCCATGGAGCCCCCCCAACACCCCATAGCACCCCTCAGTGCCCCATAGCACCCCCACTGTGCCCCATAGCAGCCCCCAGCGCCCCATAGCACCCCCCAGCGCCCCATAGCACCCCCCCAGCACCCCATAGACCCCATCCCTCATGCCCCCCCCATGTCCCCACATCCCCCCAACCCCCCCTGTCCCCCCCCCCAGGGATGGGGACAAGGGGGGGGACACACACAGAGGGGACAAGGGACACGCGGGGGGGTGTGACCAGAGGGGGGGGGACACCGGGGGGGGGGGGGGGGGGGGGGCGCACCCTGCCCCCTCCCTGCCCCTCCCCCACCCGGGGGCCGCCATGGGGCACAAATGCCTGGGGCCGCTGTGGGGCCTGGACATGTGGGTCTGCTGTGGGGCAGAGACCCCTCTATGGGGCACAGACCCCGCTGTGGGGCACAGACCCCACTGTGGGGCTCAGATCTCTCTATGGGGCTCAGACCCACTATGGGGCAGAGACCCCGCTGTGGGGCTCAGACCCCTCTATGGGGCACAGACCCCGCTGTGGGCCTCAGATCTCTCTATGGGGCTCAGACCCGCTATGGGGCACAGACCCGCTGTGGGGCACAGACCCCGCTGTGGGGCACAGACGCCGCTGTGGGGCTCAGACCCTGCTATGGGGCACAGACCCCGCTATGGGGCACAGACCCCGCTATGGGGCACAGACGCCGCTGTGGGGCTCAGACCCCTCTATGGGGCACAGACGCCGCTGTGGGGCTCAGATCTCTCTATGGGGCTCAGACCCGCTGTGGGGCACAGACCCCTCTATGGGGCACAGACCTGCTGTGGGGCACAGACCCCTCTATGGGGCACAGACCCCTCTATGGGGCAGAGACCCCGCTATGGGGCTCAGACCCCTCTATGGGGCACAGACCCCGCTATGGGGCACAGACCCCTCTATGGGGCACAGACCCCGCTGTGGGGCACAGACCCCTCTATGGGGCACAGACCCCGCTGTGGGGCTCAGATCTCTCTATGGGGCACAGACCCCGCTATGGGGCTCAGACCCCTCTATGGGGCACAGACCCCTCTATGGGGCACAGACCCCGCTATGGGGCACAGACCCTGCTGTGGGGCACAGACCCCTCTATGGGGCACAGACCCGCCGGGGGTGGGGGAGGGGCGTTTCCAGCCTCGCTCCCGCCACGTGCCACCGCCTGGAGGGGGGGGGGGGAGGGGGGGGAGACTCAGGCGTCCCCACCCCTGACGTCACAGCCCCGCCCCCTGACGTCACCAGCCGCCTGAGCCCGAACCCGGAAGAGGTTTATTTACAGCGGGGGGAGGGGCCCGGGGGGTCCCCAAGGCACTGGGGGGGGGGGGTGTGTGTGATGTCACTGTGACGTCACCACTCTGGCCGCTCCGGTCCCCGTGACGTTACTGCGCTGTCACCGCGATGATGTCACCATGATGTCACCGCGCCGCCAGCACAATGTCAGCGCAGGTCACTGTGATGTCAGCACGTGTCACTATGACGTCACCGCGCCGTACATTTGCATCACCACGTTGTCACCGCGATGTCACCGCCCCGCCGCTTTGTGTCACCGTGATGTCACCGTGATGTCACCGCGACATTGGTGTCACTGCGCCGTCACTTTGTGTCACCGCGGTGATGTCACCACGACGTCACTGTGCTGCCAGTGTGACGTCGGTGAGGGTCACCGTGATGTCACCGTGATGTCACCGTGATGTCACCGTGATGTCCATCTGTGTCACCACGTCCTCACCGTGATGTCACCGCGCCGTCACTTTGTGACCCCGTGATGATGTCACCGCGATGCCGCCGTGATGTCACTGCGCTGCCAGTGCGATGGTGCCGCAGGTGACCGTGACATCACTGCGCCATCGATTCGCGTCCCCGTGATGTCACCGTGATGTCACCGCGTTGTCCCCCGTGTCATCGCGCCGCCGCTGCCTCCTCCCCGCCAGCGTGATGTCATCGCGTCGTCACCCTGGCGTCATCGCGCCGATGATGTCACCTCGAGGTCACGGCGAGGCGGGGGAGGGGCCGGGGCGGTGACGTCACTGCCGTGCGCGGGCGATGGCCAATCCCAGCAGCCCGGCCAGCCCGGCCACGCCCAGGGCCACGCCCCCCACGATGGCCGCGCCCAGCAGCCCCTCTGGGGGGAGGGGTCAGGGGTCAGGGGTCAGAGGTCAAGGACACGTCACACCCCCCCCCGCCCCTCCCCCACCCCACAGGGACTCGCGGGGGGGGCACCGGGGGGGGGTGGGGGGGGTTCCGTGGGTCACGCTGTGGGTCGCAGGGGGGCAGTGGGTCGCTACGGGGGGGCTGTGGGTCGCTATGGGTCGCGCTGTGGGTCGCAGTGGGGCTGTGGGTCACGCTGTGGGTCACAGGGGGGCAGTGGGTCGCTATGGGGGGCTGTGGGTCGCTATGGGGGGGCTGTGGGTCACGGTGGGGCTGTGGGTCGTGCCGTGGGTCGCTATGGGTTGTGCTGTGGGTCACGGTGGGGCTGTGGGTCGTGCCGTGGGTCGCTATGGGTTGTGCTGTGGGTCACGGTGGGGCTGTGGGTCGCTATGGGTCACGCTATGGGTCACGGTGGGGCTGTGGGTCGTGCCGTGGGTCGCTATGGGTTGCGCTATGGGTCATGGTGGGGCTGTGGGTTGCTATGGGTTGCGCTATGGGTCACGGTGGGGCTGTGGGTCGCTATGGGTCACGCTATGGGTCGCTGTGGGCCGCGCCGTGGGTCGCCGTGGGGCTCACCCCGCTGCATGCGCTGGCGGATGAGGTGCCGCAGCCGCTGGACCTGCTGGTTGTGGGGCTCGGCCACCAGGAGCCGCTCCACGTGCCCCAGCGCCCGCTCGTACTCCTGCCCCACGGCGCGGGGACACGCGGGGACACGGGGGGGGACACCCCGTGAGGGTGGGGGTCCCCCGCGTCCCCCAGTGCCACCCCCAGCCCCCCCCACCGTGTCCCCAGGGGTGTCCCTGTGTGTCCCCTCCCCTTGTCCCTTTGTCCCCCCCGTCCCGTCCCCTGTCCCCCCTCGTGTCCCCCCGTGTCCCCATGTCCCCCCCCAATGTGTCCTCCCCTCCCATCCCCCCGTGGCCCCATGTCCCCCCCATCCCCCCCTCCCCTGTCCCCCCCCCCATGTCCTCATGTCCCCCCATGTTCCCTCGGTCCCCATGTCCCCCATGGTCCCCCCCGTCCCCTGTCCCCCCCATGTCCCCATGTCCCCCCCCATGCGTCCCCCCCCTCCCGTCCCCCCATGTCCCCCATGTTCTCTGTGTCCCCATGTCCCCCCCATCCCCCCCTCCCCTGTCCCCATGTCCTCATGTCCCCCTGTGTCCCCCCCATCCCCCTGTGCCCCCCATGTCCCCCTTGTCCCCTGTCCCCCCGTGTCCCCATGTCCCCCCCATCCCCCCCCATCCCCCCCTCCCCTGTCCCCATGTCCCCCTGTGTCCCCCCGTCCCCTGTCCCCCCCGTGTCCCCATGTCCCCCCGTGTCCCCCCGTGTCCCCCCCATCCCCTGTCCCCCCCCGTGTCCCCATGTCCCCCCGTGTCCCCCCCGTCCCCTGTCCCCCCCCATGTCCCCCATGTCCCCCCGTGTCCCCCCATGTCCCCCCGTGTCCCCCCCGTCCCCTGTCCCCCCCCGTGTCCCCATGTCCCCCCGTGTCCCCCCGTGTCCCCACCTTCAGGCGATAGTTCCCCAGCGCCAGGTAGAAAACGTAATCGCGCTGCTCCTCCCGCGTCCCCTTGGGCAGCAGCTCTGGGGGGGACATGGGGACGGGGGGGGACATGGGGGGGACATGGGGGGGACATGGGGACGGGGGGGGACATGGGGGGGACATGGGACACAGGGGGGACACAGGGGGACATTGGGGTGACATGGGGAGACACAGGGGGACATGGGAACAACATAAGGGGACGTTGGGGACATGGGGGGGACACGGGGACATTGGGACAACACGGAGGGACATGGGGACGGGGGGACATTGGGAACACACAGGGGGACACAGGGACATCGGGGACATGGGGGGACACAGGGACACACGGGGACATTGGGACATGGGGGGGCGTGGGGGGACATGGGGACACGGGGGGGGACATGGGGGGACATGGGAGGGGACATGGGGGGGGACACGGTGACGGGGGCCACAGGGGACAGGGGGACCCGGGTCAGACCCTGCTGTGCTGCCCCCCCCCGTGTCCCCTTGTCCCCAGGGGGTCCCCAGTGTCCCCAACGTCCCCCCGCGTCCCCTCTCCCATCCCCCCCCTCGTCCCCTGTCCCCCCACTGTCCCCCCATCACCACGGGGCCACCCCCCCGGCCACACCCCCCCATGTCCCCCCTGTCCCACGTCCCCCCCCGTGTCCCCGCTCACCGCTGAGCAGCTCCAGCCCGCGGGCGATGTCCTCCCCGTAGCGGCTCCGCACCAGGCCCCAGGCGTACTCGAACTGGCAGCGCCGGGACACGGCCCCCCCCCGCCGCTGCTCGGCGAAGCGCCGCTCCAGGGCCTGCACCGGGGGGGGGGGGGGGCACCGGGGGAGGTCACCGGGGGGGGGGGGGGTCACCGGGGGGGTCAAGGGTCAGGGGTCGGGGCCTCACCAGCAGGTCCTCGGGCGACACCACGTCGTCGAACTCGGGATCCATCGCCACCCGGAAGCGCCGGCGCCGGAAGTGACGCACACGCGCTTCCCCCCACCGCTCGGACCGCGGCGACGGGACACGCCCCCCCCCCCCCCCCCCCCCGAGGGACGCCGTGGCAACGGAGGCGCGGGGGGGGGGCGTGGCCTGGGGGATGGGGGCGGGGTTTGGCTATCGGGGGGCGGGGTCAGGACAGCGGGGGCGGGGTCTGGACGTTGGGGGCGGGGTCTCGGCGGTGGGGGAGCGGGGTCTGCACCGCGGGGCGTGGCTTGCGCGAGGGGGTGTGGTCTGGGCTATGGGGGCGTGGTCTGTACGCTGGGGGCGGGACCTCGACGGGGGCGTGGCCTGTGACATGGGGGGCGGCCTGAACTAACGGAGGCGTGGCCTGGAGGCTGGGGGCGTGGCCTGATCCAAAGGAGGCGTGGCCTGGAGGCTGGGGGCGTGGCCGGGGTCCCCCATTGAGGGTGGGGGTCCCCTGTGAGTAATGGGGGGGGGGGGGGGTGTCCCCCATTGAGGGGTGTGTCCCATGGAGGGCGCGTCCCCCAGTGAGGGGGCGGGTCCCCCATTGAAGGCGGGTGCCGGGGCGTGGCCGGCTCGCGGGGGCGGGGGCGGGGCTCCCTCTCCCTCCCCACCCCCCCCCGCAGCCCCCCCCCCCCGCAGAGCCATGGCCGCCTACCGGGTGCGGGTGAGCACCGGCCGCCAGGCGCTGGCCGGGACCATGGACGCCGTCGCCCTCACCCTGGTGGGGACCCGCGGCCGCAGCCCCCGCACCCCCCTCGACCGCTGGGGGCCCGACTTCGCCTGTGGGGCGGTGAGGCGCGGGGGGGGGGCAGCTGGGGGCACTTTGCAGGGGGGGTGGGGGGCACCTGGGTCCGCTTTTGGAGGGTCCCGGACACCTGGGTCCCCTTTTTGAGGGGGGGGACACACGTAGGTTCCCCTTTCAAGGGAGTTGGGGGCACCTGCGTCCCCTTTTGGAGGGTCCCGGACACCTGGGTCCCCTTTTTGGGGGGGGGGGGACACACACGTAGGTCCCCTTTCAAGGGAGTTGGGGGCACCTGAGTCCCCTTTTGGGGGGTCCCGGACACCGGGTGCCTTTTTGGGGGGGGGTGGGGGACACGTAGGTCCTCCATTGGGGGGGTTGGGGGGCACTTGGGTCCCCTTTTTGGGGGGGGTGGGGGCCACCCAGACACCTGGCTCCCCTTTTTGGGGGGGTGGGGGACATGTAGGTCACCTTTCAGGGGGGCTGGGGGGCACCCGGACATATGGGTCCCATTTTGGGGGGGGGTGGGGGGGCACCTGGGTCCTCTATTGGGGACACCCAGACACCTGGGTCCCCTTTTGGGGGGGGTGGGGGACACGTAAGTCCACTCTTGGGGGGGCTGGGGGGGCCCTGGGTCCCCTTTGGGGGGGTGGGGGACATGTAGGTCCCCTTTTGGGGACACCCAGACGCCTGGGGGGGGGACGGGACACGGGGGGTGACACACTGCGGGGGGGGGGGGGGGGGGGGTGACAGTGACAGCGGCACCATGCGGTGGCGGGGCCGGGATCGCAGGGGGCTGGCGGTGACATGGTGACAATGACGGTGACGGTGACATGGTGACTATGACAGTGACACGGTGATGGTGACATGGTGACACAGTGACAGTGACGTGGTGATGGTGACAGTGATGGTGACACGGTGATGGTGACAGTGACATGGTGATGATGACACAGCGATGGTGACACGGTGACAGCGATGGTGATGGTGACAGTGACATGATGACAATGATGGTGATGGTGACACGGTGACGGTGATACAGTGATGGTGATGGTGACATGGTGATGGTGACACAGTGACAGTGATGGTGACAGTGACATGATGGCAATGATGGTGACGGTTCCACAACGATGGTGACAGTAATGGTGACATGGTGATGGTGACGGTGATGGTGACATAGTGAAGGTGCCACAATGATGCTGACACAGTGATGGTGACATGGTGATGGTGACACGGTGATAGCGATGGTGACACGGCGATGGTGACAAGGTGACACAGCGATGGTGATGGTGACACGGCGATGGTGACACAGTGATGGTGACAGGGTGATGGTGATGTGGCGGTGGTGACACAGTGATGGCGATGGTGACAGCGATGGTGATGGTGACACAGCAATGGCGATGGTGACACAGTGATGGTTACACGGTGATGGTGACACAGTGATGGCAATGGTGGCATGGTGACATGCTGACAGTGACACAGAGACGGTGATGGTGACACGGTGATGGTGATGGTGACACGGTGATGGTGGCACGGCGATGGCGATGGTGGCATGGTGACGTGGTGACGGTGCTGCGGAGCCGCTGTCGCCCCTTGGGGCAGGTCCCGGGGGGGTGTCCCCGTGTCCCCCCGTGCCCCTGACGCCGTCCCCGTCCCCAGCGCGGCGAGTACCAGCTGGTGGCCCCGCGGGCCCTGGGGCGGCTGCTGGTGGCCCGTGTCCACAAGGGGCCCTTCGGGGGCCTCCCCGAGAGCCCCTGGTTCCTGGAGGGGCTGTGGGTCTGGCGCGAGGGGGCGGCCCCCCCCGACTCCGACAGCGACAGCGACACCGACGCCGGCGACGGTGACAACTGTGGTGACGGTGACAGTGACGATGTCACCGATGAGGAGGAGGAGGAGGAGGAGGAGGAGGATGACGACGACGACGACGACGACGAATCCACAGGGGACACCAGCGATGGGGGCCCCGAGGACCCCGAGGACCCTGAGGACCCCGATGACAATGATGACACCGATGATGACACCGATGACGTCGGTGACACCGGTGACACCGAGGCGGGTGACGATGACGACACCGGACCCTTCTACTTCCCCTGCTACCGCTGGCTGCAGGGCTACGGCACCTGGGAGCTGGCCGAGGGCACCGGTACGGCCCCACAAGTGGGGGTCACACCCCCACCCCCGGACACTGGGGGGTCCCAGCCCCCCCCACAGCCGCTATGGGGCACGGACACCTGGGGCCCCTCCTTCCCCCCCGCCCCAGACGTGTGGGTCCCTCCCTGGACACTGGGGTCCCCCTATGGGTCCCAGACGCCTGGGGCCCCTCCTTCCCCCCCGCCCCAGACGTGTGGGTCCCGCTGTGGGTCCCGGATGCCTGGGGGTCCCTGACAGTGCGCCCCCCCCCCCAGCCAGGACCCCGGCGCAGGAGCGGCACCCGCTGCTCCAGCGGCTCCGGAGGCGGCACCTGGCCCAGCAGCGCCGGCGCTACCGGTGAGACTGGGACCCCCCCGGGAACTGGGACCCCCCCGGGAACTGAGAACCCCCCGGGAACTGAGAACCCCCCAGTCTGTCCCCGGGGGTGGGCGGGTTTGGCTGGGGGGGGTTGCTACCCCTTGGGGGGGGTTATTGCCCCCTGAGGGGGTGTCACCCCCCCCTTATTGCACCCCAGGGGGTGTTAGTGCCCCGTGGGGGGGTATTTACCCCCCTTATTGCCCCCTGGGGGGGTGTCCCCCCCCCTTATTACCCCCCCGGGGGCCTGTTCCTGCCCCCGAGGGGGCTCCCCCCGCCGTGCCCCATCCCCCCCCCACGCTGACCCCCCCCCCCGTGTGTGTGTGTGTGTGTGTGTGTGTCCCCAGCCTGGAGCCCTTCGCCCCGGGGCTGCCCTGGGCGCTGCCGCTGGGGACCCCCCCGGACCCCGACCTGCGCTTCTCCCTGCCCAAGACCGCCGCCTTCTACCTGCGGGGGGGCACCGCGTGAGTCCCACCCCCCCGGACCCCTGACCTTGACCCCTGCATGACCCCAGCACCCCCCCCACCCCCCCCAAAGTCCTGCCTCCCCCCTGGACCCCTGACCTTGACCCCTGCATGACCCCAGCACTCCCCCCCCCCCCCCCCCCAAAGTCCTGCCTCCCCCCCGGGTGCTGCCCCCGCTGGCCGGGAATGGCCCCGCTCTGGCCACGCCCCCTCCCCGCTCTGGCCACGCCCCCTCCTCGCTCTGGCCACGCCCACCCCTCGCTGCCTACGCCCCGTTCCCGGCCTGGCCACGCCCACCCCCAACCTGGCCACGCCCCTTCCCGACTATTATTGGCCCCATCCCTCTCCTGGCCACGCCCCCCTCCGGCCACGCCCCCTCCCTGTGCCTGCTGCCTGCACGGCCCCGCGTGTCCCCATGTCCCCCCGTGTCCCCTTGTGTCCCCGTGTGCCCCCATGTCCCCTTGTGTCCCCATGTCCCCATGTCCCCCCATGTCCCCCATGTCCCCGTGTCCCTTCGTGTCCCCCATGTCCCCATGTCCCCATGTCCCCCCATGTCCCCCCATGTCCCCCCATGTCCCCTTGTGTCCCCCATGTCCCCCCGTGTCCCCCCATGTCCCCGTGTCCTCATGTCCCCCCATGTCCCCCATGTCCCCGTGTCCTCATGTCCCCATGCCCCCCACATCCCCCGTGTCCTCGTGTCCCCCCACGTCCCCTCATATCCCCGTGTCCCCCCGTGTCCCCCCCATGTCCCTGTCCCCCCCCGTCCCCAGGAACCTGGAGGCCAAGCTGCGGGGGTTCCTGGACCGCCCCCACTCCTGGGAGAGCCTGGAGGCCATCACCCGCCTCTACTGCTGCTTCCACACCCCCGTCACCGGTGGGGCACGGGGACAGGGGGGACGGGGGGGACATGGGGGGGATAGAGGGGGACATGGGGGGGACACAGAGGGGGACATGGATGGGACAGAGGGGGCCGTGGAGGGGACATGACATGGGGGGGCTGTGGAGGGACATGGGGGGCCATGGAGGGGACAGAGGGGACATGGGGGGACATAGGGAGGGAACCTGGGGGGGGGGCACGGAGGGGACACGGAGGAGGCATGGAGGGGATAGAGGGGGACATGGAGGGGGGACGTGGGTGAACATGGAGGGGACATGGGGGGACATGGGGGGGATAGAGGGGGACATGGGGGGACATGGAGGGGACATGGGGGGACATGGAGGGGGGACACAGAGGGGGTACGTGGAGGGGACAGGAGGGGACATGGGGGGGACATGGAAGGACTTGGAGGGGCCATGGGGTGACATGGAGGGGACACGGAGGGGGGGACGCAACAAGGTGGGGGGACATGGGTCCATGGTCACCCCCTTCACCGCAGGGGACCCGGGGGTCTGGGGGGGACCCGGGGGTTTGGGGGGACCCGGGGGTTTGGGGCCAGGGGGGTTTGGGGACAGGGGACCGGGGGGTTCGGGTGGATCCAGAGGTTTGGGGACAGGGGGGTCTGGGGGGGACCTGGGGGTTTGGGGACAGGGGGGTTGGGGGACAGGGGCCGGGGGGGTTTGGGGGGACAGGGGGGTTGGGGACAGGGGACAGAGGGGATTGGGGACCGGTGGGTTGAGGGGACAGGGGGGTTTGGGGATGGGGGTGTTGGGGGCCAGGGAGCTTGGGGACAGGGGACAGGGGGGTTTGGGGGGACCTGGGGGTTTGGGGACAGGGGGGTTGGGGGACAGGGGCTGGGGGGGTTTGGGGACAGGGGGGTTGGGGACAGGGGACAGAGGGGACAGGGGACAGGGGGGTTTGGGGACACAGGGGTTTGGGGCCAGGGGCCGGGGGGGTTTGGGGGGACAGGGGGGTTTGGGGACAGGGGACACAGGGGGCTGGGGGGACCTGGGGGCTTGGGGACAGGGGGGTTGGGGGACAGGGGACAGAGGGGATTGGGGACCAGGGGGTCTGGGGGGACCTGGGGGTTTGGGGATGGGGGTGTTGGGGGCCAGGGAGCTTGGGGACAGGGGACAGGGGGCTCTGGGGGGGATCCGGGGGTTTGGGGCGACCTGGGGGTTTGGGGACACAGGGGTTTGGGGCCAGGGGCCGGGAGGGGTTGGGGGGACAGGGGGGTTGGGGACAGGGGACAGAGGGGACAGGGGACAGGGGGGTTTGGAGACACAGGGGTTTGGGGACACAGGGGTTTGGGGCCGGGGCTGGCGGGGTTTGGGGGGACAGGGGGGTTGGGGACAGGGGACACAGGGGGCTGGGGCCGGGGGGGTGGGGGCGGTGACGGCGCGGGTGCCCGTGTCCCCAGAGTACGTGGTGCGGCACTGGCAGGACGACGCCTTCTTCGGGGAGCAGTACCTGAGCGGGGTGAACCCCCTCCTGCTGCGCCGCTGCTCCCGCCTGCCCCCCAACTTCCCCGTCACCCCCCCCATGGTGGCCCCCAGCCTGGGCCCCGCCACCACCCTCCAGCGGGAGATGGAGGTGAGACCCCCCCCCCTCCCCCCCGCACCCAGGGGCGGGGTCACGGGGGTCAAGGGCACCCCAATGTCTGTGGAGGGGTCCCAGGTACCAGGGGGGCACCCAGGGGTCCGGGGGGTCCCAGGGGTCAAGGGGACCCCAATATTTGGGGCCTCAATGTCTGGGGCAGGGTGGGGGGGGTCCCAGGTATTTGGGGGTCCCAGGTATTTTGGGGGGGTCCCAAGTGTTTGGGGGGGGTCCCAGGTATTGGGGGCTCCCAGATTTTTTGGGGGGGTCCCAGGTGTTTGGGGGGCATCCCACATCTTTCTTGGGGGGGGGTCCCAGGTATTTTTGGTGGTCCCAGGTCTTTGGGGGGTCCCAGATTTTTTGGGGGGGTCCCAAGTCCTTGGGGGGTCCCGGGTATTTGGGGGGGGTCCCAGGTGTTTGGGGGGGTCCCGGGTATTTGGCAGGACCCAGCTTTTTGGGGGTCCCAGGTATTTTGGGGGGATCCCAAGTGTTTGGGGGGGTCCCAGGTATTGGGGGGTCCCAGACTTTTTGGAGGGGTCCCAGGTTTTTGGGGGGGTCCCAGGTGCTTGGGGGGTCCCAGGTATTTTGGGGGGGGTCCCAGGTCTTTTTGGGGAGTCCCAGGTATTTGGGGGGGTCCCAGTTGTTTTGGGGGGGTCTCAGGTATTTGGGGGGAGACCCAGGTCTTTTTGGGGGTCCCAGGTATTTGGGGGGGGGGGTCCCGGGTATTTGGGGGGAGACCCAGCTTTTTGGGGGTGCCAGTTTTTGGGGGGGGGGGAGGGAGGTGCCAGGTGCCTGGCCTGCCCCCCCCCAGGAGGGGAACATCTACCTGGCGGATTACGGGGTGCTGGAGGGGCTCCCCACGGCCCACATCGACGCCCGCCCCACCTACGTGGCCGCCCCCCTCTGCCTCCTGCACCAGCGCCCCGACGGCGAGCTGCGGCCCCTCGCCATCCAGGTGGGGGGGACCCAGGCATCGGGGGGGCGGGTGTTTGGGGGGCTTAAGTATTGGGGGGGGCAAGTATTGGGGGGGGGCAAGTACTGGGGGGGGGCCAAGTGTCCCGGGGGGGGGAGGGGGCAGGATTATGGGGGGACTCAGGAGTTTGTTTGTGGGGTGGCAAGTGTCCGGGGGGGGGGGGGCAAGTGTCCTGGGGGGGGGACCCAGGCATCGGGGGGGGGCCCGGGTGTTTGGGGGGACTTAAGTATTGGGGGGGGCAAGTGTCCGGGGGGGGCCAAGTGTCCTGGGCGGGGGGGAGCAGGCATTTTGGGGGGGACTCAGGAGTTTGGGGGGACTTAAGTATTGGGGGGGGGCAAGTATTGGGGGGGGGCAAGTGTCCTGGGGGGGGGGGCAGGATTATGGGGGGACCCAGGAGTTTGTTTGGGGGGGGCCAAGTGTCCTGGGGGGGGGGCACCCAGGCATTGGGGGGAGACCTGGGTGTTTGGGGGGACTTAAGTATTGGGGGGGGCAAGTGTCCTGGGTAGGGGGGGGGACAGGCATTTGGGGGGGAGTCAGGAGTTTGGGGGGGGCCAAGTACTGGGGGGGGCAAGTATTGGGGGGACCAAGTGTCCTGGGGGGGGGGGGGCAGGATTATGGGGGGAGTCAGGAGTTTGGGGGGGGACCCAGGTACTGGGGGGGGGCCAAGTGCCCTGGGGGAGGGGGGGGAGACAGGAGTTTGGGGGGACCCAGGTATTTGGGGGGGGGGGGGGGGGGAGATGATACGCTGTGTGTCTGGGTGGGGGGGTCCCAGGTGTCTGGGGGGGGGACGACACCCAGGTATTTGGGGGCACCCAAGTATTTGTGGGGGGGTCCCAAGTGTCCAGGGGGGGGGTCCCAGGTGTCTGGGGGTGGGGTCCCAGGCATTTAGGGGGGGGGATGTGACCCTGTTTGTCTTGGTGGGGGGGTCCCAGGTCTCCGGGGGGGGGGGGGGACACGACAACACCCAGGTATTTGGGTGGGGGGACACCCCCAGGCGCTGCAGGTGGGGCCGCCCCCCAGCACCCAGCTGCCCTAATGCCCCCCCCCCCCCCATCTTTTGCCCCCCCCCCAAAGCTGTCGCAGCAGCCGGGCCCCCGCAGCCCCGTGTTCCTGCCCGGGGACCCCCCCTGGGTGTGGGCCCTGGCCAAGGCCTGGGTGCGCAGCGCCGAGTTCCAGCTGCACGAGGGGCTGAGCCACCTCCTGCGCGCCCACCTGCTGGGGGAGGTGTACGCCATGGCCACCCTGCGCCGCCTGCCCCCCCCGCACCCCCTCTTCAAGGTAACCCCCCGGGGGGGGGCCCGGGGGGGATGGAGACCCCGGCGGTGGGAGGTGGGGGCACCCAGGGCCTGGGTTTTGGGGGGGGGGTCCCAGGTGTTGGGGGGTCCCAGGGCTCCAGGGGGATGGAGACCCCAGTGTTGGGGGGGCAGCACCCATGGGACGGGACCCCCGTGTTGGGGTGGGGGGGGGTCCCAGGGCTCCAGGGGGATGGAGACCCCAGTGTTGGGGGGGCAGCACCCATGGGACCCCCGTGTTGGGGTGGGGGGGGTCCCAGGGCTCCAGGGGGATGGAGACCCCGGCAGTGGGAGGTGGGGGCACCCAGGGCCTGGGTTTGGGGGGTTCCCAGGTGTTGGGGGGGGGAACGACCCATGTGTTGGGGGGGCAGCACCCATGGGACCCCCGTGTCGGGGGGGGGGACACCCCAAGTGTCCAGGTGGGGGGATACCCCTCGGGTTGGGGGGTCCCGGGGGTCCCCAGGGGGATGGAGACCCCAGTGGTGGGGGGGCAGCACCCATGAGACCCCCATGTCAGGGTGGGGGGGGACCCAGGTGTTGGGGGGCCCGGGGGTCCCAAGGGGGGATGGAGACCCCGCCGGTGGGAGGTGGGGGCACCCAGGGCCTGGGTTTTGGGGGGGGGTCCCAGATGTTGGGGGGTCCCAGGGCTCCAGGGGGATGGAGACCCCAGTGTTGGGGGGGCAGCACCCATGGGACCCCCGTGTTGGGGTGGGGGGGGGTCCCAGGGCTCCAGGGGGATGGAGACCCCGGCGGTGGGAGGTGGGGGCACCCAGGGCCTGGGTTTTGGGGGGGGGACCCAGGTGTTGGGGGGGGCACAGCACCCATGGGACCCCCGTGTCAGGGTTGGGGGGGGTCCCAAGGTCTGGGGATTGGGGGGTACCAGGGCTCCAGGGGGATGGAGACCCCAGTGTTGGGGGGGGGCAGCACCCATGGGACCCCTGTGTCAGGGTGGGGGGGGTCCCAAGGTCTGGGGTTTGGGGGTCCCAGGGGTCCAGGGGGATGGAGACCCCGGTGGTGGGGGGGCAGCACCCATGGGACCCCCGTGTTGGGGGGGGGGGGCTGTACCCAGTCATTCACTACCCCCCGCCCCAGCACCCCCAGCCCCCCGTGTCTGGGTTTGGGGGGGGCTCCCAGGCACCCGGTGGGGGGTGGGGGGTGGGTGGGGGACAGCCCCCCCCCGTGTGTTGGTGGGGGGGGGGTGTCAGCACCCATGGGTGCCCCCCCCACCCCCCCCCAGCTGCTGGTGCCCCACATCCGCTTCACGGTGCACATCGCGGCGCTGGCCAGGAGGTTCCTGCTCAACCCCGGGGGGGTCTTCGACAAGGTGGGGGGGGGCGGGGGGGGGGGGTTATGGGTGCCATGGGGGGGGCTGGGGGGGGGACCCATGGGTGCCGGGGGGGGGGGTGGGAGGGGGCCTTGGGGGGGTTGGAGGGGATTTGGGGGGGGCTGGGGAGGGGGAAGGGGGGGGGAGGGGGGGTGGGGGGTCCTGGGGGGGCTGGGGAGGGGGAAGGGGGGGGGAGGAAAGGGGGTATTGGGGGGGGGGGTCACGGGGGGTTGGGGCATTTTGGTGGGATTTGGGTGGATTTAGGTGGAATTTGGGTGGATTTTGTTGGGATTTGGGTGGATTTGGGTGGATTTTCATGGGATTTTGGTTTGACTTTATTGGATTTTGTGGGGATTTGTTGGGATTTTGTTGGGATTTGGGTGAATTCTGTTGGGATGGGGGTGGCTTTTGGTGGGATTTGGTGGGATTGGGTGGATTTTGGTGGGATGTTGGTTTGATTTTATTGGATTCTGTTGGGATTTGGGTGGATTCTGTTGGGATTTGGTGGATTTGGGTGGGATTTGGTTGGATTTGGTGAGATTTGTGTGGCTTTTGGTGGGATTTGGTGGGATTTGTGTGGATTCTGTTGGGATTAGGGTGGATTTTGGTGGGATTTGGTTGGATTTGGTGGGATTTGGGTGGCTTTTGGTGGGATTTGGTGGGATTGGGGTGGATTCTGGTGGGATTGGGGTGGATTTGGTTGGGATTGGGGTGGCTTGTGCTGGACCGTGGTCCCGGCGGCAGGCGGTGGCCCTGGGCCGGCGGGGGCTGCTGGAGCTGGTGGCCCGGGGGCTGCGGGACCTGCCCTACGCCGCCCTGGTGCTGCCCCGCGACCTGCGCCGCCGCGGCGTCACCCGCACCCGCCGCTACCACTTCGCCGACGACGCCCGGCGCATCTGGGCCGCCATCCGCAGGTGGGAGCTCGTGGGTCCCCGTGTGTCCCTGTGTGTCCTTGTGGGTCCCCGTGTGTCCCTGTGTGTCCTCGTGGGTCCCCGTGTGCCCTCGTGGGTCCTCGTGGGTCCCCGTGTGTCCCTGTGTGTCCTCGTGGGTCCCCGTGTGTCCTCGTGGGTCCTCGTGGGTCCCCGTGTGTCCCTGTGTGTCCTCGTGGGTCCCTGTGTGTCCTTGTGGGTCCTCGTGGGTCCCCGTGCGTCCCCGTGCGTCCCCGTGTGTCCTCGTGCGTCCCCGTGCGTCCCCGTGTGTCCTCGTGGGTCCTCGTGGGTCCCTGTGTGTCCTCGTGGGTCCTCATGGGTCCTCGTGGGTCCTCGTGGGTCCCCGTGTGTCCCCGTGTGTCCTCGTGTGTCCTCGTGGGTCCTCGTGGGTCCCCATGTGTCCTCATGTGTCCCCGTGGGTCCTCGTGGGTCCTCGTGTGCCCTCGTGCGTCCTCGTGGGTCCCTGTGTGTCCTCATGTGTCCCCGTGTGTCCTCATGTGTCCTCGTGTGTCCTTGTGGGTCCTTGTGGGTCCTTGTGGGTCCTCGTGTGCCCTCATGTGTCCTCATGGGTCCCCGTGTGTCCTCGTGGGTCCCCGTGTGTCCCCATGTGTCCTCGTGGGTCCTCGTGGGTCCTTGTGCATCCCCGTGGGTCCCCATGTGTCCCCGTGTGTCCTCGTGCGTCCTCGTGGGTCCTTGTGTGTCCTCGTGCGCTCTCTCATGCCCCCTCGTGTCCTCTCGTGCCCCCTCGTGCACTTTCATGTGCCTCCTTGTGCGTCCTTGTATGTCCTCACATGTCCCCTCGTGCATCCTCTCGTGCCCCCTTGTGCCTCCTCGTGTCCTCACGTGTCCCCTTGTGCATCCTCTCGTGCCCCCTCGTGCCCCCTCACGTGTCCCCACGTCCCCACATCGTGTCCTCGTGCGTCCTCCCGCCCCCGTGTGTGTCCCCACGTCCCCTCGTGCCCCCTCTTGTCCCCCCGTGTCCTCTTGTGCCCCCCCCCCCCCCCCATGGGACTGGGAGCCCTCGTGCCCCCTCGTGTGAGAAGCCGCAGTGTGGGGGGGGGGGGTTGGGGGGCAGCGACGTGGGCCCGGACGCCCCCTCTGACCCCTCCCCCCCCCCTTTTTTCTCTGCCCCCCCAGCTTCGTGCGGGGCATCGTGGGGCTGTACTACCCGTGCGACGCGGCCGTGCGAGGGGACGCCGAGCTGCAGGCCTGGGTGGGGGAGATCTTCCACAGGGGCTTCCTCGGCCGCCGCCGCTCAGGTGACACCGGGGGGGGGACGCAGCGCCCTGGGACCCTCCTGGGGCACCCCCTCACCCACCTGGGACCCCCCCGGCACCCTCGTGTGACCCTCAAGACCCCTCGTGTGACCCCCTGTCACCCCCTGTCACCCTCCTGGGACCCCCCGGGACCCTCGTGTGACCCCTTGGGACCCCCCAGGACCCCTCACGTGACCCCTGTCACCCTCCTGTGACCCCTTGTCACCCGCCCGGGACCCCCTGGGACCCCTGTGTCCCCCCGTGACCCCTGTCACCCTCCTGTGACCCCTTGTCACCCGCCTGGGACCCCCAGGACCCCCTGAGAGCCCCTATGTGACGCCCTGTCACCCTCCTGGGACCCTTGGGACCCCTTGTGTGACACTTTGGGACCCCCCAGGACCCCTCACGTGACCCCCTGTCACCCTCCTGTCACCCGCCCAGGACCCCTCAGACCCCCTGGGACCCCCTGGGACCCCTGTGTCCCCCCGTGACCCCTGTCACCCTCCTGTGACCCCTTGGGACCACTCCTGTGACCCTTTGGGACCCCCCCCGGCACCCTCGTGTGACCCCTGTCACCCTCCTGGGACCCCTCAGACCCCCCTGTGACCCCATGACCCCCGTGTGCCCTCATGACCCTTGCGTGACCCCTGGTGACCCTCACGTGATCCCCAGTGACCCTTGTATGACCCCAGTGACCCCCGGTGACTCCATGTGACCCCTGGTGACCCTCGTGTGACCCCCGGTGACCCTCATGTGACCCCTAATACCCCCCCATGTGACCCCCAGTGACCCTTGTATGACCCCGGTGACCCTCACGTGACCCCTCATGACCCCCGTGTGACCCTTCTGAGCCCCCCCCGTGCCCCCCCGTGCCCCCCCGTGACCCCCGGTGACCCCGGTGACCCCGGTGACCCCGCCGCCCCCCCAGGGGTGCCGTCCCGCCTGCGCAGCGTCCCCGGCCTGGTGACCTTCCTCACCATGGTCATCTACAGCTGCTCCGCCCACCACGCTGCCACCAACAGCGGCCAGGTGGGTGCCCCCCCCCCCATGGGTGCCCCCCCCCCAGGGTATCCCCCCCCCCCCATGGGTGCCCCCCCCCAGGGTATCCCCCCCCCACCCAGTGGGATGCCCCCCCCCCCCGGGTATCCCCCCCAGCCAGTGGGTGCCCCCCCACCCCGGGTATCCCCCCCAGCCATGGGTGCCCCCCCCCCACCCATGGGTGCCCCCCACCCATGTGTGCCCCCCCCCTCCCTGGGTATCCCCCCCCCCTCATGGGTGCCCCCCACCCATGCGTGCCCCCCCCCTCCCTGGGTATCCCCCCCACCCATGCGTGCCCCCCCCCTCCCTGGGTATCCCCCCCACCCATGGGTCCCCCCCACCTCTGCACGCCCCCCAAACATATGGGTGCCCCCCCCACCCCATGGGTGCCCCCCTCAAACACCTGGGTTCCCCCCACTTGGGTGCCCCCCAAATGCCTGAATCCCCCAATGCTTGGGCCCCCCCTCCGCCCCCCCATACCCCTGGGTGCCATGGGGGGGGGCAGCGGGTGCCAATGGGGGGGGTGTTACGGGGCAGCGGGGGGCTGGGGGTGCCATGGGGGTGCCATGGGGGGGCCGTGGGGGGCCATGGGGGGGGCCGTGGGTGCCATGGGGGGGCTGTGGTTGCCATGGGGGGGCCGTGGGGTGCCATGGGGGGGGCCGTGGGTGCCATGGGGGGGCCGTGGGGTGCCATGGGGTGCCATGGGGGGGCCATGGGGGGGGCTGTGGGTGCCATGGGGGGCCATGGGGGGGGCCGTGGGTGCCATGGGGGGGCCGTGGGGTGCCATGGGGGGGGGCCGTGGGTGCCATGGGGGGGCCGTGGGGTGCCATGGGGGTGCCATGGGGGGGCCATGGGGGGGGCTGTGGGTGCCATGGGGGGGCTGTGGGTGCCATGGGGGGGGCTGTGGGGTGCCATGGGGGGGCCGTTGGGGGCCATGGGGGGCCATGGGGGGCCGTTGGGGGCCATGGGGGGCCATGGGGGGCCATGGGGGGCCATGGGGGGGCTGTGGGTGCCATGGGGGGGCCATGGGGGAGCCATGGGGGGGCCATGGGGGGGCTGTGGGGGGGCCATGGGGGGACTGTGGGTGCTGGGGGGGGGCGACTGTGGGTGCCATGGGGGGGCCATGGGGGGGCCATGGGGGGGCTGTGGGTGCCATGGGGCGCTATGGGGCGCTATGGGGCGCTGTCACTCGTGGGGCAGTTCGAGCTGGGCGCCTTCATGCCCAACCTGCCGTGGGGGCTGGGTGCTGGGGGGGCTGTGGGTGCCATGGGGGGGCCATGGGGGGGCCATGGGGGGGCTGTGGGTGCCATGGGGGGCCATGGGGGGCCATGGGGGGGCTGTGGGTGCCATGGGGGGGGGCCGTGGGGTGCCATGGGGGGGCCATGGGGGGGCTGTGGGTGCCATGGGGTGCTATGGGGCGCTATGGGGCGCTGTCACTCGTGGGGCAGTTCGAGCTGGGCGCCTTCATGCCCAACCTGCCGGCCGCCATGCGGGAGCCGCCCCCGCAGACGAAGGCGCCGCTGACGGAGGGGCAGTTCCTGGCCGCGCTCCCCGCCATGAACACCACGGCCGCCGTGCTGGGGGTGCTGTGGGTGCTGCGCAACGAGCCCCTCGACATGGTCAGCCGCCCCTCCCCCACCCCCCCCCCCCCCCTCCCCCGCGGCTGCATCCAGGAGCTCCTGGATGTGGTGAGGGGCCCCTCCCCCCCCCATCCCCCACCCAACCCCCCCCCAAACACCCCCCATTGGCCCCACTGACCCCAGTGACCCCAATGACCCCAGTGACCCCATTGGCCCCATTGACCCCAATGACCCCCATTGACCCCATTGGCCCCATGACCCCAATGATCCCAATGACCCCAATGACCCCATTGACCCCAGTGACCCCAATGACCCCCATGACCCCAATGTCCCCAATGACCCCCATGACCCCAACGACCCCATTGGCCCCACTGACTCCATTGACCCCAATGACCCCCATTGACCCCATTGGCCCCACTGACCCCACTGACCCCATTGACCCCAATGACCCCCATGACCCCATTGACCCCAGTGACCCCAATGACGCCCATGACCCCAATGACCCCAATGATCCCATTGCCCCCATGACCCCAATGACCCCAATGACCCCATTGACCCCAATGACCCCCATGACCCCAATGACCCCAATGACCCCAATGTCCCCAATGTCCCCCATGACCCCAATGACCCCATTGACCCCCATGACCCCAATGATCCCAATGATCTCAATGACCCCAATGTCCCCAATGACCCCAATGTCCCCAATGACCCCAATGATCCCAATGACCCCATTGACCCCCATGACCCCCATGACCCCATTGACCCCATTGGCCCCATTGACCCCAGTGACCCCAATGACGCCATGACCCCAATGATCCCATTGACCCCCATGACCCCATTGACCCCCGTGACCCCATTGACCCCCATGACGCCACTGCCCCCTCCCCCAGCGCCCCCTGGGCTGTTACCCCGAGCGCCACTTCACGGAGGGCCCCCCCCGCCGCCTCATGCGGGAATTCCGCCGCCGCCTGGCCGCCATCTCCCGCCGCATCCGGCGCCGCAACGAGGGGCTGCCCCGCCCCTACCCCTACCTGGACCCCCCCGCCATCGAGAACAGCGTCGCCATCTGAGGGGGCGCCCCACACTGCCCCACACTGCCCCACAGCTGCCCCACAGCTGCCCCACACCTGCCCCACGCTGCCCCACACTGCCCCACACCCTGCCCCACACTGCCCCACACTGCCCCACACCGCCCCCACACCGCCCCACACCGCCCCACACTGCCCCACACTGCCCCACACTGCCCCACACCGCCCCACACACTGCCCCACACTGCCCCACACCGCCCCACACTGCCCCACAGCTGCCCCACACCGCCCCACGCTGCCCCACACCGCCCCACAGCTGCCCCACACCGCCCCACACTGCCCCACACTGCCCCACACCGCCCCACGCTGCCCCACGCTGCCCCACACCGCCCCACGCTGCCCCACACTGCCCCACAGCTGCCCCACACTGCCCCACACCGCCCCACACGCCCCACACTGCCCCACACCGCCCCACACTGCCCCACACTGCCCCACACCGCCCCACACTGCCCCACACTGCCCCACGCTGCCCCACGCTGCCCCACACTGCCCCACACCGCCCCACACTGCCCCACACTGCCCCACACTGCCCCACACTGCCCCACACCGCCCCACACCGCCCCACACTGCCCCACACCGCCCCACACTGCCCCACACCGCCCCACACTGCCCCACACTGCCCCACAGCTGCCCCACACTGCCCCACACTGCCCCACACTGCCCCACACTGCCCCACACTGCCCCACACTGCCCCACACCGCCCCACACTGCCCCACACTGCCCCACACCGCCCCACACTGCCCCACACTGCCCCACACCGCCCCACACCGCCCCACACTGCCCCACAGCTGCCCCACACTGCCCCACACTGCCCCACACTGCCCCACAGCTGCCCCACACTGCCCCACACTGCCCCACGCTGCCCCACACTGCCCCACGCTGCCCCACGCTGCCCCACGCCGCCCCACACTGCCCCACACCGCCCCACAGCTGCCCCACACTGCCCCACACTGCCCCACACCGCCCCACACCGCCCCACGCTGCCCCACACTGCCCCACACTGCCCCACAGCTGCCCCACGCTGCCCCACAGCTGCCCTACAACCCAGTGTGGGGCCTGGACCCACCCCCCCCCTCCCCCCCCCCAGTCGAGAACAGCGTCACCATCTGGGGGGGGCACATAGCTGCCCCATAACCGCCCCATAGCCGCCCCATAACCACCCCATAGCTGCCCCATAACCGCCCCATAGCCGCCCCGTAACCGCCCCATAACTGCCCCATAGCTGCCCCATAACCGCCCCATAGCTGCCCCATAACCGCCCCATAACCGCCCCATAGCTGCTCCATAACTGCCCCATAGCTGCCCCATAGCTGCCCCATAACCGCCCCATAACCGCCCCATAGCTGCTCCATAACTGCCCCATAGCTGCCCCATAACTGCCCCATAACCGCCCCATAGCTGCCCCATAGCTGCCCCGTAACCATCCCATAACTGCCCCATAGCTGCCCCATAGCAACACCATAACCGCCCCATAACTGCCCCATAGCTGCCCCTTAGACCCCCAATAACTGCCCCACACACCCCCCATAACCCCCCATAACCCGGATGGGGGGCCAAACCCAGTGGTGTAAACTGGGGTGTAACTGGGATGAGGAGGCCAAACCCATTGCTGGGGACTGGGGACTTCAATGGTCCAAACTGGTCTGTACTGGGAGCTGTTACTGGTGTCAATAAAGTGCTGCCCCCAGTGGGGGGAGACTGGTCGTACTGGTCATACTGGGACAGGCACAGTGGTGTAAACTGGGGTGTAACTGGGGTGGGGGGCCAAGCCCAGTGGTGTAACTGGAGTAGGGGTCAAGCCCAGTGGAGTAAACTGGGGTGTAACTGGGATGAGGATCAAGCCCAGTGATGTAAACTGGAGGGTTACTGGGATGGGGGGACAAGCTCAGTGGCGTAAACTGGGCTGTAACTGGGATGGGGGGGCCAAACCCACTGCTCCAAACTTATGGTAGGGTCTATATTGGGGTGTAACTGGTCATACTGGGCCCAGTCCTGGATCAGCGGTGTAAAAGGCTGCCGGGCCAAGACTCAGTGGTGTAAACTGGGATGGAACTGGGGTGTACGCCCAAACCCAGTGGCGCAACTGGGGTGAACTGGGTGCAAGTGGCATAACTGGGATGGGCGTCAAGCCCAGTGGTGTAAACTGGGGTGTAACCGGGACGGGGGACCAAACCCATTGCTGTAACTGGGATGGGGACTAAGCCTGGTGGTCCAAAGTGGGACGAGGGGCCAAGGCCAATGGTGTAACTGGGATGGGGGGCCAAACACAGTGGTGTAATTGGAATAGGGGCCAGGCCCAGTGGTGTAACCGAGATGAGGGGCCAAACACAGTGGTGTAAACTGGGCTGTAACTGGGATGGGGGGCCAAACACAGTGGTGTAACTGGGATGAGGGATCAAGCCCAGTGGTGTAAACTGGAGGGGGGGCTAGGCCCAATGGTGTAAACTGGGCTGTAACTGGGATGAGGGGCCAAAACCAGTAGTGTAACTGGGATAAGGGTCAAGCTGTAAACTGGGCTGTAACTGGGATGGGGAGCCAAGACTCAGTGGTGTAAACTGGGGTGTAACTGGGACGGAACGGGGGTGAGGCCAGACTCAGTGGTGTAGCTGGGATGGAACTGGGGTGTAACTGGGCTGGGGGGGTGGAGGGTTGCTGATGCAAGCGGGGTGGAACTGGTCTTACTGGACCCAGTGGTGTAACAGGGTGTAATGGGATGTAACTGGGTGGGCCCCCCCCCATTCCGGGGGCACTTGGGGGCACTGGGAGGGACTAGAGGGAACTGGGGGGGACTGGGAGGGACTGGGAGGAACTGGGGAGGAACTGGGGGGGACTGGGAGGGACTGGAGAGGAGCTGGAGGGGACTGGGAGGAACTGGGAGGGACTGGGGGGGACTGGGAGGAACTGGGGAGGAACTGGGGGGGACTGGGAGGAACTGGGAGGGACTGGGGGGGACTGGGGAGGAACTGGGGGGGACTGGGAGGAACTGGGAGGGACTGGGGGGGACTGGGGAGGAACTGAGAGGGACTGGGGCGGGACTGGGGCGGGACTGGGAAGAACTGGGAGGGACTGGGACTGCGGGGGGAGGGGGGCAGAGGGACCCAGGAGCGCCCCAGGGGAACCCCGAGGACCCCAAAAGGACCCCGAGGGACCCGTCGCCCCCCGAGGGACCCCCAAGGACCCCCCCGAGGGACCCGTCACCCCCCGAGGGACCCTGGCGTCCCCAGAAGCCCCGTCTGTCCCCGAGGGGCCCCCCAGGTCCCCCGATGTCCCCGATGTCGCCCCCGGGCCCGGGGGGGGGCGGTACCGGCTGCGGGTGACGACGGGGGGCGCGTGGGGGGGGGGGACGCTGGCGACCGTCACCCTGCGGCTGGTGGGGACGCGGGGACAGAGCCCCCCCTGTCACCTCCGCTGGCCCCGCCACCGCCTGCGCCCCGGCTCCGTGAGTGCGCTGGGGGCACTGGGGGGCACTGGGAGCACTGGGAGGGGACTGTGGGGGTCACAGGGAGGGACTGGGAAGGGACTGGGGGGCACTGGGGGGGACTGGAAGGGGACTGGGGGGGTCACTGGGAGGGACTGGGAAGGGACTGGGGGGCACTGGGAGGGACTGGAGGGGGACTAGGAAGGGACTGGGAGGCACTGGGAGGGGATTGGGGGGCACTGGGAAGGGACTGGGGGGCACTGGGAGGGGACTGGGGGGGACTGGACTGGGGGGCCACTGGGAGGGACTGAGAAGGGACTGGGGGGGACTGGGGGACACTGGGGAGCACTGGGAGGGACTGGGAAGAGACTGGGAGGCACTGGGAGGGACTGGGGGGCACTGGGAGGGGACTGGGGGCCACTGGGAGCACTGGGGAGCACTGGGGGGGGACTGTGGGGGTCACTGGGAGGGACTGGGAAGGGACTGGGGGGCACTGGGAGGGACTGGAGGGGGACTAGGAAGGGACTGGGAGGCACTGGGAGGGGATTGGGGGGCACTGGGAGGGGACTGGGGGGGACTGGACTGGGGGGCCACTGGGAGGGACTGAGAAGGGACTGGGGGCACTGGGGGGGACTGGGGGACACTGGGGAGCACTGGGAGGGGACTGGGAAGAGACTGGGAGGCACTGGGAGGGACTGGGGGGCACTGGGAGGGGACTGGGGGGCACTGGGAGCACTGGGGAGCACTGGGAGGGGACTGGGGGGGGACTGGGGGGTCACTGGGAGGGACTGAGAAGGGACTGGGGGGGACTGGGGGACACTGGGAGGGACTGGGGGGGGACTGGGGGGTCACTGGGAGGGACTGAGAAGGGACTGGGGGGCACTGGGAGGGACTGGGAAGGGATTGGGGGAATGGGAGGGGCTGGAGGGGGACTGGAAAAGGACTGGGGGGCACTGGGAGGGGATTAGAGGGGGACTGGGAGCAGTGGGGGCACTGGGAAGGGACTGGGGGGCACTGGGAAAGGACTGGGGGGGGACTGGACTGGGGGGCCACTGGGAGGGACTGAGAAGGGACTGGGGGGCACTGGGGGGGACTGGGGGACACTGGGGAGCACTGGGAGGGACTGGGAAGAGACTGGGAGGCACTGGGAGGGACTGGGGGGCACTGGGAGGGGACTGGGGGGCACTGGGGAGCACTGGGAGGGGACTGTGGGGGTCACTGGGAGGGACTGGGAAGGGACTGGGGGGCACTGGGGGGGACTGGAAGGGGACTGGGGGGTCACTGGGAGGGACTGGGAAGGGACTGGGGGGCACTGGGAGGGACTGGAGGGGGACTAGGAAGGGACTGGGAGGCACTGGGAGGGGATTGGGGGGCACTGGGAAGGGACTGGGGGGCACTGGGAGGGGACTGGGGGCCACTGGGAGCACTGGGGAGCACTGGGAGGGGACTGTGGGGGTCACTGGGAAGGGACTGGGGGGCACTGGGAGGGACTGGAGGGGGACTAGGAAGGGACTGGGAGGCACTGGGAGGGGATTGGGGGGCACTGGGAAGGGACTGGGGGCACTGGGAGGGGACTGGGGGATACTGGGAGCACCGGGGAGCGCTGGGAGGGGACTGGGAAGGGATTGGGGGAATGGGAGGGGCTGGAGGGGGACTGGGAAAGGACTGGGGGGCACTGGGAGGAGACTGGGGGGGACTGGACTGGGGGGCCACTGGGAGGGACTGAGAAGGGACTGGGGGGGACTGGGGGGGGACTGGGGGACACTGGGGAGCACTGGGAGGGACTGGGAAGAGACTGGGAGGCACTGGGAGGGACTGGGGGGCACTGGGAGGGGACTGGGGGGCACTGGGAGCACTGGGGAGCACTGGGAGGGGACTGGGGGGGGACTGGGGGGTCACTGGGAGGGACTGAGAAGGGACTGGGGGGGACTGGGGGACACTGGGAGGGACTGGGGGGGGACTGGGGGGTCACTGGGAGGGACTGAGAAGGGACTGGGGGGCACTGGGAGGGACTGGGAAGGGATTGGGGGAATGGGAGGGGCTGGAGGGGGACTGGAAAAGGACTGGGGGGCACTGGGAGGGGATTAGAGGGGGACTGGGAGCAGTGGGGGCACTGGGAGGGACTGAGGGGGACTCAGAAGGGACTGGGAGTGACTGGGAGGCGATTGGAAGGGGATGGGGAGCAGTGGGGGCACTGGGAGGCACTGGGAAAGGATTGGAGGGGCTGGGAGCATTGGGGGGCACTAGGAGGGACTGGGAAGGGACTGGGAGGCACTGGGAGGGGACTGGGGGGCACTGGGAAGGGATTGGAAGGGGACTGGGAGCACTGGGGGATGCTGGGAGGGGACTGGAAAGGGACTGGGGGGCACTGGGAGGGACTGGAGGGGGACTCAGAAGGGACTGGGAGCACTGGGAGTGACTGGGAGGTGATTGGAGGGGGACTGGGAGCACTGGGGGGCACTGGGAGGGACTGGGAAGGGATTGGGAAGGGACTGGGAGGGACTGGAGGGGGACTAGGAAGGGACTGAGAGGCACTGGGAGGGGACTGGGGGGCACTGGGTATCACTGGGAACACTGGGAGCACTGGGGGCACTGGGAGCACTGGCTGTCACTGGGAGCACTGGGAGGGACTAGGAAAGGACTGGGTGGCACTGTGAGGGATTGTGAAGGGACTGGGAAGGACTGGAACTGACTGGGTGGCACTGGGAGGGCACTGGGAAGGGACTTGGGTGCACTGGGAAGGATGGGGGGGCATTGGGAGGCACTGGGAGCACTGGGAGGCACTGGGTCTCACTGGGAGCACTGGGTCTCACTGGGAGGCACGGGGAGCACTGGGTGTCACTGGGAGCACCAGGAGGCACTGGGAGCACTGGGTGTCACTGGGTGTCATTGGGAGCACTGGGGGTCACTGGGGGGCACTGGGAGCACTGGGAGCACTGGGTGTCACTGGGAGCACTGGGAGCACTGGGTGTCACTGGGGGCACTGGGAGCACTGGGTGTCATTGGGAGGCACTGGGAGCACTGGGAGGCACTGGGTCTCACTGGGAGCACTGGGTCTCACTGGGAGGCACGGGGAGCACTGGGTGTCACTGGGTGTCATTGGGAGCACTGGGTGTCACTGGGAGGCACTGGGTCTCACTGGGAGCACTGGGTCTCACTGGGTGTCATTGGGAGCACTGGGAGCACTGGGTGTCACTGGGAGCACTGGGGGCACTGGGTGTCACTGGGGGCACTGGGAGCACTGGGGGCACTGGGTGCCACTGGGTGTCACTGGGAGCACTGGGGGCACTGGGAGCACTGGGGTCTCACTGGGAGCACTGGGGGCACTGGGTGTCACTGGGAGCACTGGGTTTCACTGGGTGTTACTGGGAGCACTGGGAGCAGTGGGTTTCACTGGGAGCACTGGGAGCACTGGGTGTCACTGGGAGCACAAGGAGCACTGGGAGCACTGGGGGTACTGGGAGCACTGGGTGTCATTGGGAGGCACTGGGAGCACTGGGTTTCACTGGGAGCACTGGAGGCACTGGGGGCACTGGGTTTCACTGGGTGTCACTGGGTGCACTGGGTTTCACTGGGAGCACTGGGGACACTGGGAGCACTGGGGTCTCACTGGGGGCACTGGGTCTCACTGGGAGCACTGGGGGCACTGGGGGCACTGGGAGCACTGGGAGCACTGGGTGTCACTGGGTGTCACTGGGGGCACTGGGAGCACTGGGTTTCACTGGGAGCACTGGGGACACTGGGAGCACTGGGAGCACTGGGAGCACTGGGTGTCACTGGGGGCACTGGGAGCACTGGGTTTCACTGGGAGCACTGGGTGTCACTGGGAGCACTGGGGGCACTGGGGGCACTGGGTTTCACTGGGTGTCACTGGGTGTCACTGGGTTTCACTGGGAGCACTGGGAGCACTGGGGGCACTGGGGGCACTGGGGGCACTGGTGTCACTGGGTGTCACTGGGAGCACTGGGAGCACTGGGAGCACTGGGTTTCACTGGGAGCACTGGGTGTCACTGGGTGTCACTGGGAGCACTGGGAGCACTGGGAGCACTGGGTTTCACTGGGAGCACTGGGAGCACTGGGAGCACTGGGTTTCACTGGGAGCACTGGGTGTCACTGGGAGCACTGGGGGCACTGGGAGCACTGGGAGCACTGGGAGCACTGGGGGCACTGGGGGCACTGGGAGCACTGGGGGCACTGGGGGCACGGGGGTGACGGCGGGTGCCAGCGCAGACGGTGGTGGCAGAGGTGACCTCGCCGCGGCCCCTGGGGACCCTCCTGCTGCTGCGGCTCTGGAAGGAGCCGCTGGTGTCCCTTGTCCCCGACCGCTGGTTCTGCGCCTGCGTCACCGTCACCGGGCCCCTGGGGGACGGGGATGGTGACGGGGACAGGGACGGGGACGGCGACGGGGACAACGACGGGGACGACGGGGACGACGGGGACAACGACGGGGACACCCCCACGGCCACCTTCCCCTGCTACCGCTGGCTGGAGAGCGGCTGCCTGGAGCTGCGGGAGGCCACCGGTACGGGGACATGGGGACAGGCGGGGGGACGTGGGGACACACGGGGACACGCGAGGGGACGTGGGGACACAGGGGGACAGGAGGTGCCATGGGGACATGGGGACACCGTGGGGGTGTGGGACATGGGGACACAGGGGGACACATGGGGACACCGTGTGGATGTGGGACATGGGGACACCATGAGGAGGTGGGACATGGGGACACATGGGGACACCATGGAGGTGTGGGACATGGGGACACCATGAGGAGGTGGGACATGGGGACATGCGGGGACAGGAGGTGCCATGGGGACACCATGGGGTGTGGGGACATGGGGACACACGGGGGGACGTGGGGACAAGGGGCCACCATGGGGCCACCGTGGGGACGTGGGGCCACCTGTGACTCCCATCCCCGGCCGTGACATGGGGAGTGGGAGCACTGGGAGGGAACTGGAGGCACTGGTGGGGACTGTGTCCCATGACCCCTGTGACCCCCGTGTCCCCCCGTGTCCCCCCGTGTCCCCATGTGTCCCCCCATGTCCCCCCGTGTCCCCGTGTCCCCCCGTGTCCCCCCGTGTCCCCCAGCCCGGACACCGCGTGTGGCCGCCCAGGAGCCGCAGCTGCTGCAGCAGCGCCAGGAGGAGCGGAGGGAGCGTCAGGAGGCCTTCCAGTATGGACTGGGAGCACTGGGAGGGGACTGGGATGAGCCGGGGGGGCTCTGAGGGGGACTGGGAGGGGACTGGGAAAACTGGGAGGGCAATGGGAGGGTACTGGGAGGGGAAGGGAGGGACTGGGAACACTGGGAGGGCATTTGGAGGGTACTGGGAGGGCACTGGGATAAACTGGGAGGGCACTGGCATAAGCTGGGAGGGCACTGGCAGGGGACTTGGAGCACTGGGAGGGACTGGGAGAGCACTGGGAGGGGACTGGGATATACCAGGAGGGCTCTGAGAGGGACTGGGAGGGCACTGGGATAAACTGTGAGGGGACTGGGAGGGGACTGGGAAAACTGGGAGGGCACTGGGAGGGGACTGGGAGGCACTGGGAGCACTGGGAGGGCACTGGAAGGGGACTGGGAGGTTGCTGGGAGCACTGGGATGGGACTGGGAGCACTGGGATTGGACTGGCAGAGGACTGGGAGCACTAGGATGAGACTGGGAGCACTGGGAGGGCACTGGGGGGGCACTGGGAGCATTGGGATGGGACTGGGTGGTGACTGGTGGGTCACTGGGAGCACTGGGAGGGCACTGGGAGCACTGGGATGTCACTGGGCGGTGACTGGTGGGTGACTGGGAGCACTGGGATGTCACTGGGAGCACTGGGATGTCACTGGGCAGTGACTGGTGGGTGACTGGGAGCACTGGGATGTCACTGGGCGGTGACTGGTGGGTGACTGGGAGCACTGGGATGTCACTGGGAGCACTGGGATGTCACTGGGTGGTGACTGGTGGGTGACTGGGAGCACTGGGATGTCACTGGGAGCACAGGGATGTCACTGGGATGTCACTGGGAGCACTGGGATGGCACTGGGCAGTGACTGGTGGGTGACTGGGAGCACTGGGATGTCACTGGTGGGTGACTGGGAGCACAGGGATGTCACTGGGAGAGCACTGGGATGTCACTGGGCAGTGACTGTGAGCACTGGGAGCACAGGGATGGCACTGGGAGGGCACTGGGAGCACTGGGATGTCACTGGGCGGTGACTGGTGGGTGACTGGGAGCACTGGGAGCACGTCACTGGTGGGTGACTGTGAGCACTGGGAGCACTGGGATGTCACTGGGATGGCACTGGGAGCACTGGGATGTCACTGGGCTGTGACTGGTGGGTGACTGGGAGCACTGGGATGTCACTGGGCGGTGACTGGTGGGTGACTGGGAGCACTGGGATGTCACTGGGAGCACAGGGATGTCACTGGTGGGTGACTGGGAGCACTGGGATGACACTGGGAGCACTGGGATGTCACTGGGCAGTGACTGGTGGGTGACTGGGAGCACTGGGATGTCACTGGGAGCACTGGGATGTCACTGGGCGGTGACTGGTGGGTGACTGGGAGCACTGGGATGTCACTGGGAGCACAGGGATGTCACTGGGATGTCACTGGGAGCACTGGGATGGCACTGGGCAGTGACTGGTGGGTGACTGGGAGCACTGGGATGTCACTGGGAGAGCACTGGGAGCACTGGGATGTCACTGGGCGGTGACTGTGAGCACTGGGAGCACAGGGATGGCACTGGGAGGGCACTGGGAGGTCACTGGGCGGTGACTGGTGGGTGACGGGGAGCACTGGGAGCACGTCACTGGTGGGTGACTGTGAGCACTGGGAGCACTGGGATGGCACTGGGAGCACTGGGATGTCACTGGGCTGTGACTGGTGGGTGACTGGGAGCACTGGGAGCACTGGGATGGCACTGGGATGGCACTGGGCTGTGACTGGTGGGTGACTGGGAGCACTGGGATGTCACTGGGAGCACAGGGATGTCACTGGTGGGTGACTGGGAGCACTGGGATGACACTGGGAGCACTGGGATGTCACTGGGCAGTGACTGGTGGGTGACTGGGAGCACTGGGATGTCACTGGGAGCACTGGGATGTCACTGGGCGGTGACTGGTGGGTGACTGGGAGCACTGGGATGTCACTGGGAGCACAGGGATGTCACTGGGATGTCACTGGGAGCACTGGGATGGCACTGGGCAGTGACTGGTGGGTGACTGGGAGCACTGGGATGTCACTGGGAGAGCACTGGGAGCACTGGGATGTCACTGGGCGGTGACTGTGAGCACTGGGAGCACAGGGATGGCACTGGGAGGGCACTGGGAGCACTGGGATGTCACTGGGCGGTGACTGGTGGGTGACGGGGAGCACTGGGAGCACGTCACTGGTGGGTGACTGTGAGCACTGGGAGCACTGGGATGGCACTGGGAGCACTGGGATGTCACTGGGCTGTGACTGGTGGGTGACTGGGAGCACTGGGAGCACTGGGATGGCACTGGGATGGCACTGGGCTGTGACTGGGATGTCACTGGGAGCACTGGGATGTCACTGGTGGGTGATGGGGAGCACTGGGAGCACGTCACTGGTGGGTGACTGGGAGCACTGGGAGCACTGGGAGCAGCCCCGTGTCCCCCCCAGGTGGGCGCCCTACGCCCCGGGGTGGCCCTGGATGCTGCGGGCGCTGCCCCCCGCCCTCTGTCCCTGGCCACCGCCCGCCGCGGCCCCGCCGTCACCCCCCCCGTCCCCGTCCCTGCTGGCGTCACCGTCACCACCGTCACCGTCACCATCGTCACCGTCACCGTCACCACCGTCACCGTCACCGTCACCACCGTCCCCGCCGGCGTCCCCCCCCCCCCAGCTGTCCCCCAGCCTGGCCTTTCCCCTGGGCCACCGGGCCAGCATCGCCGCCCGCGCCGCCGCCGCGTCAGTGTCACTGTCCCCTCCGTGTCCCCACGGCCCCGTGGTGTCCCCATGGCCCCACACCCCACGGTGTCCCCATGGCCCCTCCATGTCCCCATGGTGTCGCCATGTCCCATGGCCCCACACCCCATGATGTCCCCATGGCCCCACACCCCATGGTGTCCCCATGTCCCCGTGTCCCTGTGGTGTCCCCACGTCCCCATGTCCCCATGGTGTCCCCACATCCCCATGTCCCTGTGGTGTCCCCATGGCCCCGTGTCCCCGTGGTGTCCCCACGTCCCCATGTCCCCATGGTGTCCCCATGTCCCCATGTCCCTGTGGTGTCCCCACGTCCCCGTGTCCCCATGGTGTCCCCATGTCCCTGTGGTGTCCCCACGTCCCCCTGTCCCCGTGGTGTCCCCATGTCCCCATGGTGTCCCCACGTTCCCGTGTCCCCATGGTGTCCCCATGTCCCCATGGTGTCCCCACGTCCCCCTGTCCCCATGGTGTCCCCACGTCCCCATGTCCCTGTGGTGTCCCCATGTCCCCTGTCCCCATGATGTCCCCATGTCCCCGTGGTGTCCCCACATCCCCATGTCCCCATGGTGTCCCCACGTCCCATGTCCCCACATCCCATGGTGTCCCCATGTCCCCATGGTGTCCCCATGTCCCCGTGTCCCTGTGGTGTCCCCATGTCCCCTGTCCCCATGATGTCCCCACGTCCCCATGGTGTCTGCATGTCCCCGTGGTGTCCCCATGTCCCCGTGTCCCCACGTCCCCATGTCCCTGTAGTGTCCCCATGTTCCCGTGGTGTCCCCACATCCCCATGTCCCCATGGTGTCCCCATGTCCCCATGGTGTCCCCACGTCCCCGTGTCCCCACAGTGTCTCCATGTCCCCTTGTCCCTGTGATGTCCCCATGTCCCCGTGTCCCCATGGTGTCCCCACGTCCCCGTGTCCCTGTGGTGTCCCCACATCCCCATGTCCCTGTGGTGTCCCCATGTCCCCGTGTCCCCATGGTGTCTCCGTGGCCCCGTGTCCCTGTGGTGTCCCCATGTCCCCGTGGTGTCCCCACGTCCCCATGTCCCTGTGGTGTCCCCATGTCCCCGTGTCCCCATGGTGTCCCCACGTCCCCGTGTCCCTGTGGTGTCCCCATGTCCCCGTGGTGTCCCCACGTCCCCATGTCCCTGTGGTGTCCCCATGTCCCCGTGTCCCCATGGTGTCCCCACATCCCCATGTCCCTGTGGTGTCCCCATGTCCCCATGGTGTCTCCGTGGCCCTGTGTCCCTGTGGTGTCCCCATGTCCCCGTGGTGTCCCCACGTCCCCCTGTCCCCGTGGTGTCCCCATGTCCCCATGGTGTCCCCACGTCCCCGTGTCCCCATGGTGTCCCCATGTCCCTGTGGTGTCCCCACGTCCCCATGTCCCTGTGGTGTCCCCATGTCCCCTGTCCCCATGATGTCCCCATGTCCCCATGGTGTCCCCATGTCCCCTGTCCCCATGGTGTCCCCACATCCCCATGTCCCTGTGGTGTCCCCACATCCCTGTGTCCCCATGGTGTCCCCATGTCCCATGTCCCCACATCCCATGGTGTCCCCATGTCCCCATGGTGTCCCCATGTCCCCGTGTCCCCGTGGTGTCCCCATGGCCCCACACCCCATGGTGTCCCCATGTCCCCTCCATGTCCCCATGGTGTCCCCATGTCCCCATGTCCCTGTGGTGTCCCCATGGCTCCGTGTCCCCGTGGTGTCCCCATGTCCCCTGTCCCCATGATGTTCCCATGTCCCCATGGTGTCCCCACGTCCCCATGGTGTCCGCATGTCCCCATGTCCCCGTGTCCCCACGTCCCCATGTCCCTGTAGTGTCCCCATGTTCCCGTGGTGTCCCCACATCCCCATGTCCCCATGGTGTCCCCACGTCCCCGTGTCCCCACAGTGTCTCCATGTCCCCTTGTCCCTGTGATGTCCCCATGTCCCCGTGTCCCCATGGTGTCCCCACGTCCCTGTGTCCCCGTGGTGTCCCCACATCCCCATGTCCCTGTGGTGTCCCCATGTCCCCGTGTCCCCATGGTGTCTCCGTGGCCCCGTGTCCCTGTGGTGTCCCCATGTCCCCATGTCCCCGTGGTGTCCCCACGTCCCCATGTCCCTGTGGTGTCCCCATGTCCCCCTGGTGTCCCCATGTCCCCGTGTCCCCTGTCCCCAGCCAGGTGCGGGTGCGGCTGCGGGGACTTGGCTGCGATGGCTCCTGGCGCAGCTTCGATGACGTGCGGGAGGCGCTGGGGCAGCCGGGGACCCCCATCAGCGGTGGGTGCCCCCGGGGGACACCGTGGGGGGGGGGGGGGGACAGGGGACACGGGCCATTTGGGGACAGGGGACCTGGGGGCTTGGGGGGACCCAGGGGTTTGGGGACAAGGGACTTGGGGGTTTGGGGACAGGGGATGCGGGGGTTTGGGGACATCCAGAGTTTGGGGACAGGGGGGTTTGGGGACAGGGGGGTCTGGGGGGACCTGGGGGTTGGGGGACAGGGGACCCAGGGATTTGGGAGGACCTGGGGTTTTGGGGACAGGGGACAGGGGGGTTTGGGGCCAGGGGGCTCTGGGGGGGACCCGGGGGTTTGGGGACAGGGGACACAGGGGTTTGGGGGGACCTGGGGGCTTGGGGACAGGGGGGTTGGGGGACAGGGGACACAGGGGATTGGGGACCAGGGGGTCTGGGGGGACCTGGGGGTTTGGGGATGGGGATGTTGGGGGCCAGGGAGCTTGGGGACAGGGGACAGGGGGGTTTGGGGGGGACCTGGAGGCTTGGGGACAGAGGGGTTGGGGGACAGGGGACAGAGGGGACAGGGGACAGGGGGGTTTGGGGACACAGGGCTTTGGGGGGACAGGGGGGTTGGGGGAGAGGGGACACAGGGGATTGGGGACCAGGGGGTCTGGGGGGACCTGGGGGTTTGGGGATGGGGATGTTGGGGGCCAGGGAGCTTGGGGACAGGGGGGTTTGGGGGGACCTGGAGGCTTGGGGACAGAGGGGTTGGGGGACAGGGGACAGAGGGGACAGGGGACAGGGGGGTTTGGGGACACAGGGCTTTGGGGGGACAGGGGGGTTGGGGACAGGGGGGTTGGGGGACACAGGGGTTTGGGGACACAGGGGTTTGGGGCCGGGGCTGGCGGGGTTTGGGGGGACAGGGGGGTTGGGGACAGGGGACACAGGGGGCTGGGGCCGGGGGGTGGGGGCGGTGACGGCGCGGGTGCCCGTGTCCCCAGAGTACGTGGTGCGGCACTGGCAGGACGACGCCTTCTTCGGGGAGCAGTACCTGAGCGGGGTGAACCCCCTCCTGCTGCGCCGCTGCTCCCGCCTGCCCCCCAACTTCCCCGTCACCCCCCCCATGGTGGCCCCCAGCCTGGGCCCTGCCACCACCCTCCAGCGGGAGATGGAGGTGAGACGGGGGGGGGACGTGGGGACAGTGGGGGACAAGGGACGTGGGCTACGGGGACATGGGACATGGGGGCTCCGTGGGGACATGGGGAGAACATGGGGACAGTGGGGGACAAGGGACATGGGATATGGGGACATGAGGACATGGGACACAGAGGGGACATGGGGACACTGTGGAGACATGGAGGGGACACTGGGACACCATGGGGTGCAGGGACATGGGGACATGGACATGGGGACACCATGGGATGTGGGGAGATGGGACATGGGGACACCATGGGGACATGGGGACATGGAGAGAACATGGGGACAGTGGGGGACAAGGGACATGGGATATGGGGACACGAGGACATGGGACACAGAGGGGACATGGGGACACTGTGGAGACATGGAGGGGACACGGGGACACCGGGACACCATGGGGTGCAGGGACATGGGGACATGGACATGGGGACACCATGGGATGTGGGGAGATGGGACATGGGGACACCATGGGGATATGGAGAGAACATGGGGACAGTGGGGGACAAGGGACATGGGATTTGGGGACACGAGGACATGGGACACAGAGGGGACATGGGGACACTGTGGAGACATGGAGGGGACACAGGGACACCGGGACACCATGGGGTGCAGGGACATGGGGACATGGGCATGGGGACACCATGGGGACATGGGGAGCACATGGGGACAGAGGGGGACAAGGGACACGGGATTTGGGGACACGGGGACATGGGGGCTCTGGGGCAGGGTGGGGGTCCCGGGGGGAGACCCCTCGGTTTTGGGGGGTCCTGGTCGCCCGGGATGGGGTGGGGGTCCCTTGGGTCAAGGGGACCCCAATGTTTGGGGGGTCCCATTGATCCAGGGTGGGGGGGTCCCGGGGGGCGAGCACCCATGGGGTTGGGGGGGGGGGGCGGGGACCCTGACACTGGGCGGGGTCCCAGTGGCCTGGGATGGGGTGGGGGTCTGGGGGGGTCCCAGCCCTGGTTTTCGGGGGGCCGGGGTGACGCAGCCGGTGCCACGGGGGGGACGCAGTGGGTGCCGCAGGGGGGGATGCGGTGCTGGGGGGGCCGGGGTGATGCAGCGGGTGACACAGTGGGTGACGCAGCGGGTGATGCAGCGGGTGCCGCAGGGGGGCCGGGGGGGCCGGGGTGATGCAGCGGGTGACACAGTGGGTGACACAGCGGGTGACACAGTGGGTGACACAGTGGGTGATGCAGCGGGTGACGCAGCGGGTGACACAGTGGGTGATGCAGTGGGTGATGCAGTGGGTGACGCAGTGGGTGACGCAGCGGGTGACACAGTGGGTGACACAGCAGGTGACACAGTGGGTGACACAGTGGGTGACGCAGCGGGTGACGCAGCGGGTGACACAGTGGGTGATGCAGTGGGTGACGCAGCGGGTGACACAGTGGGTGATGCAGTGGGTGACACAGTGGGTGACGCAGCAGGTGACGCAGTGGGTGACGCAGCGGGTGACACAGCGGGTGACACAGTGGGTGACACAGTGGGTGATGCAGTGGGTGACGCAGCGGGTGACGCAGTGGGTGACGCAGCGGGTGACACAGTGGGTGACGCAGTGGGTGACGCAGCGGGTGACACAGTGGGTGACACAGTGGGTGATGCAGCGGGTGACGCAGCGGGTGACGCAGTGGGTGACGCAGTGGGTGACGCAGCGGGTGACACAGCGGGTGACACAGTGGGTGACGCAGTGGGTGATGCAGCGGGTGACGCAGCGGGTGACACAGTGGGTGATGCAGTGGGTGATGCAGTGGGTGACGCAGTGGATGACGCAGCGGGTGACACAGTGGGTGACACAGCGGGTGACACAGTGGGTGACACAGTGGGTGATGCAGCGGGTGACGCAGCGGGTGACACAGTGGGTGATGCAGTGGGTGACGCAGCGGGTGACACAGTGGGTGATGCAGTGGGTGACGCAGCGGGTGACACAGTGGGTGATGCAGTGGGTGACACAGTGGGTTGACGCAGCAGGTGACGCCAGTGGGTGACGCAGCGGGTGACACAGCGGGTGACACAGTGGGTGACGCAGTGGGTGATGCAGTGGGTGACGCAGCGGGTGACGCAGTGGGTGACGCAGCGGGTGACACAGTGGGTGACGCAGCGGGTGACACAGCGGGTGACACAGTGGGTGACGCAGTGGGTGACGCAGCGGGTGACACAGTGGGTGACACAGTGGGTGACGCAGCGGGTGACGCAGTGGGTGACACAGCGGGTGATGCAGCGGGTGACGCAGCGGGTGACACACGGCTGCCGCAGGGGGGGCGGCTGTTCCTGGCCGACTACGCGCTGCTGGAGGGGGTCCCCGCGGGGCGCCGGGGGGGGGAGCCCCATTTCCTGGCCGCCCCCCTCTGCCTGCTCTGGCTCAGCCCCCGCCGCCAGCTCCTGCCCCTCGCCATCCAGGTACCCCCTGGCCCCGTGGCCCCGTGGCCCCGTGTCCCCATGCCCTGGTGTCCCCATGCCCCCATGTCCCCAGTCCCCATGTCCCTGTGTCCCCCCATCCCCATGTCTTTGTGTCCCCATGTCCCAGAGTCCCCCTGTCCTGGAGTCACACTGTCCCCATGTCCCAGAGTCCCCCTGTCCCCATGTCCTTGTGTCTCCTTGTCCTGGTGTCCCCATATCCTGGGATCCTTATGTCCCCATGTCCTTGTGTCCTCCTTGTCCCCAGTCCCCATGTCCCATATATCCCTTTGTCCCCATGTCCCACGTCCCCATGTCCCCCTGGTCCCCATGGTGTCCCCATGGTGTCCCCATGTCCCATGTCCCCATGGTGTTCCCTTGTCCCCATGGTGTCCCCATGGTGTCCCCATGTCCCACGTCCCCATGTCCCATGTCCCCTGGTCCCTATGGTGTCCCCATAGTGTCCCCATAGTGTCCCCATGTCCCATGTCCCCATGTCCCATGTCCCCATGGTGTCCCCATGTCCCCATGTCCCATGTCCCCATGTCCCCATGGTGTCCCCATGTCCCATGTCCCATGTCCCTACGGCGTCCCCATGTCCCATGTCCCCATGTCCCATGTCCCCATGTCCCCATGGTGTCCCCATGCCCCATGTCCCATGTCCCCCTGGTCCCTATGGTGTCCCCATGGTGTCCCCATGTCCCATGTCCCCATGGTGTCCCCATGTCCCACCTCCTGTATCCCTGTCCCCGCTGTCCCCCCCCTTCCCTCCCTGTCCCCCCCGTCCCCCCCCGTCCCCGCTGACCCCCCCCCCTCCCCCCCCCCCAGCTGTCCCAGCGCCCCGGCCCCACGGCGCCCATCTTCCTGCCGGGGGCGGGTGCCTGGGGGTGGGCGCTGGCCAAGCTGTGGGTGCGGGGGGCCCACTTCGCCCTGCACGAGATGGTCTCCCACCTGCTGCACAGCCACTTCCTGGGGGAGGCCTTCGCCCTGGCCACCCTCCGCCTGCCCCACGGCCACCCCGTCCACCAGGTACTGCCCCACAGCGCCCCACAGCACCCCACACTGCCCCACACGCTGCCCCACACACCGCCCCACACCACCCCACACTGCCCCCCAACCCTCACCCTGGCCACCCACCACCTGCCCCACGGCCACCAGGTGCCCCCAAATGGCACCCCAAAACCCAGCACCCCCCAATCTGCCCCCCGAACCCGTCCCCGTCCCCTGGGGCTGTCCCCCCCCCCCCCATCCCCAGTGCCCGCCAGCCCCACATCCCCCATGGACCCCCATTGCCCTGTCCCGTGTCCCCATGTCCCCCAGGCCAACGTCCCTCTGCTCTCCCATGTCTCATCTCCAACGTCCCCATAGCCCCGTGCCCAGTGTCCCCACGTCCAGTGTCCCCACGTCCAGTGTCCCCATGTCCCCAGAGTCCCATGTCCCCATCGCCCACATGTCCCATGTCCCCATGATGTCCCATGTCCCCATGATGTCCCATGTCCCCATGTCCCCAGAGTCCCATGTCCCCATCACCCACATGTCCCCAAATCCCCATGCCCAATGTCCACAAGTCCCCAAAGTCCCATGTCCCCATCATCCATGTCCCCTGTCCCCATGACGTCCCAGCGTCCCCCTGTGTCCCCAGCTCCTGCTGCCCCACTGTCTCTTCACTTTCCACATCAACATTTTGGCCCGGGAGACGCTGCTCAACCCTGGGGGGATCATCGACCAGGTCAGCTGGACGCCGGGCTCCCCTCTGGTGGCACCTGGACCCCCAGGTCCCCTCTGATGGCAACCAGATGCCCAGGTCCCCTCTGGTGGCACCTGGACACCTGGGTCCCCTCTGGTGGCACCTGGACACTGTGGTCCCCTCTGGTGGCACCTGGACCCCCAGGTCCCCTCTGGTGGCACCTGGACACTGGAGTCCACTCTGGTGACACCTGGACACCATGGTCCCCTCTGGTGGCACCGGGATGCCCAGGTCCCTTCTGGTGGCACCTGGACAACTTTGTCCCCTCCGGTGTCACCAGGGCTGGGGGGAGCTGGGGGTGCACAGGGGAGGATGGAGGACACTGAGGGGTGATGGCTGTCCCCAGGCCACCGCCCTGGGACGGGAGGGGACACTGGAGCTGGTGGCCCGAGGGATGGCGGCGTTGACCTACACGGAGCTGTGTGTCCCCGACGACCTGGAGAACCGGGGGGTGACCGACCTGCCCCACTACCCCTACCGCGATGATGCCCTGGAGATCTGGGGGGCCATCGAGAGGTGGGGTGGGGGGGCGAGGGGAGGGGGGAACGACGTGGGGTGGGGACAGGGGGGTGGGGACATGGGGGTGGGGCCATGGCCACGGGGACAACAGGGATGGGGCGTGGGGTGGGGACATGGGGGTGGGACATAGGGGTGGGGCCATGGCTGTGGGGACAACAGGGATGGGGACATGGGGATGGGACATGGAGGTGGAGACATGGGCATGGGGACATTGGGGTGGGGACGATGGAGATGGGATGATGGGGATGGGAGGTGGGGTGGGGACAATGGGGATGGGGACATGGGGATGGGGACAACAGGGATGGGGACACGGGGATGAGACGTGGGGCTGGGGACAGGGAGGTGAGGACACGGGGATGGGGACAGTGGTGATGGGGGTGACAAGGGTGGGGACACGGTGGTGGTGAGGATGGAGGCACCAGGGATGGGGACGTGGGGACAGGGACCACAGGGCTGGGAGGTGCCAGGGCTGACGCTGGGACCTGTCTCCGTGTCTCACTGGTGTCTCTGGTGGCCCAGTTTGGTGGAGGGGATCGTGGCACTCTACTACCCCGAGGACAGTGACGTGGCCGAGGATGACGAGCTGCAGGACTGGGTGGGGGAGATCTTCACCTACGCCGTCCTGGGCAACGAGAAGACGGGTAGGGGCGTGGTGACGGTCACGGTGGAGGTCATGGCCATGGTCGTGGTCGTGGTCCCATCATCACGATGGTCGTGGCCACGGTCCCATCACGGTGGTGACTGTGCGTGGGGATGGTGGCCATTGTGGCCGTGGTCGTGGTCACCCTACAGTAATGGCCATGATCAAGGTGACTGTCGTGATGGTCATGGCCACGTCACGGTCATGGCCACATCATGGCGATGACCGTGCGTGGTGATGGTGGCCATGGCTGTGGCCACCCTACAGTAATAGCCACCATGAAGGTGACTGTCATGGTGGTCGTGGTCACATCATCATGATGGTCATGGCCGTGGTCCCATCATGGTGATGACCGTGCGTGGTGATGGTGGCCATGGCTGTGGCCACCCTACAGTAATGGCCACGATGAAGGTGACTGTCGCAGTGGTGATCATGGTCACGTCATGGTCACATCATCATCACGGTCATGGCTGTGGTCATGGTCATGCCATCATGATGATGATGCGTGGTGATGGTGACCATCGTGGCCATGGTTGTGGTCACACTACAGTAATGGCCACTATGAAGGTGACTGTCAAGGTGATGGTCATGGTCTTGGTCCCATCATGGTGATCATGCGTGGTGATGGTGGCCATCATGGCCATGGTTGTGGTCACACTAGAGTAATGGCCATGACGAAGGTGACTGTCGTGGTGGTGGTCATGGTCACATCATGGTCATGGTCGTGGTCATGGTCATGGTCACATCATCAGCATGGTCATGGCCACAATATGGTCACACCACAGTGATGGTGATGGTTGTGGTCATGGCCATGGTGCTGGCCATGGTCATGCCCCAGTAACGACCATGACCACCATCACTGTTATGGCAAAGGTCTCACATTCATGGCCACCATCATGGCCATGAGCATGGTCATGGTCATGGCCAGACTTGTAGCATGGGCACGATCATGGCCAACGCCGTGGTCAGGACACAGGATGGGCATGGGCGTGTCCATGGTCATCATGGTCATGGTCATGGTCAAGACATGGGATGGGCATGGGCGTGGCCATGGGCGTGGCCATGGTCAAGACATGGAATGTCCATGGTCATGGTCAAGACATGGAATAGGCGTGTCCATGGTCATGGTCAATGTATGGAGTGGGCATGGTCATGGGCATGGTCAAGGTCAAGACATAGAGTGGGCATGGGCACGGTCAAGACACGGAATGGGCATGGGCGTGTCCATGGGCATGGTCAAGACACAGAATGGGCGCGTCCATGGTCAAGACATGGGATGGGCATATCCATGGTCAAGGTCAAGACATAGAGGGGACATGGGCGTGTCCATGGTCATGGTCAGGACACGGAACGGGCATGGTCATGTCCATGGTCATGCCAGGAGACGAGCACATGGTGGCCACGGTCCCACCATGCTGGTGCCGGTGCCAGGCGGGGGGGGATGGGCGGGGCTGCGCGTGGACACGTGGTGGGTGAGGTCAGCGCCAAGCTCCCGCCCTGCCCCCGCCCCAGGCTTCCCCTCCGCCCTGCGCAGCCGCCCCGAGCTGGTGAAGTTCCTCACCATGATCATCTTCTGCTGCTCCGCCCGGCACGCGGCCGTCAACAGTGGCCAGGTGGCACCTGGGGGGACACGGAGGGACACGGGGGGACATCGGGGGTGGAGAGACCCGAGCACCCATGTGGAGCTCTGAGGTGGCCACGGAGCCACCTTGGTGGCACCTGGGGGGACATGGAGGAACGTGGGGGGACATGGGGGGGTGGAGAGACCCAAGTAGCCATGTAGGGCTCTGAGGTGGCCATGGGACCACCTTGGTGGCATCTGGGGGGATGTTGGGGGACGTGGGGGGACATGGAGTGTGGAGAGACCCAACTAGCCATGTAGGGCTCTGAGGTGGCCATGGAGCCACCTTGGTGGCATCTGGGGGGACGTTGGGGGACGTGGGGGGACGTGGAGTGTGGAGAGACCCAAGCAGCCGCGTAGGGCTCCAAGGTGGCCATGGGACCACCTTTGTGGCCGCAGTGGCCTTGGGGATGTGTCCAATCCCCCGGGTGGCCCCGTTGGCAGCCAGGTGACCTTGGAGGAGGTTGGGGGGCCCACGCGCCCCACTGACACCCCACCCCCAACTTCCCGCCCCCCAAGTACGACTACGCCGCCTGGATGCCCAACACGCCAGGGACGCTGCAGCGGCCGCCGCCCCCCCGGCAGGAGGAGGCCACCCCCGAGCTCTTCCTGGGGACCCTCCCATCCCCCAAGGCCACCGGCGCCCTCCTGGCCCTGCTCAGCGTCGTCAGCTACGAGGGGGGGGAGCCGGTGAGGGGGGGGATGGGATGGGAGGGACCCCTGCGACCCACAAGTAGTCCCGGACCCCCAGGACCCCCCAGGGACCCACACATTGGGGTGGGACCATCATGACCCCCCAAGGGACCCACGTGTCCTGGTGGAACCCACCATGACCCCCAAGTGGTCCCAGACCCCCATGACCCCCCAAGGGACCCACACGTCCCAGTGGGACTCCTGTGACCCACAAGTGGTCCTAGACCCCCAGGACCCCCCATGGGACCCACACATCCCAGTGCGACCCCCGTGACCCCCAAGGGACCCTGGTGTCCAGGTGGGACCCCCGTGACCCCCGAGTGGTCCTGGACCCCCAGGACCCCCCATGGGACCCATGTGTCCTGGTGGGACCCACCATGACCCCCAAGTGGTCCCAGACCCCCATGGGACCCACACATCCAGGTGGGAACCCTGTGACCCCCCAAGGGACCTACATGTCCCAGTGGGACCCCTGTGACCCCCAAGTGACCCTGGTGTCCAGGTGGGACCCCCGTGACCCCCAAGTGGTCCCAGACCCCCATGGACCCCAGGGGACCCCCATGTCTGGGTGGGACCCCCATGACCCCTAAGTGGTCTGGGCCCCCCATAACCCACACTCCCCCCCCCGCCCCGACCCCCAGCGCCCGTTGGGTTCTCGCTCGCAGGAGCTCTTCAGTGGGGCAGCCCCACGGCGCCTCCTGGCCGCCTTCCGCCGCCGCCTGGCCGCCATCTCCCACCGCATCCAGCGCCGCAACGAGGGGCTGGCGCTGCCCTACCCCTACCTGGACCCCGCCCGCGTCCAGGAGAGCGTCGCCATCTGACCCACGGCGTGTCCCCACCCCCCAAGATGTCCCCAACCCCCCCCCCGGGGTGTCCCCAACCCCTCCCAGATGTCCCCAACCCCACTGAGATGTCCCCAACCCTCCTGAGAGGTCCCTGACCCCCCCTAAGATGTCCCTGACCCCCCCAACGTGTCCCCAACCCCCCCTCAGATGTCCCCAACCCCCCCAAGATGTCCCTGACCTCCTTGGACCATCACTGTCTCCTTCGTGTCCCCCCCCCCATTGTCATTGTCCCCATCTGCTCCCTCCCCCCCCCCCCCCGCCCCAATGTCCCCCGTGTCCCCTGTCCCTGCCCCACGGCAGGGGGGGGGGAACGGTGACACAATGACACGGGGAATAAATGGGGCTCCTCTCCCACCCCTGTGTGGCTCGGGACGGGATTTGGGGACAAGGGACACCCCCACCGTGGGGACACCATGGCCATGGGGACGTGGGGACAGGGACACCATGGCCATGGGGACGAGGGACACCATGACCCATGGGGACACCAAGGCTGTGGGCATGAGGGATGCCATGGCCATGGAGACACTGTGACGCATTGGGACACCATGGCCATGGAGACGAGGGACACCATGACCCATGGGGACACCAAGACTGTGGGGCTGAAGGACACCATGGCCCATGGGGACACTGTGACCCATGGGGACAAGGGACAACCCAACCATGGGGACACCCCAGATGTGGGGACACCTTGGCCATGGGGACACCATGACCCCTGGGGACACCAAAGCTGTGGGGCTGAGGGACACCTTGGCCATGGGGACACCATGACCCATGGGGACACCAAAGCTGTGGGGTTGAGGGACACCTTGGCCATGGGGACAACCCTGGTGCGGGGACGAGGGACACCATGAGCAGTGGGGCCCGGACATCTGGGTCCCCCGTGGGGCCTGGAAATGTGGGTCCTCAGTGGGGCGCAGACACTGCTGTGGGGCACAGGTGCCTCAGTGGGGCCCGGACGCCAGGGTTCCCTGTGGGGCCTGGATGCTGCTGTGGGGCCGGGACACCTGGGTCCCCTCTGTGGGTCCACAGTCCAGCCCCAAGGCCACCTGATGTCACCCATGATGTCATTGGTGATGTCACCAACACGCGGGCGCCGTCAGCGGGCGCTGGGCACCGCGGCCTGGCGTCGTGCGGGCAGACTGCGGCCTCGGCCTCCGCCACCCCGGCAGCGCCGGGGGGTCCCGTCGCGGGGGGGGATCCGCAGCGCAGGGACCGTGCTGGGGACTCGGGAGCCGGTGCCATGGGGGGGGCTCCGACGTCCCTCCCCGCCTCACCGGGCCCCGCTCCCGCTGCTGGTGACGGGGCTCAGCGTGGTCTCGGCCACCGCGGTGCGCCGCGGCACGGGCCTGGGGGGGGATGGCGTGGGCAGAAGCCGCCCTTGCGAACCCCACGCGGGGTTTGGGCCCGGCCGGCCGCTGCGGGGAGGGTTGTGCCTTGGCGGGGACCCGCTCCCCGCCGCGGGGGTCCGAGCTCAGCACCCACCGCGCTGCAGCGCCGCCGCCGAGCCCAGAGGCGCCGGGTCCCACCCGGGCTCCGCCGAGCCGCGGGACGGGGGAGGGGGACGGGCCCGTGCGGGGAGGGGGTTTGGCTGTGGAACGAGGGTCCGGCAGAGCCGGGGAGCCAAGGGGGCGGACGGGGAGAGACGGGCAAAGGCAACGCGCGCGTTTCGACGCCGGTTGCGCTGTAGGAGCGTGACTGTTGTAGGAGCGCGACTCCCCCCGGCGACGTGGGGACAAGGCGCCCGTAACCAAACGGCTCTTCCCAGCAGAGACACGGCGGGGGCAGAGGGAAAGGGGGGAGGCCGGCCAAGGGGAGACGGCGGGAGCGGCCACGGCCATGAGGGCACCCAGGGAACCCGCCCAGCAGAAATTCCGCCCTTGGGAAGGAGGTAGGGAGAGGCAGGTGGAAGAGGGTCTGGTCCGGGGGCGCCTCCATCGTAGCAACCCGACCGACCACGGCAGCCGTCGGTCGAAGGGCTCGTGGCCACCGCGCTCGGGACTAGCCCCGACTCTGGTGAACAATCTTTTCCTTCTCTCCGGGTTGAACGTCCCCCGTTTCACCCGACGCTCGTCTTTCATCCTCTTCTCAGGCACCGTGGCGGGGTCTCTGCCGCCCTGGCCAGGCGTCGACTCTCCATTAAACCCGGCTCTTCCACTTGCTGGTCGCTCTGGTTTGATGGTCGCCGGTGGCCGAACCCGCCGACGCGCGCCCCGACACGGGGCTCACGCACACCAGCCTCTCCGCTCTCTGGCTCCTGGACGGACACGAGACTCGACGACGTGCCGTTCCCATCCCAGCGGCCGGCGCTTGGACCATGCCGGGCCGGAGACCTCCCCCGCCCTGGAAAAGCGGTTGGAAATGGAGGTATTAGGAAAACAGGGCGAACCGTGGCGGTCTCTTGTAGGCCACGGCCAAGGAAGTGTCCTGAGCAGCCACCTGGTGACACGGGGCCGGCTCCTTTCGCCTCCTTTCCTCTGTTTTCCCGCCCCTCTTCCTCCCCAAACCACCCTCGACCCGACCCTTTCTCCGCCGTTGGTCCTTCCCTGGGCGTCCGTTTGGACCAGCCGTTAGGAAGACGTTCGTTACACGGAGGGTGGTGAGAGGCTGGAAGGGGTTGCCCAGGGAGGGGGTGGAGGCCCCGTCCCTGGAGACGTCCCGGGCCAGGCTGGACGAGGCTCAGAGCGACCCCATGTAGCTGAAGATGTCCCCGGGGGGTGGGGTGGGACTGGGTGGCCTTCGAGGGTCCCTTCCCACCCACCCCGTGATCCTCGGAAGTCCCCTGTGCCGAAAGCTTGACGCGTGAACCCGACGGACCCTCCGGCTCTTTCTGGCAGCGGGTGGCGCCCGCCCGGTGCCCACCCACGGAGCCGCGGCCGGAGCCGAGCGTGGGGGAACCACCCGCCCGCGGCGCCTGCGGGTGCCCTGAGCCCCCTCCTGGGCATCGGGGTGGGTGGGTGGGTGGGGGGGGGGTTTCTCTCTTCACCCGTCCTGGTGGCGACTTCTGCGATCTTGGGGGTGGGGGGGTGTCACGGCCCCCCCCCGGCACTGGCCGAGAGCCCTGGGTTTTGGAGGTTGCCCTGCCCCCTCCCTGCGCCCGGCCCGTGAGGCTTCGGGGTGGCCCCGTGGATTCGGGGGTTTCCCCTGTCTCTGCCCTGGGCCTGATCCGCGGCCCTTTGGGGGCGCCCGGCCCCCGCATCGGCTGTGGCCCGTGGGGTGGGGTGGGGGGGTCCCTGCCCCTTCCCCTTCCCCAGCCGCCACCAGGTGTGGGGGTTCCCCCCCCCCGTCTTCGCTGGGTTTGGGGGATCCCTGCCCCTCTTTTGGCCCTGAACCGTGAGGTTTGGAGCTTCCTGGACCCCCCTCTTCCATGGCCACCTTGGCTTGGGGTGGGGGGGGGGTGGGGGTCCTGCTGCTGTTCTGGACAGGGTCAGTGGGGTTTGGGGGTGCCCCCTGACCCCTTGGGGTTTGGGGGGCTCTGGGCCCTCATCCTGCCCCTCGTCCTCGGGGTTTGCTGGTGCCCTGCCTCCGCCGTGGGGTTTTGGGGGGGGGGGGGGCACCCCATGCCCACCCTGGCCCTGACCCAGGGGCTTTGGGGGGTAACCCTGGCCCCCCCCCTCCCCAACGACTCCCCCCACGGCTTCTTTTTCAGCGCTCAAAGGGGCCCCTCGGGCTGGGGCAGGGACGAAACCCCCCTTTCCGGTAAATCCCACCGAAAAGACGCAAATCCCCCAAAAAAAAGCCGTTCCCAATCGGCAACGTGTTTTACGCCCCCCCCCCCCCCGTTATTCCCATTACTCGCCTGTTTCACCGCCGGCAACCTGTCCCCCAAACCCCCTCCCCCCCCAAACCCCCCCTCCCCCAGCATGATTTTTACCAATAGAGCGGAGATCTGGGCCTCGTTCGGCATATTTTGGGTCAAAAAAGAAAAAAAAGAAAGAGGGAAAAAAAAAAAAAAAGAAGAAGAAGAAGAAGAAGAAGAAAACCTATCGCTGAACGTCTCTGGGGCTTTTCCCCTGGGAATAATCACTAAATTGGCTAAAAAAGACAAAAGTACGACATTGTTCACGCATTAAGGAAAAGTATAAAATAAAAATCAAGAGGCCTCTGAGGTAGGAAACAGCCGCAGCGGGTGTGAAGGACACAACATCCGCGGTTCCCTGAGAAGGAGCTGGTGACGCTACACGAGGTACGGGGCGGGATGCAATTATTCCGCGGCTTTACCTTATGATGTATAGCAGATACGGGGACGGGACGATACCACGGAACAGAGGAGCTGCCAATTAGCTGCCCGCTCCATACTCGGAGCCAACGTTTTGTCAAATTTTGATGAAATGCTGTCCTTTGTGAGAACTTTGCTCATTATAATGACATCATAATACCAAAACACACCTCCATCCCAAAGGCCACCCGCCTCCGAGGTGCGACCGCTCCTTCTTGAGCCTGCGCCCTGAACTTTTCCTAAACTCTACCTTTAAATGTGAAGCGAGAGAATTTTACGCCAATCCTAATTAAAGTATTTAGGACTGAAGTCACTCAAACTCCACCTTGAAGATAACAAAGAGTATAAAAACAGCCCGAGAGAGGGGGGATACCCGGGGAAGACGCCATCGCGAACAAGCCGAGGAGAACTCCATCGCTGACTCCCGGGATCAGTCGACGGGCTGAGCCTTTCCTCCCCCCCCGCAGGGACGCCTTCGGGTAAGACTTAGATTATACCGACTGCTCTCCCGGCAAACTTGGAAATTTCTCTAGAGAATCTCTTTCCTACATTTATAGCCAGGCCAGGTATCGGTTATAACTTTGTCGCACGGTTGATAGGTGTACTAATACTTTCATTTGCACGTGCTTTGCAGACGGTGTATTTCTCACCGGCAAGCCTAAGAACCGATAGATCTGGGGTTTAAATAAACCGCACTGTTTAAGGAGCTGCTCGTTTCGGTTCCTCGTTGAACGCGACCAAAGACTCGAGAGTGGCCGTGCTGGTTCACGAGCACGACGAGACTGAAGGTGCCGTCCACTATCAGCGTATCCAAACCGGAATAGTTTAACCCATATCAAACGCGATTGGACTGATCGTGGTGAATTGGGCATCACTCGGAATTTAAACCCAGCCGCCCCGAGCCTCCCACCCCGGTGAGGAGCGTTAGAACACAAGGGGGGGTTTACCTTCTGCCAGAACCCCTTTGCCCCCCCCCTTTTCCACGCAACACCCGCGGCTCCGCAATTAGGGCTCCGAAATTTAAGGACGGGGGATGGGGGGGGGGGGGGGTGTGGGGGGTGTGGGTGGATTTTACTCATTTTTGGCGAGCGGAACCCGGCGGGTTCCTTTGGGTTTGGTTTCGTTTTGGGTTTTTTTTTTTCTTTTCTCAGGTGGGAGATGCACCCCCCCCCCGCTCTGCTCCGGCCTCCCCCCCCCCTCCCCCGGGCCTGGACGGCCCCGGGCGACCACGGGTTTGGGGGGATTTCGCCCCAAAAATGCGTCTGGGTGTCAAAATGCGTTTCTGTGCGGGGCTGCTCCTCTTCCCCCGCTCCCACCCTCCCCGGGGGCCTGAGGGAGCCCCGAATCCTTCCGGGGACTCCAACCCCCCCGTGAGCCCCTTTGGATGCCCCCCCCCGGCCCTTTGGGTGCCCCCCCAAGCCCCTTTGGGTGCCCCCCCCATGAGTCCCTTTGGGTGCCCCCCCCCAAGCCCCCATGGCCCCTTTGAGCCACCCCTCGGGTCCCTTTGGGTGTCCCCCTCCCCTTAGTGTGTCATCCCCCCCCCCCTCAAACTGTGTCCCTTTGGGTACCCCCAAGCCCCCTTTGGGGTCCCCCTGGGGGTCCCCCAGCCCCCCAGCGCCCTTTTTGGGGATGCCTGGAGCCTTCCCCCCCCCCCCCCATCCATCACCCCCCCTCCCCGCCGCCATGGGGACGCTGCCTCTCCCTGTGTCCCCCGTCCCCCCCCCCCAACAATCCCCCCTCGTCCTCCTTAAGGGCCCCCGGCCAGCGCTGGCCCTGTGCCCGGGCCCTGACGGCCGTCCCCAGCTGCCACCGCCATGGCGGAGACGTGAGTGCCCGGGGGGGAGGGGTCCCCAGCACCCCCCCCCCCCGCTGTGACCACCCCCCTGAACCCCCCCTTTGCCCCCCCAGGGTGCCCCCCGTGGAAGCCTACGAAGCCGCCATGGTGCTGAGCGGGGTGGGGGACGCCCTGGGCTACCGGGGGGGCCGCTGGGAGTACTGCACCTCGGGCCCCCAGATCCACGCCGAGCTGGCCCAGCTGGGGGGGCTGGAGGCCATCGCCCTGGAGCCCCCCGAGTGGCCCGTCAGCGACGACACCGTCCTCCACCTGGCCACCGCCGAGGGCCTGGCCACAGGTGCGGGGCTGGGGGTGGGGGGGTGGGGGGGTCGCCATTGCACCCCCCCCGGCACAGGGGAGGGCGCCCCCACAGCAGGGACCCGGGGGGGGGGTGTTGGGGGTCCCCTTTGTACCCCTGGGCTGGGGGGGGGGTCCCTGGAGGGGGGGGGGTTCCCCATTACACCCCTGAGATGCTCGGGGGGGGGGGGGGGGGTGTGTGTCCTGAGAGGGGGGTGGTGGGGGTTCCCCGTTGTACCCCAGATCCAAACTGGTGGCTACTGGGAGGGGCTTTTGGGGGTCCCCGACCAGCCCTGGAGGGGGGTTTGGGAGCACCCTAATTCCCCCCCCCCCCCCCCCCTTTTAGACATTCCCCATTTCCCCAAAAAATAAACCGGGGGGGTCGCCATTACCCCTTTGGGGGGGGGGTGGATGGGGGGGGGGGGGGGGTCGTCCTATTTTTCCCTGCAGTTTGTGGGAATTTGTGTTCCTTTTCCTCCCGTTGTGGGTGCTGGGGGGGGGGGGGGGGGCGCACCATTTCTCCCTCCCAATTGGGGGGGTCCCAGGGGCGGGGGGGGGGGGGGGGGAGGCAGGGGGGTGTTGGAATTACCCCTTTCCCACCCAATTCAGGGCACTCGGGAAGATCCCGGGTTTCTCCTGAGTTTCGGGGTGGTCGTGGATGTTGCCCCCCTGCCCCTCCCGTTTTGGGGTGCCGTGGGGGGGTGTCCCCTTTCCCCTACACTTTTGGGGGGCCATGGTGGGGGGGGAGGGGGGGTCCTCCTTCCCCCCCCCCCTCCCCCCAGTTTTGGCTTCTCTATGGGGTGCTTTTCCCTTTCCCCACCAGTCGGGGATGGTGCGAGGCTGGGGGGGGGGTGTCTTCCTCCTCCTCCTCAGTTTTTGGGGGGGGGGTGTGTGTGCATTCTCCCTCCCCCCCAGTTCGGGTGGCCCATGGGGGTGGGGGGGGGTCCTCACTAACCCCCCCCCCAAGGCCTGGAGGGGGAACCCCTCCTGCAGGAGCTGGCTCGCCGCTACGTGGCCGCCATGGGGGACATGGAGGGGCGCAAGCCGGGGCCCACCAGCATCCTGGGTGAGTCGGGGGGGGGGCAGCCCCCCAGGGGCTGGGGGGGGCAGGGGGTGCGGGGGGTGCGTGGTGTCTCACCCCCCCCGCCCCCCCCCAGGCACCTCCCAGCTGCGGCCGGGGGAGCCCGAGGGTTATCGCATCCCCTTCAACCCCAGCGGCACCGGCTGCGGGGCCGCCATGCGCAGCCTGGCCATCGGCCTCAGGTGGGGACGGGGACACGGGGGGGGGACAGGACGGGGATGGGGACATGGGGACACGGGGACACGGGGACACGGGGACACGGGAGGATGGAGGGGGACAGGATGGGGATGGGGACACGCGGGGACAGAGGAACGGAGGGGGACAGGACAGGGACAGGGACACAGAGACACGGGGACACAGGGGGGACAGGACGGGGATGGGGAAATGGGGACACGGGGACACAGGGTAATGGGGGGGGACAGGATGGGGATGGGGACACGGGGGGACGGGGACACGGGGGGACGGGGACATGGGAGGATGGAGGGGACATGGGAGGATGGAGGGGGACAGGGAGGGGACAGGATGGGGACAGGGAGGATGGGGACAGGGAGGGGACAGGATGGGGACCCCACAGGTACCCCCACGCCGCGGAGCTGCCGACGCTGATCCGCGTGAGCATCGAGAGCGGGCGCATGACCCACCACCACCCCACCGGTGGGTGCCAGGCAGGGGGACAGGGCCGGAGGGGACACCGGCGCCCCCCTGACCCCCCCCCATCCCCTGTCCCCGCAGGCTACCTGGGGGCGCTGGCCGTGGCCCTCTTCGGGGCGCTGGGGGCGCGGGGGGAGCCCCCGCAGCGCTGGGGGGCCGAGCTGCTGCGCGTCCTGCCCCTGGCCTGGGGCTACGTGGAGGGCACCGGGGTGGCCGTCGGGGACAACGCCGCCGCCTGGCCCTTCTTTGGGGACGCCTGGCACCGGTGAGGCTCCGGGGGTCACTGGGAGCACTGGGAGGGGGCGGTGAGGATACTGGGAGGGGCTCAGGGGGTCACTGGTGCCTGTCTCCCAGCCCTGGTGGCACGCCATACTGGTGTCACTGCTCTGCCCCCGTGTCCCCCGTGTCCCCCCTGTCCCCCGTCCTGTCCCTGGTGTCACCCTGGTGCCTGGTTTGTCTGCACGGTCACCGGTGCCCGTCCTGTCCCCGCTGCCCCCGGTGTCCCCACGTCACCCGTGTCCCCAGGTCACTCGTGTCCCCATGTCACCAGTGTCCCCACATCACCAGTGTCCCCACCAGTGCCGCCATCCTCAGCTGTGGGAAAGTGGCCCAGGGCCACCCCACCCCCCCCGCCCCCCCCGACCTCAGTGTCCCTGGTGTCCCCTGGTGTCCCTGGTGGTGTCCCCACTGCAGCCACTGCCATGGTGCCCCCAGGTGTCCCAGTTGTCCCCAGTGTCCCCACAGGTACCTGGTATGACAGGGGCTGCTGGAGAGCCCCAGCCCTGTGCCCCCCAGTGTCACTGGTGACACCAATGACCCCAGTGTCCCAAGTGACACCAGTGTCCCCGTGACTCCAGTGTGCCCATGTCCCCAGTGTGACCCTGGTGTCCCCGCTGTCCCCGGTGTCCCCACGTCCTCCATGTCCCCGGTCTTCCCAGTGACGCCAGTGTCCCCGCGTCCTTGCAGGTACCTGGAATCCCGGGGCCTTCTGGAGGGTGGTGGCCCACCGAAGGTGCCACCGCTGCCCTCGCCGGCCGAGCGGGACGCGGCGTACCTGGGCTGGGCGCTGGAGGGGTGGCCGGGGCGCAGCGGCCACGACGCGCCCATGGTGGCCCTGGAGGCCCTGCTGGCAGCCGGCGGCTCCTGGGGCGACCTGTGCGCCAGGGGGGTGCTGCACGGTGGGGACAGTGACTCCACGGGCACCATCGCCGCGGGGTGCTGGGGGCTGCGGGGGGGGCTGGCGCCCGTCCCCCCCGGCCTGCACCGCGGCCTCGAGTACCGCGGGCGGCTGCGCGACGCTGCCCACCGCCTCCACGCGCTGGCCTGGGGGACGCGCTGAGCGTCCCCTGCTGCCCCCCTGCCGGGAAAGCCCCCAGGGTGCAGCAGGGACCTCCAGGGGGTCCCCGAGGGGCTCGAGAGGGGTCTCGGGGGGGTCAGCTGGGACCTTCATGGGGTGCTGGGGGGGTTCAGGGGGGTCCTTGAGGGTCAGCAGGAGACCCCAGAACCTCCCCGAGGAGCTCCAGTCACCGCCCCCCCAGTAAAAAAGTGCCCCCCCGAGTCACTCTGTGTCTGGGTTTGTGCCCTGGATGGGACCCCCCAAAGCCAAGTTCTGGACCCCCAAGAGGCTCCCGGCAATTCAACGTCTCGGGGGCCTTTTCCTGGACTCTCTCCCAGTAACTCCAGCTCTCCTGTACTGGTGGGGCAGGACTGATGGCCACCTGGTTGAAGGGCACGCGGGGTGGTGGGTCACGGGGTGGTGGGTCATGGGGTGGTGGGTCACGGGGTGATGGGCCCCAGGGTGGTGGGTCGCTGGGTGGTGGGTCATGGGGTGGTGAGTCACGGGGTGGTGGGTCGCTGGGTGGTGGGTCACGGGGTGGTGGGTCCCAGGGTGATGGGCCCCAGGATGAAGGGCACTTCGAGTGATGCGTCCCCAAGGTGATGAGCACCCAGGGTGGTGTCACCAGAGGGATGGGCCCCAGGGTTATGGGCACTCAAGTCAATGGCCCCCAGGGTGGCTGATGGTCCCTCAGGGTGTTTGATGGCCCCCAGGGTGATTGGTCCCAGGGTGATGAGCACCCAGTGTGTCGGGTGCCCAGCATGTGGCTCCAGGGTGATGGGCCCCAGGGTGATGTCACCAGGGGTGATGGGTCCCAGGGGTGATGGGTCCCAGGGCGATGGGTCCCAGGGGTGATGGGCCCCAGGGGTGATGGGTCCCAGGGCGATGGGTCCCAGGGTGATGTCACCAGGGGTGATGGGTCCCAGGGGTGATGGGTCCCAGGGCGATGGGTCCCAGGGCGATGTCACCAGAGGTGATGGGTCCCAGGGGTGATGGGCCCCAGGGTGATGTCACCAGGGGTGATGGGTCCCAGGGGTGATGGGTCCCAGGGCGATGGGTCCCAGGGCGATGTCACCAGAGGTGATGGGTCCCAGGGGTGATGGGTCCCAGGAGTGATGTCACCAGGGGTGATGGGTCCCAGGGTGATGTCACCAGGGGTGACGAGTCTCAGGGCGATGGGTCCCAGGGCGATGGGTCCCAGGGCTGATGGGCCCCAGGGGTGATGGGTCCCAGGGCAATGGGTCCCAGGGGGTGATGGGCTCCAGGGTGATGGGTCCCAGGGGGAGATGGGCACCCAGGGTTATGCCACCCAGGGCCATTTGCACCTACGGTGGTGTGCCCCAGGGCGATGGGCCCCAGGGCGATGGTCATCCGTGGTGATGGGCCCCAGGGGACGGGCCCCAGGCTGATGGCCCGCGTTGTGCCGGGTGGCCAGTGGTGGTGGGCCCCGGGGTTAACCACCCTGAGGGCGACGGGGCCGCAAGTTGGTGTGTCACCAGGGTCAACCGCCCCTAAGCTGGGTGGGTCCCGAGGTGAACCGCCCCAAGCGGGACGTGACCCCCCCAGGGTCACCCACCCCAAGGGGGAAGGGCTCAAGGAGTGATGGGACCCCAGTTGAACACGCCAAAATGTGACGCGCCCCGGCGATAACCGCTTCGAAGGGTGGTTGTCCCCCGGCACATTGGCCCTGGGGGTGGTGAGCCCAAGAGGTGACGGGCCCCCAGGGGTTGAACCACCCTCAGGGTGACAGGCCCAAGAAGTGACGGTCGCCCAGGGCTGAGCCACCAAAGATGGCGGGTGACGGGCCACTAGCGTTGACCGCTCCGAGGGTGCTGGGTCCAAGGGATGATGGGCCCCCCCCCGCCCAGCCCAAAGCATCATTTTCGAGGTCAAAAGCCTCGGTTTTTTTTAAAGGTTCAGCCCCGGGTTCTTAAAGTGCAAATGTTGATTTTTATAACGGAAATCTCAAAATTAGGATGAACAGCAGAATTTTTAAACCACCAAAGCCTAATTTTGGGTGTCCAAATAGTCACATTTGGGGTCCCAAACCCTCATTTTTAGGGTCCAAAGCCTCATTTTTAGGATACGGCCAGACATTTTTAGGGTCCGAGCCACATCTCAGGTGTCCAAACCCTCCTTTTGAGCACCCAGTGAACAATTTTGGGGTGGAAAGCCCTGTTTTTAGGGCCAAAAATCCTCATTTTTCAGGCACAAGCCTGGCTTTCGATACCCAAAGCTTTGTTTTAGGACCCACAGTTTCATTTTCAGGGTCCAAACCCTCATCTATAAGCTCCAAGATTTACACTTTTAAGGTTCAAAGACTCATTTTAAGGGCCCGGTGCCTCATTTTGAAGGCCCAAAGCCTCATTTGGAAAGCCCAAAGCCAAATTTATGGTGTCCAAAAACATTTCCCGGCCCCAAAACCTCATTTTTACCTTCCAAAGCCTCATTTTCAGGCCAAAAAAAAAAAAAAAAAAAAAGAAAAAAAAAAAGCCAAATTTTGAGCATTCAGTCTGCAATTTTGAGGACAAAAAGCCTCATTTGCAGCATCCAAATCCTCATTTTCTTGGCCCAAAGTCTCATTTTTTACTGGTCAAACCTCATTTTGAGCATAAAAAGACCCATTTTTAGGGTGCAAAACCTTCTTTTTTTCTCTGATAATTCAGAATTTTAGAATATTTGAGTATTTTCTTGCCCCAAACAGTCCCCATTGTGGGGGGTGGAAGTCCCCGTGCAGCAGCCCTGGGGGGGCCGGGGACTCATGAGTCCATCGCGGGGCCGGGAGTGGGGCTGGTGGGGTTATGGGGTGAGACCTCCCAATCTCCATCATCGCTCAGACGTGGTTCGTAACGGCCTCACTGCGTCATCCACCTTGACATGGGCAAGTCCTGACTTGTTCCCCATCCCCTGATGGTTCTCCTCGGGTCCATCCCGTGATGGTTCTCCTCGGGTCCATCCCCTGATGGTTCTCCTCGGGTCCATCCCCTGATAATTCTCCTCAGGCTCATCCCCTGATGGTTCTCCTCAGGCTCATCCCCTGATGGTTCTTCTCCTCGGGTTCATCCCCTGATGGTTCTCCTTGGGTCCATCCCCTGCTGGTTCTTCTCGTCAGGTTCATCCCCTGATGGCTCTCCTCGGGTTCATCCCCTGCTGGTTCTCCTCGGGTCCATCCCCTGATGGTTCTTCTCCTCGGGTTCATCCCCTAATGGTTCTCCTCGGGTCCATCCCCTGCTAGTTCTTCTCCTCAGATTCATCCCCTGATGGTTTTCCTCAGGCTCATCCCCTGATGGTTCTCCTCAGGCTCATCCCCTGCTGGTTCTTCTCCTCAGGTTCATCCCCTGATGGATCTCCTCAGGCTCATCCCCTGCTGGTTCTTCTCCTCGGGTCCATCCCCTGCTGGTTCTTCTCCTCGGGTCCATCCCCTGATGGTTCTCCTCGGGTCCATCCCCTGATAATTCTCCTCAGGCTCATCCCCTGATGGTTCTCCTCAGGCTCATCCCCTGATGGTTCTTCTCCTCGGGTTCATCCCCTGCTGGTTCTCCTCGGGTCCATCCCCTGATGGTTCTTCTCCTCGGGTTCATCCCCTAATGGTTCTCCTCGGGTCCATCCCCTGCTAGTTCTTCTCCTCAGATTCATCCCCTGATGGTTTTCCTCAGGCTCATCCCCTGATGGTTCTCCTCAGGCTCATCCCCTGCTGGTTCTTCTCCTCAGGTTCATCCCCTGATGGATCTCCTCAGGCTCATCCCCTGCTGGTTCTTCTCCTCGGGTCCATCCCCTGATGGTTCTTCTCCTCGGGTTCTACCCCAAGGCACACGTGTCTGGGAGATGTTCCTGGAGAAGACGGAGATAAGGTGGATACAAACCATCGCCCATTCTGTATCTACTCGTCATCCCTTCAGCAGCTGCTGCACCCGGTGATGGTTTTGAGTGTCACCTGCGTCCTCCTGTGGCCCTTCCTTCCGAGGCAGGAACTGTCCTCCCAGGATGTTGTCCTCGAAGAGCCACTCCGCTGAGCTCTGCTGCCCCTCAGTGCTGCTGACCATGATGTCCCACCTAAGACTGGTGCAGGACCCCAGCCAAGCCATGACAGTCACGCTGTAAGGTGATGTCCTCCACCCCAAGGCCCTTGGAGGCTGTAGGAACCTTCGTGCTCGTGCTAGAGATCCTTCCCCATGCTCAGAGGTCTATGGTGGGCTCCCCTGGGGATGGGGACACGTTGCACGGTCAAGGGAGAACGTTGTTGGGCAAAGCAACCTTCTGGTGACACGGTTGGGCCCCAAACCATGAAGGAAATGCCCTTTTTTGGGGGGTAGGATGGGACAATGTAGCAAAACTTGGTGGATCCTCACCATAAAACGTCTCAGACACCAACTGGGGGATGACCAGCAGAAAAAGGTGGAAGGTTTGGCTTTATTCTTCTTTAAACCTCTACGACAAAAGCCCTGTGTCCCTGCATCCCCTTGGTGGCCCGATAAGCCACCAGTGTCATTGTGCTGGTCCTGGTGTTCCTGTTGGCTGTTTGCACCTTTGGGAGGAGGAGAAGTACATGGGGCAAAGGAAGGTGTCGGGATCAAGGTATTAAGCGATATAAAGGCGATAAAGTGAAGTCGAGGGGACACTGGCAGCTGAGCAGAAGACACCCTGCTGAGGCCCAGTCCTTCTCCTCCAAGGACGTCCTCAGACTGGGAACCCTCCGGCAGGTGGCCCACGCTCGGGTCCCCAAAACTCAAGTAATGCAGCGCATCTTCCCCCCCAGATGCCATCGAGGTGGGACGCTGGTGGCCAAGGTGCCACCTCATCGCTGCTCCAAGATCTCTGAATGCATGGAGAGGACTTTCCAACGCCACACTGACGGCCACGGTGTAGGACTTTTGGGGTGGGAGTGTCCCCATGAGGCTTTTCAGCAAGCAGAGACCCATTTTTCTCCCCCCTCAAATGATTTAATGAGCATTTTCTTCCTTCCGCTCTTCGTTAGGACACACTCACTGGAACGGGCTCCAAAACAAAAGATGACCCAAGTGCTTCTACCACAGTCTTCGTTGATAAAAACGATCCTTGATCCCAAAATAATCCAGGAAACACCTGGATTATGATCAAAAAGTGCTTTATTTGAAGCCCTGTCTCTATCCCGGTGGAAGGAAAGAAGAAATTAAAAGGAAAAATATTTGGTTTTATTCTCATTCAAACCTATGTGGACTTCTGAGTTCTGGGGAAGTTCTTCCCCTGGTGGCTGAAAGCCTGGGGTGGGATCGCAGCGTGGTCCCACCTGGAGAACATCTGCCTAGACCCAACCCCATGAGTTTGGAGGGGCAAAAAAAAAACGCAGCGGAGGGTGAAAAAGGCCAACCTTGCCCATGTCTAGTCTTGGGACACGTTGGTTGGTCAAGGGCATTGTGGGAATTTTGGGGAAGAGCTGGAAGGGGAAAGTTGGATCCTGCTGTGGGACATCTCCAGCCTCACCTCTCTTTGTTTGGCCAATGGCGTGATGGGAAACGGGGATTCCTTCAGCGTGGTGGGTTGTGGAAGGGCACCTCTGTCACCGGGTCTTCTTCTCACTTGGGGTCACCCTGTCATGGGGGGGGCATCTGTTGGGGTTTGTCCTGATTTTGGGGCCAGGACCCAAAGGTTAGGACAGGATGGACAGACGGACGGATGGATGGATGGTGGGAAGAGAAGGTACGCTGACCATACCACGCGTAGAAGAAGACCTTCCCTGTCCCCTCCACACTATCTCAATGAGCTCCCACCACCCCCACAGCCACGTGATGGAGCAACCAGACCGCCTTCTCCTGGAGGGCCTCCGGGAGGGGCTCCCTACCTGGTGGCAATGCCACCGCTCCTGTCACACCCCCCCCAGGGGACAAATTAAGGTCCAACATCCCTCCCCCACCACGTCCCCTTTGTCTCCCCGTGGTTTTCTTGCCTCCTTCCTCTTGCGCCAGCGTTTCCTGCCCGGGGCTGGGTGAAGGGGAAGAGGCACCTAAACGTCACGGCCACCAGCGGTGACAAGGACACCAAGGATCCACCAGCCCCACCAGAGGCTCCAGGAAGGGACATCTGAGCCCCCAAGGTACAGGAGGGAAGGCTGGTGGGGTGGGAGGTCCTGGGGGGCTCCTGAAAAATGGGGGGGGCAATGACTAGAAGGTCTCGAAGGTGACGAGGAGGTCTGGTGGGGGGCAACTGGAAGATCTGGGTGGTCGACTAGGATGTCTATGGGAGGTGGAAACTGGGAGGTTTGATGGGGGCAAACGGGTGGTGTGGTGGCCCACTGGGCGATCTGGGGGGCAACTGGGAGGTCTGGGAGATGCGAAGATAGAGAGAAAGAGCCAAGAGGGGCAAAGGCAGAAGAGGAGGAGATTTCAGAGAGCAGGGAGAAGGAAGGAGGGGTGGTGGGATGGAGAAGAAAGGGAGGGGCCCCGGGGAGGGGTGAGATGGGAGATGGGTTGGAGGGATGGATGGATGGAGGGAGGGATGGATGGAGGGAGGGATGGATGGATGGATGGATGGATGGATGGATGGATGGATGGAGGGATGGAGGGAGGGAGGGATGGATGGATGGATGGATGGATGGAGGGAGGGATGGATGATGGAGGGAGGGAGGGAGGGATGGATGGATAGAGGGAGGGATGGATGGATGGAGGGATGGATGGAGGGATGGATGGAGGGATGGATGGATGGAGGGATGGATGGAGGGAGGGAGGGATGGAGGAGTGGGAAGAAGGAGGAAGGGATGGATGGATGGAGGAAAGGTGGGATGGAGGAAGGGATGGCGGGGTGGAGGGATGGATGGATGAATGGAGGGATGGATGAATGGAGGGAGGGAGGGATGGATGGATGGAGGGATGGATGGATGGATGGATGGATGGATGGATGGAGGGAGGGAGGGATGGGTGGATGGATGGATGGATGGAGGGCTGGATGGAGGGACACCTGCATTTTCTCCGGAGGATTCTGTGTTCCCCCTCTCCCCACAGCCCCTCTCCACCACCACCATAATGTCCTCGTGCCCCACCAACGCTTCATCCCCCCACAATGCCACCACTGCCCCTGTCCCCGGCGCAGCGCTGGGGCTGACCCTGCTGTCGGTGGCAGTGGTGGTGGGGCTGCCGGGCAATGCCGTGGTCCTCTGGGGCTGTGCCATCACCCACCGGCGCAGCGTCCCCGTCCTCCTCATCTTCCACTTGGCCTTGGCCGACATGGTCACCCTCCTCACGGGTCCCGTCTACATCCGGGCCTTGAGTGTTGGCCAGTGGAACATGGGCTTGGCCGTCTGCCAGGGGTGCAACTACCTCTGCACGGCTGCCATGTACGTCAGCATCTTCCTCATCGCGCTTCTGGCTCTCCATCGGTGCTTGGCCGTCTCCAGGCCGGCGACGACGGTGGTGACGGCGGGTGATCGTGCCGGACGGTTGGCTCATGGAGTGGCAGCGGTGACTTGGTCGGTGGCTTTGGTGTTGGCCATCCCATCCATCGTCTTCCGGCAGGTGAAGGACGGGCACTGCAAGCGGGTGCACAGCACGAAGACTTGGCTGGTGGCCCAAAACCTTCTGGAGACCATCTTGGGTTGGGCCCTGCCATTGACCACCATAGCCACCGGCTACGGGTTACTGGTCTGCCGGTTACACCAGACCCGCTTGGCCCGGCGTGGTCACACCTTCCGCTTGGTGGCCGCCGTGGTGGTGGCCTTCGCCGTCGCATGGGGACCGTACCACGTGGGCAGCTTGTTGGAGGTGGCAGCGGTCCTCCAAGGGGACGGGGGGATCTTGGAAGCAGCCGCCAAAGCCACCCGGCCACCAGCCACTGCCTTGGCCTTCCTCAGCAGCGCCATGAACCCCCTCCTCTACGCCTGCGCCGGGCGGAGGCTGCGCCACGGCGCCGTGGGGTCTCTCCTGCCGCGGCTCCTGGAGATCTCGGCCATCGCCGGCAGCTCCCGAGGGACCGTGGCCAAGGGGACACCGCAGGGGGAGAGGGGCTGGAGGGGAAGGGAGGGGGGAGGGACAACGGGGGGGGAGGAGGGGACAATGCTGGAGGAGGAAGGGGGGCAGGGGGAGGGGGGAAGGGCATGAGGAGGGGGAGGGTGTGGGGAGGGGGCGGTTGGGCACCGGGGAGACCCCCAAAATGAACCTTTCCCGCTCTTCATCCATCCCTTTCTCCACCTCTCCATCCCTCCCACCCCCATCCTCCTCCAGCCCTGCCTCCCTCCATCCATCCATCCATCCATCCATCCATCATCCCTCCATCCATCCCTCCATCCATCCCTCCCTCCATCCATCCCTCCCTCTATCCCTCCATCCATCCCTCCCTCCATCCATCCATCCATCCCTCCATCCATCCCTCCATCCATCCCTCCCTCTATCCCTCCATCCATCCCTCCATCCATCCCTCCCTCTATCCCTCCATCCCTCCATCCTTCCCTCCATCCATCCCTCCATCCATCCCTCCATCCATCCCTCCATCCCTCCCTCCATCCATCCCTCCATCCATCCCTCCATCCCTCCATGCATCCCTCCATCCCTCCATCCATCCCTCCATCCCTCCATCCCTCCATCCCTCCATCCATCCATCCCTCCATCCATCCCTCCATCCCTCCATCCATCCATCCCTCCATCCATCCCTCCATCCCTCCGTCCCTCTCTCCATCCCTCCATCCCTCCATCCATCCCTCCATCCATCCCTCCATCCATCCATCCCTCCATCCATCCCTCCATCCCTCCGTCCCTCTCTCCATCCCTCCATCCCTCCATCCATCCATCCATCCCTCCATCCCTCTCTCCATCCCTCCATCCATCCCTCCATCCCTCCATCCCTCTCTCCATCCCTCCATCCATCCCTCCATCCATCCATCCCTCCCTCCATCCATGTCCCCTCGGTGGCCCCACCCGCTCCGTCTGCCATCGCCGGGGGATGGAGGAGAAACACGACCCCTCGGGACCCCCCGGGGCTTCCCGGGACAGTGATGTCACCCGTGTCCCTCTGTGGGGGCAGGGCCCCCCGTGGGGCGCAGGCTGGGGCGGGGCAGGGGGGGCTGGGGGGTCCCGGGGGGCGGCTGCTGGGGAGACTGGGGGGGTCTCGGGGGGTTTGGGGGCACCAGGAGCGTGGCCGGGGGTGTCACCGGGGGGTCCCCGGGGTGTCGTTGGGGCGGGCGGGGGGTGGGTTCGCCACCCCTGGGTGACATCACAGTGACGTCATCAGTGACTGCAACGCCCAGCCCCCATCTGCGCCCCATAACCTGTCACAGACCCCATAGCGCCCCATAACCGCTCACAGACCCTATAGGGCCCCATAACCGCTCACCGACCCCATAGCGCCCCATAACCGCTCACAGACCCTATAGGGCCCCATAACCTCTCACAGACCCCATAGCGCCCCATAACCGCTCACAGACCCCATAGCGCCCCATAACCTCTCACAGACCCTATAGCCCCCCATAACTGCTCACAGACCCCATAGGGCCCCATAACCTCTCACAGACCCTATAGGCCCCCATAACCGCTCACTGACCCCATAGCGCCCCATAACTGCTCACCGACCCCATAGCGCCCCATAACCGCTCACTGACCCCATAGCGCCCCATAACCGCTCACCGACCCCATAGCGCCCCATAACCGCTCACTGACCCCATAGCGCCCCATAACCGCTCACAGACCCCATAGCGCCCCATAACCGCTCACAGACCCTATAGGGCCCCATAACCTCTCACCGACCCCATAGCGCCCCATAACCGCTCACAGACCCCATAGCGCCCCATAACCGCTCACAGACCCTATAGCCCCCCATAACTGCTCACAGACTCTATAGGGCCCCATAACCTCTCACCGACCCCATAGCGCCCCATAAACTCTCTCAGACCCTATAGCGCCCCATAACCTCTCACAGACCCCATAGCGCCCCATAACCTCTCACCGACCCCATAGCGCCCCATAACCTCTCACAGACCCTATAGCGCCCCATAACTGCTCACAGACCCCATAGGGCCCCCTGTTGCCCCCCATCGCTGACTCCTCCTGCCCCATAGCCCCCCCACACCCCACAGAGCCATTTCCCCACAATCACGTGCCCCTGGGCGGGGGTCGGTGGCCGTGGGGCCGGTGGCCGTGGGGCCGGCGGGGGAGCCCTGGTTAATGATTGACCCACGTCCCGCTCACCCCCTGCCGCCGGCCCTGGCTGCCCCACAGTGGCGCTGCCATGGGGCCACGTCGGGCTCTGGGGCTCCTTCTCCTCCTCCTGCCGCTGCTGGGGGGCAGCACCGAGGACCCTGAGTAGGGGCTATGGGGCAGCTATGGGGCTGGGGCGGTGTGTGGGGCTGGGGGGGTGTGTGGGGCTGGGGGGACTGCGGGAGGCTGTGGGGCAGCTATGGGGCTGGGGAGGTAGGCTATGGGGCTGGCTTCCACCGCAGAGCAGTTATGGGGCTGGGTGTAAGCAGGGGGGGGCCCTGGGGCCGCTATGGGGCTGGCTGTGCCTATGGGGCACCTGTGGGGCTGGGGGGGCCCGTTAAGGCCCTATGGGGCGTGTGAGGGGCTATGGGGTAGCTATGGGGCCCAGCGGGGCTCCGGGGGCTCCGCGGAGGGGGGGCCCTGAGACAGCCGTGGGGCAGCCGCTGGGGGGGCACTGAGGTGTATGTGGGGCAGCTGTGGGGCTGGGGGGGCTCTGGGATGCCGGGGGGGGTCTATGGGGCAGCCGTGGGGCAGCTGTGGGTCAGCCCGTGTGTCGTCCCCCCCCCCCCCCAAGGCTGGTGCTGGTGGCCCCGCGGCTGGTGGCCCTGGGGACCCCCGTGGAGCTGCTGGTGGCGGCCGTGGGGCCGGTGACGGGGACGGTGACGGCCTGGCCGGGGGGGGGCGAGCGCGGGACGGGCCCCTGCGCCCCCCCAGCCCCCTTCCAGCTCGGGGCCCACAACGGCTTCAACCAGCTCCTCAGGCTCCAGGTGGGGGCACTTGGGGGGCGGGGGGGGGGGCAGCGGTACGGCCCCGTGGGGCGGGGGGACACGTGGACCCCCACAGGGATGGGGACGTTCCTGTGGGGCAGGGGGACGTCGCAGGGGGACCGTGGGGCAGGGGGACACTGCGGGGGGGTGGGGATGTCCCCATGGGTCACGGGGACATCGTGGGGGGCCCTATGGGGCAGGGGGGCACGTGGACCCCCATAGGGACGGGGATGTTTCTATGGGGCAGGGGGACATCGTGGGGGGATGGGGACGTTTCCGTGGGGCGGGGGGACATGATGGGGGTTCCTATGGGGCAGGGGGGCACTGTGGACCCCCGTGGGGGGACGAGGACGTTCCTATGGGTCAGGGGGACACTGTGGGGGGATGGGGACATCCCCGTGGGGCAGGGGGACATCATGGGGGGCCCCGTGGGGCAGGGGGGCACACAGACCCCCGTGGGCATGGGGACGTTCCTGTGGGGCAGGGGGACATCCCTATGGGGCAGGGGGACACATGGACCCCCACGGGGGGATGGGGATGTCCCCGTGGGGCAGGGGGGCACTGTGGACCCCCGTGGGGATGGGGATGTTCCTATGGGGCAGGGGGACATCGTGGGGGACCCTATGGGGCAGGGGGACACTGTGGGGGGATGGGGACGTCCCCGTGGGGCAGGGGGACACGCGTCCCCCCCCCGGCGTCCCCCCAGCAGCCCCCCCGCCCGCAGGTGACGCCGGCGCAGGCCGGGCGCTGTGGGGCGCTGGGGGCCGCCGTGGGGCCGACGCTGCTGCTGGAGGCCCAGAGCCCCCCCCTGCCCCCCCGGCGGGTGCGTGTGGGGCTGGGGGCGCCCCGGGGGGTGCTGCTGGTCCAGACCGACAAACCCCTCTACGCCCCACGGCAGACGGGTGAGACCCCCCCGCGCCCCACATCCCCCCAATAAACCAAAATCCCCCCAAATCACCCCAAAATCCCCCCAAATAAACCAAAATTACCCCCAAATGCACCAAAATGCCCCCAAATCACCCCAAAATTACCCCCAAATCCCCCCAAATACACCAAAATCCCCCCAAATGCACCAAAATGCCCCCAAATCACCCCAAAATTACCCCCAAATCCCCCCAAATCCCCTCAAAATCGCCAAAATCGCTCAAATCTCTCCCAAATCCCAGAAATTTCTCCAAAATGCCCCAAAATTCGCCCCAAAATTTGCCCCAAACCCCCCCGAAATCACAAAAAAAATCGCACAATCCACCCAAATCCCCCAAATTACACCTCATTCGGCCCAAATCACCCCAAAATCACCTCAAATCCCCTCAAAATCACCAAAATCACCCGAACTCCCCCAAATCCCAGAAATTCTCCCTAAATGGCCCCAAATTCACCCCAAATCGCCCCAAATTTGGCCGAAATTACAAAAAACTCCCCCAAATTCACCCCAAATCGCCCCAAAATCCCCCCAAATCTCACAAAACTCCCCCAAATCTCCCCCAAAATCCTAAAAAATGTACAAAAAAAATCCCCAAATCGCCCCCAAATCACCCCAAATTCGCCCCAAATCCCCCAAAATTCCCCAAATCCCCCCAAAATCCCCCCAAATCACCCAAAATTCCCCAAATCCACCCCAAAACCACCAAAATTGCACAAACCTCCCCAAATCCCCTCAAAATGCCGCGAATCCTCCCCGAAATTCCCCAAATCCCCCCAAAGCGACCCAAATCCCCCAAATCCGACCCCAAACTTCCCCAACGCCCCCAAAATTCACAAATCCCCCCAAATTCACCCCAAATTCACCCCAAATAACCAAAAACTGCAAAAAACTCCCCCAAATCCCCCCAAAGCCACAAATTCACCCCGAAATCCCCCAAATCCCCCAATTCACCCCAAATCCCCCCACATCCCCTGGCCCCATGCGTGTCCCTGCCCACGGATCCCTGCGTGTGTCCCTGCCCCACGGATCCCTATACGTGTCCCTGCCCCACGGATCCTTGTCCCTGCCCCACGGATCCCTGCGTGTGTCCCTGCCCCACGGATCCCTATACGTGTCCCTGCCCCACGGATCCTTGTCCCTGCCCCACAGATCCCTGTGTGTGTCCCTGCCCCACGGATCCCCGTGCGTGTCCCTGCCCCACGGATCCTTGCCCCTGCCCCACGGATCCCCACACGTGTCCCTGCCCCACGGATCCCTGCGCGTGTCCCTGCCCCACGGATCCTTGTCCCTGCCCCACGGATCCTGTACCTCCCCAGTGCGGTTCCGCGTCTTCTCCCTGGACCCCGACCTGCGCCCGAACCCCGAACCCATCCTGGTCACCATCACGGTGCGGGGCGCTATGGGGCTGGGGACCTCCTATGGGGCTGGGCGGGAGGCGGCCGTATGGGGCTGGGGACCTCCTATGGGGCTGGGGCAGCCTATGGGGTGGCCCTATGGGGTGGGGCTGTGGGGATGCCCTCTGGGGCTGCGGAGATCCTGTGGGGCTGGGAGAGCCCTATGGGGCTGGGGAGCTGCTATGGGGCTGGGGCTCTGGGAATGGCCTATGGGGCTGGGAACGTTCTATGGGGCTGGGGCTATTGGGATGCCCTGTGGGGCTGGGGCAGCCTATGGGGCTGGGGCTATGGGGTAGCCCTATGGGGTTGGGGTGGTCCTATGGGGCTGGAGTTGCCCTGTGGGGCTGGGGCAGCCTATGGGGCAGCTCCATGGGGCTGGGGCTATGGGGAGAACCCTATGGGGTCGAGGCTATGGGGCAAGGCTATGGGGCTGGGGTGGTCCTATGGGGTTGAAGCTATGGGGCTGCCCTATGGGGCTGTGCCGTTCCTATGGGGCTGGGGTGACCAGTGGGGCTGCCCTATGGGGCTGAGCCATTCCTATGGGGCTGGGCCGTTCCTATGGGGCTGGGGTGACCCCTGGGGTGGCCCTATGGGGCTGGGCCGTGCGCTGTGGGTCGGGCCGTGGGTCGGGGCCCCACGTCACCCCCTGCCCCCCGGCTGCAGAACCCCCTGGGGGCGCGGGTGCGGGAGGGGCAGCGGGTGCCCGTGGGGCCGGTGCTGAGCGACCAGATGGTGCTGCCCGACATCGCGCCGTGAGTGGGGCCCTGTGGGGCTGGGGGGGGCGCTATGGGGCTGGGGGGGTGATAGGGGGCTGGGGGGCTATGGGGCGGTGTGGGGTGATATGGGGCTGGGGGTGGTGTTGGGCTGTGGGGCTGGGCTCCGTGGGTCACTGTGGGTCAGGGTGTCTGTGGGTCGCCGTGGGGCGGGGTGTCCGTGGGTCACTGTGGGTCAGGGTGTCCGTGGGTCACTGTGGGGCTGGGTTCCGTGTGTCGCTGTGGGGCTGGGTTCCGTGGGTCGCCGTGGGTCGGGGTGTCCGTGGGTCGCTGTGGGGCGGGGTGTCCGTGGGTCGCTGTGGGTCAGGGTGTCCGTGGGTCGCTGTGGGGCTGGGCTCCGTGGGTTGCTGTGGGTCAGGGTGTCCGTGGGTCGCTGTGGGGCTGGGCTCCGTGGGTCGCTGTGGGTCAGGGTGTCCGTGGGTTGCTGTGGGGCTGGGCTCCGTGGGTCGCTGTGGGTCAGGGTGTCCGTGGGTCGCTGTGGGGCTGGGCTCCGTGGGTCGCTGTGGGTCGGGGTGTCTGTGGGTCGCTGTGGGGCTGGGCTCCGTGGGTCGCTGTGGGTCAGGGTGTCCGTGGGTCGCTGTGGGGCTGGGCTCCGTGGGTCGCTGTGGGGCTGGGCTCCATGGGTCGCCGTGGGTCAGGGTGTCCGTGGGTCGCTGTGGGGCTGGGCTCCATGGGTCGCCGTGGGTCGGGGTTTCCGTGGGTCGCTGTGGGGCTGGGCTCCGTGGGTCGCCGTGGGTCAGGGTGTCCGTGGGTCGCTGTGGGGCTGGGCTCCGTGGGTCGCCGTGGGTCAGGGTGTCCGTGGGTCGCTGTGGGGCTGGGCTCCGTGGGTCGCTGTGGGTCAGGGTGTCCGTGGGTCGCTGTGGGGCTGGGCTCCGTGGGTCGCTGTGGGTCAGGGTGTCCGTGGGTCGCTGTGGGTCAGGGTGTCCGTGGGTCGCTGTGGGTCGGGGTGTCCGTGGGTCGCTGTGGGGCTGGGCTCCGTGGGTCGCCGTGGGTCAGGGTGTCCGTGGGTCGCTGTGGGGGCTGGGCTCCGTGGGTCGCCGTGGGTCAGGGTGTCCGTGGGTCGCTGTGGGGCTGGGCTCCGTGGGTCGCTGTGGGTCAGGGTGTCCGTGGGTCGCTGTGGGGCAGGGCTCCGTGGGTCGCCGTGGGTCAGGGTGTCCGTGGGTCGCTGTGGGGCAGGGCTCCGTGGGTCGCCGTGGGTCAGGGTGTCCGTGGGTCGCTGTGGGTCAGGGTGTCCGTGGGTCGCTGTGGGGCTGGGCTCCATGGGTCGCCGTGGGTCGGGGTTTCCGTGGGTCGCTGTGGGGCTGGGCTCCGTGGGTCGCTGTGGGTCAGGGTGTCCGTGGGTCGCTGTGGGGCAGGGCTCCGTGGGTCGCCGTGGGTCAGGGTGTCCGTGGGTTGCTGTGGGGCTGGGCTCCGTGGGTCGCCGTGGGTCGGGGTGTCCGTGGGTCGCTGTGGGGCTGGGCTCCGTGGGTCGCCGTGGGTCAGGGTGTCCGTGGGTCGCTCCCCCCAGCCCGGGGCAGTGGCGGATCCAGGCCCAGCTCGTCGCCAGCCCCGAGACCCGCGGAGGCGCCGCCTTCGCCGTGCGGCCCTACGGTGGGGGCGGGGCCAAGGGGGCGGGGCCACGGGGGGCGGGGGCCAATGGGGGGGCAGGGAGAGGGAGGGGGCAGGGAGGAGGCGGGGTGATGGGAGGGCCCTGGGATGCCCCCCTGAAGCCCCGCCCCCTTTGCACCCGCCCACTTGAAGCTCCGCCCCCCGGGAGGCCCCGCCCCCTCTTCAAGCCCCACCCCGACGCCGGCCCTGCCCCACGAGGCCCCGCCCCCATTGGCCCCACCTCCATTGACTCCACCCCCTCCGAGTGCTGGCCCCGCCCCCTTCACCCCCCGCCATTGCCTCCATCTCCATTGACTCCGCCCCCCAGTGCCGGCCCCGCCCCCATTGGCCCCACCTCCATTGGGCCCGCCCCCTCCCCGAGTGCCGGCCACACCCCCTTCACCCCGCCCCCGTTGGCCCCACCTCCATTGGCCCCGCCCCCTCCCCGAGTGCTGGCCACGCCCCCTTTGCCCCTCTCGCCCCGCCTCTCTGAGGCCCCGCCCCAAGCCCCTTGGCCCCGCCCCCGCCCCAAGCCCCGCCCCCCCCGAGGCCCCGCCCCCCGAGGCCCCGCCCTGACCCCGCCCCGCCCCCCCCAGCGCTGCCCGCGCTCTGGCTCCGGGCCGACCCCGATCGCCGGTTCCTGCTGCTGGGCCCGATCCCGCCCCCCCCCTGCGCCTGCGCCTGCGCGTGCGGTACCGGCACCCCCCCCCCCCCCCCCGACCCCCCACCCCCCCACCCCCTGACCCCCCCAACGCCCCACCCCCATTACCCTCCCCGACCCCCCCAACCCCCTCCGATTCCCCTCCCATCCCCCCCATCTCCCCAACCCCCCCCAATCCCCCCCATCACCCCCCCGATTCCCCTCCCATCCCCCCATCCCCCGACCCCCCCACCCCCCCCATCCCCCTCCCACCCCCCCACACACCCCCTGACCCCCCCAAACCCCCACCCCCTCCCCCACCCAACACCCCCCCTTACCTTCCCCGACCCCCCCAACCCCCCCCCGATCCCCCTCCCACCCCCCCGCTCCCATCCCCCCCACCCCCCCCACCCCCTGACCCCCCCCCCGACCCCCCCGACCCCCGCCTCTGGGCACCCCCCAACCCCTGGGGACCTTTGGGGACACCCCCCCCCCGCCCCCCCCCGCCCCCTATTGACCCCCTCCATATTTTGGGGAAACCCGCCCCCCCCCCCCGACCTTTGGGGGATCCCCACAGGTTTCAGAGTGTCATCCCCCCCCATATTTTGGCGACCCCCCCCCCGATTTTGGCCCCCCCCCCCCCGACCTTCGGGGCCCCCCCCATCCCCAAATTTGGGCTGTGTCCCCCCCCAACCTTTGCCCCGGTCCCCCAAAATTTTTATGCCCCCCCGACCTTTGGGGACCCCCCGTCTTGACGCCTGTTGACCTTGGGGTGTCCGTCCCCCCCCCCCGATTTTGGGCTCCCCCCCGTATTTTGGGGACCCCCCCCTTTGATTTCAGGGCCCCCCCTACCCTTTGGGGTCCCCCCCCAAACCTTTAACACCCCCCCACCCCAAATTTCGGGAACCCTCCCCCAATTTCTACCCCCCCCGATCTTTGGGGCCCCCCCCCGATTTCGAGGTCCCCCCCCCTGACTTGGGGCCCCCCCAGGCACCCGGACGGGGCACCGGCGGGGGGCTGGGCCCAGCTGCGCGTGGGGCTGCGGGGGGGGCCCTTCCTGCGGGGGCTGGAGCAGCGCAGCAAGGTGAGACCCCCCCACCCCCCCCGGGGGTGCCCCCGAACCCACCGCACCCCTAAAACCCCCCGGGGACCCCCAAAACCTTCCCGGGGACCCCGATTTCCCCCCAGGGACCACAACCCCCCCCCCCCGGGGTCCCCAAAACCCCTCTCGGGGACCCCAAAACCCTCCTGGGGACCCCAAAATCTCCTTCTCCCCCCCCCCCTTAGGGCACCCCCAAAAGCAGCGCACCCCAAATCCCCCCAGGCCCCCCCCCAAAACCTCCTTCCCCCGCCCCGGGCACCCCAAATCCCACCGCGGGGACCCCCAATACCTTCATGGGGACCCCAAAATCCCCCCTGGGGACCTAACCCCCCCCCCGGGGACCCCAATTTCCCCCCAGGGCCCCCCAAAAACCTCCTTCTCCCCCCCCCCCCGGGCACCCCACAACCATCCCCGGGGGCCCCAATTTCCCCCCAGGGACCCCAGCCCCCCCCGGGGACACACAAAACCTTCCCGGGGACCCCAAAATCCCGCCTGGGGACCCCGATTTCCCCCCAGGGACCACAACCCCCCCCCCCGGGGTCCCCAAAACCCCTCTCGTGGACCCCAAAACCCTCCTGGGGACCCCAAAATCTCCTTCTTCCCCCCCCCTTGGGACACCCCCAAAAGCAGCGCACCCCAAATCCCCCCAGGGCCCCCCCAAAACCTCCTTCCCCCCCCCCCCCCGGGCACCCCAAATCCCCCCCCGGGGACACCAAGATCTTCACGAGGGTCCCAACCCCCCCCCGGGGACCCCCAAAACCTTCCCGGGGACCCCAAAATCCCCCCCGGGGACCCCGATTTCCCCCCAGGGAACCCAACCCCCCCCCCCCCGCCCAAGGACCCCCCGGCCCCGCCCCCTGCACGGCCCCGCCCTTCACAGGTGACGTCAGGGGAGGCGGAGTTCAACGTCACGCTGGACGCCGTCGTCAGCGCGCTGGGCGTGGCCCGGCACGAGCTGCGGGGGGAGAGGCTGCGCCTGGGCGTCGCCGTCATCAGTGACGAGGGTGGGGGCGGGGCCCGGGAAGGGGCGGGGCCGCGGGCGGGGAAGGGGGCGGGGCCAGCGCTGGTAGGGGCGGGGGGAAGGGGGCGGGGTTTGGGTTTGGGGGCGGGGCCAGGGAATCCGCCGTGGGCGGGGTTAGTGTGGGGGTGGGCGGGGCTTGGCGTAGGGGCGGGGCTAAAATGGGCGGGGCGTGGCCTGGCGGAGGGGCGGGGCGCGGAGGGGGCGTGGTCGGCGCGGTGGGGGCGGGGGCTGAGGGGCCGGGGGCGGGGCCAGGGTCGCCCCCACTTGGGGGGTGTGGTCCTGGAAGGGGCGTGGTCGCTCTGACGTCACGGGGCGTGTCCAGGCGGGGAGGCGGTGCGCCAGGAGGTGGGGGTGGGGCTGGTGGACACGCCCTGGACCCTGGACCTGAGCCCCACCCCCCGCTTCTTCGTGCCGGGGGCGCCCCTCCCCCTCCGGGTGAGCACGGGGGGACACGGGGAACATGGGGGACATGGGGGACATGGGGGACATGGGGGACATGGGGGGACATGGGGGACATGGGGGGACATGGGGGGACATGGGGACATGGGGGACATGGGGACATGGGGGGGGACAGGGGGGACATGGGGATAGGGGGGACATGGGGGACATGGGGACATGGGGACATGGGGGGACATGGGGGGGACATGGGGGACATGGGGGGACATGGGGGGACACGGGGGGACATGGGGACATGGGGGACATGGGGGGACATGGGGGACATGGGGGACATGGGGGGACATGGGGGGACATGGGGGGACATGGGGGCATGGGACATGGGGGACATGGGGACATGGGGGGACATGGGGGGACATGGGGGGACATGGGGACAGTGGGGACATGGGGGGACATGGGGGACATGGGGACATGGGGACATGGGGGACATGGGGGACATGGGGGGACATGGGGGGACATGGGGACATGAGGGGACATGGGGGGACATGGGGGACATGGGGGACATGGGGGACATGGGGGACATGGGGGGACATGGGGGACATGGGGACATGGGGGGACATGGGGGACATGGGGGACAGGGGGACATGGGGGACATGGGGGACATGGGGGACATGGGGGACATGGGGGGACATGGGGGACATGGGGACATGGGGGACATGGGGGGACATGGGGGGACATGGGGGACATGGGGGACATGGGGGACAGGGGACATGGGGACATGGGGGACATGGGGGAATGGGGGACATGGGGGACATGGGGGACATGGGGACATGGGGGACATGGGGACATGGGGGGACATGGGGGACATGGGGGACATGGGGGACATGGGGGGACATGGGGGACATGGGGACATGGGGGACATGGGGGACATGGGGGGACATGGGGGACATGGGGGACATGGGGGACATGGGGACATGGGGGACATGGGGGACATGGGGGGACATGGGGGACATGGGGGGACATGGGGGGGGACATTGGGGGACATGGGGGACATGGGTGACATGGGGGACATGGGGGACGGGGGGGGGACATGGGGGACGGGGATGGGGGACATGGGGGTGGGGGACATGGGGGACATGGGGACATGGGGGACATGGGGGACATGTGGGGGACAGTGGGGGACATGGGGGGACATGGGGGACATGGGGGGACAGGGGGACATGGGGACATGGGGGACATGGGGGGACATGGGGGGACATGGGGGACATGGGGGACATGGGGGACATGGGGGACATGGGGGACATGGGGACATGGGGGACATGGGGGACATGGGGACATGGGGGGACATGGGGGACATGGGGGGACATGGGGGACATGGGGACATGGGGGACATGGGGGGACATGGGGACATGGGGGGACATGGGGGACATGGGGACATGGGGGACATGGGGGACATGGGGGGACATGGGGGACATGGGGACATGGGGGACATGGGGGACATGGGGACTGGGGGACATGGGGGACATGGGGGACATGGGAGGGGACCTGGGGACAGGGGGGGGACATGGGGACAGTGGGGACATGTGGGACAATGGGGGGACATGGGGGACAGGGGGGACATGGGGGACAGTGGGGACATGGGGGACATGGGGGACAACGGGAGGACACTGGGTGACTGGGGGACATGGGGGGAACATGGGGACATGGGGGACATGGGACATGGGGGGACATGGGGGGACCATGGGGGACATGGGGGGACATTGGGGACATGGGGACATGGGGGGACATGGGGGACATGGGGGGACATGGGGACATGGGGGACATGGGGGTACATGGGGGAACATGGGGGGACAATGGGGGACAATGGGGGGGACAGTGGGGGGACATGGGGACATGAGGGACAAATGGGGACATGGGGGGAATGGGGGAACATGGGGGACATGGGGGGAGCATGGGGACAGTGGGGTGGACATAGGGGACATGGGGGGGACAATGGGGGACATGGGGGGACAATGGGGACATGGGGGGACAGTGGGGACAGTGGGGGACATGGGGGACAATGGGGGACATGGGGGACATGGGGACATGGGGGACATGGGGACAGGGGACATGGGGGACATGGGGGACATGGGGGGACATGGGGACAGGGGACATGGGGGACATGGGGACATGGGGGGACATGGGGACATGGGGGACATGGGGGACATGGGGGACATGGGGGACATGGGGGACATGGGGGGACATGGGGGGACATGGGGGACATGGGGACATGGGGACATGGGGACATGGGGGGACATGGGGGACATGGGGACATGGGGACATGGGGGACATGGGGACATGGGGGACATGGGGGACATGGGGGGACATGGGGACATGGGGACATGGGGGACATGGGGGACATGGGGGGACATGGGGGACATGGGGGACATGGGGGACATGGGGACATGGGGGACATGGGGGACATGGGGGGACATGGGGGACATGGGGGGACGAGGGGACATGGGGGACCTGGGGGGACAGGGGGACATGGGGGGACATGGACGGGGCTGGGGGACATGGCGGGGACCACACCACGGGGTGGATGACCCGGGGGGCGGCCGCGGTGCCAGGCTGACCGGTGGTCCCGCGGGGGGGGGTGTGGGGGGCTGTGCAGGTGACAGCGGGGTCCCCGGGGGCCCCCCCCGCGCGGGCGCAGGTGACGCTGGGGCCCGGTGGGCGCCGTCTCGGGGCCGGTTCCTGCTGCTGGGGGGGCCAGGGGGGCCCCTGCGCCCCGGGGAGCTGCTGCGGCTCCAGCTGCGCGACGAGGGGCCCCCCCCCCCGGCCCCCACACCCTGCACCCTGCTGGTGAGACACCCCCCCCGGCAACCCATGGGACCCCCCCCGGGACCCACCCCCCCCCCCTTCACCCCCCCGACACCCATGGGGACCCCCCCGCCCCGCGGGACCCCCAACACCCCCCCCCCACCCCCCCGCGACACCATGGGACCCCCCCGGGACCACCCCCCCCCCCTTCAACCCCCCCCACCGGACACCCATGGGGACCCCCCGGGACCCACCCCCCCCTTCACCCACCCCCCGCCCGCCAAACCCATGGGACCCCCCCTGGAACCACCCCCCCCTTCACCCCCCCCGGCACCCATGGGACCCCCCCCGACACCCCCCCGGACCCGACCCCCCCAACACCCCCCCCCCACACCCCCCCCCCATCCCCCCCCGCACCCAGGGGAACTCCCGACCCCCCCCGACCCCCCCCCCCAGCACCCATGGGACCTCCCCAACCCCCCCCCAGGACCCCCCGAGACCCCCCCCACCCCCCAGCACCCGTGGGACCCCCCCGACACCCCCCCCAACACCCTCTGGGCACCCGTGGGACCCTCCCCCCACCCCCATGGGACCCCCCGACACCCCCCCCCACCCCCCCCCGCACCCCTGGGACCCCCCCTGGGACCCCCCTGCAACCCCCCCCCGGGGCACCCCCCACCCCGTGACCCCGAGTCACCCCCCGGGGCACCCATGGGACCCCCCGACCCCCCCGTCGCGTGCGGGTGTCACACGTGGGTGCTACACGCGTGTAGCGTGTGGTGTGTTGGGTGTTGCCTGTCCCGTGTCATGTGTCCCGCGCCCCATGTCCTATGTTGCATCACGTGTCCCATGTCACATGTCACGTGTCACGTGTCCCTTGTCACACATCACGTGTCCCGTGTTGCATGTCCTGTGTCACGTGTCGCATGTCACGTGTGCGGTGTTCTGTGTCCCACGTCATGTGTCGTGTGTCACATGTCGTGTGTCCTGTGCCCCATGTCCCATGTCATGCATCATGTGTCACATGTCACGTGTCCCACAGGCTGTGTCCCGTGTCCCGTGTCCCATGTTGCATTTCCTCTGTCATGTGTCCCATGTCCCGTGTCCCACGTCATGTGTCCCACGTCATGTGTCCCATGTCACGTGTTGCATGTTGTGGTCACGTGCCCCATGTCCCATGTCCCGTGCCCTGTGTCCCGTGTCGTGTGTCACATGTCGTGTGTCCCGTGCCCTGTGTCGCGTGTTGCGTGTCGTGTCCCCATGTCCCATGTTGCATGTCGCGTGTCGTGTATCGTGTCCCTGTGCCCCATGTCCCATGTCACATGTTGCATGTCGCATGTCATGTCCCCGTGTCCCGTGTCGCGTGTCATGTCCCCGTGCCTTGTGTCCCGTGTCCCGTGTCCCGTGTCCCATGTCATGTCCCCATGCCCCGTGTCCTGTGTCTCATGTCACATGTCCGCGTGTCGTGTCCCCATGTCCCGTGTCCCGCGTCGTGTCCCCATGTCCCATGTCCCATGTCGCATGTCGCGTCCCCATGTCACATGTCCCATGTTGCGTGCCGTGTCCTCACGCCCCGTGTCCCATGTCCCATGTCGTATCCCTGTGCCCTGTGTCCCATGTCGCGTCGCATGTCGTGGTCCCAGGTCCCATGTCCCATGTCACGTGTCACATGTCGTGTCCCCGTGCCCTGTGTCCCATGTCCCATGTCACGTGTCGTGTGTCGTGTCCCGTGTCGTGTTGCGTGCCATGTCCCCAGGTCCCGTGTCCCGTGTCCTGTGTCATGTCCCCGTGCCCCATGTCCTGTGTCCCATGTCGCGTGTCGTGTCCCCATGTCCCGTGTCACATGTCATGTCCCTGTGCCCCGTGCCCCGTGTCCCATGGCCCGTGTCGTGTGTCTCATGTTGTGTCCCCGTGTCCCATGTCCCGTGTTGCGTGTCACATGTCGTGTCCCCGTGTCCCATGTTGCGTGTCGTGTCCCCATGCCCCGTGTCCCATGTCATGTGTTGCGTGTCATGTCCCATGTCCCATGTCCCGTGTCACGTGTCATGTCCTCGCACCCCGTGTCCCATGTCCTGTGTCCCGTGTCGTATCCCTGTGCCCTGTGTCCCGTGTCCCGTGTCACATGTCGTGTCCCCATGTCCCATGTCCCGTGTCCCGTGTCACGTGTTGCATGTCGTGTTCCCATGTCCCGTGTCACGTCCCCGTGCCCCGTGTCCCAGGTCGCGTGTCACGTATCGTGTCCCCGCGTCCTGTGTTGTGTGTTGCGTGTCATGTCATCGTGTCCCCATACCCCATATCCCATGTCGCGTCTCTCGTATCATGTCCCCGTGTCCCATGTCCCATGTCACGTGTCCCATGTCACGTGTCATGTGTCGTGTCACGTATCACGTGTTGCATGTCGTGTTGCTGTGCCCTGTGTCCCGTATCGCGTGTCGTGTCCCCATGTCCCATGTCCCGTGTCCCGTGTCCCATGTCCCATGTCACGTATCGTGTGTCGTGTCCCATGTCGCGTGTCGTGTTGCTGTGCCCCGTGTCCCATGTCCTGTGTCACGTGTCACGTGTCGTGTCACTGTGCCCCGTGTCGCGTGTCACGTGTCGTGTCCCCGTGTCCCATGTCACGTGTCGTGTTGCTGTGCCCCGTGTCCAGTGTCACGCATCACGTATCGTGTCCCCATGTCCCATGTCCCATGTCCCGTGTCCTGTGTCCCATGTCCCGTGTCATGTGTCCCATGTCATGTCCCCACGTCCCATGTCCCATGTCCTGTGTCCCATGTCCCGTGTCACGTGTCGCGTGTCGTGTCGCTGTGCCCTGTGTCCCATGTCACGTGTCCTGTGTCGTGTCCCCGTGTCCCATGTCCCATGTCCCGTGTCCCATGTCCCATGTCCCGTGTCCCATGTCCCGTGTCACGTGTCCCATGTCATGTCCCCACATCCCATGTCCCATGTCCTGTGTCCCATGTCCCGTGTCACGTGTTGCGTGTCGTGTCGCTGTGTCCCGTGTCACGTGTGGTGTCCCCGTGTCCCACGGGCCGTGTCGCGGCGCAGGCGGTGGCGCGGGGGCGGCTGGTGGCAGCGCAGGGCGTTCGCCGGGGGACGGTGACGGAGGTGACGCTGCCGGTGACCCCGGCCATGGTCCCGCGGCTCCGCCTCGTCGCCTTCTTCCAGGCCCAGGGGCAGCTGGTGGCCGCCAGCTGGGGGGTGCCCGTGGCCAGCTCCTGCCACGGCCAGGTCGGACTGGGGGCACTGGGGGGACTGGGGGGACTGGGGGGACTGGGGAGACTGGGGGGGCTGGGAGCACTGGGAGGGCTGGAAGGACTGGGAGGGACTGGGAGAACTGGGAGGGCTGGGAGCACTGGGAGGGCTGGGAGGACTGGGAGGGACTGGGGGGACTGGGAGGCACTGGGAGGGCTGGGAGGACTGGGAAGGACTGGGAGCACTGGGAGGGACTGGGAGGACTGGGAGGGACTGGGAGGGACTGGGAGCACTGGGAGAACTGGGAGGACTGGGAGCACGGGGGGACTGGGGAGGACTGGGAGGGACTGGGAGCACTGGGAGGGACTGGGAGCACTGGGAGGGACTGGGAGCACTGGGAGGACTGGGGGGACTGGGAGGACTGGGAGGGACTGGGAGCACTGGGAGGACTGGGGGGACTGGGAGGACTGGGAGGGACTGGGAGGGACTGGGAGGACTGGGAGGACTGGGGAGACTGGGGGCACTGGGAGGACTGGGAGGACTGGGGGGACTGGGAGGGGAGACTGGGGGGACTGGGAGGGGAGACTGGGAGCACTGGGAGGGACTGGGAGCACTGGGAGGGACTGGGAGGGGAGACTGGGGGCACTGGGAGGGACTGGGAGCACTGGGAGCACTGGGAGGGACTGGGGGGACTGGGAGGGACTGGGAGCACTGGGAGGACTGGGAGGGACTGGGAGGACTGGGAGGACTGGGAGCACTGGGGGGACTGGGGGGACTGGGAGGACTGGGGGGACTGGGAGCACTGGGAGGGCTGGGAGGACTGGGAAGGACTGGAAGGGACTGGGAGCACTGGGAGGCACTGGGAGGGCTGGGAGGACTGGGGGGACTGGGAGCACTGGGAGGCACTGGGGAGCACTGGGAGGCACTGGGAAGGACTGGGAGCACTGGGACTGGGAGGGACTGGGAGGCACTGGGAGCGCTGGGAAGTACTGGGAGGGACTGGGAGCACTGGGAGGCACTGGGAGGACTGGGGGGACTGGGAGGCACTGGGGGGACTGGGAGCACTGGGAGGACTGGGGGGACTGGGAGGCACTGGGAGGTGAGACTGGGAGCACTGGGGGGACTGGGGGCACTGGGAGGCACTGGGAGGGACTGGGGGACTGGGAGGCACTGGGAGGCACTGGGAGGGACTGGGAGGACTGGGAGGGACTGGGAGCACTGGGAGGCACTGGGAGGGACTGGGAGGACTGGGGGGACTGGGAGGGACTGGGAGGAACTGGGAGGGACTGGGAGGACTGGGGGGACTGGGAGGCACTGGGGGCAATTGGGAGGCACTGGGGGGACTGGGAGGCACTGGGGGCAATTGGGATGCACTGGGGGGAACTGGGAGGGACTGGGGGGAACTGGGAGGCACTGGGAGGACTGGGGGGACTGGGGGGCACTGGGGGCACTGGGGGGAACTGGGAGGCACTGGGAGGGACTGGGGGGAACTGGGAGGACTGGGGAGGGACTGGGAGGGACTGGGAGGCACTGGGAGGCACTGGGAGGACTGGGGGGCACTGGGAGGCACTGGGAGGGAACTGGGAGGGACTGGGAAGGAACTGGGAGAACTGGGAACACTGGGAGGGCTGGAAGGACTGGGAGGGCACTGGGAGCACTGGGAGAACTGGGAGGACTGGGAAGGACTGGAAGGGACTGGGAGCACTGGGAGGCACTGGGGGGACTGGTGGCACTGGGAGGACCGGGAGGACTGGGAGGGACTGGGAGCACTGGGGGCACTGGAGGGACTGGTGGCACTGGGGTCACTGGGGTCACTGGTGGCTGTGGGGCAGGTGCGGGTGGGGGTGTCCCCGCGGGGGTCCCGGCTGCGCCCCCAGACGCCGCTGACGGTGACGGTGACGGTGACGCTGCCGGGGGCCCCCGCGGCCGCCCTGGCCCTGGGCGCCATCGACGGCGCCGTCCTGGAGCTGGAGCCGCGGCACCGCCTGCGCCCCACACAGGTACCCGCCTGCCCCACAGCCTGCCCCATAGCCCGCCCCATAGCCTGCCCCACACAGGTACCCACCTGCCCCACAGCCTGCCCCATAGCCTGCCCACGCAGGTACCCCCCTGCCCCATAGCCCACCCCATAGCCTGCCCCACAGCCTGCCCCACACAGGTACCCGCCTGCCCCACAGCCTGCCCCATAGCCCGCCCCACAGCCTGCCCCACACAGGTACCCTCCTGCCCCACAGCCTGCCCCATAGCCTGCCCCACGCAGGTACCCGCCTGCCCCACAGCCTGCCCCATAGCCCGCCCCACAGCCTGCCCCACACAGGTACCCGCCTGCCCCACAGCCTGCCCCATAGCCCGCCCCATAGCCTGCCCCACACAGGTACCTGCCTGCCCCACAGCCTGCCCCATAGCCTGCCCCATAGCCTGCCCCACACAGGTACCCGCCTGCCCCACAGCCTGCCCCACAGCCTGCCCCATAGCGTGCCCCACAGCCTGCCCCATAGCTGCCCCACAGCCTGCCCCACAGCCTGCCCCATAGCCCGCCCCACACAGGTACCCACCTGCCCCACACCCCGCCCCACAGCCTGGACCCACACAGGTACCCGCCTGACCCCACAGCCTGCCCCATAGGCCCGCCCCACAGCACCTGCCCCACACAGGTACCCGCCTCCTGCCCCACAGCCTGCCCATAGCCCGCCCCACAGCCTGCCCCACACAGGTTACCCGCCTGCCCCCACAGCCTGCCCATAGCCCGCCCCACAGCCTGCCCCACGCAGGTACCCGCCTGCCCCACAGCCTGCCCCATAGCCCGCCCCATAGCCTGCCCCACACAGGTACCCGCCTGCCCCACAGCCCGCCCCATAGCCCGCCCCATAGCCTGCCCCACACAGGTACCCGCCTGCCCCACAGCCCGCCCCACAGCCCGCCCCACAGCCTGCCCCACACAGGTACCCGCCTGCCCCACAGCCCGCCCCACAGCCTGCCCCATAGCCCCACCCCCCCCAACCCCGCCCCCCACCCACCTGCGCCCCACCCAGGTCCCCCCAAACCTGGGCCCCCCCCAAACCGGTGACACACGAGGCCCAATGGCCCCCGCCGGCCCTGGGGACACCTCGCCCCCCCCCCTTGGGGACCCCGGGGACAGGCCTGGGGTGACCCGTGTGTCCCCCCCGTGTCCCCCCCAGGTGGAGGCAGTTTTGGGGAGCAGCGACTTGGGGTGTGGCCCCGGGGGGGGCCCCGACGCCGAGGGGATGTTCAGGGCGGCCGGGCTGGTGCTGGGGGGGCCCGACCCCCCCCCCGGGGCCACGTGAGTGGGGACACGGGACATGGGGGACATGGGGACATGGGGGGACACAGGGGGACATGGGGGACATGGGGGGACATGGGGGACATGGGGGACATGGGGGACATGGGGACATGGGGGACAATGGGGGGGACATGGGGGGACACAGGGGGACATGGGGGGACATGGGGGGACATGGGGGGACATGGGGGGACATGGGGGACATGGGGGACATGGGAGGACATGGGGGACACAGGGGGGACATGGGGGGACATGGGGGACATGGGGGGACACGGGGGGACATGGGGGGACATGGGGGACATGGGGGGACACGAGGGGACATGGGGGACATGGGGGGACATGGGGGGACATGGGGACATGGGGGACATGGGGGGACACAGGGGGGCATGGGGGACATGGGGGACATGGGGGACATGGGGGACATGGGGGGACACAGGGGACATGGGGGACACGGGGACATGGGGGGACATGGGGGGACATGGGGGGACAAGGGGGGACATGGGGGACATGGGGACATGGGGGGACATGGGGGGACACATGGGGACATGGGGGACATGGGGGGACACGGGGGGATATGGGGGGACAC